>JAFBJZ010000509.1:580000-1780000 GCA_016785225.1 Psettodes erumei | reverse complement strand
AGACAGAAGGTGTAGGCTCATATAAACGTGTGTGTGTGGAGATGGGACGGGGGCTACCCACGCACTTTGGAATACTGAGGAGCTCTCGGTAGTACCTGCGATGATATCAGGTACCAGGGCCTCGTCGATGCTCTCCACCAGGGGGATGGGCGCCGGCTGGGGCAGGGCGTCGTCCGAGTCGGTCCCCACCGAGGAGGAGGACGCCCCGGCCTCCTCGCCCGAAGCCACGTCGTCCATGACGTCCAGAGAGCCCGGAGACAGCAGCTCACCTGAAGGGCCGACAAAAGAGTTTCACCAAGGTCTGAGGATGTGAAAACACTGAAAACGCATAACGTGTAACCAGATAATCCATTTCAAATAGGAGTGTACAGCAACGCTCGCAGCTCTGTGAGTCCAAAAGAGCTGGAGCTGAGCCCGACCCAAAGCCAACAGCCATTCTGCTTCTTGCCTCCAAACCTGAAATACTGGCTACCTACTGTTTGGCTGACCTGATCCAGCCCAGCCTCTACTACCTAAGTATCCTTTCATAACCTGTCAGTGCCTCAGCACAGCACTTTGCTCACTATGGCAGTGCTGATGGGAGGGTCTTTTGTTTTGCAGGTACAGTTGAGTTAGTGTCCCCTTTCTTTAAAATGACAAAATTGCCATTAATATAACATTCAATGCACATTCAGCAGGCGCAAAGGCAGAAGCATACTGCACACACCTGCCAGGATGTCCTGCAGCATACACGTGAGGGAATACTGTGCCCACGCGCCCCCCCAGGAGATGTCCCCTCGGTTGAAATCCGTCCCCACGAGCAGGAGCAGGAGGCGCTCCAGCTGCTGCTCGGACACCACCTCGCACAGGTGGATTGTGGGTCTTGTGGCATTGGCTATCCGTGCAAGGACCTGAGGAGGTAGCAGAGGTTGTTTTTTTTAAAATTTCTACTGTATTTGCATTTTCCTGCACTTAAGAAGCTCAAATAGAAGTTTCAGGCGAGTACCTTGCAGACAAAGAGCAGCAGGTCGGCGTGGCAAGTGAAGTCCATGGAGAGGAGGAAGAGGGCCAGCTTCTGCACCACAGAGATGCAGCGCTCGTGGGACAGCGTGAAGGGCAGGGGTTCCACTTCTGGGGTTTCTTTGGCTGTCGGGGACTCGGTGTCCAACGTGGAGCGGGGCCATTCGGCCGTCCGCCGCAGACGGATCAGGTCTTTAAAGTGCTGGAGGAGGACAGGAGTGGAAACACAATGAGACATTCATATACTACTGCAGCTATACAGAGGGTTTTTTTTTCAAAACCCTGTACTACTAAATTTCAATTTGACTAAGTACTGCAATATTATTGAATTGCTATAGAAACAAGTTTTTAAAACTGCCCAAGCTAAAAAAAAAAGGGGGGGGGGGGACAAAGATACTGATCACAGGCCACAGTAAATTAGCAGTTGAAGGAATAATTTGACTTTTTTTTCCAGCACTCCCATGTCTCTTTTAGGTTTGGAGCTTGTGCTGGAAATGGGGAAGTGGATCAACTGAGCTGAGCACTGGCAGACGTGGTCATCGTATTTATCTTCTCATCTCACTCGCGTGTGAAATAGACCACTCGGGGGAAGCAGGAAATAAAACCGGATTAACAAGCAACTGCTAACAGCGCTACAGCTCCAGCAGAAGGGGGCTCCACCCTGCCGTGCCGCCCTGCTTTAACATCTCCAACTTACTTTCGAGCTACGTGGAATATAGTCCCAGAGAATAGGCTTTGGACAGACCAAACTGAGGATGGACGTCTCCATAGCCCCTTTCACTCAGAAAAAACCCCACTAACATCTGGCTTTTGTCTTCAGCAGGGAGCGGGTACAATCAGGATTCATCTCCAGTTGAAATGAGCCCGCATCAGTCACGGGGACTTTCTCTGCTCCTGCTCCGCTCAGCGGTGAAGGACTCACCTTGGACGTGGCTTGCTTGAGCTTGGCCTGTTCAACCAGCAGCTTGTAGGAGGAGCCTTTGTTGCTCTGGATCTTCTCCTTCTCGATCTGCTCCACCAAAGCTTTCTGTTTTGCTTTCAATAGATTTAACTGCTACAATAAAAAGGGCATGATAAATGGAGGTGGCGCAAAAGCATTTTGCAATAAACAACCCTATTTTTAATGCTTGAGCTTCATGAGAGGGGCAAAAGTCAAACAAAAAGAGAAAAAAAACATTGCGTTTGATCATTTTAAATACATACTTGTGAGTCTGGGTGTAAAGGGGTGTGGGTGATGGAGTGAGACACATTTACCTGCTTGTGGTGGACGAGCTGCTTGCGGATCTTGCGGGAGTAGAGTCGGTCCAGGCTGCTGCTGCTTTTCGCTGACCTGCTGGAGTTCTGAGACTGGAGGCTGTTGTTGATGAAGCTCCACTGAATACCTTAAGGACAGACCGACAACGACAAATGCTGAGCGTTTCGCTGGTGCTGGTTGTGTGTGTGTGAGTGAAATCACCCAAAATCAGCTGCTGTGGAGCGGGTGCGTTGCAAGCGCTCTGAAAAATGATTAGAGGGAAGTTCGAAGAAAGAAATGAAAACAAAACACAACGCTGAGTTGAAAGTGCGGGCACTGAAACGTCTCATGATGAGTCTTCTTTGCTTGAAGAAACAGGTCGTCTTGATCCAGTGATCAGAGGGGATCGTCAGTTCCCCAGTTGTGCCGTTTTCATAGATGACAGACGTTCAGAGTGTACTTACATCCTGAACGCAACCTGAGCGCCATGAGTTCCAAATGGTGATCACGGGTGAAGATGTTCGACATTTCAAAGTAAATATCGTGAGAACTCCTCAGACTGTTACCTGTGAATGTTCTCTCCCGCTCTTTTCCACCGAGGTGTTTCTTTCCACCAGAGGCCTCGTCTTCTATACTGGCAACATAGTCCAGCAGCCTCGAAACCAGCATCACCACCCAGCTGATCATGGGGATATCCAAAACGCCTGGAACAAGCACACACACGCACAATTCCTGCTCCAGAAAAATGTTTCAACTTTCCCAGCTTTAGGTGCCCTGCATGCCGCCAGTGTGGAAGGCTTTGCTATAAACGTGTAAAGCTGCCACGGTGGTTTGCTTACCTTCAGTCCTGCGCTGGACCACAGTTTGTGGCTGCTGCAGAGGAGACAGCAGGCTGTCCAGGAGGTTCAGCAGGCCCTCCAGCACGCCGCTGTTACTCAATGATCTTTGGCCGATGCAGGACAAGAGCATGAACACCCTGGGAGAAAGAGAGGTGGAGCGAACTGGAGTTAATATGAGGATCCTCCTATTTCCTAAATATGAACTTGAGCAGCAAACTTGTAGAAATTGTATGATTACAGAGGCCCCCTGCTTAGTGTGCAGACTCAGCTCAAAAATACATGAGCAGACAATTCTAACTGCTGCAGTTCCTGGATTTTTGAAACTGTGAGGACTGAAAGTGCTCCACTAAAGAGTCACACAGTGCTGAGAGTGAAAAATGTCACTGTGACCGATGGAAGGACAGACATACTGTATATTAAGCATGTAGCCTGTCTGTCTTAAAAAGAAAAGTGAAGGATTGTCACTTGCAGTGCAGTGAACGAAGAATGCCAATTAATTCTTAGCAGTTAAAACTTTCTTTCACTCAATGTAGAGTGACGTTACAGTAAATATAGCCATGAGTTAGTCTGCATGACTCAACCAGGTCTGTCAGTTTCAATCAAATGTGGAAGTGTAGAAATGGAGCCATCTGGGGGGAAAAATTGTCTTACTGTAAAGTTCTCTTTCTTGCCTATGAAGGGCTTAATTTGACTAATTAATGCATGCATTTATAAATGTATCGTTTGTTCATCAGACCAGCACTACACAGCGCTGACTGAAGAAACAAAGACTGCATGAATTACTGTGGGCCCTACCTGTCCTGGGGGAAGATGAGCAGTTGCTCCGAGTTGTAGAGCTCCTGCAGCACGTTTGAGAGGAACTGGCCCCACCAGCGTTCGGCCCCGCAGAGCTGCACCAACAGCAGGCCGGCGTGAAGACGGATCTTTGGCGTCCCACTGATGCAAAGGTGTTTGAAGAGCTCCTCACAGGCCTGGGCGTGGAAAGTACTCTGGAGCACCAAGGGCACCGAGTGGCCTGAAAACATGCAGATGTGAGTGAGTGGAGTGAATGAGCGGAATCCAAGGGGAAATAAATCCAAACTATTGTAACCCCGTCATCTCCGAAATGTAACATTTCAGGTACGGGTTTCCCGCTCACCGTTGTTGGAGTGCAGCAGGCTGAGCAGCGTGTCCAGCAGGTAGCGGATGATGGTCCTGAGCTGCTCCGTGGAGGAGTTGTGAACCAGCTCCTGGGCCTCCAGAGCCCCGGCTGCGGGGAGCGGCTTGCGGCTGGCGCCCAGTGACACGCGCAGCCGCTGGACGGCGTGGTGAGCCAGGTTGAGCTGCAGCTGCAGCTGGATGCAGTCCTGGTAGGCTGAGAAGACGCGCTGATCCTCCTCCACCACCTTGTCCGGTTTGCGTAAGAAGTACTGGGCGTTGTTGGCGCTGTTGAGGGGCGGCAGGTCGATGTTCTGCAGCAGGGTCTCCAGTCGATGGCACGCCAGATTGTACCTGAGAAACACGAAGAGGAGAGGGTTTGACAACAAGCCGGACACAGTTCTAATGGCTCACCTGAACAATGGACACACTTGGAGGAAATAGCGCGTGAATCCATCAATCCATCAATCCACCAAGTCTTTTCACTACCGTGGCACGTATCAATGACACAGTTATCAACAGTAGCCACGTCTACACGTCATATACAGTCCTGTATTGTCCATGGTTAAAAGCTGCAGTCAGTGTTTTGGGCCACTTATTTGGCCTGATTCTTCTAATAATCCCAGCAGCGCCCAAGCCTGAATCCATTTGCCAGCTCTTTTAGGCTCACGATTTACCACAGTGCCACAGACAGGGTGGATGAGGGAGAAAGTAGTGAATGACAGACTGTTCATTTTGGCCTTTTGTTGGGTTTCCTGACTATGAGAAAGAATACACTTCACAACACATTTATCTGTGGATGCAGCTGGAACATGGAAAGTCGATTTCCTCTTACCTGCACTGTATGTCCTCCTGCAGAGCCACCATCATGGTCAAGTGCTGATCGACATCTGGCTGACTGGCCGCCTCGCTCTCTCCCCGCAGAGGATCGTGCATCAGCTTGAGCTCGCTCTCCCATGGCAGGATGTAGGTGTGGCCATAGTAGAAGCCCAACGGGATCTTTGCACGAGCGTTGGTGCTCCCATAGCGACCGATCACAGTGATCTGTGGGTCGTGGGTGGCAAACGAGGACAACGTATGATTGCGTTAAACAAACAAAAGGAGAAAAATCTCACACATCAGGTTGACTGTCCTGCTCACAGACCTTCATGAACCTGCAGACCGGGGGCGGCAGCAGGTCGTGAAGAATGAGCGAGTGGGTGCTGATGTCGGTGGCCACCACCAGCCTGCGGCCGTCCACCTCCTCGCCCAGCGTCCAGATGTCGATGGACAGAGAGGCCAGGTCGCCACAGGTGGGGATCAGGACATCAGTCAGCAGGACGGGGCGACCGAAGTCCAGCGTAACGAAGCGACGAGCCCCTGGAAGGAACGAAGAGCAAAGCAGGAAGTTTGGTTAAGAAAAATGTTAAGAGCTAGTTATCTTCAAAATGTATTCCTTTGGGTGTGTGTGCATATCATGTTTTTTTTTTTTCCAATGGTTCCCAATAAGGAGAGAGTGTTATGGGTTCCCAGTGCAGCTGCTCAGATCACTTCCTGTTGAAAAGCTCTCAACATTTCAGGAAGGCGCTGGCGTCAGCAGTTTAGCTCCTTTTGGGGCAACCAATCGGACTAGACTCGTCGCCATGGTAAACAAGTGAATTATGAGGAAAGAGAGGCGTCTGTCAACTCCAAGCTGTCCGATATGTCAGACAGACGGGAGACATGAACTCTTGCGACCTGACGTACCAGAATGCGGCAGTATGACCAAAAATTTATATCACGGTATTTTTCAAAATTATACCAGTTTCACGGTATCTGGCGGTATTTTTTTTTTGCTAAAATGTTCTCATGAACTACCCAAGCGTCACGCTGCACAGCGCACGCTACTCACCGGCTTGGCCTTTTATGTGTTTCAGTGCGCAGCCTGCATGTGAGTCAACCTAATTTTCTAATAGTTTTGAGAATAATTACTGCAGTAAATTGGCTTACAATGACCTATTTTACTGTCATGAGGAGTGAATATTGTAGAAAAACATTAATGTTCACACTAGTATTAATACAGTTGCTGCTGTTCACAAAGAGGTGGCACTCATAATGCTAATGAAGGAATAAGAATGCATCACTGTTGCAGTCACAATACACACATGATGACGGCTGAGGTGGTGGAGCAAATTGCTTGTGTTGCCTGCGGCTACAACTTTAGCCCGACAACATTTTCATAATATTATAGTTTGATCGACGTCAGATTTTTTATAGCTGAAGAAGCTCCATACAACAGACACGGCTCCTCGTTTTGGTACCAGTTCTTCTGTTTCATTTTCTGTCCGTTCTGAAACTTCAGTTTCGGCTACGTTCACCGGGGTTGTTTGTTTTGTTCACCGCTCAGCACAGGCTGTGCTCTCGCATGCTGCTTGTTTGGTGCAACTGCAAAACAGCCCTCTCTCAAACAATGTCCTGCAGCGCGACTTTCCATCACTCTGCGTTCCCAAGGTTTTGTACGCTACACACTCACCGGTATTGGGGTATATGAAAAATTCAGATCATAGAAAAAAAAACACGGTATTCGGTATGAACCGGTATACCGCCCAGCACTAATTTTTATGATCCTCTTCTTCCATCTTTTTTACTTTTTCCCCTCTGGACTGTTTGCGGTCTTTCACCTGCTGCTGCAGCTTCAGCAGCTGCTGCTGTTTCTCCTGCAGGACCTGCAGCTGCTGCTCTGCCGACACCATGGCGTGGGACAGCGACTGGAGCGCCACCTGGGCCGCAGAACTCAGAGCCGTCGATGCGTCGCCGACCGTCCCCGTCGACAGGCCGCCCACCGTCGGCGTCACGCCAAACGTGCTCACTGAGGTTTAAGAGTGAGAGGTCTGATGAGTCCGTACGGTCAAACGTGAGCCCAGACGTGCGGAGTTACAGAGAAACGGCGTTGTTTACCAGTAAACATGCTTGCATCATCTCGTTCCACGCGTGTGCCGTCGCTTGTGGAGATGCAAGTAAAGTGCAAAGGCTCCACCTCCAGGAGTCCCGTTAATGCCGTGAAGCTGCCCTCTGCTGCTGCACAGCTGCTCACCTTTCCATTTCCTGTAGGACATCCAGCAGAAAAAATACAAAACACTCATTCAGGAGAACACATCACTGTGGCTGACTTACAGGCTGGCAGGCCTGAGCCTGAGTCTGTGCCGCCCTGACCAGTTGAGCCCCCACAGAAGCGGCAAATGACGTAACCACAGCAGCGGGAGGCAGCCATGCACCAAGCCCACCTGGTCTGCTGGCGTGCAAGCCTCAGCTTGCACAAGCAGAAGGATGAGGTCACGATGAGGTCATGAGATCACGCTGCTCTGTTTGGAAAACGAAGCCAGCGAAATGCCTCCCCAGTATGTGAGTTCAGACAGTATCCCAGAATCAGAGGCGTGAGGCCTAACACATTACTCTCTGCTTATGCTATACATGCACACACACACACACACACACACACACACACACAGTGAATTTCAGGCTTCAACTAGAGATGCCAGCCTGGCAGAAATGGAAGCAGCACACAGAGAGCAGAGCAGAGCAAACAGCCGTGGTCACTTGTCGCTCAGGGGCCTGGTGGACGGACACGGACACACACACCCATGCACACACGCTAGAAACAAGCTTGAGCATAACACAGTCAAAAACAACAAGTGTGGTAGAGTGCGGTAAAACTAAAGAGGGTGTTGTGTTTGCAGCTATCTTAATGACTTGTGTCTTTTATTTCCTGTTGGACTGTTAGTAGTTGGGGTTAAGCAGGAGGTGGCTGAAGGAATGAGAGTCAGCGTGCGACAGCTGAGCGCCACCTACAGATTCTAAACTACAACACATGCCGTGATTTGGCACAAATGCAGGGTGGGACACTTGGAAGTGCTGCCACTGTTCGAACTGGAGCTCCTTTTTATACACAGCTCTCTAATATTACATTGCACAATGTGTTGCACGGATTAAAGTGATTTCATAGCGTCCCACCCTTCGCCCTTCATGACAGTCTGATGTATCTTTATGTGGCTGCATACCTGACAGGATGTCAGAGAGGTCGATCTCATCTGACTGGACTCCAATGCTGCTGTTGAAGGCATTCTTACAGGAGGAACCGCTGACCTCCAGGTCAAAGAGCACTGGGTCAAACGGAGAGCTGTACAGACCATACCTGGAGGGAAATGGACAGGAGGACAGTGGGACATGAGGACAGCCATGTATTTAAGTTTTACATTTTGCATATATTAAGAGACGCCTAAGGAGGCAACGCAAAAGCTGATTAAATGGGTGTTGCTTCCACAGCTGTTGGAAGAACTTGCATCTGCTAAGAATAACTTCAGCGAAAGAATAAAAGGCCACAGAGCACAGATGCCACTCTGGAGGTGACGAGTCGGGAGAGGCACCTGGTCTGCAGCAGCGCCTCCAGTGGCGTGAGGCGGTCCTGCAGCTGTCGGGAGATGGCAGTGAGCAGAGAGGCGCAGGCAGTGCTGCAGCCGGCCAGGTCCTCCTCCTTCACGTAGTTCAGCAGCACGAAGTACCAGAAGACCGAGCCTGAACGCAGACAGGGCAGCGAGTCATGAGAGAGCAACGAGGGAAGGTGCCGCGCGTTCTTCTGCATCGTTGTTCGGGGACTTACCACCGGTTGCTGCTGCAGGCAAGTAAGGCATATTGTCCAGCAGAGACTTCAGAAGACTCACACCAAAACCCTGCTGACTTGGTTCTCCTTTTCCATTGCTGCAGCAAGAAATAAAGCAGCGTGGTCATCATTATGTCCATACAGAAGTGAACAACTGTTTGATCAAATAGGCTTGTTCCGCTACAGGAAGTTAACGACCCATGAATTAAGGTAGAACCGATGTCGTGAGGTTGTGCTTTAGTTCCCAGTAGAAGGTCTTTGGGGTGTGGCAGAGCGGGAGACTGGCAGCATGAATAAATTATGTAATGTCATCACGTCAATGTGGAGCAGAATGCAGAGAGCAACGTTTCCAACATCTGAGGCTACTGAGCTGAGGCTGTTCTGAGATGGTTCGCAGACCACGTTGGAAAAAAGGAAGGACCGACAACCTCGAACTTTTTGAATTCATAAAGGTTCGGGTTAAGGGGGTTGTAAATTTCTCGTAGTGGAAAACAGCTCAAAGAATCATCGCTGAAATCAGCCAGGTTACTTGCCTAATACAAAGTGCGAGAAAGCGAGCACATTTGTGTGCTATGCTCCGGCCGGCCTCGAAGAAACACATCCGCACAATATCTGTCAGCCGTGTGCGGGTTTTGGCCAGCAGTCCCTCCTTTCCTTCCCTTAAGCTAAAAAGGAGACAAGGAGACAAGATACATCATTAAAAAAAAAAAAAAAAGAGTCAGAGCAACGTGCAACCTCCATATCCGTGCGCTCCAGCTTTTAGTCGTACCTGCAGGGGCCGTTGGAGAAAACCCCGGCCAGCCAGCACAGGATGTCCAGGATGAGGCTCTGGGCGTGCTCAGTGGCTGGGCTGCCCTCCGTCCGCCCGCACAGCGCATTCAGCAGCTTCTCGTGGAAGTCTGGGAACTGCAGCATGGCGCAGCGCTGGACCCTGGAACGCACAGCACAACAGAGCGGGCCGAGTTAAGAGTCGCCTGCTGCAACGTGGGCAGCAGGGGCCACGGAGCCCGGAATCCCGTCCTCCAGCGGTGGTCTGACCTTTCTTTGGGTATGGACGTCTTTTTGAACCTTCTGATTGTGACCGAAACTTCTTGCAGCAGGTCGCAGCCTCGCAGGTTTTCCACTTTCTTTGAGGGTGCTGGTGTCTCCGTCTTCACCGCAGAAACCTTCTCCTGAAAAAACGCACCCAGATGAAAAATCAACCAAACGGATGGATGTGACTGAGAAGCTCCAAATGAGCGAGAAAGTTGTTTATGAAAACTACTATCTGCAAAAGGTGCAGGAGCTCGGTCAGAAAAGATGGGCTTTATAATGGCATCAAAAGAAACTGAACTGAAATGCACTTCCCTTATCTTGACTAAAACTAATCTGCTGTTGACTATAAAAATACTAAACTCTCACGTGTTTTCACTGACTACAACTACACTGAGAATAAAAAGGAAGAGGCTGACGAAACTAAAAAGTAAAAACTAACAAGCGATGTCATCTCAGGACTGAGACTGAACTAATATAACTGACAATGGTGGATTCATCCTTGCTTCTGTTTTGATATCTTTTCTTGAAAGTACACATCAGGGTTTCCCACACAATGATTAATATATGGCGGCCGGCCACAATATCAACACTGGTTGCCACGAATTGCCTTCCAGTCTGTGGCAAACACTACACATTACTGATTGTGGAGTTGGTACGTGTGTAATGAACACAGTTCAAACTAAACAAAGCTCGTTCTGACTCATGATGTGTTTACATCTCATCTACATTTTGAAATGACACGCGTACACGCTGCCTTACAGTACAAGACTAACAAAGTTACAGTCAACTAGGAGTGGGAAGGTGTACCTTGGAGGCCTGAGCCCTCTGCAGCAGGGTGGACAGTGAGTGGGCCTTGGTGCCCTGGGGCTTGGCACTGGGCATTCTGACCAACGGTCGGGTGCTCTCCTCCATGCCCTTGTCGCTCACTGCTTTGATGTGAACCAGGAAGGAGCGGTACTTCCCTCCAGCCATGCCTGCGGCAGAGGGAGAACCAGCGTTAACCGTCGGGTCACGGGCGGGTCAAGGCAGACGGTGACCTCGCAGCCGACGGGTCGATTGGCGCTGTTGTTACCTTTGACTAGTTTGGGGCTGGTGAGGCTGAGCATGCCCGCGTGGCCAGAGAGGTCCAGGCCACTGGCCAGCCACACGGGACCACACAGGATGTCCTCCTTGTGGTCCTCCAGGAATGGACACAGCATGGAGCCTTCAACACACACACGAACCACCATTATACTCGGGGCAGACAGTAGTTTCACATCCCCACATGTAAGACAACCAAATAGCTAAACAGTCAGCAGTTCCAATCACCCGCTGGTTGTCCTTGCCCATTTCTAATTAAACACAGCTAATGAAAAATCAGAGACTTTACAATAACTCATTGTTGGAAGCACCAGGTCCAATTTTGTCCTCGAAGATTTATTATGCATTGACTGATGATATTCAACACCAAAAAGTAACAGCTGAGGCTCTTTATACATTGGCCCGCTGGGTTCTTCCGTTGCAAGTCAAACACATGCATGCTCACAGTCCTGATAGGTTACTATCATGACAAAATCATTACCATGAACTGACATCGGATCAGTCTTGTGCGACTTATCACACAGCTCACGGACGCAGAAACACGGTACACAGTGAGAGATGAGGACAAAACTGTAAGAATCCGCAATAAAACAAACCTGACGTCTCCTCGACATCCATGAACTGGATGTCCTCCGAGAAGTCGTGCAGCGCAGGCTGGCCATTCTTCTCCCCGTTGGCGTGGAGGACGCCGGAGAGGGGGAAGGAGATCTGTCTGTCCACCGCTGTCTCTGTTAAAGACACGAGAGGCCACATTCAGACAGATAGCTTTTCGTCTCATGTCACTTCTGTGTATATAAGAAGCTGCTGCAGCCATTCAAAACGTCTTCCAACACCATACCTGCACAAACACACGAGCTCCCTGTGTAAATCAAATGTTTCCTGAGAAACAAGATGTGAAAACAGTGTCCTCACCGCTGACTTTGCCCAGCCCGGGTGCTTTGTTCTTCAGTAGCGTGACCTGGATCTGAGGAATGTTGACGATGTTGACATTCAAGACAAACTTGAAGTCCACGTGGCCCACCATGCAGGCTTTGGGCAGCACCAGCTCAAACACGTGCTCGTCCCAACTGGAGCTGCGGAGAGAGCACGGGTCATCGACCAATCCGATGTTCCATTTAAGGCTGCTGGTGAGCCGTGACACAAAACTAAGACAGCTGTCAATGCACAGGGCAACAGAAAACTATTAATGGATTTTTAAAAAAGCTGAAACACTCGACAAATATTTGGCTACCTATCGCTCTGGAGCTTCCAGGTGCGGGTGTGCTGCGCTGCATCTCCGTGGTGTTGCTGGTGAAGATGCTGAGGGTGACGTCGCTGCTGCTGCTCCTGCTGCACCTCCACCCAACACGGCGGCACGGTGGCCGAGAAGCGGGGGGTCAAGGTCTCGAAGCGCGTCAGCTCCACCAGCGACATCAGGCTCTCCGTGGTCAGCGGCTGGTCCACCAGGAGGTCCACTCCTGCACAGAGGGCGGGCGGGGGAAAACACGTTTGGTGCATCAGATTCAACATCGTACCGGCTGAAGAACTGAAAGCTGGGATGGTTCCGGCTCGCCATCAGAACACGTGGCGTGATGTGTGGAGCCCAGTGAGCGGCTTGCGTCAGTTGTACCTGTGATCCCTGGGCTAGAAGGGTTGGAGGAGGGCTTGGCCCCCTCAAGCAGCAGTTCAGCCCCTTTAGACAGGGGGCCATCAATAAACATGTCTCCGTCATCTATATCGTCACACACGCCTCCAATTTGAAGGAAATGAAGTTCTCCACCTTCAGAGACAAAACGAACAGATGCAAATCATACACCTGGAGGTGCTCAACACAGTGAGAGAAATCAGCAAGTCAAATGATTGTTTCCTAGGGATGGAAAGGATTTTTCAAAAGAACAAATCCAAATTTTCCATCTTCCATGATGGTGTTTTCTGAATAAACAAGAACAAGCCTGGTTATTCATGACATTTCAGCATAACTTGATCTACTACAAGTAAATCTAAATACACTGATGATATTTTTCTTGTCAACAAATGCCGTAAAAAGACAATCTAATCCTACTAATAAGAACTGTACACATCCAAAGCCCGAGCTCCGCTGTTCTCCAAAAACAATCATAATCAAACTAAACATTAACACCTTCAGTGAGGAACCAGTGTCACAGGCAGGCACAGGAAGACACACAGAGACGGACTAACACACTGCTGGTTTTGTGCTTTTTGTCGGACCAATACCATGAAAATGACAGAATAACACCAGCTCTGATTTTAAAAGTCATTCTTAAAACAGAAAGCATTGCTTCCCAATGAAAAGGCCTTAATTACTGACATCGGAAACGAATATGACAAATGCAATGAAGTACAAGATAAATAAATGTATGCAAATGCAGAAAAAAAAAAAAGCAGGACAATTCAAAAGGCGACCTGTCCATCCCAGCAGTCGACAGCGCTGGTGTCTGCAGGCAGGCAGGTCGGGAAACAAAACACTCACCTTTGGTGCAGGCACAAAGGCGATCGGTCCCAGAGCAATAGGTAACTGATACAAAGGGGTCTGTCTCCTCCGCTGACCCCTCCTTCTTAGGCGGCTCCACCTTGGCCAGGACCTCCAACGTGGACAAGTCCAGAATCATAATGTAGCCCGCCCGTGTGGTCACCACCAGGTGGCCCAGGCCCGCCACCTCCAGCCGCTTGCAGTCTTTAGGGCTGGAGGCGGACGTGGAGGTGGAGGGACTGGTGACGGGGGCGCCGCCGCTGGTCGTGGCTGCTCCATATGCAGTCCCAGTTCCAGAGCCAGCGGAACCTGCCGGGCCCGTTCCGAAGCTGGACGAGCCGTTTTTGGGAGCGGGGGGGAGGGCGTCCTCGGGAGCTTCTTCGCTGTCGTCCTCCCTGCTGTCGAGCACATCGGGAGGAAGTAATATGAGAGAGGTGATTGCATCACAAGGATCCCAGATCTGCTGCACCTTCACGGGCTCCTCATCCAGGGTGACAATACGGGTGGAGTAGTTAAGCTTATAGAGTGCGAGATAGCCGCCTCCACTCCCGCTGCTGGAGGACCTCTGCTGCTGCTGCTGCTGCTGTTGCTGCTGGTGGTCTCCTGGGGGCAGGATGAGGGGTGTCTGAGGTGGGGACTCCCCCGGGTGGTGGCCCTCCACCCCGTTTGCCACCGAGTGGAGGGGTTCTCCTTTGCGCTGACTGCAGAGGGCAGAGTGCAGGCGGTTGAGATTGTTCAGAGCTTCCACTTGGTTTGTGGCGCTCAGCGATTCCGCGCCGCACGGCTGCAGGCCGACCAGAAGGTGCACGCCATCCCAGCAGGGCGTGATGGAGTCCACGTAAAGATTCTCGTCTTCCAGCTGTTTGGGCAGCCTCAGACACTGCACCAGCGCTCCGGGTCGAGGCGGGGCGGAGACGGTCGCCGCGGCCAGGGTGCTCCATTTGTCCACGTGGCCGTCCAACCCCGCCAGATTCGTTGCTGCGTCGGCAAACTGCTGAATGTAGGTGATTGGGGGATCCTGAAGAAGAAGCTGCTCGTGCGTGTCAAACTCCATCTCTATGATCTGTGGCACGGTGAAGCCCTCCTCGTGGAGACCCTTGCTCATGAGGTTGTTCATCTGAGCAAACACCTGCCCTGTGGACTTGTCGTCCACCTCTCTGATGCTGTACAGCAGCAGCACAGGTATAGTCCTGTGCACAGCCTGCAGAGAGGAGGGGCTTGGAGGCTGCGAACCTGTTAGATTAGAGAAGCCCTGCTGCTGGGCTGCAGTCTGGGGGTTGCAGATCTCTATCTCCATGGGACCCTGGTCCTGCAGAGGCCCAGAATGGAAGGGCTCGGGGCCCTGAGTTCTTAGGGGTCCGTCTGTGGTCCTGCGTGTCGTAGATGGGGCTGCGGGTGGGGGTCCAGCCGTGGGGGTGCTGGACGCTGAGCGATAGCTGAGCAGGCCTCCGGCCAGCAGGCAGGGAAAGGGAATGTTGTGCTGGTCGGGGACCTTGTCCTTTGCTTTGGCCTGGCTGCCGGCCTTTGTTTGGTTTAGCGAGGGGTTAGCGCCCAGCTCCTCCAGGTCCTTGACCGTGTCCTCCAGCACGCTGGCCACCACCTCCCACTGGAGCTTCTCTGGCTGCTGGAGCACGCTGAGCGCCGTCACTCCGAGGCTCACGTCCATGCTCTCCCACTGAGACGGCTGGCCTGAAACCGAAGCGAGAGAAGACTGACTGAAGCTTTTCCCACCTTTTTAAAAACACTTTTAAATACATACATACATTCATATTCACACTCATTGAAAAATTCAACCCATCGTACCTGTTACTGACTCTGATCGGGAATGCTCATCGCTATCTGAATCCTCCAACTGGTCATCACTGCAAGAGAAGCCTGGTTAACACAAACTGAGAACAATGATTCACTCACTGACATACAGTCATCAGGGGATGACATTAAGTTATATCTGCCACTGGCACATTACTTTTAATCTAGTTAATAATAATAATATATTATTTTATATATATATATATAGATATGCACTTTCTGCTTGTCTCGTCTGCCATTGTCAGCAGACAGTATGGTTGGTAAGCTGTTAGCCAGCCCTGCATTGATTGTGTTACCTCAGACCTCCTGACTAACGCACACGTCAGAGAAGATAACAAGTCAGTCCTACACTGTGTGAGCATCTTGCTGTGACACTGTCCTTCCTATACTCCACCCTCTTGTCTGCATATGTGGCAGAAGACCAAATTATTAGCCGGCTCACGCTCCAGTTAACTGTTGTTCCCCTTCATACTCCCTGTCACTGACTTTCTTTCCTTTTCTTTCTGTGTTTCTGTTTGTCAACTTTTAACAACACTCACACATCTGTGACAGAAAAGAAGAAACAGAGTGCCGTTAATGTACTCGACAGGCGGCAGCTGCTTTCAACTAAGCAAAAAAAGTCAGCAATTATTTAAGGCTATTGGGAAATTATAAATTTGTAACATCTTGACTTGATGACTGTGAAAAACATATTTTTTAGATTAGCGTCATCACTAACTTGAATTACTTTCCCTTGGTTTGTATTTCCTTGTTGAATAACTCTTAATGGCCATGAACTGTTTCACAGGAGAGGAGAAAACGTTCCAAACATGGAGCGCAGCTCGAGCTCAACTGTCACCAATGATGTGAGCGACGGCTCGTTATTAGCCAGTTACAGCGGGAAATTCGGCGCAGCTTAACGAAAGAGTCCAAACCCAGATTTGAGCCAGGATCTGATACAGAACAACCTGTACTTCCGAACAAGGTCCGGAGCAGGATGCACTGTGGCGCTCGGAGGTTGGTTTTTCCTGGCAGGCCTGACACTGACTTTATTAAGTATCGATGTCACTGACTCACAATAAATAAAATGTTGGCTCTGCTCCATTTTTTCGCTGCTTTGAGCTCATTGTGATGAATTAAGCTCAATAAATGCACTTTAATATGAAGTAAGTGGCAGCTGCGGGCCTGCACTGTGAAACCAACACGTTCTGAGAACGAGCTCAAGCCAGCGAAGCTTGATTGGGGATGGCTGGCCACAGAGTCACCGAGGCTGCCCGCAGGTGAAGGCATGGCACACTGAGGTAATGCACTATAATGCCTCTCCTTCACAGGCTGTATTGTCACGACTGGCGAAGGATGCCGCCAACATCTCGATTGTGCTGACCCCCTGTGGCGTAATGACGTTCTACGCGTCGTCGCCGGGGCTGCGGGCGCAACCCTCTGAGCAGCCCACGCCACGCCAGAGGTGAGAGCGGGCCCGAACCAAGCCGGGACAGCAAAACACTGCTCCAGCCTGGCTTTATGCTACAGTCTCGTGTTATCTAGGAACCTAAGAATGATCCCGTTGAATTCCTGCAACACAAAAACCACTGCTATCAGAGTTTGAGCAGTAACAGAGGGAGAAAAAAATGCCAGATGTGATTCAGCCCTTCTAGATTTGACATATCAGCTGCTTTCATTTCTCAGGTGTACTGATACTCCAAACATTCCAGCTATTTTCTCTGTTTCAGATTACAACTCAGGGCTCACACACCTGAGTTTCCCTTTGTTACCATAGTTCACACTGCCTCCACCATTTGTCATTGTGTTGCACCTTGATGTGACCTTGTGTGTGTGTGTGTGTGTGTTTCACCTGTCTCCCTCTAGCTTGGGTAGGTCAGAGCAGGAGGAGGACTCCTCTAGCCAGGCCAGAGTTGGTCTCCGGGACTCGCTCAGCGTCTGCTGGCTTTGCTCGCCGCCGCACAGGATCAGCTGCCTCAGGATGGCAGGGTCGTACGGGTTGATGTCAAACTTCAGGTGCACCTGTCCATCACACACACACACACGCCCCTTTAATCTCGGCTCAACACCAATGTTTCGCATGGGGACATGTGAAACCCGAGACAGACGATAGGATCTCGCACGTTCGCAGCCGGGCGATCTGACCTTCATCATTTTGGAGACGTCCCAGATGCACATCTTGCCCCTCTTGGTGGCGGCGGCCAGGAACTGCGGGCAGCTGCCGAAGCCGTAACAGGCGATCTTGTCCGAGCTGTCGGGGCTGTTGGGAAACTGGGCGGGGCTGGTCGCCAGGGTCACCGACAGCGGGACGTTCTGCGTGTGCTCTCCCTTCACAAACGGACAATTGGGAGAATGTCGCTCGTGTTCCGACCTGGGGGGGGGTTAGCGGAGAAATGTCAGGCATTGTGGATATGTGCAGGAGGAGATAACGCTGAAGTGACGGGCTGCAGCTTTTTATTTCCACTCACCACGGCTCATCTGTGGGCTCCCAACAGACCAGACACACACTGCAGGTGAAACACATGGCTCTGTCATCCCCTGTTGAGGCAGGCTGTGAAAAAAAAGACGGGGTCATTAGAGTACAGTGGCTTCAGCAAATCTTCAGACCCCTAATTAGTGGATAAATTTGTGCGCTGGAGTCATTATTTGTGAGGTCACGGGACTTCTAATCAATTCATCCTGGAGTCAAAGTGACCATTTGAGCCAAATTCCCTCCCCACATTAGAGAATAACTAGTATGGACTCAACATCATTATGCGCGGTTAGTGGTTCGGCTGACAGCAACATTAACATTTTACGGTTCGTTTGCACGAACAGTGGCGACTGACAACAACTCTAACTTTAGGTTGTTGGCATGTTGTCTCTATGGTTACACCGTGTCAGATAGAAGCAGGTTTCTTCCTCTGACTCAGTAATCCTGCAGTGACCTGAGGCAGGCAAACAGCCCTTTGACTGCACACGAATACTGTGAATGGATATGACAGGAATCAGAGATGTCATGTTGAGGGCAAAAGTTTTGACTTTAGGATGAGAAAAGGAGTAAACCTTTTTTTCCCCCCATTAACACAAAATTCAAAGTGCATTCTTGTCTCGTCCTTCGACAGCCATTTTCCTGATCTCACTGATTCTGCTGCTCTCAGCAAACTGCTTGAGACTGCTCCTGGAGACCTACCCACATGGAAACGTAAAATCCAAGTCAAATTTCACACACTTCCGATTGATGGTTCCGATTGACCATGTTTTAAAAGCTCAGACACCTGATTTTGCAAAAGTAAGGTTCATTACCTGGAAGCTTTATTCATTCATTGTACATTCTTTGACCACTTTTCTTACTTTGGATGATGAAGGAACATTAAATACAGTGGAGATGCGAGCTAACAAGAGTTGTGTCAGGACCCACCTGGTGGTAAAAACCCGCTTGAGCCATAGGATCGGGCTGAGCCCACCTGTAGCCGGCGTGTGGCCACGATGTAAACGTCTCCCTCCTGTTGGCTTCACTGTACATCAAGGATCTGCAGAGAGCGACACGTTTTACAAACAGGCCACGAAACCTCCGTCGTAGGCCCCGCACCAGCATCCCACTCAAGACCATTTGTTTGTTTTCCCCTCACGTGCAAGGAAACACTAAATGTTTGTACCAATTCATTCATAACCAATGAATTTGTGCACATGGATGACTTCTCCGGTCTCTTCAGCTCTTCAGCTTCAACTGATTTGATAGGTAAAGTTTTTTATGTGTTAACTGAATCTGAACGGCTCAAATCGGCTTGATTTCGTCTCACATTAGTGACAAAGCGACAACGTGGTTACACTGCATTATTTAGGAATCTTGGCTGCATAAGTAATCTTGAACTCCTGAACAAGGATCTGGATATGTTCAACTCTTTGTTTCCCCACTGCTTGCTCACCTATCTACAGAGCGCCCAGGGCCCACCCCAAGCTCAGGCCTGGCACTTGACAAGAGGTAGGAGAGCCTGTCCATGATGGATGAGGCCACAGACAAGGCAGCTACGTTCTGGTTGATTTTCTTCAGCTCACTGACGATGGCGCTGGCCACCAGCTTCAGCACGTGGTGGGGGAGATGGAAGGTCACCGTGGCCCACTGAAAGACAGAGGGAAAGAGGGAGCGGCACCAGGTCGCACAGAGAGGAGGCGGGGATTTGAACATAGTGAAGGATAGCAGAAGGTTGTCATTAGATGGCAATAATGCCTGCCCCCCCTCCCCACATTATTTTATATACTGAACGGCAAGGCAGAATAAAGACACGGCATCTAAGCTGACTGGCTTCTGCATGTGAAATATAAACTCTGTGTGATTGGATGACAGAGCTGCTGAAGGAGCAGCATCTGTCAAAAACCATCTGGGTGCGCGTTTGAAGCGGAGCAGAGAAAAGAGTGTCAACGCAGCTGGTGGAAAAAAAAATAGACTACAACTGTGGCTGTTGTATCCAAACATTCTGTGAGAAACGCCAACGCTGTCCTGAAAGCAAATCCCGCTGGCCGAAGTCGTGCAGCCATTAAAAACCGAAACGCATTAACCCGCACACGAGGCTGGAACAGTGCCGAGGAAAAGGAGTGGCAGTCGTAGCTCGGCACAATTCAGCTCGAAGCAGAAATAAACGCTTCTAGCGTGCTTGCGTGAGTGGTAAAAGCTGAATTTTCAGCTGGACGCTGAAAGAAAAAAGGCTACTTGGAGCGTGAGCGTGTGACGGAGCAGTGCCCGGCTGATTGGCTGGCCTTGCCCAACAAGCAGGGCAGCGCTTCCTTTGGCTCTCGGAGGTCATGTTTAAATGAGCTGAGCGCTGCACGCTTTGGATGGGACCATCAAGTGAACTGGTCTGTGCGTAATCCCAGTTGTCAGGATATCACACAGATATTATATTTAACGTCTCCAATCTTTTTTTAATCAAAGGGGACAGGCCCCGGGTCCCACGCAACCTGAAAAATATGATGTAAGCCCACGCTGTGACAAACTACATCCTGTAAAACTATGATTCCCACCTCACAGGTGGATGCCTTCACCAGCCAGAGTGACCGTTGGCCCTTCTGTTGTGAGCTGTGGTGTTCAATAAAGTCAAGAGAGGCGTTCTTTCAGAACACTGTCACGTTGATGTGTAGACTGTTTGGATATGACGATATTTTATCACTTCAAACACGTGACGTGTCAGGTCACAGTAAGCTCGACCTGGAGTCCAAGTCAACGTTGTGAAATGTGAGGAGATTATCTGTTTGCATTACATGGTGAACGCTGCTCTTCTTTTGGCCAAATGATTGGAGAGAAGTGACCAAAGGCACAGGAACGAGTTGAACGACTGACCCCGGAGCAGGGAAGCGTTTTCAGCTTCCGCTCTCATGTGACACCTCACCTGCTCAAAACGCTGACAGCCACTTTCATGTGTCACTGAAACCCCCCCGACGCGAGGGCAAATGTACGAGCTCTGTTCGGACGGCGTCGGACAAACCTTTGCCACTTTGTGATTGGCTGCCGTCTCGTGTGAGGTATTCTTCAGGCCCTCTTTGAGCTGGTTGATAAAGAGTTCGTAGCCCTCCGTGTTGGACACGTCGATCTTTTCCTGACAGGCCGACAGCATCTGCTGGGCCTGAGAACAGACACACGGACACGGGTCAGTCCCAACATGCAGATACACACAAAGTTTGCATCGTGCAGCCGTGATGGCCACGTTGTGGTGGTATACAAATTTTCCACATTTTCATCTGGTCAGAGTTACGGAGGCAGACTTGTGTAGCCATGTGGTTTTGTGGCTGAATCTATACTTGATTCATGGTAGTATTTGACAGAAGTAAAACAGAAGTACAAGTTGGTATACACAGTATGCACATATATTTTACAACAAGTAGCCTCACTGGAAAACAAAATCATGCGCAAGTCCCACCCCCACACGATCACGTATGTGCTCTGCCGGGAGCAGAGTCGTCCTCAGCGTCGGACAGATATCAGCAGAGCAACTGATGACAAAACACGGTGAGAAGTGCACTGATTGCAGAGACGGGGACATCTTTATCAGATGGGCTGCTTCAGAACACACAGCCGCTGTAAGCATTCATTTCCATACACACATTCATGGGCTTAATGAAGGAACAAATCTTCTTTAAAACAGACGGTGTTTTTAAAAGACGCTGGATCAGCCTGACACTGAAGGTTCACGCTTCAATTTTTTAAAAAGAAATTATGTTATAAAAAGCCAATCTCCTGTAATGGAACTTCCAGCTGTACACATCACACATGTTCACTGAAACACAGAACAACGCTGGGGGTCAGCTGAGCGGGAATATGAACGAATAACGAAATGACTGCTTTTCATTTTAACTGTTCCAAAAGAATATATCAATTTAGAACTGGTGGTGTATTAAATGGAATGTGTAATACTGTCAGTTATTTTACCATTGCAGATATGGAACGTTAGATCATTTGCATGGTGATTTAAGCATGTTTTTGTTTAACCCTTGTGAGGTGTTGATATTTTTGGTATTCAGCCAGTGTTGGTGGGTCTGGTGCACCCGCTGCATTTTGGGGTTTTCAAATCAACACAATCAAACAATTTGATGTTAAAATAGTCAACAGATGTTTACTTCATCCCAATTACAAGCCATATGAACAGCATATATGGTTAATATTTGCCCTTTACCTTTGTTAGACCACATTTATGAATTAATATGCTACTCGTTTTGTTTGTTTTTTAATCAAATGTAATAATAATAAAAAGAAAATCAGTTATGCGTGGGAAAATGTTTTTTTTCGATAAAAAATGAAACCATACAAGGGTTAATAGAGAAGGTAGAGGAACTGTGACCAGTCAGCAACGGCTCTGGTTTGAAATATTCACACTGTCGCTACGTACACGCTGTGTGTGCTAAACCTCACAGGAAGCCCAGTTCTCCTTTAATAACCCACTTCATGTTTACAACCAGGTATGCAGGAATTAATATCAGTGTACATGATGGGATGTGCCAGAGGTCACCACTGGGCCCGCTCAGCTGGCTTACATCATGTCCACTTATTTATTTGTGTTTATTATCTGGATGCTGGACATGACTAATGACAATAGTCAGGTTGGTGCTCTGCTGTTGGATCCAAGGTGTGGGTACTGTATCAGGATCCGTGCTCATCCAACGATAAAGCGCGTCTAATACTGTCAACCCATATCAGCTCAGCTCCAGTATGTCCGCGCGCTGCGTAACGCCCTAACAAGCTTTATTTGATTTGAGCAGCTCAATGCTGATGCCTGTGGGTCTGGCCTTTGTGGCAGCACCCACTGAGGTCGAACAAACACTTCCACGTACAACGTCTGACAAGGCTTTTTCTTTACGTTCAGGTCGACTGGCTTTTTGGGTGCGTTATGCATTTTGTTGGCAAATTGCTACGTTTCCTGGGGTGTTATTGCCGCCAAGCGCAAAACAGCCTGAAGCTGGAAAAGTGTATCGTGTCGCTTACGTTAGCGCGTTTGTGCTTGTGTACTAACAAATCAGGAACATGCACCCAAAAACATTACTCCAAAACTTCCGTGGATAAATTCCCTCGACCGTGAACGTTTTCATCCAGGGCTCCAGAAGTCTCGGCACATTTTCACGAAGGGACGACTCTGTTTCTTCATTGACTTAACCGGAGCACACGTCAGAGTCCGTGAAAATGGAAGGGTGGACACTGGTACTGCGCCAAACAGCCCATTAAAATGTTACTTTACATTGATCCGATGCTTCCACAGGTAAGTCGACTGAAATGCAAAAAGGTCAAGCTGTCAGGCAAACATATTGCCCCACACTGATCACAAGGTACGACCACGGGGAAGCCTCCTCCGGTTTTCTTCACAGACGACGCTTTCCGGGTTCGGATGCGTGGTCAAACCACAGCAACACGCGTTCTCTTCAGCTACATGCTCCTTAAAATCGCCCTCTCCCATCTTCAGTTCAACAATGTCTGCTCCCTTCTGTCTGAAGACACGCAAAATATCAACGGAATAACCCCAAAAGACACCTCCACCCACTTCAACACAGCATGCACACACACATACACATCTCTGTTCTTTCAATCAATAACTACATGGATTTTTTTTTCCCCACATCACAACAACTGATAAGACTTGCGAAAAGGATAACATTTTAAATGTTCATTTGTTGCCTTTCAGAGCCCCGGTGAAAATGAAGCACTGATGGGGTTTGACGTGTCAAACGGTCTTAAGGTGTCACTCAAAGCGTTATTAGTGAAAACAGCTGATATATTTCATGTTCGCTGGATGTGAATTTCTGCAGTGAGCTGCAGTTTTAGGCAAAAGATGGGATGAGAACATTTAAAGTGTCAGCTGAAGAGGAAGAGATGCAAATAGAAGAGCATTTGAAATGTCACTTGAAGATGCATCTGCTGTTTCAGGTGATAAGCAAATACACAGAGCAATTGATATGTCAGTACAAGTGTGAGAGATTAAAGTAGGGTGCCAGGGTGGGAAATGTTGACTGATATGAAACATATTGACCAAGTGTATGTGGCAGTTGTAAAGGCTGCTTTGTGCGCTTTACATAGCTGAGCACTATACATGTGTAAACTCTTATACAGCTCCTGCAGTCGACAGACTGGACGACCTGTACCCACAGAGCGTTTACATTTTGGAACAATTTTCACCTGCTCACCTGAATGGCTGTTGTCAAAAGGTTGTAAGTAGACTTTCACCCGACGGAGAGCTTCTGCTCTGATTGTGGAACAAAAGGCTCATTGTAAACACATTTATCTGTGCCGAGCACGGCTACCGGAGCGTCCGGTCGGGGGCCAGTCAGCATCTGTGCGTGAGCAGAAGAAGATGGCCGAGGCAGAAGGGGGGAGTTCTCTTACCTCTGTGACCGGCAGCTCCAGCTGAACCATGTCCTCGGGCTTGGCCACTGGAGGCTGGAGGGCTGTGTCCAGGAGCAGGATGCCATTCAGGTCCTTCCTGCATCCCACTGCATAGTCGTCCACAAAAAGCACCTTGTCCACCGCGGGGAAGTACTGACACCTGACGCGGCCGCCGGGTTTAGCTGGGACAAAAACAGAGGGACGACACAGCACACGGCGTCAGGAGATCTGAAGGAGAAAGGCTGGAGGAGAGGCCTGCGGATGCTGGGTCACTTTGAGAGGATAACACGACACAGGGACACCTCAGTCCATTTTGAGCCAAACGTTCGTTGTGATTAACAAGTGCGACTGGGCACCGTTGACACTGATAGCATCAGCTGCTCCACTGGCTGAGAAACAAACTACAGAACCTGACGGGCCGTCTCAACAAATCATTTCACGATGAATACAAACAAATTCAATCCATTACTGCATCATACACTCCTTCAACTCTGCTCCTTTCCTGCACTGGCCTGAGAAAGTGGTATTTAGTTGCCTTGAGATATGTTTAATCAAGTGCTGTAATTGACACTGCGTTCATGCCTGCACACATTAAGCCTGATCTCTCACTGTACTCGCTGAGCCATCTCCCATGGTTTGTCTGTTGGCTGGAAGACGTGATGACCGATGGAAGCTGCGTGCTAATGTAAAGAGTACAGCATCATGCTACCGTCTGAAAGCTTGACAAACATTGTTCGCATATGCAGCAAAGAACAGTTGAGAAAATACTTCTTACCTGCAGTGACTGAGCCAACCCCGCAACCACATTATTAGTTATTCAAATGTGGGCATGCACCACACATACAAATTCTTTTTTTATTAAACTGCTTCCGATGAAGCGGGCTCAGAATATTCCTGTCACTCTCTCCCACTGCATAAATAATAACTCCAGTTAATGACGTGAGGAAGCAGATGGCTCTCTCTTTTGATTTTTTCCCAAAGCTCGACTGCATTTGGGAGAGACATCAAAAATTTGGGAATGCATTTGTTTTTCTGTGATTGGCCAGAATTGATGTCACAAGTTTTCCCACATTAGGACTTGTGTTCATCTCCATCAGTGACTGCAGAACGTCTGCATCTTCACCGAGCAGAGTTACAGTTCAATTGTGCGCTTTAACGTAGCATTTTTTTCAGGATTGATAAAACCTTATTTCATAAAAAAGCCAAGTTGTCTTCTTCTCACAGACTGCAGACTTTGGTCTGCATTTGACGCTGCCTATTACCATCTAGTAATTTTCAGCTGAGTGCTTGTCAGAGAAGAACATACGTTAGCTCACACATGCAAACACTGTCAAGATCTTCAAAATATATGAATTCAACCATCAAAACTAAGGTTGGAACTGTAAAGATTTCATTCAGTAGGAACTGTAGCACACACAAGGGACATGTGGTTCATCATGTTTCACACTACATGGACAAAAATCATGGTGAAACTGATACATATCGGATCTTTTGACATGCGACTTCAGTCTGAACGGCCAGGTCGCATTCATCCGACCTACAACCTGTATCTGACCTTTTAATGACCGTCAACAGACGTGTTTCCTCCGGATCTTTTGACATGCGAGAGTGGTACAAGCAGCCGCTCACAGATGTACAAAGGTTCTTCAGATGTAACAAAGGTTCTTCAAAATGTTTTTATGTACTGAGTGTCAGTAAAGGAGCGGAGCACATCAAAATCCCACCACTCTTGGCTGCGACTCCGCACCTGCACGTTCCTTTGAACAGATGTTGCTGCCGCTGCCCCACAAAACACCAGGGCCAAAACCCTTACCCCCCTCTACTTCTCCTTCTCTTCCTTAACACAACATTTTTATGCATGTTCTCCGGCACAACAGCAACTTTAACATCACCAGGTACTCCATGCTAGCTACTATAGGCTTTAGGTTTCTTCCGTAAACACGCTGAGCACACTCAATGCGTGACGTCATCGTGTCTTCCAATAGACAGGCGGGACACTTTTGTTCACACTGGAGATCACATACAAGTCGCATTTAACTGGAAATGTGAATGACCTCAAAAAAAAAAAAAAAAAAAAAATCATATTTCACAAAAAAATCCAAATTGAGCATTAAGCCCTGCAGCGTGAACCTAGCCTTAGAAACACCTCTCAGCACCACACCACTGCACTGTACAACATCACAACAATAAACATACAGTTCAATGAAACCCTCTCTGACACTGACTGAACATTACTGTCATTGTACAGACTGAATTTATATTGGATGACATTAGACTGTATAGGTGTTCCTAATGAAGTGGTCAGTGAGTGAACATATATAAATTATATATTTACAGTTGTACAACGCTGTATCCTTAACTATGATTCAGAAAAAAATATGAATTAAACATCTTATATTGTGGATTTAGAGAGAGATAAAATGACCCGTGGTTACCGAGAGCCACCATCGTCTGTTAAAGCACACACGTGACGTGAATCATGTAATGAGTGAGCCTGGGGAAGCCAAGATGTGACATTTGCTGCTCACAGATTTGTAATCGTGGATGACTACTCATGAAAGAAGATGACACACACATCCCTTGTGTACAGAATCTGCAAACGGTCCTGCTGATGAGCGGGGATACAGCTGTGCACAGGATTATAATTTCTACTGATTTCCAGTAGCTGGCTCAAAGACACTGTGCTGGACTGAGATCTGTGCTGGAGGAAACTGAGCAATTCTATACTACAGCAATTATCTGTATGATAGTATAGCCTAATGTTTATGACAGTCAAATCAGTCAGCATCTGGGATCACTAACCAGTCTGTGGCCAAACTGACAGAAGCACAAAGCACAGCAAAATGAACGCAAAAGATTATTTCTGTATATATGTAAATTCTGATGTAAGAAATTGATCTGATGTAGTGATATTGGTAATATTCAGTTTGCAGTCCCTCATACGTGATTGTTGTTGAGCGAGTGGAAAACTGACGTCAGTACTTTGATGTGAGGATGACGAGTCGAGGAGCTGAAGCACTCGTGGCAATCTGACAGCAAACTTTCAACTTTCACTGTCTGTCACATTTCCATATGTTAGGGTGGTTTTTTAAAACAAACTTAGTCTGTGCAGAATAAGACAAAACATGCTATGATGGCTTTGACAATAATGTTTTTTTTCCACAGGAAGAAAAGTATACCGTGTAAATTCAACAAAAAAAATGAACTGGAAACCATTCGACTAGCCAAACATTATGTCAGGTTTTTCCATTCCTGTTCTGTTTTGTCGCTCTCCGTCAGTGACGAGTACAGACAGCAAAGTACCACTTTTTGCCACCGTGTCTCCCCAAAACTTTGTAACAGGGCTGAACCTTCACAACTGACAGATATCTGTGGTGACGGACACAGCTTAGATAGACCTGAAAATAGATTAGATGAAAAGCAAACTGAAAGTACCGGAGGTGTAGTGTCCCTTTTCCTACACAGCTTCCATGGGAGCAATACTTAATTAACATTAGCTATTTGCAGCATGGCATTGTCCCTAAAACATTGCACATTACGTTGATGGTGAATGTGTAGTCCATGGAACAAAGATGTGTCTATCTCCTGAAAGTCCCACCTCTCAAAAACAACTTTATCTTCAACAATCCACAAAGGGGCTCCAGTGCTAAATAACTTCTGAAGTTCCAGAGCATTTACGTGTGTGACTGCATGTGTAGTAATACTGTTTACAGTCAACAGCTCCACTAAAAACAACTACAGTACTGGCATGGAGAGAGCCATGGTGCCGTGTATTGAAACAAACAGGTGCCAACAAACAGCTGTTTTGCCTTATACATGTTAAAATGTACTCCTGTGTTCAGAGGGAAGGCTTTTCCAGAAAACATCAGGAGATGTAGACACATCCTGTAGTAACATCAGACGACTACTTGCCACACAGTCCCAATGTGTTCGTGACATCTCATTCAGCCTTACGTGAATCTCTGCGACAAACGCTGTGTTGTGTGAAGGCTGAAGTTAGCAGGTGAGTGTGGAGGAACTCAATTCCTCACACTAACAGAAACTTTATCATGTTCTGTCACTACACTGTGACAGAACGTCACGTGCCGACGAGGAACACGAGTGTTCAATTGTTTATATGTCTTAATTATCCGTGCTAGGCCAGCAAGAAAACAAAACCCTGCCACACTGGCTCTACATCACCCATACCGTTTACTTTCAGTATCAAACCAGTACCTCCAAATGACTGACGGTGCGCACCGTGGTCTGTAATATTCAACAGCTACAGAGCCGCCAGCTAGCTATGTGGCTAAGACAGCATTTCACGTTGATACACTGCACTGCCTTTAACTGAGCAACAGTAGTGTTGTTACTTAAACTGTCCGAGATATGAGCCGCACTTCTAACGACGTAACGTTATCGTGACTGACCGATAGAATAACAGAAACTGACAGGGAAGGTAACCCGGCTAACTGGCATTCTGCTAGGTTAGCTAGCCCTCTATTAGCTTGCATGGTGGATATATGTCATGTTGCCAGTGTGATAAACAATAGTAAACATTGACGCTAAAGACGCATTCATTTAAAGGAGACCACAACTAGATAAACGTCCTTCGATAGTGTTTTTGCACAAGCAAGACAGGCTAACTGAACGAATGTAACAAACGTTAGGCCCAGATATAACTGCCAGGAATAGCTAACGTTAGCTAGCTGAGGTTACAACTCAACCTGTGTCGTGTTTAGTGTCTGTTGACATTCAGTGGCTGGTTTGTCAAAACTGAAACTACTGGTGTCAGGGTTTGACAGAGGGCCCCGGTGCTTACCATGCAACGCCGAAGCCTGAAGGATAGCCCCCGAAGTGCCGTCAATTACTTTGATACTGCCGCGACTGGTAACGGCCAAGATAGCGTTCAGGGCCGGGTGGTAGGAAAGGCTGCGCAGGCCCTCCTCGTCGCAACGCAGGCAACCGTCTCTCAGCACAATCCAGTCTGAGGAGGTGGACGAGCCGGAGCCCGGCGAGGCCGCGGCCGCCATCTTTCCTTATTTTTTCCCTTCCCTTCCTTTCTGGGGCTTACAAGGATCCGACGATACACGTAATACTGCTAAATCTATAAGACTAACTCCAAACTACCACTCCTCTGCCACTCCTGACTCCTTCTGCGGCTTCTTCTCCTCCGCCCGTCACCGCGGCAGTGGCTATTCACCATCAGCGCTAAGAAACTCCAGGCAGGGCTTTCTGTCACATACACGATAGGTAGACGGAGGTAGCGTATCTTTCCGCCACATATCGCGATAGCACGAAGTGCAAATGAGAACAAACCGGGTGGTCAAAATAATAGGAACACCAAAATAATAGCTTTGCAACAACCAGTAAGAGCAAGTAACGGTTACAATGGTTTCTTTCATTATACCCAGTAGTTCTCCACACAAGTGATGTAATCCAATTAAATAACACCATAAACTACTGCCTCAAGCATTACCGTAAAGCTGAAAATCAAAATGTCACTTCCCAGACTCACATAAGGAGCCTAATATTTATTGCGTTATATAAAATGATTATTCTCTACTGGATTGTCGTTAACTCACCTTTTTATTAACTTTACCGTAAAGCAGGCGCAAAAGATGTCATTAGTCCAATTACCACAAATGATACAGCATTCAATATTTCAATAATAATAATAATAGATCTCACCAGCCTTCAACTCTCCACCCACCACGTTGACAACAAAATTATTTTTAAAAAATATCAAAATAATTAATAATAAGTGAACAAAACTGTTGTATTAATGAAAGTTTAACATTAAAATTTAACAACAGAAATTTTACATTTTAAAGTGGAAGGGGCCATGGTGTTGTTGCAGCACACATCACACCTTCACCATGAATGGCCTGTAAAAGGTACCCTATATTGTCAGTTTTGCTGCATGTTTCACTAGTTTGTATATACAGACATTAACCTGCTCAAGAAGTTCTCATCATGGGTAATGAATGGCTGCCAGACCTTATAGAGAGTTAATCTAATGCTCTCTCACTGCAAATCCAAAACTGCACTGGAACTTTTATTCACTTAAGTGTATATGGCTGGCATTTCATCTTGAATTTAAAAAGGATTAGTCATCTGAGATGCCAATTATTCCTTATATTAACTCCACCAAGGAGCTTGTTTTGCCAAATACTAGTTTTCTAATTCTTGATCAAGTGTGCTGTTGGATCATACTACTCTCCCACAATGCAAAGGAAATCAAACTAAGTTCATAGTAGGAGGAAATGAACTATGGGTTGGTGAGATCTTGAAAAACAAAAATAAGAATCAGAGATTAAGTGGGGTTGTTGTTCTTGTAACATTTTTATGTTGATAGGCCTGTATCCAACAGCAAAGACCATGTAGTATAACAGTTGACCTGTAGTACTTACTGTAGATAATTCATATGTAATGATTATTTTGGATGAGACAAGGTGGTGAACATGGCAACCAATGTACCTGCCAAAACTTAGCAGGTGTAATGTTAGCATGGCAGTATTTGTATTGCACTGAAAGATCTGCTGTTTAGGTGCAGTCGCACAGAACCTCCAGTGAATCAGTAAGTGCAGTATGCAAACTAATTGTTAGGAGTATACTTATGAATGATATGAATGAGATTTTGTGAGTGAATCCCACTGGTTCCAATATACAGCATTGTTTAATATATTACTGTGACTTTATGTGACAGTGTAATTAGTCTGCAAATACCAGCTGTTTCTGTGGCAAGTGACTCAAGTGATTTACTGTGATTAGTGATCAAAAGATTATATTCCCCTATTAAACGACTGACAACCAGGACTCAGGGGTGGGAAAACAAGGCACCACATTTAGTAGACAAAAGTTTATATCACTCTGACCCCCCACCACAGTTGATCTTCTTCTGCTGCTGAAATCCAATAAATTAAGAAAGAAAGTCTATGAAAAATGAAAAGCAAAAATGGACATTTCTCATAGGACACTACAATGCATGACAGTAAAGAACATTGTGCTCAACAATCTCTTTTCTCTGTGTGGCGCTGTCTCACTTCTCATGAACAAACACACATATTTGGCACCACCTTATTAATTGTGATAAAGTAAAAAAAAAAAAAAATCATTACATTAGGATTTAACTAACGTAGCACGTCAATGTTGACTGTATTGCACTGGAGAACGAGAAGTTTGCATACCAAAGTTGAAGCTGTAAGAACAGAGGCAGTTTATTGACAAAGACAAAAGGGACAAAACTATATACATTGATATATATACCCAGCATCCCCGTCATCTAGAATTTAACTGAGTTAAAAAAAAAGAAATAAACACCTTTTAAAAAAATCCTGGTTCCGTAGTTTGTCTTTTTACCTCCATGCTTCCAGGGTCACTGTCCTTTAAAAAGGTCCACAGTTTAAACTCATTGGGTCACACGCCAGTATATAGTGACAGGAAGTAGATGTACAAAAGGAAAATGGGATATATGAGAAGAGGCTTCTTCGTTTTGAATTCATCTCCGACAAGCAGCGAAGCAGCACTGTAAGCAGCCCAGAACACTCCGAACAACTGGAACGTGAGAACATAACACAAAGTACCATTACATCAATCCATCAACATATCTCATAACCATGAGTATTTAAACTGTTGCTTACTGCTTTTATAAAAGTGACACTGCAGGGTCTTATCATGTTTTTACTTGACACATTTGTCTTCACAATTATTTATTTATGAATAGAAAAACAATAAATTGTGAAAAAAACAGAAAAAACCTACAAGCCTGTCAAATTAAAATATCCCACCCCTTGGTTTGTAATGTATAGGAGGTCAACTCTCCCTCCTATCACCTGTCATTGCACACATTATCCATGCATTTTAAATTGTACTTATACACATGAACAATCATTACTGTGGTGTCTTTGACTCACTTTGATTAGTGTAGAGACAACCTCGAACCCCCCGATCACTAAGAGCAGAGGGGCTATAACGATGAGCGGAAGAAGGGAATATCCTATCACTCCAAGAACCTGGCCATAAGAAACCTATACAAAGAAGAACAGGACTCTATGAGAAAATGTTTATGCTCTACAATGACAGGTGGTGTGTGAAGTCAAAAGTCAATTTGGACTAACTGCAGAAGATGACTTGGTCACACTTACCTCACCACCAAGAACACGGGCCAGCAGGAAGATGGTTAGTGATCCAAAGATCCAGATGGTGACGATCCAAGACACAACCTATGAAATGAAGGTAGAGGAGATATTTACAGCATGGGCTATTTCCACTGCATGAACGACACAAATGTAACATCGTCATTTGTATTCATTATCCCAGACTCTGCTTTTGTTTTCACTCTCCCCACATTGGGGAAAAGTCCCTGGAACTAAATTTGGACTATTGCTCAGTTGGTGATGCTACTGAAATTGCAAGTTCCATGTACTTTCAGAAGTTGGTAATAGTGCACTGATGTTGTTGTAAGTGGTCACACAGATGTTTTGTTAGAAAATTACAATGACAGCATGGAATAACACCACTGTACTACTGCATCTGTAAAAGCCAGGAGAACAAATACAGAAAAAAGAATCCCACTTTGTTCAAACCCTCATTAGACTCTGGGAAGGAGTCCAAAGATTTTTCAGCATCTGACAGAAATGGGAATAAAACACACAGCCAAACAGTACAGAGTAAAAATAAAAATGAAGAATCCCAATATGTTTAGCCAGACCCCAATACCAGTTGAGGCTATGGGGAGCAGCAGGTAACAGGTAGTTCAGTGCCTGTAGAAAAGGGCTAACAGCTGAGCAGTATTTATTTGACCTGCTCACCCTGAACTGTCCATAGATGGAGATCATGGAGAAGAGCAGCACCACAGCCAGAGGGCCCCAGAAGTCCGGGTTGTCTCGGACCACCTGTCGGTTGTAGCCCAGCGATGGCATTGGCATCAGTACGCAGCGAATCTTGTAATAGATGTCCTTCAGGTCAATGTCCAGCTCCTCCCTGCTCGCACAGACCACACAGTCATTACTTCAGCCTTGCATCAGACTTGGATTAAATCTGTTTACCTAAGAACTGAACATGTAGGAACTCATCATCTGGACTGATGTTTGAAATCAGATCTGAACCGGTTCCACAGAAACTCTCACAATATCCCAAACTTTTTTGGCAATGATAGTATTTGTTCTGAAGATGCACAACGTAGATGTTACATCACCACAGTGTTGTGTCAACTCATGATTAAAGCCACTCAGCTGGCAGCCATGTCCTAAGTATGCATGGTGCACTGTAGTTTTACCTTGGGCATGCATGCTCAGTCAGGGTTGAACTCATACTCACAGAAGAGGTTTGCTCTCCTCACCGTCATCCTCCTCCACCTCCAGGAGCCAGCCATAACCTCGCTGCCTCAGGAAGGTGGTGGCATATGGGTCTTTACTGTTATCACTGCCCATGTTTAGTTTAATGTCTGGGGCACTGATGGTGCCGCTGAGTTCTGTGGAGAACATGTTTATTTATTTATTTATTCATTCATCACATCTTTTATGGTAATTTACCTGCTGTAAACTCTATTATTTGTTCACCAGCAAAACACTGATATAAATCATGCTATAAAATTTGGACTAATAATGTTCATCATCGTCTATAATAAAATGCCATACACGCACAGCTGTTGTCAGCCATTAGAATCGATTCCCGATCGTGATCCGCACATTCGCCACAGGATGTTACGATATGAGGTGGTGGACAGTTCCGGAGCCACAAGTGTAAACAACAGTGGGAGGCAGATGTCAGTCAAGACAACTTCACTATTGCCACAAAGTTAGCGGACTTGAAGAGCAGCTCTTTGGTCAAGTCTTAACTTGGACGATCAAACAGAGCCAACAGTTTTTTAGTGGGATCTGTTAACTGTGTTCTTTCCAAGCCAACAGTAACAACACACGGCAGTGCTAAAGTTAATTAGCGAACCTAATGAAAGCTTTCACATTTAACAATGCAATGTTACAATAGCTTTTTCAAATTGCACAGCCTCGGTTCTTCCCTAGTTTTTTTTTTTTGACTGACTGCAATTGTATGTTGCTATATTATGACAAATAAAGTAGCCCACGACAACAGGTAAATGCCAGCTGATTAAAGGCCTGCTAGCTGTGGAGCACCGCTAGCGTTAGCCTACCTTCAGCCTCTGTCGAGGAGACGAACGTGAAGTCTCCGTTGTTGGGAGAAAACTGCATCCTTGATTTGCTGACACTGCCACACGCCTCAGGACCAGAGAAATTACATTTAAATGAGCGGTCAGAGAAACGGGCCGAGAAGCGTTGATAACGCTGTCATTTGATCACAGCTCGTCAGTGGATTTAAACTATCATTTTGTTTCGGTGCGTCTGTCACTGCTGCAGTTCAAAGCAGGAAGTGCAGAGGATGCTGGGTAATGAGACACGTCTTACGATGCATTCATGGCAAGTCATAAAGCTGGGACACACTGTACAAACCTAACCAAAAAGCAGCTCGAACGTACAACTTCTGTAAGCTTTGCAACATAATAATTTGAAATATTTTTTTCTATTTCCTTAAAATTACTTTAATGATCTCCCCTGGCGTACCTGGCTATAGCTAAGCCGAAGGCGATATAGAGAGAATAATGTTCATTCCTGTAATTCTATGTAATCATTTTCTATTAAAAATAAAGCTGGGACATAAAAAGACTCATTAAATGAACAAAAATATTTAAAAATCTAAAGATGGGGCGTGGGGCCAGTTTACTAGAAACTAAAATGAATTATAAGACATTTTGGGGAAATATAACTTAACCACAGACATCATGAAAAGAGTCGGTGTCTTTTGAGACTCAGCTAAGAATTATTATTAGAATTAGAATTATCATAAGAAGGTCTGGAATGAATGGGAACTGGGCCATTAATTGGCATTAATAGGAAGTGAAAGATGGTTTTCATTTGGGGGAGAGGGGTAAGTTTCTCGTTGTTTGGTATTTTGGTATTATATATATTAAAATGTATTATTTGTTTTCACGAAAGGAAATTGAGGTCTTCTCTTAAGCGACTGAACAATTCACAGTGGGACACAAAATAAATCTTTTATGCAGACATAGCTTGTCACAAGTGGGAAAAGGGGAAACGCTGAGAAAAAGTCACATTTCTACTAATTATGCATGACGTCATTTGTAATAAATTGCAACGGGAGAAGTATCATAGGGGGAGTCAGATTTTGTTGAGTCCTCTTTTTTCATCCAGCAAAATATGACTCGTACGCCTCAAAAGTCCGCGGGGAAACATTGGACATGGCAACCCTACCCCTTTTCCCTTGGTTAATCCCGCCCTATTAGTTCATATGGCCAATAGCAGCACTCTATACTGAATGACTTCTTTTGCCGCTAAAACTAAATTCGCCCTACATTCAACCGCGTCGAGCTTCCTCTATGTGTGGATAAAAGTAGGCAAGTAAGATTCAAATCAGCAATTCCTGAGTTTGACCGCAGTTATATTGTTTCTGCATGTGGAGTTAGTTTGCATGTTTTAATGTCGAGTCACACCGTAGACGGACATCGTTTGCAGATACCGTTAGTAAACGTTATGTGGGCGAAGAAACTATTCACTTTGTCCTGTTACTATTTTACCAGATGAAGGCTGTTTTACAGTACGGTACAGTACAGTACGTCTTCCCTGTATGTACTGTACATGGGGAATCCCACATAGTGTAGTTTTAGCTAGCTTTGAAGTTAGCCTGTGTTCTTTTGGGATGTAGATAGTTTGAGCAACCGGTGTCTACAAAAAATAGCGTGACCAGTTAGAGATAGTTAACTTCTATGCGGTCGAAGTGTTTCTGTTTTACAATGTGTCGTAAGTAAATGACATTATTGATAAAACGGTGCGGAGTATCCATACTGATAATGGTGTATAGGCTCTAACGTTGAATGTGACGCAGCCCAGGTTGATGGAACCGGGCACACGCACACCTGTGCGCAATGTTGCCTTCATAAATCCTACTTCACCCGGAAATTTACGTACATGGTTCAACCTCATAGCCTCTTTCATAAACGCCCTCTTTCAACCATAAATGGTCAATACAAAGCATCTCCTGAACGTTCATTCATCGAAAAGAGCCTGTTGGTGTTGCTGAACCAGTGGTTCTTTATGGTGATTCGTGGCAATAACCAGAGAAAGTCCGATTTAAGGACTTTTTTGTGACATAGAAATCGATGCTTGTACTTGTGTGAGAACTGCATGACTTTATACAGTCCACATGTGTAGGTGGAGATGAAGTGCGCATGTGACAGCCACTGTGGCGAGCTCTGTGCACCTGACAGCACAGTGTTCACCGCTCAGATTTTGGTGGTTAAGGTATAATTACTGTCCTTAAAGTTATCTTATCCCATGTAATGTATTTCTTACCTTTTTAATATGAGGCAATTGTATGCATCCTTTCAGGAATGTTCTTATGGTTATATGTTATTAACCTTGAGCTCTGTTGTTGGTGGATATGTGAGTTTTGGGGGTTTTTTAAGTGTTTTTGCTGATTATGTTGTCCTTCCAGGTTCAGTGTTGCTCAGACCAGCAGCTTACAATGGGAATCTCTGGATTACTGCAGTTCATCAAAGATGCAGCAGAGCCGATCAATGTGAAAAAATACAGAGGGCAGACGGTGGCTGTGGACACGTACTGCTGGCTGCATAAAGGAGCATTTTCATGTGCTGAGAAACTTGCTAAAGGAGAACCAACTGATCAGTAAGCATTTGTATTATTTCAGGGGGAGTGAAAAAGAAACGGTTTTAGGGCATATGTAAAAAAGCATTAACTTTATGATCTACCTGTGATGAATGTCCAGAACTGACACTGGCATTTTCATTCATTTTTTTCTCCACATCTAGGTATGTGTGGTACTGCATGAAGTTTGTGGACATGCTGTTGAACTTTGGTGTCAAACCAGTGCTGGTGTTTGATGGACGCAACCTGCCCTCCAAACAAGAGGTGGAAAAGGCTCGCAGAGAGTGAGTAGATACCTGCACTGTGGATGACATGCACGTCCTGGGCAGCTGACCTAACAAATCCTAGAATGACCATGACTGCACTGTACTGAGTATAGTCACTCTATAATAATAGCACTATACCGTAACACACACATGTGGAAATGGAGCTTCTTTATGCACCCGTTTGTGTTGTGACATATGCAAATGCAAAGGAAGAGAGCCTCTTTCATTTGAAGTGTCGGGTTCTCTATTTTTCTGCTGACTGATTTGAATGCAGCAGCTCAGCCGCGGCTCCTCTTAAAACAGTGAAGGATGATGTTTACTGTATGTTTAGAAGAGAAGAACACCAGAATGTCTTATTTGCTTGTGGGGTCGAGTGGTTTCCAAGTCACTTTGTTCTTTCAATTCCTTTTTTTATGATATGTGTGGTTTGATTTTATGTTTTTTGTTTTTTATTTGAGCAGAGAGAATAGTCACTAAACTGCTTTGTAGAAGTGTAAAGGAGATATAGCAGATAGGAACTTCAGTGTGCATTAAGACCAAATGAAACGGTGTGAAAATGCTGCACAAACGAAGGAATGTGACCATTGCAGAGAGTGGAGCTACATTATCATATGGTCCTGGGAAATGCCGATGCGTTGTGCCAAACACAATAGTCTCGTGTTTTTATACCTGGAAACAGACACGCTGAGACAATGCTTGGTTTGTTTTAAGGACTGCATTCCAAAACAGCACCAGAACAACACTGTTAATGTATGAAAGTGCTGAGAGGAATGTGCAGGCCCCAGAGACTGGAGAATGAGCTGTGTTTGTCACTGTCCTAATTTTACATGGTACCACAGCATTACTATCTTCATCAAAACCTTGAGACAGCCGTCTTTTCGTGGGCCTATATCATTGTCAAGAAACAGACTTCAGTTTTAGTTTCCTCCTCATTCAGTTTTTACAGTGCGACTTTATTCAAACAGTGGTGTGGAGCGCTGCGTTATTTCTGCTTCATTCATGTCACTTTCAGGCGCAGAGAGTCCAACCTTCAAAAAGGCCGACAGCTGCTGCGTGAAGGCAAACTGTCTGAGGCCCGAGACTGTTTTACCCGCTGCATTAACATCACACCAGCCATGGCCCATAATCTTATTAAGGTGAGCCGTCTTCAGTTTTCAGTATGCTGATGGGTTTCTTGGCACTGCATGTTCCCTCCTCCACTGATGCACAATGATGTCTTGAGGGAGAGAAATCATACTCTTTTAAACCACCACGATGCTTCAGAACAAGGTTACAAGGTTCTTTATTGTCATGTGCACAAAATTACAGGAGTAGTCATGCAATGAAATTCTTGGGGTCTCAGGCTCCTTCGACATTGCGATATAGAGAATGAGGTTAGAAGGAAGAAAGAGAGAAATAGAAAATAAACACAGTAGTGCAAATGAACGCAGTAGTGCAAATAAACAAATAAAATTAAAAAAATAAATAGTAGTATAAGTAGTGGATTGACTTTTATGGTGCAGATGGAGTTTAAGTGTATATAAAATGTAATAAATAATAAAGTGACGAAAGTGGCAGCTCAGGAGTTTAATAGTCTTATGGCCTGTGGAATGAAACTGTCCCTGAGTCTGGTGGTCCGAGACTGGATGCTGCGGTACCGTCTGCCAGATGGCAGCAGCTGGAACAGTTTGTTGCTGGGGTGGTGGGGGTCTTTAATGATCCGGTTGGCCTTCTTCCTACATCGCTGGGTGTAGAGGTCCTCCATGGATGGCAGCTCCGTCCTGGTGATGTGCTGCGCAGTTTTCACCACCCTCTGTAAGGTCTTACGGTTGAGGGCGGAGCAACTGCCGTACCAGGCGGTGATGCAGCCAGTCAGGATACTCTCGATGGTGCATCTGTAGAAGCTGCAGAGTATCCTGTTGTCCATGTTGAGCCTCCGCAGCCTGCGGAGGAAGAAGAGCCGCTGTCGTGCCGTTCTTGTGATGATATTGGTGTGTAGGGTCCAGGTCAGATCCTCACTGATGTGGAACCCGAGGAACCTGAAGCTGCTGACTCTCTCCACCGTCGTCCCATTGATGCTGATGAGGGCGTGTCCTTCACCCTGCTGCTTCCTGTAGTCCACAATCAGCTCCTTGGTTTTGTCGACGTTGAGGTGGAGGTTGTTGTCCTGGCACCAAGATGTCAGGGCTCTGACCTCCTCTCTGTACGCCGTCTCGTCGCCGTCGGTGATCAGGCCGATGACGGTCGTGTCGTCTGCAAACTTTACGATGGTGTTGGAGCTGTGTGTGGCCACGCAGTCGTGCGTGAACAAGGAATACAGCAAGGGGCTCAGCACGCAACCCTGGGGGGTGCCGGTGTTGAGAGTCAGGGTGGAGGATGTGGTGGTGCCCATTCGCACTACCTGGGGTCTGCCCGTCAGAAAGTTCAGGATCCAGTCACACAGGGCGGTGTTGAGCCCGAGGTCCCTGAGCTTCATGACGAGCTTGGAGGGCACAATGGTGTTAAATGCTGAGCTGTAGTCAATGAACAGCATTCTCACATATGTGCTCCTCTGGTCCAGGTGGGAGAGGGCAGTGTGGAGGGTGAGGGCGATGGCGTCGTCTGTGGACCTGTTTGCCCTGTAGGCAAACTGCAGAGGGTCCAGTGATTCAGGAAGGGAGGATGTGATGGATGATTTGACTAGCCGCTCAAAGCACTTCATGATGATGCCACAGACTGGAGCAGTGACATGTTGAAAATGTCTGTGAACACATCTGCCAGCTGATCTGAGGTCGTACCCCTCAACCCGTACCCAGAGCACATCGACCCCTCCACCCTTGGCTACGCCGGACTGTATCCTCCTGTCCTGAGTCACAGATTTGTAAATGTAGTTACACCCTGAGTTAATGCACAAAAGAGAAACCGTCAAGTTCCATCCCCCACTACCCTTGACGATGGCAAATACAGTCATGTAGGAGACGACAAAGGCTTGCAAATGGCCTTAGGAAATCTTGACATTAACACAATGGAGAGGATAGACAACTTCAGCCCAGACCAACCCGTTCCACAGGTATTGGAACATAATGAGGCCGGATGATCAAATGAAGTGTTTCAGTTTTGCAGCTTTGCAAATATCTTTTCAGCTATCTAAACCCCGCAGCCGCAGCTGGAATGACTCGCCAGCCCACACCGGGCCAAGTATCTGGAGCGGAGGCGTCAAGCCAGCCTCTGCTGCCCCACCCTGTCCTGCTGCTGCCTCTCCAGACAGGCCGTCCTCCACCAGGGGGAAGGAGAGAGTCGTCAGCCTCCAAGGTCTGAGGCTGCCCTGCAGAGAGCTGCAGGTGAAGAGACCCAGAGAAGGTGAGCTGTTAACACTGTGTTCCGACTGCTACACGTTATGTAATAAAAATGTTCCCAGTCATGCTTCTCTTCACTCTCTTCTCAGTAGGTTCCACACTCTCTCAGCTAATCAGTTTTAATTTCCAAGGATCAAATTAATTGTTTTTTTAGAGCGTCTACACAGAATAATTGTACTTATTTACAGACCTGGACTAAACTATTGAAAAGATATTTGTCTGGTTGTTTTGGCTATTATGGGGTAACTCAAATTGGGAGTGTCTTTTTACAAAAATAAACCTGCAGGTACTGCATCTGGTCCTTGAGCAACCGACGCAGCAAAATACTAGGAGGATTGTTTTTTGTTTTTGTTTTATTTTTTTAAAAAAAAGCAGAGTGGAAATGATAGAACAAAGAGAATGTAATTAAAACAAAGAAAGATGATGATGAGTAGAGATTGCATATTCATATGATGTACGCTACACGTTCATATTTCCCATAGACTCCAGTATATCGGACCAGGACGTGCTGCAGCAGTACTCCTCCTCCAGTCAGAAACGGGCCAGGCCGGCGCAGCAGCAGCCCGACCGGCCCGCGTCAAATCGCTCTCCCTGGCCACGCAACCGCTTTGCCACCCTGCTGCAGAGGAGGAACCAGGAAGCCGAGGAGGACGGTCGGGCCACATGCAGCAGGTGACATCACTTGAGCTCAGCTACATCTGATGATCGCTTATCTTGATCATAGCTGACTCAGCTAGAAACCCAAGATTACAACAGGAAGTTCATGGCAGATGGCATAAGCAGTTGACAGTTTGACCACACAAAGAGCACAGAAAAAGCAGTGCTTCTAAATACGTGGGAATGTGGCACTACTTGGAAATTCTCTTTTCACAGTTACAGCGTTTCATTTGAAGTGGCTCTCCTGGTTTTCACCTTGTTTCACAATGTGGAACAAAGCTACACAGATGAGTGTCTTTCCAAAAGCACTGAGCTAAGCAAAGGGCTGTAATGTCATTTCAATGATCATTTTGGTCATTCATGTTTTTCAGTCGTGCACCTTTAGCACACTTTGACTTGGTTGTGTTTTATTCCACTCGTAGATTCTTCAGCAGCTCCACTTCAGCAGCCACAAAGCCACTGAGCGCCAAGGAGTCTGCTCAGGTTTTACCTCGTGATGTGGAGCCCACAGCTGCCAGCCCCACTCAAGACAAGCCCTCTCCCAGTACTCAGAGCAGCGACAGCGACGGTCCCAGCGTTCCATCTGTGGACACCCCCAGCCCTAGTCCACCACCCAGCACCACATCCCCCAGTTCAGCCAGTCAAGGCCCCAGGCTGTTCCACTGGTCAGGTAGCTCCTCCTCCACCTCAGGCCTAGCTGCCCTGCAACAGTTTCAGTATAAGAGGGAGAGTTCTTCCTCCTCTCCAAAGACCCACAGACCCTCTGGAGACGCATCACCCTCATGTCCATCCGCCATCGATGGAAACCCAGAGGACATGCACGATCTCCCAGACTCCCCTCCATCACAGGACAGCGCCTACTTCTCCCAGTCCCAGCCTTGTCTCGCATCATCCCATGAAGAGGAGGCCTCGGCCCACAGCTTCCCCTCCATCTACCAGGAGGATGTAGCAGATGTACGTGATCTCCATCAAACTTATAAATTATACATCCTTTGTAGTTGGGTGAGCCATCACACATACGTCATGAGAGGTTCATGGCTCATGGGTGGGTGTATGGAAAGCTATTTCTGCTGCTTGGCCTTTTGTTCTTACGGGTGTTTTTTCATGTGCTTTCTCAGGAAATGAATTTGCACAAAGACTCAGAGGCAAGTCCCACATGCTCACCAAAAGCAGAAACAAAGCCCAGCCTTCTGAGATCAAAGGTGGGTTTGAGCCTGAGTAACATCACGCATTGAAGAGATTTTTGGTCCTGTCTTATTTTCAGTTCTCCAGTGTATTTCCCAGTGGCCACTGGAGGACTGTTGTGTCAGTCTTTCTTACAAACTCCAAATGAATTTCATTAGCATTTCACATTTATCCATCTGAGAGAACGAGGGCATCCGTGACCCATTAACAAGTGGACAGTCTCGCTCTACCCCCCCCACATCTGTTCATTCTGCTATTGCAAGAAGGTCTGCTGACACACACAGAGAGAAGGCTTGTCTGCTTTTACCTTAGAAGATGCAGACATGGTTGATGCTTGAATGTCATCACCAATACGTTATCTTTCTGCCTAGGTTTCAGGTTTGTCGAAGTTGAAGCCCATTAGCCAAGGTCAAGCAGGAAAGGTGCACACGCTGGGCCCAGCCCGGGCCAGCGGACTGAAGAGGAAGCTTGTGGGCTCTGGGAAGAAATTGTCCTCCCCCAATAATGAGAACAACCCTGGTGTCCAGGCCACCATCAGCACCCTGTGGAAGAATTTCAGCTTCAAAAAGTAAAAGAGAAATACTCACGTTACTTTGCAAAAGAGATGTTTTGAATATATGAAAATCTGCTTTCAAAAGAAACTTGCCCAGTAAATACCATGGAACATTATGGACACGGAAATACTTCTAAGTAAAATTTAAACCAGCCCCATGCATAGCATGGGGGTATTCTTCATCAAGAAGTTCTCCTTCTGGGGACTGGCATATGAATGACCTGTTTTTAAGATGCAACTACATTATATTATATTGTATATTCTAACTTAAAATTGGCCTTTTCATTTTATTGTTCAGTCTACAAGACGATCGCCACCCGTATTTTCTACTTTGTTCAACACATTCTTCACAGTAGATCTCATTCATAAAACCACATTGCACAAGAAGGAAAGAGGAACAGTTTAAGGACAGACAAAATCTTCTTAGATAGTGAAGTTATGTAAACTAACTGGCACTGTTCCACTGTGGCTGTGATCAGAACCAGGATGTTCATCGCGGTTTGGTTTCTAATAAATCCCTTTTTGTTTTTCAGAGACAACCAGAAGATGACTCCCTGTAAGGAGGGAAAGCCAAAGCCCATGTCTCCAGTCAAAGACAACCTGTCGGCCTGCTCAACGCAGACAGACGTGAATTTAATCACCGGCTTCTGACAGCTGCTCGAGGCTCTGTGTGGGAGTGAAGCTTTTAAACATACCGTGTATGTCAGTGATTTCTCATCAACTTGTGTTACCTCATGTATAGTTTTAAATAAAGCAGATGTCTTCTGATTTTGCTGTATCCTAGGTTAAGTCTTGAGCTTCCTATGCTGCAGACTGGCTGCGTTAAGCGTGTTTGCACAACTTCCGCCAGCTATTGTCTGTTGCGTCAACGCCGCAGTCAAAGAATGTGTCACGTAGTAAGGCTGGCTGGTAAAAATGCACAGCGCATACTTGAGTGTTTACTGAAAATGCCACGCCGGCATGCAAGACGAAGAATGTGGCGAGAAGACTACCGGCTTATGTGTTCACAAGTGTGTCGAGTATCTTCACCTGTCAGACGGAGCAGAGGCTTTTCACCGCTGAGGGCTGGGAAGTGAATTAGCTCGCAAGTAATAGTGTCAAAATGCACTTACATCTATGTTTAGTTTGATACAAAGACATGTGATCCGGTTGTAATCCCGCTGCAGTTCTGATTTATGTCCACCTGCATCCACTTTTGTAGCACACAGTACTGTAGCACTGTGAACACCACGTGTTCAGCATATTTAGCTCATATGTAAGTGAGTACTTTGGTAGCATTTTGAATGCACTGGCACCTCGCTCAAGTAAAAGGTGCGAATGGTTCCAACAGCTTCCTCTCTATATGAGCCTCATCTTTAATGTCAGGTAATAATAGCTGTAGTATAAAACTGTTGCCAGAGATGATGAATCTGTACAGAGGGAATTTTTATTAATCATCGCTCGCTGTTGCTGTGGGGCTGAATACCTGAGCTAATCCAGATACCAGGCATACTTCGGTTGCTTTTCAACCAGTCTCGGTATTGCTCAAGGGGCAGTGGCCTCACCGACTGCTTTAGCCTTGACACATGTGTTTCCCAGTTAGGACCCAGTCTACAACGCACCACTCTTACAGGACAGTGTCAGAGCGAAGAGGCGATGGCAGCATATTTTAGGAGGTTTTGTCTTAATCCCAGTTATCCCATTTTCTTTCAAGTACAATCTTGTTTATCACCGTGCTGCCTGAACATATGATCCTTGTTTATGGGTGTATTCATGTGGCCTTCTCACAAGCTTGCGAAAAACATTTGTATAACAAAGCGAGATGTCTCAAGCTTGAAAAAAAAGTAGTGGAACAATTCCAAGCTCCTGGACTGGTAGAAAAAAAAAAGCGCTCGTTATTTTAGCAAGACCGTACCTGCTGTTCTCCACCTCCAATTGTTTGGCTGTAATTAAAAGAGGAGTGAAAATAGTTGCTCGTAACATTATGCCATAAGAGTACTGCAGGTGTAACATTGCAGCTTTCAAATCCATCATTTATGCTGCATGTGTTCAAATCAGAAGTTGTTGGAAAGTATGTTCTACTGTTCTAAACAAATGTTACACTGGATCCCTTACATGCACTTTAAACACTGAAACGTGAACTGGTTACTTTACAGGTCAGGTTGGTTGAGTTAATATTTTCTCTAGGGGCTTGTGCAGATGTGATGAAGACAGATTAACAATTATCCAGTTCTGTGTGGAATGCTCATGGAGGTAAACCTTCAGCCGTGTAACAGATGCACAATGTGTGGAATGCCTGTTGTACTGAACCGTACTGAACTGAACTCAACTTTATCCATACGATACCTTTCAAAGATTGAAATTTATCATCATATAAAACTACACCATATAACAGTATTTACCTATGATGAATATACCTGTATGTGTATCCAACAGTGTTGCAGGTTTTAACAGCAAGGAATGAAATCTCCACTCTGCACATGAGAGTGCCAAGAATGCAGTTTCCCAGCATTCCCTGATGAACCCATGACATGAGCAGAGCTTGTATCAAGACTTGTCTCTCTCTGACTGAATCTTTTGGACTTTTTCTATTAGTGTCAGTCAATACAAAATTCATTATGCATGGACAAGTACATCATTTCCTTCTGGAAACGCCAAACTGTTCAGTTTGTTTTCTGGACACTGGCAATGCAAACTGGTTCAACTAAAATTCATAAGAAGATCTGTCCAAGTGGCAGGGCTGAGCATAACCCACAAGATGAGTTGACAGGCAAATCTAACCTTCTGATGCTGTTCCAGAATTGCAAAGCTGAAGCTAAAAATTACCTTTTTTTTACATGCATTATATTGTCAGTAATACCATGTCAGGTCTGTGGAACCCTTGACACCTGTTTAATCACCATCGTGTGGGTCAGTGAGGCCTCCAGGTATGTAACAGTAGTCTGTAATAACAATAATATCATCTTAAATCCGAAGGGAAGGAAGGAAGAATCCAGAGGAAAACCTAGTTGCAAAAACACAGATCTTTTTTCCCCTCTACGTTTGGTTAAGATCTTGGAGGGCTGTATGCTGTCTCGTATGTTATGGGGGCAGTCGGCTGGTAAAACTGGATATAACAAGTTTACTGAGAAGTTGAAGGTGCTTCACCCACAGTACCGGCCCCAGGATGTACGTCCGAAGCTGAGTCTCTGTATCAGCGCCTTGACTTTGACAAACCACACGCAGTCGTTCAGGCCTACAGAAAGTACAGAGACTCAGGTGGGAAACAAGTTGTTGCTGTCGGTAGCATCCCTGTATCATGTGCTGAGGGTGAGCGTGGACTTCCCAAACCGGGCCTCTCTTCGCGCATCCACCATATCATATGTAGTCTTTCTGAATCTTGTTGGACTTTGTTGGACCCCCCCATATCTGGCCAGATTCAGCCCAGTAACTTATGTAAGAATGTGGTTGGCCTAAGGACATGGAACAGCCACGGACGTGGAGTAAAAGCAGCAGGGAGGAGGAGAATCTACATTGGTTTTATTGGGACTTTCATGCTCTTAATAATTATAGAATTTCGGAAATGTTTGAGCAATTCATGTTAAGTGTTGTGTATGTTTAAACCTGTGGAGAAATGAATTGCTCCCCACAGCTACACATGGGGTGATGTGAGGCCTGTAAACACACACAAAGCATGTGTGATATCATGTATTCAGCACTGTGTTATGTATGCATTCTTGGACCTGTGGTCAGTGGATTCATTTTTCTGACGATGATTATGAATAAGCTTAATCACAGATGGAACTTTTACATTATTTTTTTTAAAAATGTCAGCGTGAGTGAGATTGAGGTTTTCTTATAGACAACATGATTTCAAACAAAGACCTGATTCTGCTGGTGAGCAAACCCCTGGCACACTTCAAGGCTTGAATGACTGAGCTAGTGTCAGTGTTAGCTTGTGTCAGTTCCAGCAGCAGGTAGTGGCGCAGAAAGCTCCCTTTCCTCCACATGCTCCACATGCCTTTCCTCACTGCGGGTACCACTTAGCAGACAACATTGCTAAGCAGTAACTGAAAAGACAGTATCTATGCACTTGCCTGTCAACATTACATGCTGATTTACAAGTATACAGCCAAGAGGCTGCAGCATAGTGCTGATAAAAGAAGAATTTTGCTTTGCTGTGAGGGGGAATCTGCTCACTGGCTGGACAACAAAATCCTCTGCTGCAGAGCATCCAACAGACCAGCTCAACTGACTGATGCATATGACGTTTGTGCTGGCGTTAAGCGCAGAGCAGGTGTGTGTGTGTGTGTGTGTGTCTCAGTGGGCTTATGTGTGCATCTTTGTTTCACAGTCCTCGATACGGTTCCACAGGTATTCATTAAAAGGCGCAAGTTTAGACCTGAAGTGGAGACGGTGAATGAAACATGAATCGAGGAGCCGTTTTTTTCTCTGATTCTAGAAAAAGCAGCCTTCGGCTAATAGACATGTATGAACAAAATCACCAGCAACATCTCACTTACACTGTGAACACCTGGTTAGTCTCTGTGCTCTGCAGCCTTGACAGTGGTTCCAGTCAGACAGAATCATGCTGATGGTCTTCATCAATCTTGTTCAGATTGACAGCTGTTCCTCCTTCATCATACCTTTCACTGTGTTTGCACACAAGCCACAGGTGTCACTTACTGTACCAATTCTTCATATAGGGATGTGCGCAATGTGTGCAGATCCCTGCTGAGTGAAATTATGGACAGACATCACACTGAATTTTCATGTCACAAACATTTACAAAGAATGAAATTGCTGAGTGCAGCCATTTAAATATTTAATTTCCCTTCCTTTATGAAAAACTTCTGCTGCTTTAATTTTGACAGGCACTCTGACACTGTTTGTGACTAGGTGAAGGTCAAATTATATTAAAAACTAAAAAAATATATACTGTATGTCAAACATCTAAAGTGTGGGTGTTTTAGATCTATCAGAAACATGTACTTAAGGTATCAAAAACACTCATTATGCAGAGTGGACAGTTGAGTATAAGCAGGTTTTTTATGTTGCAGCTTGTACCTCTTATTTTGCTGGGTAGTTTACACCATGGTGATGTGTCATATTTTCAAATGGTAGATCTTATTTACCCATATTCCACCCATACAATCCACTCATGTAGCCTAATTAGTGTTACTAGTGTGACTGGCATCTCCCTCTTTTGAGCTTGTTGTACTTGCATGGAGGGACAATTACTATTATCACTTTTGTTAGTCCATATCATTTGATGATGTCATGTCCACCCAACCACCACACCCTAATCCACCAGTGCAATCCACCAAGCCCTAACAAATCCAGCGCCATGTCTGACAGAGAAGGTGATGGCTTTGGGTCATGGTTCCTTTTTAGAGTATGAACTAATGTTGAAACAACATGTGAGCTAAAGCACAGTTTGAACAATGATGACAAATGTGGGACTGTCGAAATACCTTTGGTCTGGACTGACCTGTATAGTTACTAGTCACCTTTTCAAATGAAAGATTCTAAGCATCCATAGTGTTCATTATGATCAATACTTCCCATCTGAAATGTAGTTACGTAGAGGTAAAAATCAGCATAGAATGGAAAAAAAAAGGCACAATTCAAGTATAGTGCTTGAGTAATTATACTGTACTAAGTTACTTTCCAACACCATGCAGTGCCTACAACACAGTGAAGGGAACTGCTCCTTCCTGACTCCAAGCCGCAGTCAAACCCCTCACACAGGCATGACCAGTACACTCCTTTGAGCATTGTGCAACACACTGATAGTTGTTTGTTTGGAGGGGATGCAACTCCAGTTTGTGACGTTCTTGCTCCTGTAGAATTGCACTTTGCACTTTTGCAGATACTTCCAGTATTTTCCAAATGTCTTGCATATAGTGTAATGTGAGTTTTAAGCAGTGGGTCATTTACAATGAAACTTTTTCTTCAACACACTACAATTTTTATTCATGAAAAAAAGTGAAAATCTATGAAAGACCCTTTAGTTTTATTAGGAAACGACAAGTGACCAGAGGCCATATAGTTCAAATGCAGCAGTTTTACTGGAGGAATTCCCTAAAGCAAAATATGGCATCTAATAATTAATTTTTGAGAAACAGTCCATTTTGAATAGAAACCCTGAAAAATTGGCCTTTTCATGAATTTAACAAAAATAAAATTTGATCATGTGGTGTCCTTATTGTAAACTGAATGAGGAGGAGGATTGATTCAATATACAATGTTCAAGATATGAAGGTCAACAGCCTGATCTCATTTAAATGTCACAATTTAAAAAAAATGTAATCGCAAAGAGATCATGTAGTTGGACATTGTATTTAAAATATACAGCAACGTGTGGGACACAAACCAACATAAAACTCAGAAACCAGGGACCAACTTTTTGTGTGGCACCCTGTGTGGCTGCATTTTTGTGGGAATCATATGAAAATACTGAATTGTAAGTTATGTTGTCCTGTGCATCTGGAGGCTTCCTTGGAGATTTCTTATCTAAAGCAGGTATAGTGCATGTCACAGATTTAGTTCCTACGAACAATCACTCCTAATAATCTACATACTGAGTTGTGATAATACATTCCTCCAACAACTATAGTCATCTGCCTGGGGGACTGGGAGGACAGAAACTGAACCCACAAATTGTTGCTGTTCATTTCACTATGAAAGGTCATGTGGACATACACATACAAATGCCTTCATGTGGCAGCAGCCTGGGGTGGGTGGGGTGGGTGGGGTGGGTGGGGTGGGGGGTGGGGGGGCACAGATGAGGTTGTGCTTTGTAGGCTCCAAAGAGATTGATCTTAAAATAATTATCTCTGAATGACCCTGGATGTTGTTGTTTTTTTGTTGTTGTTGTTTTGTTTTTGTTTGTTTGTTTGTTTGTTTGTTTTACCATAAATGAAAAAAACAGAAAATGAAACAAGCAACTACCAAACTTGTATTGCTACCAGATTTTGCCTTTGAAATTTTGATTCAGTGTGTCTTATACTCATTTAGATTTTTTGGGGTTATAAATTTTCATTTACAGTTGAGTTACTTTTGAGCTCAGGGTACCTTTTGTAGTTTGAGTATAAGTCCCGCTAAGAGACAGCTATACAAGTCAACAATAAGTTTTCATACAGTATACCCACTTGTGAGAAAGGTAAATCACAGAAATTTCAAGTTAGTTCTTCAACAGGATATGTGTTATAATAATAATAATAATAATAAAAAAGCAATCCTTTTCAGATGTACAAATAAGTAAAAAAAACATCAAGTAACCAACGTCTCAAATCATTACAACCCAAGTTTAAGTAACACAATTTTCACATTTTAATTCAGACTTAAGTCTGAGTCTCAACCATAAATCCCTGTCATTGTTTAATAGAGGTAAAAGTCAATGTAATGATAATTATATAATGATTTGGAACCATTTCTAATGATAATAATGTAACCCAAAACATGACACCATGTGCTGAAATCCCCTCACACATAAATTACAGACAATAGCTGTGCTGTGAATTCTGTTATATTTACATGTAAAATGATCCCACAGAGAGAAAACTAGAAGCTCATTCACTTCTGTCAGCTGCAGTGAGGTCACACACTGCACACTGGGAAAGTAAGCATATCTTGGCCTCTGCTGCTCTGACTTGTATTCTATAATTTATGTTTCTTGCTAGTTTCCTTAGTTGAATCAACCCTTTAATCATTTAGCAGTGACCCTCATTTGTAAAATATACATAAGCTGTGATTAGAATTGAAGCTCTTTTCCACGAGGCACTCACATCATGCAGTTTGCATCTGTTTAGCAATGATCTCTGACCCATTTAAACTCGAGGAAGGTAAAACACAACTCACTCCTCTTCTCCTAATTGAGAATTCTCCAGTTTCTGTTGCTCATCGTTTGACTATGGTCACACACAGACAACGCCCCTCTCAAACTCTCCTATACACAGACATCACATTGTATTAATTGGCTGGATGGGTTGGGTAGTGACTCACACTGCGTGCTGCAGCATGGTATGTATCTTAGTAAAGGGAATGTTGAGGTGATATTATCTTCAGAATAACTGAAATACCTTACAACAGAAGGCAGATCGGGTTCACCAACAATATAAATTATGGCCTGCACATTTACCACAGGGTTAAATCAACACTTCATTGACACAGTGAAAGTGGTCCTGCATAGCATCATATACGTAGGTGGTGTTTATTGCATTACTGGCATATCATACTCCATTAGATAGCCAGGTGTTTGTACTATTTTATTCTCTCCTGTGTGTTCTTGTTTACATGAAACTGAAACACAGACCACACAAAGCAGACCTCACATATCGTAATCAGATGCTTTACTTTAATCAGCTAGATGTATTTGAAGAATCAAAGTAAAAGTACTCAAAATGAAGAACTCATGTTGTGGTTGGTGAAGGTGGAGCTCTGTTTAACAATAGGTTGTACTTTCATTATATATTATTAAAATCTTAACCTGCACCATACCTTGTAAGTACAGCTGCACGATAAATGTAGTTTGACTAAAAGCACACTACTGTCCCTGTGCAATGTAGTGAAGTCTAAATTAGCATGTAATAGAAATCCCAAAATATAATTGTTTCCACCACTGCAAATGCATCAATAATAATGCAGAGGATGACTAGTAAATGATCATGCATGATACTGAGGCTTGGATGGCATGATGCAGAGCAGACTTTTATTGTTTACATTAGTTTACATGTACAGTATGTCAGCTCATCTAAGATTACATTATATACATACATACTTTATATGTCCATATTCAAATGTTGGAAACTTAAAGGTCATTCTTTATCTTGGAAAGAGCAGCTGACGAAACAAGCACACCACAATGGTTAGCTTAGTATAAAGGAGAAACAAAAAACTAGGTCTGTCTGGAAGTAACAAACAGCACCTGCCTATAGTACCAAGAAACAGTCCCACACATAACAGACTATTTTGCCCATGCTTACAGGTTTCATGGAAAGTAAAAGTAAAACAGGTTTTTTCTCATATGAATCTCAGACAGAAAGCAAAGATTGTCCTTTATTTCACCATTAGTTTATTTTCACCAGTGTATGAAGTAACCATGTTACTATAGTGTAACTGCAGCTTAGTATACTCTGATTTAGAATGTTGTTTACATTGTTTTAACAGATCTCAACCAGCCAATAAGAAATTTAGATAGACCTAACCATGCCAGTAAAGTTGGTAAATTCTGAAACATTCTGGGAGAATCAAACCAAAAACCTCGAAGCTCAAATTCAAGCAGTTTTTTTTTTATTGTGAGCCATTTCACTTGTCAACATTTCTGTTTGCATGAACCATGATTATCATATCTGCTTTTACAATTATCTTAGTGTGGTGTTGACTGATTTGAAGTTGTTTATGAAGTTTGCAAACTTTTCAAAATGAGAGAATTAAAAGCAGTTATGAAGTTCCACAAATTGATTTCTATTATCTACTAAAATGACTAGAAACCTGTGTCACTTGGAAAATCAAAAATGAGCATCAAGAAATTATGTTTAGCAATGTAAAGAACTGATGACTTATTGAAAATGGGTAAAGCATGCAACATGTTATAATCCAAAATGTTAAAATAACCAAGTTTGTGAGCCGTTTCCTGTTAGATAAAGGCAAAAGTGTTACTGAGTAAGACAGTGTTGCTATGTATGTGTTTGTAAACCTGGTTAGTCCAGTTCAGAAGGAGTGGTACGTTTCTCTCTGCAACGTCTTTAGCAGTCTTGTGCTTTCTAGTTTGGTTTCAGCTGCCAAGAGGCCTGCATGTTGCTCCTAGTGACACAAGTTAAAGTGGAGGTGTGTGTGTGCATGGGTGTCACAAGGAGAAAAGGGACAGAGGCGGTACTGATGCAGCCTAACCTGTTCTCCTGGCTGGCTTTGAGCTTATAGGTGTTTAACAGGCAGATCGATTCCAGCGTGCCTGACAGAGCAGAAGTGATACTGAGGAGGAGACATCTCTCTTGGACTTTGAGTGGAGGCGTCTGTGGCAGCAGCATAAGGTGAGTTCATCACATATGGCCTCTTTTTACTTTTTTTTGTCTATTTGCTTGATATAGCCCTGTTGCATAAGGTTAGAAATTAAGCATAGAAAAAATGTCTGTGATGAATATTTATATAATTTAAAATATCATACTAAACTTATGGAGTTTGTAACTATTTTTTCTTCATGTAACTGAATATTGCATTAATTTGAAACTTGAAGCTGAACTGAATTCCCAGAGATATTATGCTGGAATACGCACTGATTACATGAATATTAAAGCTGAAGCTTAAGCTAAGTTTTAGGTTTATATGCTTGACATTCACTGAAATTACATGTTGTTTTGATATATTGTGGCTCAACTACAACATCAAGATCTTTGGAAACGTGGTGGTTCCTGACATTAAAAATAAGTGTGGATTGAAAATAAAATAATATTGTAGATTTAAAAAAATGTCAATGTTTATATCTAGTATTGCTGGTTATTAGTGCTGTCAGTGCAGCCCTGACTGGCAAATGCCAAATTTTGCTGTCATCTGACTCACAAGCTGCTGTTTTGCACTTTAGGGTTGGTTTCAGTGTTGTGCAGGATACACCTATCAACCACAGTGCTCTTACCATTTATTTTTGTCTCACGACTTCCAACTTCCTGTTTTCTTTCAATTGCTGCTAATTTCTGATCTGGCGTGTCATCAGCTACTCTGAAATGTGATGATATGATAAACATAAATCTCTGATGTGTATTTTGACCTCTCCCTCTATATAGTCTTAAAAATACATCAAGTATATCTTCTGTCAGCAGGCAACTAATTGCTTTTAATGTGGCCCCATTGTGTACAAAACCTCAGCATTTACACCTGTTTACAACTTTGTAAACAGGTGTAAATGCTGAGTTTTTTTTTATCAACTCACCTTTTGGAGGAAAGTCTGTTCGTGACTGTTGAATTAACACTGATGGGTGAAACCTTTGAATGCTTGATTACATTTACATGGGAAGATGCTGGGGTGTGGTTGAAGGAAGGGCTGAGTGTGTGTGTGTGTGTGTGTGTGTGTGTGTGCATGTGCGTGTGTGTGTGTGCGCCTGCTGTGTGGCATGTCAGTTAGAATGCACCCAAACTGACTGGTTTAGATGCATGCATTTCCCTTTGAACGAACCTGGCAGAGGCTTTGGATTCCTGAAGTGTGAGGCGTGGGTGTCACTGTTTCCCTGTCAGTCAGGGCCAGAAAATTAAAGAGCTACAAAAGGCAGGTGAAGAACACAGGCAGGCATCCATGTGTAGACAGAGAAATGAGCTGACCTCCCAGTGAGAGCTGGAGTCTAAGGAAGAACTTCAGCTATTGCTGTACTCAGAATATGACTTTTGATGGCCCTCTTTCTTCTATCACCTTATCATTTGCCAAGGTCAAATTTCCTCCTCTACTGTATGTGTGCCACAAATCAAATCACGTGGTTGTAAAAAAAAGTTAACCTATGCTTTCTGACAGAAGTTCAATACATTCAAATCAGTTAAAACCAAATGTAATCAAGAACCATAGACCAAATTATCATTATAATTGTCAACATTCACTACTGTTGTCTCCATTTTGGATATTTATTTTTTGAAATGAATCAGCCTTTTAAATGAATTAGCCTTAACTGGTGTTTTTTCACAATAAAAACCATGTGGCCAGCTGTATTCTTTGTAAAGACTTTCATGTAAATGTAAAGGAACAAATTCTCTTGAACAGTAATAACAAATATCACCTAAATACTGGTTCCCTGCATCTTAATCTAAAGGTGCATAATGTAGTTATGACATCAATTTATGTTATACTAACATAATAACTGATGTTGCTTTTTTCTCTACTGTTTATAGGTAACATTGTGGTGGCTTTGAGTTTCCATGGTTTCTCATATTTCAATCTAAATTCTGAGATATGTGGATATAGAAAACACCCACAAAAAGATGGTGAGTAGAATAGGCAAAATGTGATTGCAAACGTGAAATGCAAATGTTCTTAATCCATATTGAAAAGATGGATGATAGCAAAAGTCATGGTGCGAATGTGTGAAAATGTTGCAAACCTGTCTCTGTACTTTTCAATATAGAGCCAGGACAGCAAGAGACCAAGTTTTTCCGAAAGCCTGGTCTTAGATGACTCAGAGAAAGGAGTTATCGTTAAAGGAATCACAGATGACACAGTCGCTGCAAAGAGTGGCCTGCAAGCGGGTAAGTAAAAGAAACCCTGTAAATTTCTTGCTGCAGTTTTAAGACAGTCCAATCAACAGGACAACTTATGTTGAAAGGGATTTGGTGAGTTGTTTCTCTTTGTTGCAGGGGATGAGATTGTTGCAGCCACTGTACACCTCGACCACCTCAATAAAAATGAAGTGCTCAACATTCTAAGAGCCTTGGAGCCGTATGATAACAACATGAAGGTTCTGACAAAGAAGGAGCTGAATGCCAGTGCTGGCCTTGGCTCCCTGGATTTAGGTCTCACAGACTCTTCAGAGGTAGACTTCACAGTCTCCGCCAAGCCTAAAACGATATGAAATAGTTGGTTCAACCAAATTTTGTTTTGAGATTTTGCTTCTAATTCACTGCGGCAAATGTGACTGCACTGTGGCACTCACAGCATAGAAAAATAAAATTTGAAAAATATTATTGTATATAATATTTTAAAAAAATATAATTTCAGTGAAAAGATGTGAGAGGTCTATTGTATGGGATACTAGCCATTAGTCAGTCATCCTCCACTGATACTAAGTTAGTTCCTTTCAGGGCACTTGAACAAGTGCCTTCTTTGTACCTCTTATTAATTTATTTAAGTGTCAGAAAATGCATTAATAGTAATGGCAGCTCTCTTATACAGTGTCAATGATAAGTGTACAACATAAGCTTCATATAGTTGATTAAAAACACAAAAGTTGCTTTGACTTAGGTTTAAGTAATGTTGAAGTTAACCTACTTTGTTTATGTCTTCATTCCCAACAGATACTCAACCTTAAAAAGGACCTATCACTGGATGCATCAGCAGAGACACCAGCTGTTTTCCTTGATGGCCTAAATGGAAAGCTAAACACTACAAAGGGGTTAGAGGGGGATATAAGTGGCCCAACTCTCAATGGAGACCTTCCAAGTCTCAGTGTAAAAACACCCTCAGCTGATGCTGGGGCCAAGTTCACAGCACCCTCTCTAGGACTGACTGGACCATGTATAAATGAAGATCGAGATGGTACCCTCAAAGTGCCTGATGTCAGTGTCTCCACTCCCCAGCTCGACACTCCCAGTGCCTCGCTTGACATCAACAAACCAACAATCAAGACAGGCAACGCAAAATACAAAGTTCCAAAATTCACAATGCCACACTTCAGTCTACCTCCACTCAAAACACCAGGACATTCTGGAGATGTAGATCTCCCTGTCAGTGGAAATCTAGAGACACCAGACCTGAACTTGGAGCAAAAAGTGGATCTAAATGGTCCTGATGCACATTTAGAAATCCCAAATGCTGACATAGAGCCGTCCTCAGGCAAATTCAAGTGGCCAAATATAACGCGGAAAGGCCTCTCCACACCAGGGATGGATGGGGATCTAGATGCACCTGACATTGACATTAATTTACCCAAAGCTGAGATCAAAGGCCCTGATGTAGATGCTCAAGCCCCAAATCTTGACATTGATGCCCAATCTGGTAAAATCAACTGGCCTCATTTGAAGTGGAAGAAACCAAATCTTTATGGCACAAATGCTGATATGGACTTAGATGCAAACCTAAATACAACAGATGTTGATCTATCTGTTCCAAAAGTGAAAGGTGGAATAAATGCCCCAGATATTGATGTTAATTTGCCAGAGACAGATGTTAACGGCCCTGATCTGCAGTTGAAAACACCAAATATTGATGCAGAAGCTCCAAGTGGCAAAATCAACTGGCCTCATTTGAAATGGAAGAAGCCCAAACTTCAAGGCCCAAAAGCAGACTTAGATGTAGACACCCACCTAAATACACCAAAGATTGAGGGTGACATTCATGTGCCAAATGCCGAGTTGAATCTCACAAAAGCTGACCTTAAAGGCCCGGGAGTAGATGTTCCGGCCACAACTGTTGACATTGATGCTCCATCGGGTAAAATTAACTGGCCTCATCTCAAGTGGAAAAAAGCAAAACTTAATGGTCCTAAAGCTGACATGGATCTTAATGCAGATCTGAACACACCAGATGTTGATCTCTCTGTTCCAAAAGCTGATTGTGAGATTGGTACACCAAATGTTGATCTGAATTTACCCAAAGCCAATGTTGATATTAACGCACCAAATGCTGATATTGAGGTCCCTTCTAGCAAAACACGGTTCCCAACACTCAAAAAACCCAAGTTCCTGCTTTCTGGACCAAAAGTGAAAGCCCCAGATACTGACCTTAATGTCGATGCTGATGTGAAAGTACCTGACCTCAGTCTCTCAGCTCCAAAGATTGACGGCGATATTAATGCACCAGATGTAAATCTAGACTTACCAAAGGTCGACCTGGAAAGCCCCAAGTTAGACGTTGATGCTCCTGACATTGAAGGTCCATCTGGAAAATTCAAATGGTTCAATTTCAAGAAACCCAAATTTGGCACACTTAAGGGTCCAAAGGCTGAACTTGATGCTGATATGAAGGTACCAGATGTTAATCTTTCTGGACCAAACATTGAAGGTGGGATTGATGCACCAAACTATAGTATCAGCATGCCTGATGCTGATATCAAAAGTCCAGATTTGGATCTTAATAGTCCAGATCTTGATCTTGACCCATCCACTGGAAAGCTGAAGTTACCAAAATTGAAACTACCAAAACTGAAAGGACCAAAAGTCAAGGGTCCAGAATTGGATGTTGATTTAAAAGAACCAGATCTCGATGCCAGTGTTGATTTACCTAAAATAGAGGCAGATGCACCTAATGTAGACTTAAAAGCACCAGCTCTATCCTTGCATGCACCAAAAGCTCAAAGTGGCCTTGTTGCACCAGATCTCAACATTAATTCACCAGGAGCTGATCTCAAAGGCCCTGATGTAGCCCTCCAATCTCCAGAGGTTGATGCCTCAGCTGGAAAATTCAAGCTACCCAAAATAAAATTTCCAAAGTTTGGCTTATCAGGGCCAAGGGTTAAAGGACCTAACCTTGATGTTGATTCTGATCTGAAGAGTCCAGATATGGATCTTTCTCTTGCTGACATAAATACAAAGTTACCTGAAGCAGATTTAACAGCACCTGATGTCAATCTAAAAGCAACAGACTTGAGTCTTTCAGCCCCCAAAATTAAAGGTGATTTCAATACATCAGATCTAGATCTGGATGCTGATTTGAAGACAGACCTTGACCTTTCAGCTCCCAAAACTAACATTGGTTTACCAGACTTGAGTTTTTCTACCATTACTGCCCCAGAGGGAGACCTTAAATTACCTACTGCTGATGTAAAAGGATCAGGTCTGGACCTACCAAAAGCCTCAGGCCTCAATTTGAAAGCCCCAAATCTCAACCTTTCTACACCAAAAATTGATGGAAACCTCTCAGCCCCAAATATAGACACAAAACTGCCAAAAGCTGAGCTGGAAGCACCTGATGCCACTCTGAAAGCTCCAGATGTGGAAGTCAACTTGCCCAAAGCAGACCTCCAACGACCTGATGCACAGTTAAAAACACCTGATCTAGGTTTTGATTCTCATTTGGGTGATTTTAAATTACCTCATTTCAAGGTTCCAGAACTTGGTCTTTCAAGTCCTGAAGTAGAAGTTCCCAGTGTTGATCCATCAGTTGAGGCTGGAATAGAGGCGCCTGGGGTAAACATAGGCAATGCAGCAGATGCCAATATCTCTGTTGCTGCACCCGACCTGAGTTTGCCAAAGGTAAAGGGAGACATCAAAGGACAGGAAATAGATGTGAAAGCTCCAAATGTAGACACCAATGTCGAAAAGCCCAAACTGCCTTATTTTAAGCTTCCAAAGTTTGGATTTTCTGGATCTAAGATAAAAGCATCTCAGGTCAATACCAGTGCAGACCTTGATGTCAAAGTTCCTAGTGTTGAAGGAGGGATTAGTTCACCGGATGTCAGTGTCTCTTCTCCTGAAGGGAAGAGAAGCCTTAACACAACTGAAGTGGATTTCGCAGCTGATGCAGATGCAGAAGTTAAAGGTTCTCCAAAAAGTAAGATGAGATGGCCCTTCAAATGGGGATTAAAGTCTGGTTTGGGTAGTGATGAAGAGGGAAGTGGTGTTGACTCAGAAACAGAATTATCAAATGCTGAGGAGGAAGTTCCAGTATTCAAAGTCCACAGACTGCCCAGAAACAGCATTGATGCCATGGGAGGAATTGGTGACACCTTTGGTTTGTCAAGGTTTGAAACAGAGACAAAGGATTATGTCATCAGCAAAGGGATTCGCTTGCCAGTAGTAAATACCACAACAAAAACAGGGGACAAGATTGACATTCTGGAGAGATTAAAAATGGCAAAGGAAAAAGCACCCTCAGCTAATGTCTCACCGACTGAGGCAAAAACTGATATTGATCTGAAGCTTCCTGAAACAGGTGATTCTTCTTTGGTGAGAGGGGGTACCTTTAAAGTAGAAAAACCAGAGTCCACACTTGGCCTGGTGTCCCCTGAAATCACAACATCAGATGAAAATGACAAATTGTCCTTGAGCCTTTCCAATATGCTTGGCCTTAATGTTAAGGATTCAGATGGTGAATAGGTTAACCTGATACATAAGCTTTAGTTCAGGAACATTGTAAATACATACAAATAGATAAGTTAACTGTTGAACTTCCACCACAGTTTTATGCAGATATTGGCAGGTGCAGTATCCCTCTTGTGTAATAACCTTGGGTTTCCAAATAAAAGTTTTACAAGTTATACAAGTTTTTATAAACTATGTTTATATTCATGTTATTTATATGTGTTAAAAAACCCCCAAACATTATTCATTTGCTTCACACTGCTTCAGTATTGCTTGTGAGCTGCCATTACCTTACCTTGCCAATTATAAAATATGTCATTTGTGTGAGTGAATGTATTTTTTTTGTTCACTAAATCACAATATATGTACAATATTTGCGATTCTGTTCTAATATTAAAGGAGGAAATCATACAACTCATGGCTCATTGGTTTGTATCCAAAATAAATACTTGATAAATAATAAAATCTTCTTTTCACAGATCTGTAATTTTCTAATAAATTCCCATAAAGCTCCTTGGAACAAAAAAAAAGGCAGAATAAAAAAATTTGTATTTTCTTGAGAAAAACCCAAGCGAATATCTGTTTGTTATTGGATACTTCACACTATATAAATTGAACTGTAAAACCTGAAAAATACCACGCTTTTTTGTAGCTTGTGATTATTCAGACATTTAGAATATTGTACCAATTCAACTGTCTATCAAACTGCATTTTTTCAGGAAATTACAATAAAATAAAATGTTGCTGATAAATAAAGATCAAAATATCAATAATAATAATAACAGTCCTTATTTTATTTAATATATTTAATAGACAGGTGCCTTTGAGGTGGAATGGTAATTGGAGGATATGGTGCTGATAAATCAACTCTTGGCCTGTCACATCACTGTCTCATATCTCTGAAATAGCTGAACCACTTACAATGACAAATGACAACAACTTAACAAATGGAAAGAGGCTTCTACAGAAAATTAGCAGCAGCTAGAGGCAATTGGTGTGGATTTTTATTTTACTTGTACAACAATGGTAGAAATAAATTATCTTAAAAAATGGTGATGATGCTGACTGTATAGTCACATTAATCCATCACTTAAGTATGTCATGTTATGACATCACATCACCCCATAAAATGTACTGTACAACAGCTGCAGCATAATGCATTTCAAGACAAAAACAGAAAACACCGCATTTGCTAAAAAGAAAGTTGTAAAGGAGGCAGTGAAACATAAGATTGATACAACAACAGAATGATGAGTAATAAGGGCTCAGTCGTATCTGGGTTGTATTTTGTGGCGTTACTTTGTAGCTGCCAGATGCCACAGTAAACAGCTGTGTGTGCTGGTACATACAACATACAGTATTGTGTCCTACTGCCTTCAGATGGCTGTGAAAGGTCATAGGTAGTCAGAATAACTCATACTCAGAAAATTGCAGGCTGATTTACAGAGTCAATCACAGTGAACGACAATTTCTAAATGCCCAAAGTGCCACGTTGGCTAGGGAGTTTAAGCATGACATTACAGTATTTGCTCTTGTTTATAAAATCACCAGATGGGCCTCGAAGTGATGTCACAAACAGATTCTGGTTCTACGATGTCTATTCTCAGTGAAAAAGACACATTTCCTATCAAACACCAATAACTGCCTCCTTTGAATTAACCTCCCATGGGTTTGTGCCTCTCCTCCTACCTGTGCATTGTGTGGCCACAGATAATGACCGAACTGCTGGAACGCTGCTCTTTGCCCAAAGTGGACTTTGACGCAGCGTTGCTTTGCATGCAAAAGTCAGCAAGCTAACATGCAAGTGATGACACAGCTAACATTATTTTATCTTAGCTTATCTTAGTGTGTTAGCACACTAATGTTTGCACTAAATTAGCACTAAACACAAAGTAAAGCAGGTGTTGATGGGCATGAGAGTGCTTTAGGTATTTGGTCATAAACCAAAGTAGTGGACAAAATAAAATTTTAGACCCGATGATGCTGTTAAAGATATCGTCAGGGGATGTATGTAGAAATTCATCCAAATAGTTTAAACCTCATGATGATGACAACAATCGGGGGCTCATCAGAGTCTTTAATATAAATTGACTGAGAACTATGAACCTCTAATCAAAATTTTGTACCAATGTGTCAAGGGGATTGCAAAAGTCAGTGGATTCATTCATCATGGACATCTGTAGAAAATGTCATCGCAATCTGTCCACTCGCTGTTGAAATATGTCAGTCTGGACACTCAGGATGACATTACCATCCCTGAAGCTCTGCGATTAGAATGGCTAAATATGTGTGTTCATGTGTGTGTGTTTGTCTGTCTGCTGTTGTATCATGAATCCAAGTTGATGAAGAAGAGGAAATTCTTAGCAAGTATGATCCTGACAGAAGAAAAACAAAGACAGGATAAATAGGAGAGTCAAAGTGGTTAATGAGTCTGTTGCCACCGTGACGGCCAGTCCTTCTCTATCCAGCTCTGCAGCAGTCGCAGGACGTCGATGCGCTGGTAGATGCGGCAAAGTTCAGTGAGCTCGGTGACCGTTTTCTGGTTGTAGCGCAGGAGGAACTCCTGGGTGGGGCTGTGGGACAAAGATCCCTGGGTCCGATGCTCCAGCAGGGTCAGTTCGTCATAGCTCATTCCCCAGCGACTTGCAAAGTTCTTCCAGTTTTTGATGGTGCAGTGGTTTGGATCCAGTTTGAGCCGCAGCAAATCCAGGAGATCTTTGTCGTTCATGAGGTCGCTGATCTTTGGAGGAGGCGCTGGGCAGCAGCACTTTTCACAGTGGCTGTTTAGTAACTGCAGTTCTTTGGGGTAATCTGAGTTCAGAGATGGACAAGGAAGATTAGAGTTATTTTAAGAGATTGTGCACATTACAAATTACAGTGAAATTACATCAACTTTAAAAGGGAGAAAGTTGAATTCATTTGTTCATTTAATTAGACTATCTGCCTCCTGGGAGCCATCACATTGATGGGCATAATTGTCTATTTGTACATGTCTCCTGTCTGTATCCTCTGCTGGGTAGTGCCACATCAACAACACTATGTTTTTGTTTACACAGCTTAAACATTCATTGCCTTTACAAAATGAAGCACCCTTGCCTAAACAAGTCGAAAGACAATATTTAAAAAATATTTCAGGTAAACCATCCATTATGATTTAGTAATAATTAAAAATAAGAATTACCTGGTGAAGTAGATGTCGGGCAGGTGCATTCTTCCACATCTTCAACTGGCTACAAAACAGAAAAACCCCCTATTACCTTTGGTCACATCACGTCAAGTGTACTGATCTACAACCCAAATCAAACCTGCTACACAAACATGCCTGATATATGAAACATTAGAAACTGTCATCGTTCTCCTCACACAATAAAAAGATCCAAATTATATGTAGTTTTCTATCATTGTACACACATACATTCACTGACCTCTTCATTAGGTCGACCTGTACAGTCTGATGTGATCCAATATAAATTCAGTCTGTACAAAGACAGTAATGTTCAGTCTTGTCTGACAGTGTCAGGGAGGGTTTCATTTAACTGCATGTTTAATTATTGTGATAGTGTTGTTTGCAGTGGTGTGGTACTGGGCTACATTATACTGAGACTTTTCTCCACCCCACTGATATACATGAGAGGGCGGGAAGGCCCAGTACAACATCAGCACCCACAAGAATCATGAGCTTTCTTACAGTGTCGACACAAACTGTTGTTTTTGTTTGTATAACACCGTACAGGTGGACTGAATGACATAGTGAGTCAGTAAATGTATATCATGATATACATATATGATATTATGTAGTACTGATTTTCTGGAAAAGGTACAGCTAGTCCAGTGAAATAAATACCTAACAGGAATAAGGGTCTACAATGATGCTTTGAGCTAAATGCTAATTCCAGCAAGCCAACATGCAGAAAGTCTGTTGTTTAGCAGCTATGTTTACATTTGCCAATTGGTAATGAACACAAAGTACAGCTGAGGATGATGGAAATGTTTTAGTTTAGGAGGTATTTGGTCAGAAACCAAAGTAGAGGTTGACTGATTGTGTATTTTTTTTAAAGGGTGATGAAAATTTGGAGCAGGAAAAGCCAATCACTCAGCCAATAACATACTGTAATATGTTGGTGCTATTCTCAGATGTGAGGCTTAGCTACTTCTCTTGCACATCCCTTCACTGTAAAATGCCGCTGTTATGAATAAATATGTTCTGGATATACCGGAAGTAAGGAGGATAATAGCGTACATGATTTCATTTCATGAATAGATAGTTCGGTGGCTGGATTATTTGTAAAATTTACAATGTTACAATTCTCCAGAAAGATCCACAAAGTGTGGTTTATTGACGACATTTTCAACACTTGATAGATATTTAAGTTCAATTGACATCATGCTAATTTTGCATTTGACATGATATTCGACAAGTCTTGAACCCCTGCCTGTCTACAGTTTGTTTTTTAGTAGTTGTGGCAGGGGCTCCTCTCATGCGAATTACGCACCTAAAACTGTGATGCTTTTTCACTGGCCTCTGCAAGTTAAACATGTCTCAACAAAAGTTGCTTTGAATACTACAGCGCATCAAGACCTCACAGAGAATCCAGAAACTCCCCCTGCAGGGATGTATAGACTCATCAGCTCCAACATTAAACATGAGGAGCTGGTTTTAATGTTGGAGCTGTCCATTTTTTGAAAGAGGTCATTCTAAACGATCAGTGATGGGATTTAAACTTATTTTGTAGCTTCAATTATTTGATAAAAAATCTTTTCCATAGAATTGATTGGCCACAACATTAAAACCAGCTACCAGGAACGTGGACAGTCTTCTCTTCTCTTCAGTTTCAAATGCTGCCATTTCTTTACTTATACTGTAAGTATACAGTAACCAGCGTTGTCTGCTGAATGACACAATGACGTGAACACTTTCTACGCTCTGTGCTCCTGCTCTGTTATTAGCGGTGCTCACAGCTGCGCCTGCCAGTTCACTAGGACAAAACCACATCCTGTTCGCTGCCAGTTTAAATTAGAAAGCACTCAAACTCAGTGTGTACCTCTGCCAAGGTAGAATATAATCCTCTTCATCTGGCAGTTTTAATAATAGAAAACCTGTACAGGTTTTAATCTGCATTTGGATCCAGAGCAATGAGGGTGATTGCTAAATGCTTGATGGTGGTCATACAAGAGTTCCATGAATATTTAAAATTAAACATTAAATGAACGACAGTGCTTCTGCTAATAATCTGTCAAACACAGTTTGTGCGTGCACACATACTGACCTGTCTTATTCTGTCTGAGGAAGGACTCAGGTATCCAGAGGGCATGGAGCTCAGGTGAAGTGTCACAGCATCTGCTGGAGACACATTACCGATATTACTGTGCTCTGATTCAAAAACAACAACTGTGGGTATACTTTGATCACTGAAAAATAAGGACATGTTTATAGGAACAGGAGGCAACAAATCTAAATTTACATTACAAGCAGAGAGCCTTGCCTTTGGCTTATATTTGACAGCACAACATACTCCATGTTTGTCTGTTGTCTTTTATTCAAGCTGGAATTAGATTTTTCTAGGCTGCATGTAGGTGAGTCCCTCGGATACATCTACAGCATGTGCAGCTTTCCTTTAAACGTGTATATAGTATATTTATGTCTCCCTTTGAATCAACCATCAACTGCTTGACGTGCAGTTCTGCACACCATGCTGGTGAGATGGGAAGTCCGTGTGTTTGCTCCTCTCTGATGTTTGGCTACCCATAAAACCCTCCTCTGTGTAGGTCTTTGTAGTTGTTTATGTGTATCATCAGGGATCTGTTAGAATTTACAAAGCATGAATTCAATTAGCACAATATGTCATACATATTTTTAGTCTCCATTCTGTTTTCATTTCTATTGTTGAGTGTATTTTGATTCTTACATAGTTTGATTGGTTTTATATGTGGCATGGTTGCCACAACTCTATCACATTGCTGTCAAGCAACTGCCAATGAAACTCTACACTCCCTTCACATTAAAAACCTAGCAGCAGTCACAAAGTGTACTGTTGTTCTTTCAAGGCTTGATGGGCTTTTAATTTTAAATATTTCCTGAGAGCGCTAGGTCTCTTTAAAGTGACTGAAAAACAGGAAATTGGAAACAACTGCAAATGATAAGATACCATGGCTTCATCAAATATTCTGACTTTTTTTTCTTTCTGCACACTTTATTATGTTACAATTTAATTGTAAATGGATAAAATTACCATATTTCTATTTACTTACCCTGCACTCAATAACCAAAGAGAAAACATGGTTTTGGAAAGTTTACTCAAAATCAAAAAATGAAATGTCTCATTTATTCAGACCCTCAATTCAGTACTTTGTAGAAGCCCCTTTGGCAGAGATCACGCATGAAGACTCCTTGGACAAGTCTCTTCAAGCTTTACACACCTGGATTTGGGCAGTTTATCGCATTCCTTTTGACAGATCCTCTCATGCGTCAGATTGGATGTGAAGCATCTGTGAACTGTCACCTTCAGGTTTCTTCATAGATGTCCTGTGGGGTTTGAGTCTGGGCTGCTCAGTCAGAGACTTGTCCCAAAGACACTCCAGAGTTGTCTTGGGGTTAATGGGCGTCATCCACCAACCATTCTTAAGAAGAAATTTGTTCTTAAAACCCACTTACGCGCTTTTCTGACATTCACCAATGTTTTCTAATGTGGGATTTGTTCTAAGGTAAGACCAGAATATGTGCACACATAAAAGCACATTCGGTGCCAGGTGACCATCTTCTATCATCTGTGTTTGACAATGTTTTTTAACAACTCAGATTTCAGGTCACTTGTGTGACCTTTCCTGTCCTCAGCTCACTGCATGAAATAGTTTTACAGGCTTTACAGTACTAAATATTATGGTTGGTTGATTTCATGTAGCAGCGCCTCCACTTTAGAACTAGCAAAGTACACTGAATTTACAGCTTCATTTGTGAGCTCTATCAATACAATCATATTGTACATATACTATTGTTTAAATTCATAACCTAAGTTTTTTTACAGCTTTTTTAATTCCATTATTATGTATATTCTGTCCTACTCTTTTGCACTTCTGGTTTGAGGCTAACTGAATTTCACTGCCTTGTACTTGTGACATGTGCAGTGACAATAAAGTTGAATCTAATTAGGTACAACTGGCATGCACTTTCAATATATGGAGACAATGTGATCATTCTAACAGCACAGGTGCGAACAGTCCCACAGCTAAAGAACACATCATGAATCCGATGTGGAATTTTCTTAAGAACATTTAAGAAAAAACTTAGGAAGATATTGGTGGGTCACTCTGAAACTTCACTGTGGGGGTTCACAACACATTGTGTTTGGTATTGTAACAACTCATTGACATCTTCTACCCCTCTGGCACATTTTGACATCGAGTCAGTTACTCTTCTGTCTACTTAATTTCAATTGACACAGGTGGACAAAGATGTGTCAAGTTCGAGACACATCTCAAGGATAATCAAAGCAGACAAGGATGTACCTGATCATGGTCTGGAGTATCACAGAAGAAAGGTGTGAGAGAAATTTCTCAAGTTTTGATATTTAATAAATTTGCAAACATATCTAAAAAAGGTTTTTACTTTGTTATTATGGAATATTGAGAGTGATTTTCTTATAATTTCAAATTAAATCTATAACACAATAAAGTGTGCAGGATGTGGATACTTGATGAAGCCCTTGTAGACAGATAGATATTTAATTGAGAAGATAACAGAGTGAAGGAAGATAGTCCGTCTGACTTCCTTATTTACCATGAGGATCTGTCACTTGCACTGGATAATTGGCCTCCAAGGACTGTGGGAGAGACAAAGGCCGACAGGACAACATTAGAAAGTAAAATGAGTCAAGTTAAAACAGAAACTTGAGAAACACTGTCTGTCGCATCTGTGAGCTTTCTTTGTGGGAGCTTTACATTCAGCCTCTTCATGGGACTGAGGCAACAATCGAGATGCAGTCTGGAACCATGGAGGAAAATTACTCCCTTGTGTGCACAGAGAGGCAGCAGCTTGCTACAACTTGTCCCTCTATAAGCCCCCGGGCTCGAGCAATCACAGCACAGTGTGTTCAGTTATGCTACATTTCTTAGCAGATTACTGCAGGACTCTGCTTTCTGAAGAACAACAATGAGAAATCAGCGCTGAGCAAACTGGATAGGAGGCATGTCAAGGCAGTGACACAGTAAAACAAACAGGTGACTGGGGGTTGGGGGGTGGAAAAGGTGCTTACAAATTCTGCCACGAAGCTGGTGGTGTCCGTGTCCTCCACGGGTTCAGAGCTTGTTCTGTCTGTTACACAAAAGGAAGAAGTTTCAGCACCATGAACATCGCCACTCGTCTCATCCACTTCCTGCATCTTCAGGTGTGTGAGTGAGTATGATGATACAAAAAGTTTTATTTTTAAATTTGTATTCAAGCTACATTAGACCTGCCAAATAAAAAAAAAGTGTTGCACTTCATCCCTGAATAAAGCAGAGGAGCTTGTAATAGTACATTAAACAATGAAAATACTTTCTAGAACCAGCAGGGATAACTCTCAAATCTAATGTCCTCAGCTGAAAAGGAATATTTTAAACAAGCCCCTTCACAGATGAGTCGGGAGAGCGACACAAAGGCAGCTTTTCAGCCCCAGAGACTACCTGGACGGACCTAAGTGAGCCTTCATCAGCCCGTGTCACTGTAGAGCCATTGTATCCAAAGGGCCCTAAATAAGATGCGCCCCGGCCATCTTGGGTTACACTGATGACACACTCATGACGATGAAACTTTCGTTTGCATGGGAAACTAGATTTAGGACAGAGGCTTTCAGGTTGTCAGCAGGACTTTCTCCGACATGCAGCTTTCAAGGTGCTGTGTTCACCTGAGAGAGAACTCAGAGTGAGTGTGAGTGCGTGTGTGTAATCGAAGATTAAGTGAAAAGTATGTGTGCAGCTCAAACAGTGTAACCAGCTGAGAACTCAGTGAGCCAGGTTTGAAGGGTGAAGTGTGCATTCTGGCATTAGAATAACTCTATCTTACATTGTATATAATATAACATACACATCACTCATCACACTACTTTTATTCTTTGGTTTTGCTTTCTGTTCCCTTTCAAAAAATTCTGAACATTGTACTTAACATTTTAGCAAGAACTATCATTAAAAGCTTCCTGATGTAGGTAAAATACAGAGTACAGCATCTCCTGTGTGCAGACACACAACAACAAACCTGATCATACTAACAACTATGGTTTCATATACTGTCTCTTATTCCTCTTTGCCATAGAGCTCCATTGTTGTCCAAAAAGACATCACTGAACCACACTATTGAACTGGGTGCCATGGTGTTATTAGCATGAACACATGCATTGTTGTTTATTTTGACTGAGTCCCACATAAGCTATCCTGCTGCCACAAGCACCACATGTGGGTAAATCATCTGAAAATAGTTCCCAACAAATGCACTGTCACCTCCTGTTCAAGTCATGTTTTCAGGAACTAACTGAGCCTTTTAAAAAAAAAAAAAATGGAACTTTACATTCTCCGATTACAAAAATACATTTAAGGAACGTTCATCCAACAAAACTTCACCTGTTCCCATAGGAGTATCTCTGATCAAAGGACAAACACTGATATATCTGACAAACATTATAATTTACTGCACGCAAAAGCAAAATTTTTGAAGAGGCAAAACATAAAGTATTGCAAGCCTTGTTCAACAACCATGCTGCGATAAGTGATAAGTATAACCACATCCTACTTCTAGTGCAGCACATAAAAGGTCAAACTACCAGAAGGGGAAGATGATTTTTATTTTTTAAAAATTTCTGATTACTTCTATTTTCAGTCATGAGAAACTCCCACAGATATGAGCACAGATCATGACTCAGATAGTGCACTGTGTCACCTCATCTCATGCCGACAACCTCACCTAACAAATACACACACACACACACAAACTCCCCTGTGCAATGTCTGATGTAAAAACCTGTGAGTGCCCATACACCTATGCAGTATACACACAAAATTAAATTAAAGTCATTACTGTGAGTCTTATCTAAATGAGTGAGTGGTCAGTGATCTGTATGTGTCTAATGTCAAAGTAGCCTTTTTAGCAGTAAGACTTTTAAGAAATTCTGACGTGTTGAACTTTGATTTCTGTCTGTTTTTAGAAAGTAACATAAGTTACTTAATAAGGTAAAGCTGCTTCAGTAGTTATTGAATATTTGAGCATGGATCAATAATGAATATGGAAAGAAAGCCATGCCAGGCTTACTGCAAGCTTGCATTCTATTTTCAGCTTTTGTTCTATCCCACAATAGCATTCATTGAAACCACCCTCCTTCTCCTGTTTTTGTATAAAAGAAAACGTTCTGCATGTATATCTGTAAAAATGTCATACTACGAGCATTATGGGTTCTTGCCAGGTACTTCAGTCTGGTGTCAGAAACTCCTCGGTTTAAAGTTCCCAAATGATCTCAGAGTCATCTGTAATAGAAATTCATGTTTCATGACTACTTTGTATAGCACCTACGTGCATTGTGTGCAGGTGCAAGACATGATCTGAGGTTTTCTGTCTGAAAGCTACAAAAACCATGCATCACACCATCTTCACACCTCATTTACATTAAAGTCATGGTGTTTCTGATGTGTGCACTGAACATCAATACAGGATGGCTACAAATCCTGATGTGCAAAATTGTCCATTGTGATAATATCTAGGACCACTGGCTTGGTTGAGATCACAATTGGATGGAAAGCTTAAGGGTTGCAGCAAACCAGGATTTTAATTATGGATTCATTGGTCAAGGAATTGATTGGTTAACATTGACAAAACAGGCCTACTATAATATCCTTGAGCTCAGGATGTTGTTTTCAAGTGTCTTGTTTCGTCTGAATAACAGTTCACCTCTTGCAGTGGCAAAGCAGCTTGACTCTTTCATCTCAGGAAGAGTTTCCGGGAAAAAAAAAAGTTAGAGCTTGCAACAGTAAAGGCAATAGGTCATCGAAAGCATCTGGTGGCGTACAACTGAAATAAATGTAAAGTAATGGCTACCTGGAGGGTTAAAAAAATCATTCTAAAAACTTCCCTCTCTTTTAGAATATTGATGCAGCAACATAAAAAGTAGGTGATTTGTAGTTAATCTGCTCAAACAAGAAAAACTAGCAGTACATAACTGAACAATGCACCCCTGGGTGGTATTCCCCTTTAAATACACTGCATGAAGTATTAGGACTTACAGCCAGTTACCCAATTATCAAGTGTAAGTCGAACCCCAGATCAGTTGAGCATTGTTTCTCCCTCTCTGGGAATGCAGGGGCATGTAACTGCACGCTCGGGATAAAGTTCAAGAGATGAAATATAAACCACATCATAATACGTTGCTTTAGGGCCATAATTCCATGCAGGTGAACCCAGCTTTTCTCCCATTTTGGCCACCCATGAAAAGATAAAACGCAGTTTTTAAAGCAACCCGGTTTGCTTTGTCATGGGTTTGTTTCTACACATGAATGAAGGTGAATGGCATGCCAATACCTGACTCAGGCCACGGTGAAGTCGAGACCAAGAGCAGCTACACCTACATACACCTTGTGCAAACCCGATGCTACGTGTAGAACATATGTGTGTGCATATTCATGTGCTACATAGGGTTAGTAATATCGGTATAGTAATGCTTGTACTACCTCTTTAAAGACACATCACCCAATTAAATTCAATGTTTCTCCCCGCTCAGAGTACGATAAATCCATTCTGTATATTTGAACAGCTTACTGTACTGTAGTATCTCAGATTATCTTGACAGCTGAATAGGTGCAGAGCCGTCTTAAAAGTCTTATTTGCTTGTGTTCTGTGAGTTAGATAAGAAATTTGATACTAATCTTATCTCTGGGGATAAAGTTTGACACAGACGTCATGAGAGGGTTAGCCTTAAATGTGCCCGTAGACACTTCTGAAGTTTCCCGATGAACACATCACAGTTTGTGTGTTTAACCTTTACACCAACAGAAGTGTGAACATGACGATTGCTGGTTTTAGTGAGTGGCAGGAACTATTTTCTGCTGGGTACTCTTACTGTGTGCAGTGCTTGATGTTAGGTTGCCAGGTTTGGTACAACTGTGCACATGCAGAGACCAGAACCAAACCTGTTCTTGCTAACCATATCTGTCAACCCCTGCTACAGTTGAAGATGGACAAAAATTGTGGATGCAGAATGTGGCCGTTTGGTCGAATATGCAATATGCACAATTCAAAATGAGGAGAGATATTGATTGATTATTCATGAAAAGAAAATGCTGTGGTGCCCGTTACACCTGTCCTCCACTCTGAAAAGTCCAACCTATCTGCAGAGATAACCACCCCACCACCTGTTTCCCTTTTGTTAAATTAAAGTACCAATACTGCTATGTAAAATACTCCATTTCAAGTAAAAATGTAGGAAAAATCTTACTTGAGGTTAGCATAGGTTTTAGCAGCATCTAGCTAAAGTATAAAAGTAAAAGTAGTGGTCCCTCTGACTAATGTATTATTATACATGATATCATTAGATTTGAACAATTTTATTAAAATGAAACCATGTCAGAAGTTTTGAGGGAAAAAACACAGTTTGGTGACTGCTTTAAGCTTTAAAAATGTGTTGCATTTTAAAAGCTTCTTGTGTATTCCATTGTGTAGTCTTCATCTACAAGTATGCATCTTAAAAGTAGCATGTAATTCTTTTGAAGCTGTCATGTAAATGTAGTAGAAAGTATGATATTTCCCTCTGAAATGTGGATGGGTGGAAGTATAATGTACATATGATGGAAATAAAAAAGTAAGTCCTAATATAACATCAGTACTTGAGTAAAATACTCAGTCACTGGGTAAGAAATCTAATCCTGACCCATTCCCATCTGACCCACTTCCTGTTGCTCAGGGGTCAAACCGCAGACAAAAAGGGGAACGTCTGAAATGTGTCACTGTGGCAAAAGTTGCAGGGGAAAACCTAAATGGAAAAGCAACATGCACAAGTGCCACCAACGTAAAAAAGAGTCCAGCTCTGGAAGTGCTGGGTGGATAGATACAGTCTATATGTACTGTTGCTTATCAAGAAGTAGTTCCAGCATGTACAGTGACTCTCCCTAAAACATTTCAGCAAAATATCCCCTGTGAATAAATCCCACAATACACTGTGAACAGCTTTCTTTGGAACTACTTCCTACCAAAAATAATACTCTGTTAATAATATAATAACTGTTCTGTACATTAACTGCACTATGCAGGAAGAGATAATGTTGTTTCAAATTCAAACAGTAATTTTGTCAGAGCGTTGCACCACACAAGAACTTCAATTTAATTTTATTTATAGTATTAGGATGGTGACTGATATCTCAGAGAAAGCCCTAGAAAAATAAAACCAGAATGGCGATCCGTATGGCTGGATCCAATGAGAAAATCACAACATGCTTCTTTCAAGCTTCAGTTAGCAGATCAACTTTGAAGTTAACACATCTCTGTTTGGACTTCCCTCTTGAGTACTGCTCAAACTCCAGACATGCAGACACAAAGCTGTTTAACTGAAGTTAGCACCTTCCAGCCACTGTGCTGGAAATGTCAAGTGTGGAGGATGGTGAGATGAAAGATGAAAGATAAAGACGAGAGGCAAGAGATGACACATGAGTTTTTTTTGTTTTTTTTACAATGCCACTACCAACTTGTATTAAAACATCTGATAAGTAAACTAGTGATTAATATCATTCACACTTTTCCCATCAGTGTGAATACATACAGTATTTGGTTTATGGGGTTCTGAATTTGGTAATGCTATAGAATGACTAAAAACCTAGCACAAATTTCCAACTGTCTTATATTACATAAACTGATACTGGTTTATCTGCTCTCAATCTTTATTACTTTATAATCCTGATAGAACATGCTGTATAAACTGATGCATTAACTGCTTCATATATGTGTCGAAATAATGAAATGAAAAAAAGTTCTAGAAAGTTCTAGCTGAAGCATCTTGAACCATCCAGTCTGAACACTTCTGCGCCCACTGTTAACTGCACTAAAACTCCACATCCTGGATTATCTCGTAGATTTACTCAAGATCTGCTATAAATGACACTTTAGTAATGGTAAAGGGAACTACAGTGTATACTTGGATCATTTGGGATTGCAGACAAACAGCCATTAACCAGCACTGTGACTAAACACATGTTCATTATCCTGTGTCAAACACAGAGTGTGTGTGAAAGTGGTTTAGGTAGCGACAGGGAGGAACAACAAAGCTGGTTGCACTCAAATCTCGAGGATTTTATATCGCAGGGTGTGAAGAGTACTTGTGCACATGCATGTACAGCAAACATGCCATGAGATCATGTTTAATGCTGTATCTATAGAAAATTGTAAAAAAAAAATACAGGTAAAAATGCAAGTGAAGTTCTTCAGCTGCACTAGGCCTACAGTGTACTTCAGTCCACTGCACAATCACTGAACTTAGTGCGCATCAGATACAATTTGACAACAATGGAGAGTGAGAGTAAGAGCTTCTTTTGTCAGCAAATGAAAATGAAATAGAAAGTGGTGTGCGCTCATTCCGGTGTTGTTTCATATTAATCATATGCCTTCCCTCCTCAGCCCTCCTGAGTGTTGAGAAGAGACTAATAAAGCAGTGTTTATAAAGGCTTTAGTTAACAGTTATAGTCAAAGCCTTTATTAATGGTTGATAAATCATTTCATAATGCTTTATCGATCTGCTGCAAGGCAGTGATAAGAACATTTGGGTTAGCAACAGAACACTAAGTTAAGGTCCTAAGGAGGATTTCCCACTGTCCAATCTGATATGTGTACATTTGTAGGCTATTTTGTTTAAATATCTCAAAATGTCACTGTTATTCAAAAAGCAAACTAAAAAGAGATAGAGAGGTTTAGTATTCTCCACCACAATTAAATACGTGACAGTATGGAAATAGTTTTGAAAGAGACACACATTCAGTATAAAGAGCTAATGTCTGTACAGGTGCATTGACTGCTGCTGCAAAAAAGTTGCATGTGTGTGCAAATCAAATGAATTAGCTTTAAAATTTTTGTGCTGGGGGATTTACACTTCTGATCTCCGTATTTGTAAAATCCTGGCCATAGCATTTCCAGCTTGTGTAAGATCTCTTTATTTATCCTCCTCCACCTGTTTTGTTTTTATGTATTAAGTTCACTGACTGTCTTAATTTTAAACTTCTTTGTGTTTAGTAAATTCTTTACACAAGCTGTTCTTACAACACAAGATGCCACAATGGAAAATGCTAAACACAAGCCAACCTGGCAACCCAAATGCATTTCTTATTTACTGCTTGGAAATAATAAGTGAATTATTATTAAACATTAATTTAAGACATAAACTGGTATAAATTCTGTTGTAATATGATAAATCATAATTTTGGCATAATTTATAAATCTAACAGAGATTGTTTTTGTTGGTTGAAAATAACAAGTGTTTTTAACACTAATACTACATTCATATGATTATATCAGAAACAATGTGCATTCTGGTCCCCCTGCAAGGCGTGAGCCCCTCTGTTACTATAAATTTCCTATCAGTCTCACGTCAAGCTGACACATTTAAAGGTCTCACTGCGTGAACGGTGACGTCTTTTGGTCACTACAGTGAGGGAGTTTGTGGAAAGTTTGCTGACCTGACTGTGGTAATCCCCCACACAAAAAAAAGAACAACCAAAAAAAAAAAAGAAACAACAACAACAAAACAAATTAAGGAAACATTTCAATGTCAAAACCATGTGTTAAAAGCAATAACCAGAATTATGATTTCAATTTAGGATAGAGTTGAAATTCACAGTGTTAATGAGCCATTTTATATGAGTAAACTAACAGTCTTTGAAGGCAACATGAAACTTTACTTACCAAATGGTTCCCTACAAGCCCGCAAACTGCTCATTTTTGAAGCTGCGACGTCTCCCATGCAGGGCTGTATATCTGGAGGAGATATAACTCTTTATACAGCGAAAGACCCACAAAACAGTAAGTTAGTCTTCGAGTCTCCACTCGAAGGTAAGACAAGACGCCAATGCCAGCCCAGCGGCGGCTCACACGAATGAAACACCTCAGTGATGACAAGGAACCAGGATCAGTGCTGCCTTCAGGCCCTCACGTAAATTCAAACTCTCCATCTCAGCATGCGATAATAGGTCACTGCTTGGGAAAGTAGAAGCGCTAAACGCCCCCAAATAATCGCCAGACAACAAATGTGGATTAATCTGAAAATAAACTGAAACTAGTCCAAAACAAATACATCATTCATTCGTATTTTGGTAACGTTTGAGTACGCATCGATAGTTAGCCTTTAGTTTATAATTTCCTAAAAAGTACATTGTGCAAAGTACAAAGATTATTGCTATTATTATTATTATTATTGTTATGATTATTATTATTGTTATTATTATTATTATTGTTATTATAAGATATCTGTCTCCAGAAGGAACAAATGGGTTTGGGGCTGCATGTCACAAAGAGGGTATTGACAGACTAACATTGTCTATTTTGGTGTTGTCATAACATTTTAAGAATTAAAGAAAATTCAGAACACCAGCCTTACTATTAGCTTTTGTCAAAAAAAAGTTTTGTTCAGGCATTTGTCCAAAGAAATTCATGTAACATTACTGAAAAAGTGTTTCCACTTTGCAAAGGTACTCACCTGCAGTACAGTGCGTTGAGGCAAAATAAACAGAGATAAGAAACAAAGAGAGAGAGAGTAGTCTATAGTCATTAGTTTGTCTGTCATTGGGTAAGAGGTGGGTTTGGTAAGTTTAAAACTGAGAAAATATGTTGTCATTATGATAAAAGGAAAAAGGTTGCCAGGATCATTTCACATGCCACCATGCTTGATCACAACATCTATCTTGCTTGTAGAGAATAATGCAAAACGTGGAGCCACATCCAGCTCTTTAGTGCTTTTGGTGTAATGAGAATCTAAGAGGTTGGACTGCCGGGACAAAACGAAACTAGACTGTGTGTTTGTGTTTGAACTGAGCGGGGACCTCGCAGGAACTTGCCAAAACTTGTTAGACAGATCAAAAAAATTGTTCAGGCTAAAAAAAAAAAAAAATCATCAGAGCGCGAGGGACAAGGACCAACAGGCTCAGTAGGTGAGTGGAAAGTGTAGCACGTGACCCAGTGTGGAATGAGATATATAGATAAAACCTCTATAAACATGGACTCCACATTTGAAACAGCAGAACAAAATTGTAACAGATAAGGTCCAGCTTTTACCGCTACTGGGTTGGATTTGGACTGGGTGGTCTTGATTGTGAAGTAAGAGTATGGAAACATGCTCTAAAAACAGACACCAGGCATGCAGGTAGATGATGTTCTACTGCAACAAAGGAGTCAACATCCAAGCTAGAGATAGTACTCTTACGAGCAACAACAGGCATAAACTAGAGCCATACAATCCTCTCACAGCTGGTCTGAGCCAAGGACCTGGAACATTCAGAGGAGGAAATATACTATACTAGGGACCTCTGCTGGACAAAATCAGAATTTCCTGTACCTGTTCAACATGTTTACACATGCCAAAGAGCGAGAATGGATGTCAAGTGCCTGATTGTACCAGTGCACCTGTGTTTGCATCTGCATTCGTTATGTTTCACCACCATTTCCACAGAAGTATAACTCTAATGATATTTTGTCTCACCCCCATCATGTTCCAAAGATTTTTAAACTTATATATTCCAGTCGTAGCTAAAGTAGACTACCATGTCTTTCGTTTAAGCACTGGTTCTTTTTACAGTTCTAACATACAGGGTTTTGTTATAGTAACAACTTACCTGCTTGTATTGTGTGAATGATTTTTTGAGAAGCTGAGGGTCTTGCAAATTGTAAAGACAGAAGGACAGTTTGCTTTAACATGACACATTGATACTATTTCATGATGGGTTTGGATATAGCAAGATATGATATGTTGTTGGATAAAGAGGGGAAGTTTAAAATGGACTCATAGCGAGAGAAATGTCATAAAACGTGAAAAATAATTTATATAATGAAAACATAGTAACGGAAGTTTTTGATACGAAAGCTGATGTTTTTGTGTTGAGCTCTCTTTGTCAAAGAAAAAAACATAATAATCTGTCTTTTAACTTCTTTTTAGTAGCAACAATCGCGCAGAATCTCTGGCAGTGTCCACTTTTGTTCGTGACCTTTTCACCAGATGACCCGCATCGTGTTTATCCCGTTGGATAGTAGTCAAAGGTGAGATCGGGTTTACTTTTGGAAAGGTGCTAAATCCGACATACCTTGAACGCATCGAGAGAAACACACTCTGGCTCCGTCATTACGCACAGAGACGCAACCGGTTTAACCAATCAGGTGAGGAGTCTAAAGCACAGGAAAGAAGCAGATGATATGGCAGCTTTGAGAGCGACCAGGTGGAACTTGCTTTGTTAAAACGGCTAAACCGTGAAATATGAATACACTCTGACTCGGAGACGGCGCCGTGGCAGCTGCTCGAGATGATTTACCTAATACTGATTTCCGCGTTGTCCGGAGCAGTCCTTACGCTGATATTACAGTTCTTGCTCATATACCGGAGGAGCCCCGAGCCCACAGCCAGGACAGTGCAGTATGTCAAAGTAGTGCCTGATAACGCGTTGAAGGATTACTTTAATACCCAGCATGCCGAACCAGGACAGCAGCAGCAGCAGCAGCAGGACAGCGCAGCATCCGCTGGACCCAAACAGCAAGAGGCCGCCTCGACACGGCAGCAGGAAGCGGCTGTCACCGGCGGCAGCCCCAAACAACAGCCGCCGCCGCCGCCTCCACAGAGCGAGCCCGTGGATGCGACCAAGCCCGAAACGTGCAATTTCCTAAACGCTATATTTCTGTTCCTATTCAGAGAGCTCCGCGACACCCCCGTCGTGAGACACTGGCTCACCAAGAAGATCAAGGTGGAGTTTGAGGAGCTGCTGCAGACCAAGACGGCAGGTCGGCTCCTGGAGGGACTGAGTCTCAGGGACATCTCCCTGGGCAATTCTCTGCCCGTCTTTAAGACGGCCAAACTCATGAAGCCGGTGCATCGCAACGAGGACGGCATGCCGGAGGAGCTCAACATCGAGGTGGACATCGAATACAATGGCGGCTTTCACCTCGCCATCGACGTCGAGCTGGTGTTTGGCAAGTCTGCCTACCTGTTCGTCAAGATGAGGCGCGTGGTGGGCAGGCTGAGGCTGCAGTTCACGCGCATGCCCTTCTCCCATTGGTCCTTCTCCTTCCTGGAGGACCCCCTGGTGGATTTCGAGGTGAAGTCGCAGTTCGAGGGGAGACCGCTGCCCCAGCTCACCTCCATCATCGTCAACCAGTTGAAGCGGGTCATCAAGAAGAAGCACACCCTACCCAACTACAAGATCAGGTGGGTCCAGCAGCAGCCAGCAACACCAGACCACAGCCAGCTGCTCACATATAGTGTGTCCCTCCCCATACCGAGTACTGATCTGATACCACTTTTAATAGCTGAATACTGTATCCGTCCTTGTATGGATGTGATATGACTGACTTTTTCAGCTGAACTGAAAAAAACATAAATCTAGGATTTTCTACCAATTATTTAAAAAAACAAACTGAAGGGAAGCCATGGTTTAGTGAAATAAAACACTTAGATATTTAAACAGTTCAGTACAGTTACAGTATAAAACATTGATGCACCAACAGCATAAGAACGAAAGTAAAAGTAGGAATAAATGACAGCTTCTGAAATCAGTTCTTCCCCAGCCTCCAGTTGCACAGTGGCTGCACGGCACAACCTCCTGTGGAGGCTGCTGTTTAAGAGCAACTTGTGTTAAAACACTGCTGATTCAGAATAGCACGCACAGAACGGCCTCTCAGCCGTGTCAGAGGGTTCACTCGAAATTGAGGATAATGATAATGACCTGGGTAATGGAATCAGCAGGCCCACTCAGAAGCTTCAGAAGCTGCTCTGGAGCTTTGGATGATGTCGCGACGGTCTTCCTCACCTCACCAGTTGCCGTGCAAAGCATTTCATGTTCACATGGCCTTTCTGAGAATGTTTTAAGGCGGTCGAATCCAAGTTGTCTTAAAAGTTCATTTTTGACATTTGAACTTTTGACCAAAAAGTAAAATCAGGAGTTTGTCCTATACTCAGTTACTTTCCAAATTAATAAAACACTGCCGTGTTCTCCACAGCACTGTCAAATTGTGTTGTTGCCTTGTTTTTATGACATCCATAATAAATAAATATAATAGGATAAAGAACCCTGTCCTTATGGTCAAGTTTTAACGGGTAAAAAAATACATGAGTCCTATCTGTGAGTACAACATTGACCCAGCTAGGTTGTTCTACATATCTGGACATGGTATGTGGTAGCACTGCCACCCTGTAACAGCTACGTGGGGAGCCAAAGTGTCCACCATGATCTAAAAGTGAGATCACCCACTCGATGAGTCACAACATTCCCACTCCACCCGCTTGCATCCCTTTTGTTTTCAGCGTGTCATTCATTGCAAACACAGAATCCACGGTGTTTTTGTTGAACGGGAAATTTTAATTGGTTGACAATCAGTGTGGAGAGAAAGACCTTGTTGGACCATTGTGTCTTCAAATGACCGTGTGATCCTGACTGAACCTGTGTAGCTGCAGTGGTGGAGTGAAGCCATAATTCTGACGGTGAATTTGAATCGGTCCCGGGCCACACCCTTCATGCAAAACACTACACTGCTAATTTGGCAGGCTAACCCCACCCTCCCAGGCTACTTATGAATTTGGCCACGATGTTCATCTGGGAGGAAAGTTATCCAAAAAATTTGACTGACCAAGGTTACCTGATCAAGGTAGTATGCTATGGCTATGGGTGAACCCCTAATAAACTCAAGAGGAATACCCCAGTATATAGCACATACAAATGTACACACAAAACAATGAGATTGCACTTTGTAAAAAGAGAATGAGATAGTGTGTTGATTCAGATGCTCATCTTTATATTCAACGGTATCATTGGGTGAGCCGTTGTGTGCTGGCCACGAGGTGTGTGTGTGTGTGTGTGTGTTTTAGCTTGACTTTTACACTGACCCGGTTGTCTACTGCAGGCCATGTTGCATATGGAGCAGCATTTACGGGCCTCTTTTCTCCCTCTCTTCGTTGGTACCACATGTAGGCTTGTCTAAAATGTTAATGGTGGACAAGCAGATGCGATGACGTCTTTTTTGACGCTGCCACGAGGGTGAGAGTTGCACCTGATGCGTGGATTATCCCAGTGCCCCTTCAGTTCAATGGAGGGCAACTGTACTTGGTTGGAGACGCTTGAAGATGGCCTCCTCGCGTCTGAATGACCGGTGGGGAGACCCAGGCGTTAACCTCTGTGGGGGCGCTGTCAGAGCCATGAATGTCACTTGGTACATCAGGCTCCAGGCGGATGTAATGACAGTTATCAGAGTCGCTGGAGTCAAATGTGAATGGTTGTTAAATCTCCCAGGATAAGTGATGTCATAGACCTCCTCCTGTGTTGGGGGGTGGGTGGGGATACACACCTGGATATAATCCTTCAAACCAGTGTGTCCGAGGGCGATTCCATGCAAGCTGCATTTAGTTCAGTGTGTGTTAAAAAAAACAAAACAAAAAAACCGAACTCCGCAGTTTCTAAACTGGCATGTGACTTGCAAATTTCTTTTCCCCAATTGATGGAGCTGAGTTCCCCCTCGCTGTGGTGGATTAAGTGTTTCAGCTCAGCTTTGTTTCTGAGTTTCATGCCTTCTGGCCAACAGTAGCACGGGCGTCATGTGAGATTTTGTCCAACAGCGGCTTTTTCTTCTCCTCTCTGCCAGAGAGCCGCTGGGTACGGGTGAAGTGCCCGGGCTGAACTTACAATATGCGCACTGTCTCCCAGCTCAGCCTGCTGCAGCGCCTTCAGCCTGTACAAGTTCTTGTGAATTCCTTTTGATTTGCTGTTTACAGTAACGCGCCCACAGATCGTATACGTCCCCCCCCTGCAGGAGCAAGACGCTCACAGGTGATCAGCATTTGAAATGTGACTCTGTTTATCGAAATTTACAGATGTTCATTACCTCTGTCAAGGTTTACATTGCTGTTACCCCCACATTAATAAAAAAATATTTACTACATTCCAGGGTCATATGCTGTGTTCAGGGGGGGTCTGCACTCTCAAAGTACTTTCTGGTTTCTCTTTGACTTTATTAATCCACAATGATTTGTAGTTGTAGCACAGTAAAACCTGATGTTTCCAAAGGGGACAAATACTTTCAATGATCTCTGTTTCTAGCTGAAAGTCAGAATGGAAATTTAGTCTGAAGAAGTGAGAGAAACAGAAGGAGGAAAAAGGGAAGTGGAAAGTGCACAGTGGGGAAAAACAGAAACTGGTGTGGTGAACTCCTCCTTCTTCTCATTAGAAGTAGGACCAGATGGAAACGAGCATCACCGAGCGGTGAGGGACGCAGCTGAAACCCCAGCGGCAGGAGTAACATGAACTGGAGGCACGTTGGAATCAACCGTGTCTCCGAGTCCCAGCTGCCCTCCGTGGAACCGTCCACTCGCAGCCTCAGTTTATCAGGGGGGAAGGCTGGCAAATGATGTCATTTCCTGTCAGTTACCACAGCGCTGTGCAGTGTTACTCTGCTCTCTCTGATAAGCGCTGTTTGGCCGCTGTCTTTGTCCAAACCTGGCAGACCTCTAGTTCGAGCCTGGCTAATTCCGCTGGCTGGTGATTGGATCATAGCATGCAGTGTGCAGACCAAACAAAAGTGTAAATTCAGCATTCAGTGAATGGAACTTGTCCAGGGTGTTTTCACCTGCAGCAGGAGTCGTGCAGACTCCGCTTCACGTTCCTGCAGTCGGCACAACCACAACCTTTGACATCACGGCCTTTTATTGTGAGCAGGCGTGTCCCAGCTGTGCTGTCACCCTACTGTCCTCACCTGTCAGGTGGACGGATTATCTTGGTGCAAAAGAAAAAGCTTTGTGTGTTATATTTTTGTTAAGTATACACTAGTGCGTCTCAAAAAATAGAATATTGTAATATATATATATATATTACATGTAAAGTGACACATTTCAAACCTTTTTTTCTTTTAATGTTGATAGCTCATAGCTCATGTGGAATACTCAGGTATTTCCTGAGCTCAATCAAAAAAGGATTCAAAATACAGGAATATTCAACTTGTGAAAAGTCTGTTCATTTTGTACACTCAGTACTCGATTGGGGCTCCATCAACAATTCTCAAATAACTGATGGGAAATACTGAACCTTTTCACCATATTCTCAGTTTTTGAGAAGCACTGTGATACTGTACGTGTGCTCTGCCTTGTTTTGATGATGTTCTGATCAAACAGAGACAGCATCCCATGCCTTGCAGCACTGCAGACTTGACTCTGAGCGCTCAGTGGAGGTGGCCAGTGCTTGCTCCCTGGCTTCAACTTCTCAGTTCTGAGGATTTTCTTCCGCTCTCTTTCTCGTATGTGATTGGAAACCAAATTAGGGCTTCAGCTAGCGATTGATTAGCCTGTTTATTATTTGATCAATGAATTGATTTATTGATTAGTTTAGAGTTTCACAGAGCCCAAGGAGACATCTTCACATTCCGCTTGAAAGATATTTGCTTTACAGTGATAAGCCGAATCTATGAGCTCTTTCTGGAAAAAAACCAAACATTTTTAACAGTCAATGAATTATTAACTGGGTAGCTTTGGGTTTGAGACTGCTGGTCTGACAAGCTTCTTGAGCATGGAGAAACTGTGATGAGTATTTCTTGCATTTGACTAGTTCCAGACTAAATGAAACAAGTAATCAACCATTGGGAAAATAATCATCCTATTAGTTGCAGCCTCTCTCTCTCAATCAGACTCTGATTGATTACAAGAAGGAGTCAGTCAATCACGGGTTTAGCTGAAGTGGACAGATTATTGCTTGTCTTGTCTTGTTGGTAATTTATTTGCCAGACGACAGCGTAAACAGTCGCCTCAGTCAGTTAATATGAGGCCTCCGCAGAGTTTATATTGTACTACACAAAAATGGTTCAAAATGATTTCTAAGTGAAGCGACGACCTACAGGAGAGCTTGTCCCATTAGGACCAGGACATCCAACTCTTCAAACACATTCAGCCCCGCAGTGTAAGTCAACATCCTGGACGTTGGGCCGGGGGAAGTGTCCTTCAGAAAGGCTGGTGGGATATGTGCGTACCTACCTGTCTTGTCTGCGTGCTCTGCCTCGTTGTGTGGGAGTATGCTGCCGCAGACTAAAGAATTCCAAACGTGTGTGTGAATGTGCATCACCCCCCCAGATCGTGCAGAGAGCGAGCGGGCGAGTGTGATGATGATGATGTAATGAAGAGCAGCCTCAGAGAATAAGAGCTGGACTTTGGGATTTGCTGAATGGCACAGATGGTAGTTATGTGGAGGGTGTGTGTGTGTGTGTGGGGGGGGTGTAATCCGGGCATTACAGCATCCTGTGTGGAGCGTCAGCTCCAGCTATGGGGGAATACTGTGTTCAGAGCCAGAGCAGCGAGGGTTTGACTCTGCCCCCGTCCTCATGCCAGCTCCCTGTTTTTGTTTGCTGCACATCCTGAAGCTGCATTTGCAGAAACTGTGCAGGGGAGTGGAGCCCGGGAAACAGCTGCTGCATGAAGTCATTTCATCAACCAACGGTGATTGGAAGTATTTTATTAGAATTCCCCCAGGGTTTTGCAGTTGAGACCTGATATCAGTAACAGCCCGATTATTGTCTCTGACTTCTGCCATGCTAATATCAGGGCTGTGCCTTTTGGTTTAATGAGGGATATGATAGGTATAGATCGATACGATCCTTGGTCAGTAGTTGGAATCATGGTGCAAGCCATTTTGGATATAATATAATCATCCAATTTGATGATTTAAAAATCTGGAACTTTCCATCATATCACATTGTCTTCAGTGGATGGAGGTGTTGAAGCTAAGGTGACTTCACCCAGACTTATTGTCCTAGTTCATTCTTGAGAATCTACCAGCTACATCACACTCAGCTGGACCTATTAACACGTGAGCTCAGAAAGTCTGGGGAGAAAGCAAGTAAGCAGAAGTAAATGGACCTTTCTAAGGTTAAGAGTGGACTTTCATACTTAGTAACAATAATGTTGGCGATGTAGCTGAGCTGCGAGGACTTTAGATCAACCCTCATATCTCAACAGTTTAAGGAATTTATCAGGTCAACACACCCTCAAATCTTATATATGTATGTGTGTGTGTGTTTACAGTATATTGACAGTATATTTATGTTCACAATATGAGTATTTCACCAAACCGTGTAGCCAATCTCTGATTCAAACTCAGTGTTACAGTATCTCACACATACGTAGTGTTGAGATTCACTTGCTGTTTGTGACCCAGCGCTGCAGACTTGTGTTGTCTAACCTCTTTCCTCCTGCCACTTCCTGTCAGACGGGGAGGGATGAGTCCAGCTCCCCGCGAGCTCGGCCTCTCTGTTTGCGCATCGATTGGACCGTCGCTGTAGTTTAGCCGCCGCTTTGGCCGATGGCCCGGGAGTGAAAGATGATGAGGTTTGTGAAACAACACGACTGCAATTAGAAACAGGCATTAGCTGCTCAATAATGTACCTTTCACCCCTGCCTCTGCAGCATCACGGCAGATAAATAGTGCAGCAGTGAAGGCTGTGCCACAGCCAGATATCCTCCTATATCAACCCCACGCCCCTCAGTCAAATAACACTGTGTGTTCAAGAAGACCGACTGACCTGGAAAACGACCTCAGCAGTATTGATTACAGATTATTGGCTGGAGGCTGGTTAGATGGTAAAAGAGGGAAATAGGGGACAATATGTGTTTCCAGAAAATTGATATTTGGGCCAAATAAAAAAAAATATTGCAGCATCAGAGGACATCAGAGGCATTACCCCTCATGACTAAACCCCCCCCCCCACTCCTTTAACCAAGGTGCTGCAGTATTAGCCTTGTTGTGATATTAGTAACTGCTCCTGTTACCAGTTAACAGCATCAGTCACTGGCAGTCCTGCAGAACAGCATGAGTAAAACTGAGTGCTTGTTGTAATCATCTGAGGAAGATATATAAGTATATATATAAGTGTAATTTGTATAAGGCACAAGTTTTTTTTTTCTTAGTTTTTCTTAAAATGGGAAACATTTTAATAGCTTTGTTCTTTGTTGTTTTTGAATTTTAATGGAAGAAGAGTTTTGACCTTTTTCTCAAAATATTTATAATAGAATCTCAGATTTGTTCTCACAACACTGACCAACATTTGGTTGACTTTTGTACATATACTAAACAACGTGCAAGATTTATTTATTTTTTTTCATTTTTCAAGTATGAGAAATCGCTCTGCAAATGTTACCGGTACATGTAGCATTCACTGAACATTCTGAACAGCGTATTGTACGTGTTCACAAGATAATCCGTCCACCTGACAGGTGTTGACAGCAGGGTGACTGCACAGCTGGAACTTGGGCCTGGTCACAATAAAAGGCCGTGACGTCAGACGTGGTTGCGCCGACTGCAGGAACGTGCACCGGCGTCTTCTCGACTCACTGTCGCTCATTCACCGACCACGTGTCACCACTGATGGTGGATGAACACTCCAGGAAATGAATATATGAGGGGAAATTGAAAATATTGCAACACCAGAGTTGAGTTATCTGTACACATACTCCAGGTGAAAACTTCCTGGACAAGTTCGGTCAGTAGCAGTTTTGTTCACTGAATTCTGGATGTGCTGTAAAATTTCTGATGATAATCTCCCTGATTTCTAAGCCCTACTTCTAATAGGAATATATTTTTGTTGAGTGTACTGTATATTTCCATCTTGAGCAGTTTCGTGTGGATTGCTGCTCATTTGTGTTACTGTATGAATAAGGACAGAGGAGAGGTCTTTATGTAACGTGGACGGAACAAACCATGATGACTGAACACTGAGCATGCACTTGCAGAGATAATACCACGGCCTGCATATCAGGAATGTAGCAGCTTTCCTGCTGTTTTGCCAGTGTGTGTGTGTGTGTGTGTGTGTGTGTGTGTGTGTTGTCAGTGGGTCAGTGAGGGAGGATAATCTAATCAGAGCTTTGTGATTTCCATCTTGGAAGGAATTTTTTGGTGTTTTTCTTTCATCACAACTTCACATTAGCTGAACTGTCAGCTAAAGTGATAGATTAACTTCAAGAATACAGCCAAGAACAGAATGCAACTGAGGGGTTTTTTGTGCGGTTGTGACTTTGAACAAGAGCACAGTGACTGATTCACAATGAATCTGGCTTTCCTAAGAGTGCGGAATCAGTGGAAAAGTGAAGAGTTCTTCAGAAATGCAGGATTAGACGTGGATTGAATACCTGTTTCCACACACTTGGGGCTTTAAGAAACCTCGATCCAAAATCACGTTTCATTTCCCTGAAGGCTGTTGAATACAGTTATTGAGTGCCAGTGATGCAGTGACTTCCTGCTGTCCAGCAGTCCTAGTCCCTGCACACCAGAGGGGTGAAGGAGATGGCAAGGAACATGAGCCATGGCTTCGTTTTATAAAAAGAACAGGAGAAATGATGATTCCCTGAAGGCCCTGTTATCGTTGTTATAGCAACACGGTCATCAGTGATAAATAAATCGCGTTCGGAAAAAGAAAGCAACAGGTTACGTTCACCATGTAGCCTGCTGCTTTGTTTTAAAAGCAAGAAACAGGAGACATCTTGGTGAGGCTTTCTGCTACAGCCTTAGTGAATATAAGTGCCCTTCCCTCTCCATTTACCCAAAGTGACATTAACTCTGGTATTTCAGACAAAAAGGATCCACAGTTAACAATCTGCATGAACAGGCACAGGGAACAAAATGTGCAACGATGCGATTCTTTTTGAAAGTGGATTGGGTGCATCTTTGGGTCACAATTGCTCCATCTACCCAGTGTCAAAATGCAACAAGCAACAGGTAAATAGGACGCATGCCCCCCTCCCCCCACCTGCAAGGTCACATAGAAGCTAATGACATAATGCTTTTTACCAGCTGTTGCCAGTGGGGACCATGGGGGCTGTGACCTGACTGGAGGTCTGCACATAGTGCAGCAGACATGTGGTTATATTTGTTTCTTTATTCCTTCTCCAGTCCACCTCCTGTGTGGCACCAGCAACGCCCCACATGTTACTCCGGGTAGCTTAGTGGAACCATCAGGTTGTTCCCTTTAACATGTCACCTGACAGGTGTGGACAGTTTCAAACTCTTCTGGAATGTACAAATGTGTTTATAGAGTTTTAACTTCAGGGATAAGATGCAGTGTGAGTACAAAGCTATTCAGCCACAGTGTTTCTGGCCAAAAGCAGGGTGGGATTGCCAACTAAAATAACCTTAGCTACAAATAAACACTACTGTCTTTTAGTAGTTCATTACTTTGATTCCTATGATTATTGTAAGCTCCTTTTTAAGGACGACAGACCAAGATCGGCTTTTAGTGGTGAACATTTGACCTGCTGTTTTTTATTCTCACTGTTTATTTCCTGTATTAGTCCTGAAGAGATCTTGATGGGCAATTGAAAATATCTAATCCCATATGTTACCTGCTTCATTATGTGTCTGAGCTGGATTACCAGTACTATTACTATTGTTGGACTGGTTTTACGATTTTAACTATTATTGAACCAGAGAGAGGGATAACCTGAAAAGGCCTTCAACAGTATACATTAGTGGTCGACTGATTCATTGAGCTGATATTTCAGCATTTTAAGACATTTCTGAGAGTGAGCACACAGGCCTATAGCATTGAACAAAGCTGATATTTCTGGTATTTTCACTTCACTTGTTATTGTATTTTATCAGATACAAATATCAGCATTATATATTTGCAATCAGCCGCACTAATGGCTAAATATTGGCATCGGCCATTGAAAAACCTGTATCGGGTAACAGTTTTGCACTCTGATCAGCGACAGTGTCCCCTTTCATTTGTGTAACAGTTGACTCCTAACACTGGCACTTGTGTGTAACAGACGGTTAATGTCAGTGACATCAGTGTGACTTGCCTGAACAAACAAAGTCCACGCTTTGGAGCAGGAGGAGCCTCAGGCCAACGGCAGTTCTCAGACATTGTGTTTATACATCACAAAGAGCGTGTGAATGGAGACTCCAGTTCTCACCAAGCACCACACCCAGCAGAAGCAGCCACAGTGCAGAGCTGATGCTTTCCACCCTGTGCGTCAGCTCATTCCTTTCAAAGCTGGCCGACAGGTTTTCTTCATATCTGATGAACTCTCAGTTTGTTGGCAACATTTGTCTGCTTGTACTGTATTTCAAGTAACAGCTAAGTGTGACTGCCTTTTACTGGGCAGAGAGAACATCTTCGAGGCACCAGTTGGATGCATTACATTTGTACTGACGCACTGTTTGTTTTTTTTTGGTGGAAGTCCTCAAACTCAGCGGGACGTGTGATGCTTTCTGTCTCTCTGCAGATACAAGCCCTTCTTCCCCTTCCAAGTGCAGCCTCCACTGGGTTCAGCGTGTGACTTGGACCTGTCGGTGCAGGACAGCAGGCTGGTGGAAGGCCGACTCAGAGTCACCCTCATTGAATGTAGCAGGTGAATTACTCTAAATTTGACTTTAAATCCTTCTGTGCTTCCCATACACCTTCTCCTTTGTCTTCTCCTACTACTGCTGTTTTCTTATCATCTGTGTCTTCAGATACCGTGACACAGACCACACTCTGGCTCACCACTCTCCCCTCTCTGAGACAAACACACTTCCTCTTTGTCCCGAGCAGGCATGTTTAAATTTTAATTGGCCAAAGAGTCAAATCAGTTAGCCAGGGATCGTCCCAATAGAGAGGCCTATCCTTGGTTGCCTGGGAGACTAGTCGCATGTGCTTTGATGTGGATAGACCGCAGGGCGATCAGACCAGGCTCATCTATTAATAATTCATGTCCTGCCCATTATAATCATACAGTCTCTCTTCTTCCCGTTCCTTCTTACACTGCCTTGTTCGACACAGGCAAGTCTGAGGCTGTGTCCCCCCCAGTCCCACTGATGTGAGCTTTAAATGACATCATAACACAAACTTTTACTGTCTCAAAGCTACTGGGTGTGGTGTGCTGTCACTGTCCAGCAGAGGGATGCATCTACCCATTCAGCACGTGACGTGGAGTCAGTTAAAGCGTCCTCAGGCAATGCATCGTGTCTCTGAAGATGACCACACTGCACATGCTGTTCCTGAAATATTCAGAGACGTATCGATTGTTTCTTTATAGTTCTACAGTGTTTCAGATCAGGAGAACTTATCTGCGACACTGATCTTCTCAGCACAGCAGAGGGCAGCATTCACCAGAAAATACGTTGCTGCGACCTCAGCTTTTCTTTGCCTCAGTCAGGTGCAGTCAGCTGCTTCAGTTCCAGCTCAGTCCTTTACTATTCCAGCGTTAATTTACCAGTGAGCACCACGAGCAGCCGTTCATAGTGGATAGACGGATAGATAATATCTTGGAGGGCTGAGGATGTTTCGAAGAAGTCAGTCTCCGGGAAAATGAGATGGGAATCGTCGCATGAACAGATGATGAAAATGATCCTTTGTTGAAGTCCTACTGGGCAAACATCAGTGCTGATAGAAAGCAGATGGCGACAGTTGGGCGCGGTCCTGTTAGTTTTGTAAATGAATGACAGCGTGGAGACATAAATCATCTTTATCTTCAGCTGCAAATGTCCAAATTCTCCGGTTCCATCCGTTCATGCCTTCTGAGGATCTGCTGCTTCCCTCTGTTTTATGTCTTTGGGTTTTTCAAACAAAACAAGACACTGCAAGAGCTCAGGCCCTGAAAACAATGCACCGACGATTCTATTCCTTTTCAGTTCTCACACATTGATGTAAATAATCGAGAAATATTCAACAACTGGTTAATGGACAAAAATGATGATCAGTGATTGTAAACTGAACCTGAATTGAATTTTAGTTATATATAAAACTGTATTCAAAGCCCCTCATAACATTTCAAATCATTCATATTAATGTATTAATTTACAGATGTTTTATTTCTTTATTTCTTTATTTATATATTTGAAGTTAAACAGTCAGAATACAGATTTGTGTATGATTTGATCTGATTTGACTGACAGTGACCACCAAGCATTGGTGGCATCGTCAGATTTTGATTCTTATGCTTCTGAAATATGACTGGCGCACACAAATATCTTGATAGATATCATCTTTTTTTATCCAGAAGCAGAAAAAGTTGTGCTTTTCAGGCCCCTTCAAGACCAGATGCGAAAGACTTAACTTTATTGGTGCTCTTACGTTGCTTAGTGTCACACTCGCTCATGTGCCCTGACCCTGCAGGCTGTTCATCCTGGGCTCCTACGACAGAGAAACCTATGTTCACTGCACCCTGGAGCTCGGCAGCCACCAGTGGAAGGAGAAGACTCGCAGCTCCATCAAACAGGTGGGTGTTCCCTCTACCGTATTTCTTTTTCCTCCCCTGCTTTAGATCATGCTTAATGTTACGGGAAACTACTTTTTTATCATGAATGTATTTAATGTACTATGAAGCTAAAGTTACACAACAGTTGCAGTAAAAAAAATGCTCGAAGTGATCACAGTTATCTTAAATGGATCTGCTGGAAATCATTTTCTTATTACATTTAAGTAGTGTGCTTACAGTGTTCATTTTGGGTCTTTTCTGTTGTAGCCTTCTAATGTGAGCTGTCACATTCTCTCCTAACTTATTTTTATGAGGTTTGTGTGTACTTAAGTTCACTGTGTGTGGCTGTTTGTCTTCTTTTGCTCACATCCCCTGTGTGGCCACCTGAGCTAGCCACTGCACAGTTTATGTCATTTTATCTTTAAATCAGTAAATTGCAAATCAAATATTAAATGTGAAAATGTAAAGAGGATGGTTGTCTGAGTCAGTAATAGTTATAATAATAGAAAGTTAAAAATGAAAAAATACAGGTGACGTTGGCTCAAGTTATGAATTGTGCTCAGATAAAAATCCCCCAGCTGTAACCCACACTGAAAATACTACCATTGAACTCCAGCCAAGCACAGACTCAAACCATCCCTGAGGTCTCAGGCAAAGTTTCACACTTTTCACACATTTATTACTTGTGGAGAGCCTGCTGGCTTCCTGTTTTCTGGTCTTGGTGCTACTTTGTAACTTTCTAAGGTTATCCAGCCTTTCCTGCCCCTGGGGCACAGTGTTATTAATGTAACCACTTGGCCAGCTGCTCTTCCTTTTTTTGAAAGTGCGCTAAAAGAAAATCTCGAAGCCGTGGAAACATTGGAAACACTGATAGCTGCTCTCACACAATGTTCAAAGCATGTCTTTGGAAGCAACAACATATGTCAGAGCATATCTGCGAACTACAACCTGTAGAACAACTTTTATAACTGGTCTGACTGATGCATGGACTATTAAAAAGGTAAAATGGCAAAAGCCCTGCAGTCTATTTATGAACAGGTTATCCTAAGGCAAGCCAGTAGGATCTGCCACATCAGTGACTGCTGCTGGCCTCTGGTAGCAGCCTCAAAGTCCCATGTAGGAGTTTAAATAGATTTAGCAATTCATTTTTGGCCATGTCAATAATTCTTTTCAATAGCTGCAGATAAAGCCAGGAAGGGCATATTCTACGTAAGGTTTATTTTTCATTGATTGATCTGTGTGCTTGGTATGCTATTTAATATCACCTTTTGTATATTTTCTGTGTGTGCAGTTTGTTTTCGTCACCTTTGTATGCAATGTGTCTTTTGTGGCTGCAGCATGGGCAAAGAGCCCAAGACAAATTCCCCACTCTGTGGGCCAGTAAAATTCATCTTGAATCTCTAGGAAACAGAACCAACGCAAAAAAATGCTGTAGTATAAAACGTTGACTAATCTTACATCACAGATGAAACCAGCACTGGCTCTCAAAGTTTATCTGAATGAAGAGAGGCAGCGAGCATGTGGTCTCTGTGGCAACCAGAATGCCTTCTGTCACTGCCACCGTTTAAACAGTTTTCCAAAACTCATTTGCTGCATTTATTGGTTGATTTCAGTCAGTTATTACAGCAACTAGTAAGCTTCAAATGATAAAACAATAATCTAATCTAAACTAATCTGATGTCTCAGACACTGTAGTGCTAACTCCCTTCGGTAATATCATAATATCATAGTGTGTAGAGGGCATAGAATATAATTTTAAAGGGCCCTCAACAAAAAAAAAGACAATAACTGTCACATCACACTTTAAATAATGTAATAATACTGCAAACCTTGTTATATGGATATCAGTGTGAAATTATTATTGAACCCATCTGAAATGTCCAGTTCACAATCTAGTGTTATACTTGTCAAACTTTACATTTATTGCAATTTCCTGGGATGCAAGTTAAGTATGCATTTAAAAGAAGATGGAAGCTACAGGAAATTCATTCATCAAATTCATCAAAAAATGGCTCTGGCCCTGCACCCAAAAGAAAACTAAGTTGCAAATAAACAAAATTCATTATTAATTTAAAAATCAGGAACTATGCTCCACATGGTTCCAAAAATGGACCTGCAGAATTTTCTTTGTCTTTAGAAACGGAGCTTTTCAAACCCCCAGAAGCGGAAGACTAACACTTCCTCTACAGATGCGTATTGTGTCTTATTGACACATTAATACAAGCTTATTTTCATCTTCCTTGCGCTGATGAGATTGCCTCATTGTTGACATTTTGAGAGGCAAAGAAAATTTTCAGGCCCCCTCGGCAAACCTTTTCTAATTGCCGCAATTTAAAGATATTACAGTTATCACATCAGGCTTGTTTGGAAGTGACTAATGACCGTTTTAGAGTGAAATGTCAGACCTAATTACTGGCTCTCGCTCCAGCAAAGCCTGATGCCGCTCCCCTCGCCGCACACCTCTGAATGACATTTGCAATGGCTCTGAGATTCGGGGGAAGAGTAATTGCCCTGCGCTGTTTGCTCATTTTATGTTTAATGACTTTTGGGGGAGCCGAGTCCTCTTCCAGCAGGTGGCAGTGAAATATCAGCTCTTCCTCTGTCGGCTTCAAAACCAGCACTTTATTGCACTCCAATAGAATAGATGCCCTGTGGTTCTGTTTTATAGAGTTGCTTCTAATTTATGTACATGTGAAATGTATTATTATCATAGCTTGTGCACTGTAGTAAAGTCAGACCTGCAGTCAGTCAGTGTTTTATTTTTTGGTACCTGTTCTCATACTTTAACATCTTCCCAATATTTCACTGGAGGATACCGTTTATGATGGGGTTTGTAAAATAAATAAATGAAGTAATCATGCCTGCAGTACAGTGGCCCCCGAGGACAGAGCAGATACAAGAGAAACCTCCTTAGTGCAGGTAAGAATGAGGCCAGGCGATTCATTAATGTGGCACTTCAAAAACCGAGGCAATTCAAGTTGCTTTTCAGAACAGCATTAGAGCTACGTAAAAAAAACAAAAAACCAATAAGCAGTAAAAAGCCAGAATGAAATCAAAGGAAATTTTCCAAAAATGAAACACAGCACTGTTTCAGATACTTCTGCATGCCCAGCAGGCACTCGTGTTCTGCTTTCAAAGACGTGGTTCCGGCGAGCCCTTTAGTCACTTCCTGCTGGCTCTGTTACCCATGGCATTTAGAAAGATGAAATGCAGATAGAATTCCTTGGTCTCAGAGTTGAAATGTAAGGTTTGTTTCCTATCTGAACACACATAAAACATTGGAGCAAAATTTCCAAATAGGCGTTGTTGTTATTATTATGTGCTGACCCAAAATGTGAAAACTAGCTTCCATTATTCTCCTGTCAGGATCTGGGAAGTAGAAATGTTCCACTATCGTTTGACCTTCCTGATACAGATTCCAATCCCTGCTGCATTAAAAAGCAGGTTTTCACCAGCTTTACTCTCCTAACCCTGTATGGACAGGTTATGATTGCTGTTGTTGTGTGGTGTAAGGTGTGTAAGCCTTAACCCCTTGTAAAGCATGACCAAATAGATGATAGGATTTCTCTTTTATTATCTAATTTGACCTTTGGTCATAAAAATATGACTCTAACAATGAATAAGGAAAGCTTAAAGTGCAGCCATTTCAATTTTAATTAAAAAATAGTCCTCATTAGGTACATAAGCCCGACTAAGTGTGAGTGATATTATTATTTACTAGAGAATTCTACAGTAATATATTAGTATTAGTAATGCATTAGTACCTAATCATTATTTTACTGCTGTAGGCAGTCATGGAGGGTGTAATTTGAATTACTTCAAATTCCCTGAGCTCATTGAATGTATGACAATGCAAGTGTAAATGAGCAGAATAGAAAGGAGTGCAGTTTAATTAAATACAGTGCAAACTCCCTTTTGAGTTTTTCCAATCTTAAATAGGTGTACTGCTAAAACATGGGCTCCACAACAACAATAACACCAACAAGAAGCAGTTGATGACAACAACATGCTGCACAAACCTTTCCTCTGATTGAACCAATCCCACCCCCCTGGTCGGTTTAAGGTGCAGCCAGCCAGCCATCCAGTCAGTCATGAATATGTGAACCGGTCCTCCCCAGTGCTTGACCAGGACAGCCGTCCACCCGGCCACTCCAAGTGGACTTCAAAGCACTTGCATCCCCTTTTTTGTTAATATCCGCATACTAATGCAGATTCACGCTGGCATTTGAGCCGTATTTATCAGACTTCTCCAGTCTGCTTGTCCTCAGCAGGACTCCATAGTAAGGATTAAAGGCTATACCATCTGCTAAAGGTCAATTCACCATCTTTCTCTCCCTTCTTCTCCCTGATGATTGCTAGATAGAAGCCTCCCCTAGCTTCTCTTATGAAAACAGCCGCTTGTCTTGTGCATGTTAATGGTTTTCATGCCATTTGACAATCCTTTATTCTAACCAGCATGAGCCACTTGCTCTTGCTTTTTGCACCACGCCATGTGTCTGTCTTCTCAAGACCAGACCGTTGAAATCCGGAGCCTGATATCACTGTTTAGTTTCTGGTTCCACGCACAATAGAAACTCACGATACCGGTTTTAAATGGGGCCCGAGAGATACGGGCTGCATACGCTGTTCAAGCTGACGAGCATTCTGTTTGCTCAGTGTTGTTTTTGATAGCCAGATAGTATTTGTTCACCTTGCTTATTATGAACTGGTGCTGATGCTTGACACCTGCCCCTTCTGGGTTTTTCTCAGTACATCTCGTTGCCTTAGGATTGGTGTTAAGGGCAGTAGCTGTTTTGTTGCTCTGTTAAGACTCACCAGGATGTACAGCACTTGTAGTATGTATGCATTATATAGGCTGGGCGTTATTAAATTTAGATGCTTCTCACACGGTATGTTTTTAATCAGCAGTCCAGCTGTTAAAGTGTCCAAACATCAACATTCATTCATCTTAAAGCCAGCCTCCTGAAACTCTGCTCCCACCAGCACCTGTCCTGATGTTGTCCTCAAGAGAAAGAGATGGGTCGCTGAAGACACCATTCTGTTTGAATGTAAAATTCTTCATCTATACACGTAATTAATCGAGCTCAGCTGATATTAATTTATTGTAGATATACTGCATTTGTGTGTGTGTGTGTGTGTGTGTGTGTATATATATATATATATGACTGCTGAGCGAGAAGATGTGTCATGGTGTTTTGTCCACCAGAGAGCACTGACACGTTTCAAAATGCCCTGTTCACTACATATATATTATTTTGTTTTCAAATACAAATGCACAGGGCACTTATCAATAACATAATTGTATGTGAATGGATCCATTTCATGTTATTTATTTTGCAAACATTTGCTGTTCATGGCTTCTGGTGTAGGATTTGCTTTGTCCATCTCAATTGGCTCAACTGGCAAGATCCTAATGATGTCGCTTTTGGTTTTGGTTTGTTTGGATAGTAGTAGATTAATTGATTAATCTATTTAAAATGTTATTGTCAGCCCTGAAGGTGCAAACTGTTAAAATTTACAGAAAAAGCCTAAGAACTATTAAAAAATTGGAAATTTGTATTTTAGTTAATAAATGTTATAGGCTATTATGTTATTACTGTTAGTTTTTCTAGTAATTTGACCATGACCTAAAATATCAAGCTGTCTTTAAGAATATTCATTGGAGAATAGCTATGTTAAAATGTGATCATATCGGTGATGCTTATAAATTTGAGGTGACATGATGCGGTCCTCATATTTATGATACAGAGGAAGAACTCGTGCACGACAGGGACCACCTGACCAGAGTAAGTGAAGCCCTGCTTCATGCCGCTGTGAGACAGGCTGGGTGTTCTTTCTTTTTATTACTCATTTATGGTGTGTTGAGGTTGCGGGGGCTTTGTCAGCCCTGTTTGCACATCTGCCCCGTCGACTCCATCGTCTGCCCTGACTGCTGATGCTTGCTGACAGCTCGACCGACGAGGGACTTCCTTCGTGTGTGCGCGCGCGCGTCTTGCCTAACTGTAGTTGCACTTGTGGGTAGCTTTGTCTTGTCTAAGAAGAATGTGTGTAATTACGGCAGCATTAGGCTGGATGTTACGTGCGTGGTCAGTCTCATGGCCCAGGGCCCTGAGCGACGCAGTTTCCCAGACTTGAAAGAAGGCGCGGCGTTTTATCAACAGCAAACATGGAACGTCAGTGATCAGGTCAGATTAGAGGCACGGTGGCCGGCTCTTCATCACACAAATGCTCAGGGTCTCTGTCAGATAGCACTTTGCACCAATATAACGGCCTCGATACAAAGACATCTGATATGGTGGATGTGCCTGACTTTGATTTATTTCACACAGTGAAATGAGACTGCCCGTTTATTTGCGGGAGTGCATTTGTTCCACCGTAGTTCGCGGCTACGGTGGCTCAGTTTTCTCAACTGTATCAATCACGCCACCAGTGTGGAAAAACACACAAGCAAGGCCAAACAACCACAGTCGAGAAAGATCCAGTAAAAACAACCGTAAAAAAACCCACACGATAATAGAGTCCTAAAATGGCCAGGGGAATCATGGGAATGATGCATCGCAGCTGAAAGTAGTTCTGCTCAGATGAGAGATATTGATGATTTGTGATGAAGTTGTGAGCTCTAACAGTTGAGCTGCCTGTCCTGCAGTTACGCAACAACAGGTTGAAGTTAAGTCAGCTTTATTTACATAGCAACAAATCGACTGGCTGGGTTGAGAGATGCTATTCTATATTAATGCTGAGTAAATTATTTTATTATTATTATTATTATATATTATATTATTATAACATTATTATTAATAATATTAAATATGTTTTATTGTGTTTATAAATCAGTTTCCAGATTGGCAAATCAAAATTTGAAAATGCGCAGTAAGACTGACTTTTCAGGACGTGTACTGTATTACTACTAAATGTGCTTGTAAATGTAGGTGACAAGGTCTCCAGGCTGACTGCACACAACATTATTATTCATAATGTGTGCGACATCATATCACCCTGCTGTAACAGACAGCCAAACAGAGATGCAGAACGCTATTAACAGGACTAATAGTCACAGAAGGCTTGCTTCATTTAAATGTTTGAATGGAATCTTGAATGACAGTTCGTAGGTATTTGTCTGACATGAGTACCATCTCAAGCTTTAATGGAGCCGGAGCCAGTGGTGGATGTGGGGAACACCACACGCTGGGTCTTATCTGCAGTTCAGATAGTGTGTGATGAAGAGGTGATGGTTAGACTGAAGGTGAGTTAGAGCCCTGTCATCTGCTTAAAAGTGGCAGGGTGCTGGTATCTGTGTTTAATGTGGAATACATTAGTAAGAACACCTCCCTGTGGTGCCATATTACTGAAAGTAAGTGGGCTTGACTCAACGTAATCAGCCAGTAGAAAGCAGCTGCGTTGTGTTTAACTTCCTGTGTACGCCAGAAGTGGGGATGTGTTGCACTGCCTTGCACCCACATTTGACTGGGTTTGCAGAGATTCATATACAAAACAAGGCAGCAGTCTAGCAAGCAGTTTGCTCAGTACTCGAGACATCATCACATTAGCTAATATATTGATATGTCTCCATCCAAACATCTCCTCCTACATCTCACACTGCTGTAACATTTAGTAAGAAATCACTTAGCACCCGTCAGGCTTAGAGAGAGACAGCAGGCTGTTTTATGCAGGTGATTTTAGCATCTCTGATGTGCCCCACACCCACACCACACACACACACACACACACTCCTCCCCATCCCAGTGATTGTTTGATGTTCCACTCGGGGTGTCTTTTGTGTCTTTAATCAGCCCTGGACACCCGATGAAAGACAGTTGGTTGATGAAATGATACACATACACACACCCACACCCTAGTAACAATGACTCATCGAGTCATTAGCACCAGACAGGCCATGGTTTCACTTTCCACTTTGTGGGGGGGGCTATGGAAAATATCATCCTAGCAGTATGTGTGGCTTTACATTATTGCCATGTTGGAAACTTTCTGGGAAATCAATTGAGAAAGACTAACGGATGAAAAGCAGAAATATAAACTACTTGTAAGCCAATGCAAGACCATTTGTAAAGAACTATGGCTGGGTAAATAGTTATTTTTATTCACTTTTGAAACAAATAAAGTTCTTGTGAACTTGAATATATGGGATTGCTCCATGCATCAGTGCTGTGGTAATAAGATTCTCCATTACAGGTTTAAAAGTCAAACAGTTTGTATATGAAGGTCTTCAAATCTGAAAGAAAGCCTAGAAGAGCAGTGTTTGTCACGTCCACCACATAATCAAATCTCAGCAGAGGGAGCCCATCACCTCTGTCATTTTTGGTAATGCATACATTGACGCGGGGCGGGGGACGCGTCCATCAGCCATTTCCGCCTCACCGTGCCAATTAAATGGCCCATTCTAATTCTGTTTGACGCCGGCTGGCCGCGCGGCCAGGAGCAGATTAAAGACATGAGCGGTTGGTCCTACAAGCTGTTTGTTTATAATCGCTTCACCCGCTGATCAATTCACTTCAGAGGAAACTCAATAGACGGGCAGCGATGTGCATGACCGATGGAGCCGCGGCCATATTACAGATGTCTCTTTGTTTTGATTGGATAGGTTTGGTTCAGGTCCCAGAGGCAGGGGCTCTCTTTACAAAAGACATGAGCTGTTACTCACTACTGAGCGTCAACATCAGCACTTGTAACTCCAAGTAACGTCCACGCTGATGTGCAATTAGCCAGATCAGAGCCAGGAATACTGTTTCCTGCATTCAGACACAATGTCTGTCAAAGTTTGAATAATACATTTAGATAAATATGATGCTGAATGTACAGTGCCTATCAAAAAGTATGGCCACTGCATTTTTATAATATATACATATTATAAAATATTGTCAATATTTACAATATAAAGGCCCCTTAGTCCCTGTCCTGGAAGGGAAGTCCTGCAGGTTCACGTCACATCCTCGAGAGGATAATCTGATTAAAATATACAGAATATGATCTAACTAAGATCTTTTCTAATAATTTCTCCAGAAGGTTTCTGAAAAGAACTATGCAATTTGGGAAAATGTGGATTTTCTGTAAAGAAACTCTCCATTCAAACTAAAGGGAAATTCTCATCCAATATAAATGAATGATTTGAAAAGTTTATCCACTGTTTCTGTTGAACCCTCAGGCAAATTTTCCTTCAGATGACCTGCACTGAGTGAAAGACTGGGCTTTTACCAAAGGGAAGCTTTGTGGGAAAATGAACAGGAAATCATTAGGAAATGATCCACACCTCCACTTTGACTGTTTGGAAGTTTCACCTGTTCATTATGTTCCTGTGGTGACATCCACCAGTGTGAGCCACAAGTTCTTCTAGCTTTGACAAACTCCCCATAATCTTGGACTAACTCTGAGATGATACAGACTCTGGATTGATGAAATTACTGTGAATCGAGATGATCTGACAGCTGACATGACGTAGGCCTGTCTGTTTTTCCTCTGTTTTGTCAGTGTTATTTAGAGTGATGGGAACCACAGAGTTTATTTTCCGTTTCTACTTCTCCTTCGCCAAAAAAAAAATGACATTACATAGGATGTTATTGTGCAGCAGCAGAGCCAAATGAAATAAAAGCATTTATTTTTGTCGTGCTCCCAGACTCACTAGGGGATGAGAGTTGTGCAAACCGGTATGATAGAAACGATAGATTTAATAGAAATTCAACGGGCCAGTGAAGACAAGACACTAATAACCTGCAGCCTGTTTACCTATAGGCTGGCCTGAAGTGAGAAAGTGTGCAAATGTTAAATGAATGATAAGTAAATGTTATGTGGTCAGGCGGTCAGTTCATTTCCTATGGGCTCCAAAAAGCAAACTGGCACTTTAGCGATCCCAGCATCCAAAGCAAGAGGCGCATGACGGACACACGCTGGTGTTCAAAGGAGAGGAGAGACTGAAATGCCAACTTGATAACAAGGGGAAACGGCGTCTCGCTCCTCTCCTCCACCAGTGCAAGTAGTCCGTTAATAAACTAGGCTGATGTAACGTGCAACATCATGGCAGATAATTATTTTTCAATGACGGTGCTGCAGAAAGGGCCGACGTGGGCGACCGCGCCGCTGCTGCTGCCGTCGATACAAGTGCAAATTAGGCAGAGCAGCTTTTTTGTTTGTCTGCGTCTCCATAACAACTCCTTTGTTCTTAACGCTTTTGAAACCTGCTTGTGGTGATAAAAAAAAAAAAAAAAATTCAGACCGAGCTGCACGGTAAACAAGCTAAACTTCATGTTGATTCTGCACCGGACAAGCCAGCAGTCCATTGTACATGCATCCGGGGTTTTTCTCCAACGTAATTGTGCCACATTAATATCTGCCTGTTATCCTGTCATTACCTTTGAGCACAAGTGGTATGGGGTGGGTGGAGGTGGTCAGTGGATGTGAAAGAATTGTTATAATACTACTGAGTTTAACATGAGAAACATTTGTAATGACGGTGTCATAAATGGGAAACAATACAATGATGACCCCCAACACAAAAAAGAAAAAAAGCATAAAGTATTGTGTCACAGGCTACTTTCCTGCATGCAGTTTAAAATCAATAAAATCAAAGGTAGATTTCTTGTTTTTTTCAGATTTTTATCAACATAGCCAATTCATATAGATCAAGTGAGTTTCAAACTAACAGTTATTTACAAAGAACTGTTGGCTGGTAATATTTAATGCAGGAATACAGGGTGGCATCTGTGTGCTGAGTAACATCCTCTATTGTTTTGGTATTTTTAAGAGATGTTTCTCTTAAAGACCAGAGTATGTCTGTACATAAACTATCATGTGTATGTGCATGTCATACACACTCACTGGCCACTTCATCAGGTCACACAATCCATACGCAGACATATCATCTCTGTCAGGAAGTCGACTTCTACCTTCTAAGTTTCTAATGTTCCAGTTTGTGAATCATTCTACTTGATGTTTATGACTGAGTTCATAGTGGGTGCTGATGTTCTACTAACAGGTGTTCCTAATTTTCTGACCCTCTCATGCATATCAGTGGGGTGGAGATAATATTAGAAACACCTCTTAGCACCACACCACTGCACTGTACAACATCACAACAATAAACATACAGTTCAATGAAAACCAGCCTCTTATGTTCTAGATAGGCAGCAGTTGAGTAGTAAGTGCTTGAGATGTTGTGATACCTGAAGTTGTGTATGGGCTGAGTACTGATCTGATACCAATACATTAAAAGCCATGTTTTTTTAACAGCTCTATGCCCGTAACCCTGTTTGGATGTGATTAGATTGTTGTATGGCTCAATCACCGGATGTACAGTTTTCATTGGTTGCTGCCTCGCTTTGGATGGAGGAATGACCTGTTACAAAAGTATTAATGGGTTCAGTTGAGCATTTTGGGATGATCCTGGCTCCATCGCTGCTTCTACAATCAAACCTTCCACAAAACTGTTCAGATTATGTCTGTGGATGGGATCGTTTCCACAAAGAGAGCGGAAATGTTTCAATGCAGATGTCGTACTGTAACTCAACACTCTTCTGTGATACTGTGTCTGAGAACATGTACTACACAATATGCGTCACTGTTAACCCGACTAATAAGTGCCCACGTAAACACCCGAGCAGCCACCGGCCATGCACACCGCCCCTTAGCCCGCTCCACCCCCATCACTACCGGGGCTACTAAATGGATGTGGCAGGGAATTGCAGCGCACTTGCCTCGCAGCGACTTGTACCCTATAACCATACACAAATCGATCTGACATGTGGTATTAGATTAAATTACCAAGCAGTGCAGTGACAGGGAAAAGGATTTGTTCACCCCCCCCCCCGCGCGCACACAGACGCACAGACACCCTCCCAGACCTGCTGGAAAACAGAGGGATGTTCAGCCAAGCAGCGAGAGATGCTGCTCCATCCAAGCCATCCATCAGGCGAGCCTGCAGCTAGCCACCTCTCCAGGTCGACTCCTGTCAGTACACACACAACCGCTTACCTACTAGTTGGAGTACGGCATAACACTTTATTTGCCAGTGCACAGTATGTTCATGTTTACAAGTATGACTTGTGCTGTCAACAGAAACATGGGCAGGAATGTGGGTGTGGAATAGCAAACTTAACTTTATAATAAATATTCCAGATCATTAGACAGTTTGTTTTTTTTTTGTTGTTCTTCAAGTCTGAATGTCAGCACGTTCCATTTGAAATAAAACAATGCCTCTACATCAAAGTGTCGAATGAACTGTGAATGAACTGTGTGGGAGATACAGCCATTTTAATGTATAGTGTCCAACGTTTATGGGTTCAGAAGTACTTGGAAAGATGCACATTAAGTCTGACAAAATAATCATATTTATTAATTAGTGGGAAATCAGTGACTGTCTGAAGTGTTTGACCCACAGAGCTCAGCAGACACAGTGACTCATCCCCAGAGATTCTCTCCCAGCTTGTTGTGGACTCTCTCTCTTTAGTCTGGTCTTCAGCAGGTGGAATGAAGCTCAGTCGGTCTGAGATCAGGTGACTGACTTGGCCAGTCAAAGCCGTTCCACCTCCACCTGTTTGTTTTGGCCTTATGTTTAGAAAGGCTGTCCTGCTGAATGTGAACACAGAGATCTCCTGCGTACCTCTGCATTTATACTGTTTGCCTGTCTACCAGTTCCACCAGCACCCATGCTGTACAAACCTAGGCCCTAACAGAACCAGCACCATGTGTGACCAATGAGCTGTGGCGTTGCAAGTTTGTGTTTTACAGAAAACAAGCTTAGTGAGCTTATCTGATCTTCTGCAGGACTTCAAAATAGGACAGCATGGTGAGAAACAACTCTACCTGAGTCTAAGTCAACTCTTAGTTCATGCAGAAAACATCTCACATGTTGCTGACGTTGAAATGACACACAGCTGCTTAAGAAACATTTAGTTGCTAAGTGTCCAATTACTTTTGAACCCCTGCAATTTGGTCACCATATGTTACAAGGCGTTGAGTCTCCCACACAGTTCTCCCAGTGCTGATGTACAGTACAGCTCCTCTAACTAAAGCTAAGAATTGCCACTTAAGTGGTATCCATTACTTTATTACAGATTTAATGTGCTGAAGCACAGAGGTCTGCAGAACAACAAAAAAACTGTACCTGCACCTTCCTGTATTGGTCTTTGTCTATCACAGCCACAAACACAGGCATGCTTAAATTGGATTTCAGTAAAGAAAAAAACAATTTTACTTAAAATGAAATGAATGGTGATAGAGTAACAGCAGCTTACTAAATTTAGATGCGGTGTGAATGAAAATTAGAGTTGTTAAAATAGATTATATTCATTAGTCATTCATAATTTGTGTCATGTCAGAACTGTGGATATGATAAGATGCAGCAGACAATGCCAGGTGTACTGTTTGGCTTTTAGTCAAAATGTATTGAAAGCTATTGGATGGATTGCTGTGCAGGTTGGTCATGTGCTCCATCATCAGGCCAAATTTTCACATTTATCCAGAACTTTATTTCATCATTTTGATCATGTTGACATTTAGCTGACTTTTGGGGATTTCAAAATTCAAATTTTCAAAAATAAAACTCTTAAATGTCAAAGTGAAGCAAGGTTTCTACAAATGATGTCAGTTAAATAAAAATATATACTGTGAAATAAGTGATTGCACAAATATTTACCCCCTTCAAGTCAGTACCTGTTACTCTGGCTTGGACACAGAAACTGAGAAACATCTGTGTGATTTGTATCACTATTACATTGGATGATTGCATAGATATTCACCCCCTTCAAGTTACAATGTAGCAGATGCACCTTTGGCCTCACTTATTTTACATCACGTATTTTTAATGAATTGACATTACTGCCATTACCTGTCAGTGTGGCTGTGAAAAGGGAGGGAGACCGTCCATGTTATCTGCAAATGAGCCCTCAAAACCTCCACCCCATGTAACCTTACACCACAGAACAACAGAACAAGTACAAGGATGGGAAAGTAGAATAACTTTTAATTAGTCGTAATGTCTGACGTGCATCAGGCAGGGTTGTTTGTGCATTCCTCCCTCTCCCTCTGGCTTGGGTTGCCAGGTAACACAACAGAAACATCTGTGTGTTTTTTGTCACTATTAATTTGGATGACTAAGGGGAGAAACTACCAGTCAGGAGAAAACCCTCACAGAGCAGACCGTTAGGCTATAGACTCTTTCTCTCAATAAGCATCCTTTAAAGGCTGTGATTAACCAACACACTATCAACAAATGTTAATATGTCAAAAAATTATGAATTCTCCTTATTTAGCGGTTTACCTCACCCTATATCACAGGAAAAGTTTTTTTTAATTGCAAACCCTTGGTCATTTCTTAAAGTAGCTTGTGACAGTAGTTTTTTCTAGCAAATGTGACTCAAACAGGAGCAACTTCTTAATTTTTTGGGGACTATATTCAGCAGATGATTAATCCACATTCTGCGTTTTAGTGAGTATTTCTTGCAGCAGGACGTGTTGTGTGTTTGTGTTCATAGTGATGAAGCAGCATGTCTCCTTTAACAGTGGGGCAGTTGGATACACACATACAGTCTTTGTTGGTTTAGGTCGGAAAATATACAGTATCACATGTCTTAACCTTGAAGACTCAGTTTTCAAGACTGTGCCATTTCTAATTGTTACGTATTAGGATGTGATGTAATTTGAATCAATCCATGTTCACATGCATAGCTAAAAACATTGAAGTTGTTCAGCTGCGAGGAATTTTGTGACAAGCGAGCGTGTTTTTCGTGAAGTTTATTTGTGTGTGGCGATCCTGTGTTTGAACGTGTAATAGATGTCTTTTATCACAATAAGTGTTTTATTCCATGGATCAAAGGAAAACTTGTCTGGCCGTCTGTCCTGAAGGTACATATTAACCTTTCATTTGTTCTCCGTGGCAGCGAAGATAAAAGTGAGGGTGGATTTGCTGAAATAGATGGCAAATTGCTCCATTTACATCTGGCCATTTCGGGGTTGCTATGTCCTTTGTTTGTCTTTTCTGCTCAGAGACAAGGAAGCAAGAGCTGCCTGTTGTCTTAGTCGATGTTAACAAGGTTAGTCCAGTCACGGCCGCTCAGCCCCAAGAGAGAGCTCCATTACACAACAATTAAACTCCAAGCAGCAACTTCTCTCTGGGAAGTCGCTGGAGAGAGGAGCCACGTCCTGCTTTCTTTTTGAGGTTCCATTTGGATTTTTCCACCAAATAAATCACTGTAAATAATAGCTGTAAAGAGGGATTATTTAATTAGCTCCTGTAGAATTACCAGTGTTACAGACAGATTAATTAAAAACTATCCTCTAGTCTGGTTTGAGGCGAGAGTCGCTGGCTGAGTTTTATATTCCACGTTAGCCCTTTGATTCAAGGATACTTATGATTAAAGTCAGTTATGTTTTGTACTTACGTTGACAGTGCCATCACTAAATGTCTCGTTCAATACACCTTCTGCACTCGTCACTCGTCACACTCCCACCTCCATGTTGTACTACCAGTAAGATGATGTGTCTGTGATGTAACCGCCCAGCGTTTACATACACAGTTTAGTCGAGCTATGGAAGGCAGAAGACACAGTCACTGTGGTGGTCCTGACCAGGTCCAGGATCCCTCCACAGAATGTACTGCCATTATTCATCAGGCATCTTTTCATGTGCTTTGGCAAAGTAAAATTGCAATTTTTTATGATGCTGTGTGAGCAATGGTTTTCTTTTTTGGATGCCACCTGTAAGAGGAGGCCTTTGTGCAACATTCTGCACAGTGTCTGATCTGTATATACATATATTTGCAAATATTAACTTTGTAATAAATCTATACATTGACAGATATAAAGTTGGACAGATTTCAGATTTGTGCATTAAGGCACTGTGTTACAGTCTCCATTTCATGCTCTCCAGTTTTTGCAAATCAGCCTATGCATGAATCCCTGGAGGGTCTCCATCACAAGATTGTTTCATAATGATATAGTATTTTTACAATATGTTAAAGGCTTTTTGAGATTAGTACTTCATTTAAATGTAAGCAGTTTTTAAAAAAAATGTTCTGTAGTCCATTAAATTAATTGCTCGTTCACTGATACAAGTGATTGCCAAAAGTATGAATATATAAACCAAGTTGTGTTTAAAAACTAAGTTTACATAGTATAGTAATTTTGTACAGTTGGGCATGGCAGCTATTCCTTAAACTCTGTTTAAGCTTGAACAGTCTGCATCTTGAATATGAATCTTAAAGAACATGCCCAGGAAGTAGACGTAAACCTCCAGCATCATATCCCCGTCTCTGAGAGCAGCGCTGCTGCTGCTGGAGAGCACGGCTTATCGCTGGACTTTTGTGTGCACTGACATATAATTAGGTACATATGAGGGTTTGTGACTCTGCATAGATTGGTGGCGTAGCTGTGTGTAAAAGGGAGATTACCACTATTTGCACTTCAGCAGAATGAACTCTCCTTTGTGAATCTTTTGAGGGCACAGTAGCCATGCTACAGCCAGTGGTACAGCTGTATACACACAGCTCCAGAGCTGCTGCAATAAGTGATAATGAGCACCACCCCTCACCTTTCAGCCGTCCTCACATATAAATACCATGTACCATTCTTAGATTTACATCACAAAAATAACATCAGACTCTTCATCTCAGTTAAGCAGATGTAAGCAGTGTTCCATTTCTAATGTTCCTAATGGAGAAGAAGCAGCAAATCTTCACATCTGAGAACTGTTTACAGCAAATGTTTGGCAGTTGGACCTCAAAATCCAAATTGAGCATCACTTAATCTACTGTTATTTCAATTCTGTTTAATGGTGTCATGGGCCAGAAAAGCTTGCTCTGGGGTTTTTAATTTTACGAAAAATACAAGACGTTTGTATCATTTATGTTTAAAAAAGCCTGACTGAGAGATTTTACATCATAAATCATGTTGAGATTTTATGAGATTATGTAGCAGGGAATCTGACCTATGACTATAGTATAATATCCTGCATGTAAATGAACAGAATTATATTTTTTGCCATGTAATTGTGGTCCAATCTGACGCTACCATCTGTGTGTTGTGGATACAAAGGCTTGCCAGTGTTTTTCTCTTTTCATTGTATACGGCACACAAGAGCTACGTGCGCACTAACTAATGGTGATTGTGTGTTGTGAAGCTGAAAAGACCTTTAGCTTCCACATTCTCCCTACAGCAACCTGTTGCCTCTGCAACGTTGTTAGTCTTCATGGAAGAGCTGTAACATGGCCAAATCAAATTAAGCCTACACACACGTGTGCACACACACGCACCCACTTGGCAAGGAAAGAGAATTCACAAGGCCTTAAAACCTTTTACATAAGAATCCTATATAAAGGAATCATTGCCATCATCATCATCATCATCCCTACCTAGAGATCTATTGACCCGGCAAATTATGCAGTTAGATAGTTATTAGGAAAACAGCTGCCTCAGGGTTGCTGATTTCCGACAGCAGGACTCCATGGTATAAGTCTTCTTACTATTTGGGATCATTTTTGTGAATGAAACTGCTCTCAAATGTACTGTAGTACAAGAGGGTAATATTAGCAATTTGGTAACATCAGAATGCTTCTTCCAAGTCTCTTCAGTTTGTACGCCACAGATCATCTGTTTATTCAAGGCCAGCCCTAACTCAATCACTGCCCTCCACCAGAACCATAACGAATGACAGCAGGGGAAATTACAGTCATTCGTCTCCGTCTACCCACATCATGTCGGTCCTTCTTTTCTCCCTTTTAAACTAAGACGCTTGTACCATTTCCGTACTCCTTCTCCTCCTCCTTCACCTCATTTAGTGTTTTCTCTCTACCTGAAAAGATTCCACCATATGTCTTCAGTAAAGCTGACAGTCTCCACCAATCTCAGTGGAAATCACCTGAATTTACATACCCCATCAGCACAGGAGGTGTCAATGTCTTGAAACTATACATACACTGTCATTTGACAGACGACCTGTCAGGCATAAAGCAGGTCACCTCCTCATCACAACAGGTGTGTTGTAGGATTTGTGACTTGGGCTGTGCGCTGCGTGCTGTTATTAAGGCAGATGGGGGGGTGGGGAGGTTTAATTGCAGCTCTCTCCTCTCCCACAGAATTGCCACTTTGGTTTGAGTCTCCCATCAAAGTGCTGGAGGCAGATGTCAGTGATGCTCTTGGAGTATTTGTCACCTTGCAGTCTATTCTCACTCTTAGTCAGTTGAATCTGGATGGAAAAAAATTGCAGTCGCTGTTAGTCCTTGGTAGCAGAGGAGATATGAGACAGGTCTGGCCTCACTTCACCAATATGAGGTAAAATGGGAAACAGTTATTTAACATACTTTATGGTTAATGCATCACTCAAATACGTCAACCTCTGCATAACACATCTCAAACAAGTAAATTATATCCAAGTCTTCACAATGCATAATCCAAAATAAAAACTGGAATGGAAAATGTTGCACACCTTTCCCAGTGCAGCATGCTTTATTCATTTTAGAATACAAAGTATTTGGTCTTTTACTAAGAAAAATATAAATAACCAAAAATACAAATCCTACATTATAGCCACCTTTTGAAAATAATCTCCATTTTAAAATACATCTATTAACAAAAAAAGGTTAGGGCAGGGGAGGAAGACTGTTGTGTTATTCTGTGCTCTGTCTTTTTTTTTTTTTTTAATACTTGACTCAAATCTCTTCCATATCTTAATATATATGATGAAGCTAAGCTTATCCATAAATATTGAAAGATTCAAGGGGGTTAAAAGAGTAAAGAATAAAGAATTGCAAAAGAGAGATTAAACCTGTTACCATTGATCATAAATCAATCATATTCCTGCATGCTGCAAAACTACCGGTACATAAAGCAGACGCTGTAAACATATGTTGCCAATAACCTCTAAAACAGTGCTGGTTTCAATTGCTCCTTTTTCTCTTGTGACATATATGGAATAGACAGAGGTTATCAAGGGGCCATGTGGCAGTGTGGGGATGACCTTCAGGCACGTTTCTGCCACTGAGGGGGACGCAGTCCACGTCGGCATTGAGACCGTCACGCCCAACTCCCCTGCAGCCCTAGCCGATCTGCAGAAGGGCGATCGCCTCATCGCCATTGGAGGTCTGACATGTCACTGCACACATCAATAATCAGCTGAATCTCATAATCAGTATTTCTTTTACTGTAACAACATATGCTTAAGACCACTAAATTGGGTTATAAATACTTTTGTGTAAAAACTTTCAACAACATTTTTTAACTGTAATTGTTACTATTGACTGAAAACCTATTTCCTGTCCTTGTTCATGTTGACAGGTGTCAAAGTGACATCCTCAGTTCAAGTGCCCAAACTGCTGAAGCAGGCTGGAGACAGGGTGTTGGTACTTTATGAGAGACCTGTTCGTCATCAGACCCCTTCTTTGGGAAACGTGGGGACTCTCCAGGAAGGGTTTGGACAGCTCGAGGAAACAGGTTTTATTCCACAGCCGGGAGGTTATGAGGAAGACCCAGCCCCCATAACCACCCTCTCTGACATATCCGACAGCAAAGACATGGACTCTGAGTTTGAGGAGTTAATTGTGGACTCCAAACCTAACCAGGCTGGTGGCCCCAACAGCAGTACTACAAATACCACTGACACAAAGGAGGACTTACTTACAGTAAACCAAAGCCCCAAAAGGACTGTGGCCAACTTGGCCTCGAAGCCCCTTGGTACCATATCACCCATTCTCAACCGCAAGTTAAACCTGGTGGGTCTCCAGTCACCACTCAAGCCTCAGCCCAAAGAATCACCAAAGCCCTCACCACATAAGACCAGTAATGATCCAGGGGAGGCACTGCAGCGCCCACCATCCCACCCCCACCTCCTCCCTCACGCCCCCCAGTGCCGCCAAGACCTCAGATAAAGTTGACGTCAGCCTCCTCAGAAACCAGTCTTTTGGAAGGTGCTGATTCTGTTCCAACTAGTAATGCTGCTGTCACTCCTGTTGTGACTGCCACCACCACTGCTTCTGAAAAATCTCCAGAAAAAGTTCCTCTCACCGGAACCAATGAGGACAAGGCTGGCACAGAGAAGACATGTTTCAAACAGACCGAGGCAAAGCAGTCCACCAGGCCACCAGAATCCAGTGATGAGTTGCCAGCTCTTTCCACTTTGACCAGCAGTAGCAAGGCGGATCAAGCAAAGGACAAAACTTCAGAGAGCTCATGCAGCACACGGGACAGTCTAGAGGACCACTCAATCTGGGAATCCCCAGAAACCATGTTTCGTAACCAGGCGGGACGCTGGCCCAAAGCCTCTGTTGTGTTTGATGTAGAGGGCAACCACAAGTACCTTAATGTGGCCCTGTGGTGCAAAGATCCCTTTAAGCTGGGTAGTTTGTTGTGCCTGGGTCATGTCAGCCTCCAGCTGGAGCATGTGGCCCTGGAATGTATGGCCACATCTTCAGCAGAGTACCAGAGCACCTTTAGGCTGGGGCCTCCAGAGCCCAGAGCTAATGTCAGCCGCACTGCACTACGCAGTCTCGGCACCCATAAAGGTTTCAATGAGAAGCTGTGTTATGGAGATATCACTCTGAACTTCTGCTACTTAGCTGAGGGTGAATATGAGTATCCAGGGGGACTGGCAGAAAGGGAGCGAGAGGGAAGCCTTCAAGAGGAGGATCTGAGGGAGAGGGAGAGGGAGAGGGATCATATCCCTACTGCACCGCGTGATGAACTGGCCTACAGTACCATGCAGCTGGTGGAGGTTCGTCACAACTTCCAGGATACACAGTTCCAGAACCCCACCTGGTGTGAATACTGCAAGAAGAAGGTTTGGACTAAGGCAGCCTCTCAGTGTATGATCTGCGCCTATGTTAGCCACAAGAAGTGCCAGGACAAGTGCCTCTCTGAAAATCCCTTCTGCGTGGCAGCGACTGAACGTCGCGGAGCTGATCCTGAAGCCAAGTCCACCATAAACCGGGCCACCACTGGCCTAACACGTCACATCATCAACACCAGCTCCCGCTTGCTCAATCTCCGCCAGGTGCCCAAGACTCGACTGGTTGAGCAGGTGGTTGATGCGGTGCCAGGAGTGGTGGAGCCCTCACCAAAGCATACACCCAACACTTCAGACAATGAGAGCAGTGATACCGAGACTTACACCAGCGGCGCCAGCCCCTCCAAACAGCCTGCTAGCAGTGGTGGCAGCGGTAAACTTGTACGCAAAGAAGGTGGATTGGATGACAGTGTGTTCATTGCCGTGAAGGAGATAGGGCGCGACCTGTACCGGGGCCTGCCCACGGATGAGCGCTCCCAGAAGTTAGAGCTGATGCTGGACAAACTGCAGCAGGAAATTGACCAGGAGTTGGAGCACAATAACGCACTTCTGCTAGAGGAGAGGGAGGCCACAGATGCTCGTCGCAAGGCCCTGGTCAGCACTGCCCTGTCCAAATCTGGCGAGAGGCTTCAGGCCCTCACCTTGCTCATGATCCACTACCGGGCAGGTATTGAGGACCTGGAGTCGGTGGAGAGCACCTCTCCTTCAGAGCAGCAAGGCTTTAAAGGAAAAGGGGAAGGCCTGGAGGAAGAGGCCCTGATGGGAACAGAAGTCTATGACAGTGACATCTGCAGCCCTGTGGAGGCGCAACTGCTGGATGACATTACAGAGGAGCAGATCTGTGTGGAGGCTCTCCACTAAATAAGACTAGAAAAAAATGAGGAAGAGGAACATGCTTTGGGCTCATGTCTCCCTACAAGATTGTGTCCAGTTTGTGTTTCAGAGGAATTTCAGCCGTCCATTTTAAATATTGAGAATGTTGAAGTCCAACGTTTGAGTCACTTCATTTTTACGTGAAAAGGAAAAGATGCTTAAAGGAATTTCCTCCCTAAAGATTCCTGGTAAACCTGTTGTTGATGATTTGATTTACACAGTGTGATGCCTGTTCATGCTTTTCTGTGGGTTTTTAAAGGGAAACTTGAAAGCTGCATTATTATCTGCCCTCGGTAGTGCTGCACGTCTATCCTCCAGCTTTGTTTTTCTGTGGCTTCAAAAGGTCATCTTAAGCATCTGAATTAGTTTGCTTTCTTGTCTAAATGCTTTGACATGAAGACTTTTGAAAATGTGCACATTTCTGTGGTCTGCTGATCTGAATCATTTTCATTTTGGAGATAGAAAATGTTCAGTATTTGTTGTGAAGTCCATATGAAGGTGACATATTTGAGTTAAACAGTGCGGACACTACTAAGGAAAAGCAGGTTTAGACATCAGTCTTACTTGTCTAAGGACCCTGCAGGTGTTCATACATATCTTTTGTGTTGGACACTTTTTAACTGTGACATAATTGGATTTTAGAAATGACTTTTCCTGCTCACAAAGCTCTTTGGGATTTCAGCAGCTGCATAATTATTAGTGGAACCTCCCTGTATAACTTTCATTTTCTTTTGGTTTATTTGTTTGTATTAGTTTGGCCAAACGTGTTCCATTATATAACCCATACTTTTGAAGGATGTGAGAAGGTCATTGTCCTGGGTCCTATCTCGTTTATTTTGAAAGATATATAATGTTTTGTTTGTTTTTGTCTTGCCAAGTTACATTCTGTTCAGAAGGCACATTACTTTTAAAAACTTGTCATCCATGAAAAGGCACATAATAGACTTTTTTTGATAGATTTCTGAATGGTTGGTACATCGGAAGACTCATGATGTTAAAATTCTCTGGTTTAACTGGTTTAATCCGTGTGTGTGTGTGTGTGTGTGTTTTGAGATGATTTTCATACTTCAAGGAGCTCATTTGCCTTCATCAATTGTTTTCATGCCTAAATGAATGTATGGTCAACCCTTACTGTGTTTTGTGTGTATATACACCTGTTCACCACCACTTTTCCTTGTTCCATTGAAAACATTAAGCATCAATGTATTCTGTTACAATGAGTCTGTCATAAGTAGCTGCTGCTCCAAAATGCTCTACTGCTTATCTTTTACACACTTAGACAGCCTCTGGAAAATACATGCTCAGGAGGTGGGAATATCTGTATTTTTCACACCTGTATTTAAAGGAAAAATCTATCCTAAAAATTGAAAACTGTTTGGTGATGTTCTTTTCTTTCTTTGTCTTGATGGTTATTTTTAACAGCTTTTTAACAGCATCTGATTGGACAGCGGAGCCCTGTGTCCCTCAGTTTTCATCCCTTTTCTACAGTCCGACAGACCGCTATAGACAGTGAGCTTCAACTTTTTGGAGAGTAATCAGTGGGATGTAGCGAAGAAGAGGAGTTTAGCAATTATGAGCAGGTATAAATACACCTTTAGACATGTTAGATGATGCATCGTATAAACTAGTTGAAGCATACTGAAGCCTTTATGGTGGGGGATTTCCACCTTTTTAATACTGGAGACCTGTTAACCCTTTAAGACTGAAATAAAGTATAGGTTCTTGGCTACGAGCAGGCTTTCATGAGATAACATTACGTTTTCTTGGGTCAAGTACAATGACAAAGCTAATAGAAGATTCAACAAATAAGAAGATGAGATTTCATCCGAAATGCACTGAACACCAGCTGCAGAGTGTGAGTTAGCAATGGGTAGATTTTTCCTTTATTGTAGTGGAACTTCAAAAGGACTCGTACAAGTTAATGGGATAAGTAATCAGCCAAACTTGAGCCGTGACCATGCTTATGGACGCTCACAGACATCTGTGAACTTGAACATGCTTCCTGTACATAAGTGGACATGTTTCACACATGATGAAATATACTGATACTGGAGCTCTGTAGTTTGCTTTGTTTGGCTGAGCAACATGAAAAAGACAACAAAAAAACAGCGTGTGTGACACCTTAACAAGAATAGGACCAAGGATATGGAATACAGTACATGTATCATAACATACAGCACATACTACATTGCACAACACGAGCATTCAATTTGTGTGGACTGTGTAGACAGTCCACGTGAACCCTCACAGACTTGGGCAGATGACAAAAATTCTGTGGACATGCAGACACAGAAACATGACTTGGCCTTTAGTGGAAGCAAAGGCACATTTCCTGTTCTTTTTCAGTGTAATAGATATGTTGCTCGTGTAGATATTGGCTTACTGGCTGCTATACTTGTCAATTTCTCTCAGTCACTGTATATTCAGATTTTTGTGCAATATTTTTGTAGGAAATGAAACTGATAATCAGCAAAGAATCCCAATGTCTGTGACTTCTCTTCCTTTCTCTTTAAAAATGTGTAGTGTGTGTGTGCCCATCAATCTCTAACCTGAGGGCTGTTGAAGAACACTGACAACCTGACAGGTGGAGTTGATGCTGTAAACTCCTCTTTTGGCCTGAGAAGCATTGCTTTTGCTGCTGTTGTTGTTACAATGTGCTCTTCCACAGAAACTCATAATCACACGCTTCTGCCACCCCTCCCCCAGCCCCGACCTTTGAAACTGCACTTACAATATGACTGCCCACCACAGCTTTCAGCAGGTCAAGATGGTGTTTTTGGTTTATTTGTGTATGTGAGGGGATGTCGTACGGTTTTCAAGAAGGCTCATGTAATGAAGCTTTATTGTACATAACCTGAATAAACAAGCTGAAATGAATTCCCGTCACTCTGCTTTGTGGATTTAATCAGCTTACACAGAAGAACGTTAAAGGCACAATCTGTGATCCAAATGTCAACAAGAGTCAAATCAGCAAATATCAAGACACAAGCCCTGAACCTTCTGTTCCATCCAAACTGAATGACAGATGAGCTAATATGGTGCAAGCACTAGACAAATAACAACACACTAGACATTAAATATAAGTTAAAGGTTTATTTCAAGTCTATATTTTAAATTGAAATCAGATTCCCATCAAATCAAATTCCTTAATTATCCTGTGATCACTCACAATAAAAAAAATCTGCCTGTTTTCACAAGTTTGTCACATTTTGGATTTTCTGTTGATTGTGTTATTGGGACAAAGTGGTTGTGCAATGCATTGTGATTGCATTCCTCAACAGAGCAAAAATCATTAAATACAGTGCCTATAAAAAAGTATTCACCCCCTTGGACCCCTTGGATGTTTTCCACTTTTATTGCTCTTATAAATGAATCATGGTGAATATAATTTGGCTTCTTTTGAAAAGAACTTACGAAAAAAAACCCTCTCTTGAATCTCAAAGTGAGAGCAGATTCCTACAAGTAATGCCAATCTATTAAAAATATACAATATAAAATAATGGTTTGCATAATTATTCACCCCCTTCAAATCAGTATTTAGTAGATTCACCTTTTACTGCAATCACAGAACTGGGTCTGTGTGGATAGATCTCTGTAGATTCTTAAAAACAGAACCAAATTATATTAACCATAATTTAATTTATAACAGCAACGACGGGGAAACATCCTAGGGGGCAAATACTTTTTACAGACACTGTAAACTCCAGGTTTACCTACTACATTCTATCTAGTTTAAACTATCAAGCTTTAATTAAAAAAGGTCTTCCTCAGCAGAAGTTTGCACACTTGCAAGACCCGAAAGACACATTAAGGCCATTAAGGCCCCAACATTAGAAGTGCTGTGAGAAAACATAACCTCCTTCGTCCTCCGTCATGCAGTGTTTTCACATCTGAGAAGCCTTCACTCTCATGGATGTGTTGTTCAGTCTCACATGTGATGTTAAATACCAGATGTTTTTCCATACAGGGGCATTGATAAATAAAAGTAAATAACAAATAATCATTTTTTTCCCCATTTTATTTAGATACAGGTATATTTGTTGTTTTTTTACATGGAACACCATCCTCTCCCAAAAATATTAATAATAGTTAAGTTAATTAGTATCATTTTGCAAATTCTTACCGATGAAGACCGCAGCTACGTACGTTACTTGAATTTTGGGTTGTGGATTGCCAGGTAACAGTGTATGTAGGGTGTGGCATGTGTTTCGAGCTTGTGTTTCATACACCATCTGGCAAAAAAAAATGTACAGATGTATGTATGATGATTATTTATAATAGAGTTTGAGGGCTATGCAAATCACAGGAGTTTCCTGGGAGAAACAAAGACACAGGAGGGTGCCCAGGAGATGACCTTGAAATACAGGAGACTCTTGGGAAAGACAGGAGAATTAGAAGGTATGATAGTTCAGACACTATGGATTTTTTTGCATTGCATCAGCAGTATACCATTTTCCCTTCATAGGTGTCCCTTTAAACAAAGCAACATGACATTAGAAAAAAAGACGTGGTTAAGCTTCTCTGTACCAACACAGCTCTAAGAACCACTGTTGTCTTGGTTTTTAGTGAAGAGGCAAAGGAGGGAAGGTATTGTGTGATCATCCGCAAAGTAATTGAAGCCCAGTGCTGAGATGGACAGGCTGATTACAGTGTGCCTGCTCCCACATTTTCCCATCATGGTAACTCATTCTGCTGTCTTCCAGCACCCAGTACAGACAATCAGTGTTACCAAACTGAAAAGAATGCACAGTCTCTGCTGTTTGACATTTTCATGGTACCTGTACAGTACATGTCATGACTCTGTTCGCTGCAAGCTGTCATGTCAATAATGGGAAACAGCACTGAGAAACACCAGCAATGGTCTGAATGCTCAGTGTTTTATATGTACCAGAAGGTAATTGTGCTGAAAATCCATGTTTCAACTTTGTCATTTTTGGGGAAAAAAAAGCTTTTTCAGAATACATCACATTTAATAGAGGATATGACATTCCCACAATTAAGAAAAAACCAACAACCTCCTGCTAATAACAAACATGTAATGATATGGGCACACATATATCTCTTTGTGAATGACTGCAATAGATTTGTTTTATAAAAAGAACAGGAAAAATATCATGTCCACATACGACTCAAAAAAAGAGGACTTTGGTTTGTTGGTACCTGCTCAGATAAGTGAGTCTGCTGTTTTTCAAATTGAACAATAACCTATTCCAGTTGGTTTGGTGTTATGATTATCAGTTCCACTTTACTAAGATTATGTACAGTCCAGGGCAGGTTTTCATAGTCCATCAGTAACTTTTTCACATTCTATCTTTTCAGCAAATAATAAAATAATACAATAGCTATCTACATCTAATAATGTATACACTATATACTTATGTTGACAAAAAATGCTATTTTTATAGCTGTGTACAAGAAATTCAGGCTATTGGGTCACCTTGGTAAGATAAATGGCTAGGGTTTGAACATCAATAATAATCTAAAAAAAAGACAGAAGAAATCTATGCTACTGTATTAGTTTGTGTTGATGAGAATTGATGCAATACATGAATGTGAAAATGCACGTTTAGAACAACAGAGAGCTGTTGGATAAGAAGATATCCTTTAGATTCGCTAACTTACTCCATAAAACTTTTCCTGTGGTTCCTGGAGGTTTACTATGAACACTCTATATTAACATATATATGATTATCTATAACAGACCAGAATTTGAACTCTCTCGTATTTTCAAAGTCAAACAATGGAAAACTTCTTAACATACAAAACAGCTTCCATAAAGTTTTACCAGTGAAGCAGTGTGCCTGATGTAACCACTCGTCCCTATAGTAACCAACAATATTCAAAACACTCTCTTCTAATGTCATATTTCTTTTTGGCCGCAGAGGAATTGGGCAAGTGGAAAAACCAGACACAGGGTACTCGAAGAGAGAAATATTAAGTTAATGAGTTTAAATGAATTTGGATGTTTTGAAATAAAATTTGAGTCGATTTAACTTGAAAACAGGACAACCAATTTCCTCCATTCTCCCCTTTCATGCTCTATTTGAGAGTAAAAAGTGCTTTTGGTCCTGTTAATCTGACTTCCATCACTTATTGCGCAAGAACTGTAAGAACATAGATATTTAAGACATTATAAACACATATTATGAATATAATACTTAATAAGAAAAAAAGAATAGTGTTCTAAATCCATGATAGAAAAGGGAGCAGAGGATATCATCATCAGCTTTGATTAAAAAGTTTAATGACTTAATGAGAACAAGAGGCAACCAATGGCATCAAAATTGTTCAACTGATGTATAAGGCAGGTAAATCTTTAAGTAAACAGTAGGTCTGAGATCAGTGACATCTAATCTGATGGATTGATGATAGTGTAGAATACAATAATATTAAATCATTATTGTACAAGTTGTTATGATTGTCTATGAAAGAACTGATTCCAGTGTGACATTTTATAGCAAACACATAATTAGCAGGATTACAATACTGGGGTTATTTGAGAGGCCAAGAACACATTTGTGGTGGAAAGAAATTAATACCTAATACAAAAAGTTTAATGTGCAACAAATGATGTTCAGATTGATACCACTCTTATGTACAATATATATGATAAATATGTAGCTGGAAGCAGCAGCCAGCTACCTTAGCATTCTGACAGCAGAGAAAGAGCTAGCCTGCCTCTGTCCAAAGCTAAGCTATCTGTAAAACAGCTAATTGTTGGTTTTACCCTTTTTTTTTAAATAGATGAAATTTAATGTGTTAATTAGTGAGTTTTAGATGCGCTGGGAGGTGAATGTGTTACATTTGGACAGAGGTGAGGAAGCTGTTTCCACCTGCTTCCAGTCTTTCCATATCAAGCTGAGCTAAGCAGCTGCTGGCTCCAGCTACATATTTTACCATACAGATAAAAAAGCTGGTATAAACCTTCACTCCTGGCAATAAAGCAAATAAGCGTATTTCCCCAAATGTCAAACCCATACCCCCATAATGTATACTCTTGAAACACAGTGTGAACAGACTGTAAATATACAATATACTGTAGCTACTGACAATGGAATACTCCACTGCAACCCACTGGTTGCGAGCGAAGACAGACCCTTTCCACAGCAGATAATTTGACTTGTCATAGCAAATGAAGCATTGGTGTAACTGATAGCTTTAATGATGGCTCAGGGCAGAAATGCACAGTAAGTGGCAAGGTCACCAGGATATGCCAACACCCCCCTCAATCAGTCCCAGTGGGTAGATCCATCGTGCTGTCAGTCAAAATGCAGTTTACTGCTGGTTCCTCTGTTCAAACTATGGCTCTTAATACAAATCAGTGCAAAGGTGCATCTGACCAAGGTGTTGGAAAACAATAAGCGGCTAATTAAACGTGTTTATAATAAAAACATGATGGATGCCACAGTTTTGCACCCTTCCAGGTCACAGTATGCATATTTCAACTTTGCCTGTGCCACAAACTGCCTGTCTCTCAACACTGAATAATCTGCTTCAAATGAGGGACTCAACATTTAGAGTTATTCTTCATACTACAATCATCACTGGAGTCTTGACCTCTTCTCATTGAAAAATGGAGGGAAGATTGTGGATGTCCTTTTTTTGTGTTGTAACTTGTTGCAGTTGGAATGCGTACATGTCACTGCTGCAAATTCATCCGTGACAGAGCAAGCTATAAATGTTTCACACCCAATTCTTCAAGCCAAGAAACAGTACCTTTACACATGTTTAAAACTTTACCACACAGGGCAGAACTGCAGTGCTGTTTGTGCACCAAAACTTTGACAGCTGATTAAAATTCCTGCAAGACATCATTGATGAATGCGTGGCCAAGGTTTTTCATCCACATATAGATACAGATACAGATAGATACAACAGCCTTTTGCTGGCAAATTAAAGGCCAGTCAGACCAGAGTGCAAAACCACAACATTTTATAGCAAAATGAATTAATTATAATGGCATCACTGCAAACAAGCAGATTTATGAAATCTGTGCCAATCTTTTGCCTCAGGTTTTAATTTGGAGAACTGCATTGCCTATAAAAAGAATTCACCCCCTTGATGTTTCCCCTTTTATTGTTATTATAAATGGAATCATGGTTGGTATAATTTGGTTTTTTCTTTGAAAATAATTTACAAAAGTAAACTCTTCAATGTCAAAGTGAAAACAGATTTCTACAAAGTCTTTTTCTTAAGCATCTGAAATGCATGACTTTCCAACACAGTTGACTCAGAATGGTTGGGTCCTAGGTAAACGGCATATGGTACTTCTGGAACTGGATCAATGCAAACAAAGAGCATAGACTGGGCTGACAAATCTCCATGGATTTTACACAGACAACAGTTTCTTGATATACTACACAATTACCCAATATACTACCAATTTGCACACCAATTTCTTGTTGCTCAGCACCCTCCTACTGTCTAAAAAGTGCTTTATGACACGTCTCTATTGAATAAGGCTGTTGGCTAAAAAAATATCTCTCACACAATGCGCTTGCAACCACAGATCAAGAACAACTTTGGTTTGCTCCAGTACAACTGCTATGAAGACACTGAACAGTGAAGACTGAACGCAGGACATTCAAACGGAAATATCTTGGCTGTTATTTCATTGTGTTTTTTTCTGTGTTCCCCTTTTTTGTACAACAAAATAGATCCTCTGAAGGATTAACCTGCATTGCTGGTGTACTGTTAATCATATTCATCATATTCTGGATCCATGTTTTCACCCTGATAGTACGTCCCTTGTGTGGAGTAGGACATTGTCTTCATTGAACAGTTGGCGTCCATCAAAATTGCCTGTAAAACAATTGTTGCAAAGTGTTGATTCTGCCACAAGGGATGAAGAGCTCATGTGTAAGATTTGTAAATGCCTGACTATAGTGGTAGTATGAAAAAAGACATCAAAACAGACAACAGCTCATTCCATTGTCCCTCTAATATATTCAAAAGAGGAATAATGACAGTGAAAGACATAAATGGCTCAAAGGGGGATCTATTTGTTGTGTTTTAAGGTGGCATCTCCCGTAAGTGTTAATAAGTCAAAGTACACATAAAAAGCTAAAGGAAGCTATTTTTTTCTTGCAATGCTATTATCATCAGGAGTTCGAACAGTGCATGCAGCCCATTTCTATATAACGTACAGAGAGAAGCTTTTAACTAAAGGTGTAACCAAAGTCACTGAGCTTGTATCTCACCTTGTCTACTTGTCACCTACATTAAGAAATAAATGAAACCAAAGGTAAAGTTTATCATGATTTTTTCTAGTCTCTATGTCTTTTCTCACTCACTCTAAAACACACATTGAATAAATTTGGTCATCTCAATAACTACAACTGAAATGAATGCACAAACAATGGCTTTTATGAGGTTGGTTTGCTGTGAACCTCAGTCTTTTCCCAGTGTCTCCTGTGCTTTTTCCTGTCCAGATGTCCTGTTTCTCATTCCAGGTGTGTGTGTGTGTGTGTGTGTGTGATTCCTTACAAATACAGTACATTAGTACAAATAACTTGGCTCCTCTCTTACTCATTGTCAGATTGTTCAACTCTTTATGTGGTAACCCTCAAGGCCAGCTTAACCTCTTCTAGGAAAGTTCTCTAGTTCTTGGTTGCTTGGTGTAACTTTTTTCCTGGATCACTTTCACCTGTTCTCCTCTGCCTAAGAGCTGACTCCACCGCAGCTGATTAGCCCTTGTGAAGCATCATGGCCCCGATCAGCCTCTGAGTTCTCAGACTGCCTCCCCTCCCCTCTGTGTGCTTGACACTCCAGACCTCCTCCAAACTCTCCTTGGGATCACTCCACAAGCAATTCCCCCTCTAGAAAGATGACCGCTCAAACATTCCCTACAACAGTGTTCAACTGTTGTCAGCACTGACAGATGGGCCTGGGTTTGTATCTGTTTCTGCTCTGGGCCCCAACAGAAATTGCTGCCTACTGTTTTTTGTGACATATACAGTATAAAGGGTAAAGAAAGGTTAAGAATATGTAAGATAATGTTTTCTCACACAGCCTCTGTGTGGTTTTGACATGAATATAGCATTTATAGCTTAAGACTTAAGAATTTTTCATGTTTCAGGCATTGTAGAACCACATTGCAGAGCAATATCGTTCAGACTTACAAGCAATGCAAGAGTTGCTACTTAATAATTTATCAAAAAAACTACTATGCCATCTAAACTGGACAATTCTTAACCTTGTGTTTACTGACACTCCCTTCCAGGGCTTCCATATTTCTGTGTTTATGCAGGATTTGTTTGACTTATTTAAGTGTGCTTGGAATCTTACAATTTTCTCCTCTTGTCCTGGTGGATTCCTGAGAAAGATGCAAAGTGGAGCAAAGAAAATATCCACTATTCCAATTATGGTCATCAGCCAGGGGAAGCCAATGCTCTCAGCAATGGATCCTCCAATAGATGGACCTAGGTCATTGGAGGACAGGACATTGTTTGGATAAAGGCAGTACTTTGTATTGCAGTAACAAATTAGTCAGGGTTCATAATGATTTTTTTTCTTCACTGTATGCATCACAAACTCCCCTAATCTATGTGCTTAGTTTTTGCATAGTTTTATTTTGAAATCACTTTTTTCTTGCCCGTTTTCTGTTTCACCTGTCTCCTTAGTCGATCTCTGTGTGTATAGTATACTATATATAGATCAACCAATGAGCCTTTTTTCCTCTTTGTAGTAAATAAGTCACTGAACTTCATTAAGTCTGTCTCTGGCATCCTCCATCTGGGTTTAATCCTTTGTCTTCCTGTTACCAAGCTTGCACCAGCTATGATAATATGTAGGTGTTCTCACTCTGTCACTGTTTAAAGTCACTTTAGGGGTGATTTTAAGACCTGTACTTTTACAGTATATGTTGCTAAGGCTTTGTGTTTCTGGGTTCCTGCTTACCCAAAGCAAATCCCATGCAGAAAGCAACATCAGCAATGGCATAGACACTTCCATAAACAGACACGTGCCGCAGGTCTACCAGGTAACCCATTATAGGCATCATAGAGGAGTCCACCATGCCTGTAACACATCACAAATAGAGGTCTTACACATTCAGTGGTGAACATGCTTGTACCACTGCTGGCATTTGTTTAGACTTACCAATTGCAAAGCCAACACCAAAGTTTGGAAGAATCAGGCCATAGATGTCTCCAGCAAATGGAACCTTGAACAGAACAGACAGACTTCAGTATTTCTTTAATTTTATGTACGGAGTCATAGAAGTGCCATGAAAAATAATACGTCTAACAGATGCATTAAATGTGAAGACAAATTACAAATATGAAACAATAATAATGTATTTTCATTTATTTGTTTGTTTATTTATGTGTAAAATATGTTTATTTATTTAATGTATTATGTGTTACTGCATATAAACATTTTGTATATTTTATTCTTATTCTTATTCATTATTTTTATTTATTTCATCACTTTCTCTTTCCTTATTCTTTTCCCTGCTGTTTTCCTATTCTTCAAAGGGCCAAGCTGTCAATCAAATGGCTTTGGGTGGGTCTTCCTGCAAAGGCTGAGTATTCTGCACACATGAATCCTGGATGTGTCATGGCACTCTGCTGTTCTGATTTATTATTACATGACTCAACTCTTCAGTGCCCCATCAGTGCTAATTAAATATAATGGTGTTGATGCTTCCCTCATACTTACACATATTACACTGATTCCAACCACAATCATTCCAATAAGAGCACAAAGCCATCTGTAAAGAAGAGAAGATGGGATCAGACTCATCTCATCTCAAGTACTTTCATTCCAAATCGTCACAGTAAGCTCAGCATGAAATTAAAGGGGGATGTATGTTTGTTTAACATACATATAAAACACAATATAACAAAATATACAGTCTTCAAAAGTCAGCCCTTCACTTTATTGTGTTGTAGATTTAATTAGAATATAATTGTAAATTTTACCCATCAATCTACACTCGATAACCCATTATGACGATGTGACAATGTGTTTTAGAAATGTTTACAAATTTATTACAAAATAAAAAATTAATGTATAATTATTCACATTTAGACCTAATTCAGTACTTTTCCAGAAACTCCTTTGGCAGCAGTTACAGCTTCATATCTTCTTGGATGAGCCACTTGAAGCTTTTCACGGCTGGATTTGGCCAGTTTATCCCAGTCTTCCTGAAAGATCTTCTCAAGCTCCGTCAGAGTGGATGTGAAGCATCCATTATTAAGCAAGCTCATCATGCATGAACTGTCACCTTCAGGTCTCTCCATGAATGTTCTAGGGGGTTTAAATCTGGGCCAGTCAAGGACAGTCAGAGATATGTGTCAAGTCACTCCAGGCTCTACTAAAAGGTGAACTCAGGTTTGGGTCACTGTGGACCAGATTTTCTTTAGAGATTTGGCTGCATTCATTACTGATTACTACCCCCCCCTTCCGTTATGCAGGTTCTCTCATCTCTGCAGAGGACCTCTGAAGTGACTGCTGGTTTCTGGATTAGCTCTCTTCAGAGTGTTCCAGTGTTTTTGACATCTGTTCCATTAGGGTCACACCTACTATAAACAGCAGTAATGGTCCTAGTGACAGCAACAGTAATGTTACGCAGTAGGTGCAGTAGGAACAGAATCAGTAGAAGGAGCGTTAAACCTGCACAAATGGAAGTGTCATTGGCAGAAAAAACAGCTACAGTTCATGATGGTTAAGCGGAGAAACTGACAGTCCCTTGCTAACATTATTAGATGAATGAAAGTACTGAAAACAGTGTTAGTTAGTGGTAATACTCAACAACACAAACAGCATTCTGAAATCATAAACCCAAAATACCACAATTATCATTCTGTTGGAAGACATGCACACACAGAAATCAGAGATGCTCTGTATCATCAAGGCTTCAATAAAGCCGGCCTCACAAACACTGAAAACTCATTTAGAGGAGCGGAAACAGATGTCACATCCACAGAGGGAGAGCGAGAGAAAGAGAGTGATAGAGAGAGAGGGAGAGAGAGAGTAGATAAGGATAATTTCCCTCCCTACCTCCCCATTTTGTGCGCCAATGTGCCGAAGATGTTGGTTCCAATAAGATAGGAGATGGACGCTGGTAAGAAAGCGACTCCTGGGCCATAGACAGACAGACAGACAGACACACACACACACACACACACACACACACACACACAGATGAGAGAATGAAGGTGTGGGCAGGTTTTCCAAGATAAGCAGATCTCTATCAGTGCCTCCTTGCTGAGCTGTGGTACATCTTCCATTGTCTGTAATGAAGACCTATGCTTTCCACCTGCCGGTATATGACACCCTAATATCCTGTTCCCCACTCACCCTCTTTTATCACACCCAGACTTCATATACAACTGACTGGAGGAACAAACTAATAATGCCAAGGTCTCTGTATGGAAAATATCTGGTGGGACAGAGGAGTGACACTCCTGCACACTGTCGAGTCACTAACTGAGAAATGTATGTGTACTATGTAAATAAGACAAGACAAACCATGTGCAGCAATGACTGATGATATTACTATATAAATGAAATGGATTAGTAGGCAGGAAGACTGATCTGAATCAGTAAAAATGCCAATGTGTTCTTGCATAGCGCATTTTCATTTAATTTTTTTCTGAAAGTTAAATAAAACGCTTATTAGGTACATGTGCATGTGTTTTAAACTTTCTAATGAATTATGATTGCCTAAAGCCATTTTCACATATGTATTGGCTTTAATGAACTATTTTTTAAATATGTATTTCCATTTTCCTTAGTTAATTGTTAACAAACAACAAAATATTGTGTTGTGTGCTCTGCCGAATCCAGACAGCAATAGGATTTCCTGGGGAAGCCGATTCTTCTTTGGATGAAATATCATGCTTCACTGTAAATTGGCCCGGCTGTTTCAGAGCCACGGGACCAGGGGTGTGACTGGCTGACATATTTATTAATCACCAGACCCAATCATCCGTTTTCCACCTCACCACCACTGCGTGTGCACCCAAGACCATTGTTCATTCATGGAGAAACCGCGGTGCATGTGTCGGCACTGTCAGCAACAAAGTGACGCACATCAACACCTGTGGTCTGTCCTTTGTCTTTGTCTAGAATATGTTAGTTGCTGCTGTGGGGAAGGGCTGGGGGATGGTCAGGGGAATGACTCTTCATCCAGAGTTTACATGTCATTTGGTATTTTCACTGCAGAGACCCAGCTTTCTTTTATCTGCTCACAATGCACACTGATAGCCACTGAATTTCATTGTGAATTTCTCACAATACAGCTGTTATCACTAATCTTGTGCCAGCATTGACTTTGTCAGACAACATAAAATAATTGATTTGATTAATGTTCCAGCAGTGCACCTTCACTTCTGTGGTTATAGATGGGGAGACAACTCTATGCATCTTGCATTCTCGCACAGTCTCTGGTTTTGCGTGCTGCTGATTTGGATTTACACACATTACTTTGTATTACAACAAAGCTAAATGTCCAATTAATAATCCCATAAGCCTGGAACAGCAGATGGTGAAATGAATTAATTCATATCACTGGTAAACGGAAAATCACGGCATACTGCATTGTTGTACTGATCATTTTTATATTTCAGATCATTTTTATATTCCAGACTGTAAGCAGCCACAGTCAGCAAATTTCACTCAAATTCAATTTCCATGATGTTCAATGAGTGAGTGATTCAATGATTAAGAGCTTTAATAAGTATATAAGTAAAAAATCCAAACATGTTCCCCTGTTCTCCCACAAAGTCAGGCCCAGATCGCCTTTACTGTTTTATGTTATGGTCAAACTGTTCAGTGTTGTATCTTGCAGGTTTCCCTGATCCTGTGACTAAGACTGTGCTACCAGCTACCACTTTGTGTTGTATTGGTTATCCTTTCTTATTTTGGTTGGTAATAAACTTTGTGTTGTTTGACTCCTCTGTGTTGCTTCTTCTGAGCCGGGGTTGAAAGGTGTGTGTAATCCTGTGTTAAGTGTTAGTGGTGTGCTGTGTGCTGCTGTGTCTCTCCTCCTGGTGAGTACATGCTGAGTTCAATGCCTGAGTGTTGTTGACCTGAAGTCTCCAGTCACTCATTTGTTTTTTGAGGTAATCCAGGGTGGAGACATGTGTCTCTGTTGGGAGTAAGCGTTTTGGCTGTGCTCCACTGAAGTTGTGCTTTTAAAGAGGCCTCAGAAGATATTCAGGCTCCAGCAGAAGTGAGACAGGTAGCAGGTAGTTTGCTTTGTTATCACTATTCTCAGGGGTTCACTTGCTGTACTCACCTGTGGTTGATTTTGGTCAGTTAAGTGAGTTTAGCTTTGTGTGCTATTTATAGTCATCTTATGGTAAAGTGTCCACGATCCTACCTTGGTGTGTTATACAGATTTTGTTTTGTCATGTGGTGGTGGTTCCCCTGAGCCAGGGTTGTAACATTTAATTCAGTGGAATTCACAACATTGTTGTCACATGCATATATTGAAATATACATGTATATCTGTGTTTTTGGTAAACCACAGAATGAGGAACAAATAGAAGTGAATTAATTGTGGTCCTATTGTCATTGAGGCTACTGGGTAGTCTCCCATTTGTTCCCAAAGCAGCCTATTTTGATGATGGAAATTTTTCCATGTTGACATCATTGTATCACTTTGTAAAGGTTCTGTCTCTTGGAGGTTCTTGGAAGAAACAGATATATGAACAAAATTCATCCACAACTGAGATTTAGAATTAGCAACAGTAGCAACTGAGACAAACTATAAAAAAACATCCAGGCAGCGTGTAGTCATTTATAAAAAAGGATGTGGATCTGGAGGTACTTTCAGTTGGCTGTCTCTAGTTCGCTCCTCTCTAAACCATCCTCTAGATGTTAACAAAGATCACAGTATTGATGCTCGTCCCTCAAACTGAACCCAGGAAATGAAGAGTATTTAGTGAGCGGTAGAGTGAATCCAGCTTATGAATGACTCGCTGTTCTGTAGTGAACAGCACAGGTAGCCGCACTGATGCCAGGTAAGCAGGAACGAGTGGACTAGATCAGATTAAAAAGAACGGTACTGTTTAAACAGACATGCGTTTGGAAATGCTAACTGGATTTGCTGACGTGAGTCAGTCTGCACTACTGCAGAGCAGCGCGATACCTGCAACCACGGTAACCACACACAAAGGTAAAGCCTCAAAATGCACTAAAGACAGAAAAATGTATGATGAAAATGATGCAAAAACGTCACTGACCAAGACGAACAAAAATCAAATGATTTCAGTTTGACTCACACATTTTTCAAAAGACAAAGTTACATAAATTAAATCCAAAATTATGGCTGGGCTGGAGCTGGGCTAGAATAGTGTGCTACTGTTGAGTAGAAAATGTTTTTGTAACTTCAGAATCATTAATGTGAAGTTTCAGTGTGAAGTCAATGTTCATAATTTTAAAAACAGTTAGAATGATAATGAGCTGAGCTCCTAACAGTATTACAGTTCCAGCCTCTACTGTAAGTATTGGACACATGCTGTATGAACATTTAGGTGCTGTAATGACATTCTGTATGAGAAATGCATATTTTGTGTGTTTGTGCATGTCCACAGTACTGAACAGAGATTTGTAAATACCTAGCTGCCACTTCCTGGCACACATAGTCTCCATCATCCAGATTGGCAACGTTGGCTCCATCATGGCTATGGCCATATTTCCAAAACAAATGGCACCTGGAAAGGAAGAGTGATGATAAGTCGATGCAATGCCATGTATGGGGATTTTCTTGTTCTTTGGTCCTTAAGTGTTACCCTTCTAAGCCCAGATACAGAGATACACACAAATATAAGTAAATCCTGTTCTTTCTCTCAGTTTTTGGCTTTGAGTTTGGTTAATAGGGAGAAAACAAACGTACAAAATCAAAAACTAAACGAGATCTGAGACGATTTCTCTGCCTTCTTTTTTCTCAGCACCATTCAAAACCTACTGGGCTGCTATTACGTTCTTACCTGCAGCGATCAGAATATATGGATCCTTCATCAGTGTAAACAGCGGAGTTCCCTTTTGACTCTGTGAGAGGAAAAGGCATGATAAAAACAATCTATGTCAAAAGCTAAAAACTAATAGGGTGGCTTTCAACCAAAGCTAATTTAAATAAATTGATAATAGTAATAATAATAACAACTTGTGGAATTTCTTTTGGTGATGTTTACAAACACTACAGATAACCACCTCCTCCCAGGGAAATATAGCCTCTGTGAACTAATCCTGGGTTTGGATGACAGAGCATTGACTGATTTCACGGATAGGTAATATTCGTAGCCATAATTGTAATAATAAATAACATTTGACTCACAAACCTTCTAATGACACTATTACTTTTCCAGTAGCCAGCTAGGTAAGACAAAAAGAGCAACCGCCCGCACACTTTAAATTGGCTGACAGTACTCCCTTTATTGTAAATTTCTCTTGGAGATCAATAAAGTATCTACCTATCTATCTATCTACAAAAACTATGGACACATTTATACTAACAATACATCAGATGTACATCAGATTTGCTCAAGTTTTTGAGTTGGCTCATACCTGATATCTCTTGGTAGCCATAGATAATGATACCCATTAACCAGACAAATTAAAGAACCAGTCACTGCTCTGACAAAGGATAATTTTCATGAATTACAATTTCCTTTGTTGTGTAATTCTGGTTTTGTGTGCTCATACAGTTATAAGTCAGTAATTTTATCTTTTACTTAAAATGAATTGAAGTACTGAAGGTTAGATCCAGGAATTTCCCCTTAGTGTAATTATATGCTTGCATGAATGTAAGATACTAGTATTTTGTGCTTGTGCCAAGTTACAGGTGTTATGTACATCGAGCGCTGTCCATTTCCCATTCACCCGAAGCCATGGCTGTTTTGTTGTATGCCGTCCCCCTCGCCTATTTTTATCTACACTTCCTGTATTTACTATCCAATCAAGAAAAGATGCCATAAAACCATCTTTAAATGATCTGTAGCTGTAAATGTCATCTTAATAAAGTGAGAAAACTGTCAGGAAATGAATTAACATGGCAAACAAACTCACCTCTGGTTCAACCTTGGTGGGCTGGAGAACAAAGAGTTGCAGAGCTGTGAAGACACACAGCCAAGCAACTTAATGTAAATCTTTGACATTTAAATGAACAGATAATGTTTCATCATGAAATCATGTTGTAATTTTTTTTTTCCTTCTAACCGTACCTCCATCGAAGACAGCCAGGAAAGCCAGAATAAGGAAAGGAGCCGTCTTTCCAACAAACTCATACATCACACTGCCAAATGGGGGACCAACTATGGGAGGCAAACTGGATGGTCAATGGTGGAGTGATCAATATTATGACCACTTCAGTTTGTGCAGCTTTCCCCCTGCAAGACAGCTCATAGTGCCAGAGGACTGTCAGGTTGAAAATGTCACAAGAACAACCTGTTAGAAAATATAATGTTTCCATGGAATATATTCTGCAACCATGGAGTACGTTTTCACTTGTGTGCTAAAAATGTTTCACGTTTTATGGACTGGCCCCATTGAGCCCAAATCATATTTTGTACATCTTTGATCACAGCTTCACGGTCAATTTAAGCAGTCATTATGTATTTCTGCAAAAAAGCACTTTATATAAGGACTGGACAGACTGGTTCAGCTTTAGACATTATCTTATGGCTGTTTTCTTTCTGCTTAAGCATATTAAAGATTTATCAGTGACTTCTGTGGCATAATTTACCACAGGGATATAAATATATTACTGACAAATCTTAATGAATATTTAATTGCTTAACAAGGACAACTGTTTTGTAATGGTTGTATTTCACATCTGTCATGTCACTGTTGCACGACATACCTAACACTCCCAGTGCCAGACCCCCCAAGGCGATCCCAATGGCGTGACCCCTCTCCTCGTCATCTGTGTACACACTAGCTAGCATTCCCATCCCTGAAAACACACGGGGATACAAACCGTTTCTTCATACAGATTTTAACAGGCGCATCAGTTACTGATACAGGGCAGCAAATCATACAAGAGCTACACAATAAATAATATTTGACACTGACATTAGCTGTTTTGATACTGATTGCAGAGATAGCTAGTTTCATGCCTCCGTCAACCAGTCAAGTAACAGCAAAGTCTCCACACACAGTCTCCCAATCTGTGTCTGAGTTATGGTGTTTTGCCAGAATGTCATCTCATGTCATCTATTCACCATTAAGCCCACTAGACACCTGTGTTAAATGGTGTCACTTTTTTGAAGTTAGCAGTTACCTTGAACTTTGGCCACTAAATTCTAATCAGTTCATTCGTGAATGCAGGTGAATTCTTGTGGCAAATGTAAGAAATTCCTTACAGGTGTTCCTGAACACACATGGAGGGACAGATGTCAGCAACCCCAAAACATAATGCTTTTTTTTCATGGGAGATCCAGAACTCACATTTGAAGAATTCAGCTTCATCTTTGGATTTGTTGCAAGTGGTGGAGTACAATAAGTTAGGGATCAAAAAGGCATGTGGCTGGTGTCTTTGTCACTATGTTACTGTTGAGCAAGGCTTGCAGTCGGATTTGCTACAGCGAATTAAAATATAAACAAAATAAACCTGTACTGAAATAGATGGTGGGCAAAGTAGTCTCTTGTACTTTTTATTCTAAAGCAAGTAAAGCAAAGCAAGCCAGCCAGCCAACATGTTACAAAAAAATTAGATTAAATGAAATATATATTAATGCTACAACTGCCCCTGTGGAATATTATCCAACAAATGTATTCTTGCCCTTGGCGAAAAACCTTTTTTAAAAGCACTTTCTGAAGTAGATTTTTTAAAATACTTTTTGTGACTTCTTAGATAACAACATTTAGATAACAACCCATACTACAGCAGTTGTTTAACCCCATAACGCCTATTGTTGCGATTTAGCATCAAACCACTTCTGCTCCAAAACAGCCAAAATAGCGTCTGTATTAGTATTGCTTTGTTACATTAATAAAAGAATCTTCATACCTGAGATGGGAACAGGTGTGTTATGTGCTATACTCAAATTAACAGTCTCAACTTAATTTAGCATCTACTTGAAAGCAAAAACACACACCATTTTTTTTTTTTGATAATTGGAAATAAATTCAGGTGTTAATATGAATGGGCTCAGTCTGTAACACAAGAGCACAAACTCATCAGGGCCTGTGGTGGATTTAATGCATTCAGAACAGCTGAGCAGACTGAATATGATGATCAAATGGAGACACAGAGGAGGAGGCCTTACCAGCCACAGATGAGCAGGAGGAGCCCACACCTTGAAGCGATCTGGCCAGAAACAGCAGAGCGTAGCTCGATGAGAAGGCAAACACTTCACAACAATGAGAACAGCAGAAATATAGACACATCAGGCACATTGCAAACATTCAGTTCATTTGACAAAAGACGACACGGTGGTTGGAACTTACTGATGGTAGAGAGGAACATAATGCAGAAACCAGCAAATATTGGAAGTTGGTATCCTATTCTAAAGGGCCAAAGACAGAAAGAATGTAGGGATTAAATTGGTACATTAAGTACATAGATTTTAGGTACAGTGCATTCTTTTAAAGCTTAAAATCATTATTTTCAACATATTCTGTTTTTCTAAAGCAGTAACATCAACAAAATGTTTGAAGTTGTAGTTGAAGACTGCTGATAACGGGGTGATACTATGAGTCCATCTTCATAGTATCCATCCCAAATCCATCTTCAGTTTGAATACATTTTTTCAGTGGTCAGACAGGACAGGCATGGAGGATTCAGTCTCCATCTGTGCATGAGGTGTAAAAAAGATGAAATCATCACCTAAAAAAACAAAACTAATAAAAAAAAAACATTTGTAGAAAATACTTGTCTTGTAAAACCATGACCACAAAGCTTTTTTAGAAATTCTGCATTTAACCAAAACACCAAAGGAGGATGACAAACATCTTCTTTCATTAAAAGGCTAGGAGCTGTCTTCCCCCATAGACACTTGAAATGCTTGACTTGGCTTGTATTGTCCTCTGTCAGGAGGGAAGGTGACTAAGATCCAGTAATGGCACTGTGTCCTTTTGCCTCAATTACAGCACATCTGAGTGCCCATCTGAGAAATTTCATACTGGCTTTGAGGTGAAAGCCAGTAACATTTGAGCATTCCCCCTCCTCCTGAAATCTAGTCTTCAGAATGGCTCTGTTCTGGTAGTAAGTAGTTGATTTAGTTTAGTTTACTTTGGTTTAGTTTGGATGCATATGCCCCTGGAATGTAGGAAATATTGTTTTCCATTAATATTCATATCATTTTATCAACATGAATTTCTTGAGAGCAGTCAAATAGTGTCCCCAAATTTTCTTATTTCATGTCTGCATGCATTTATGGAGATATTATTCAAAATGTGAAATTTTGCTCTATCTCGCAATGCTGAATAATCCATTAAACATTCCTTGATTCCAGATACTGATTTGGCTCACTTAAGAAATGTAATGATGTCTAAGTAAGATCAAGAGCTACCTCATTGCTGTGAACGGTTTGTTTTTATCAAATGCCTAACTAAAGAAATCATTACAGTGCGGAATTTAATCTTTCTGTAAAAGATTAAAGAACAACTTTGCCTTCACTTCACTGTTGCCAGCTTTGCTTGCTCCTGGTGAACTACTTGAAGGTAGGTTATTGATCGAAGATGTTTTGTTGATTGACAATCACACTCAGATATGTTGGTTGAAACTTGACTGACTTGTCCATTTTGCAACTACCCATGTATGACAACAGGCAAATGCACATAATCAGGAATTCTGCTCTATTTGAGTCAGTTGGATTAAATCTGTTGCAGCTGACATGACCCACTCAAAACTGCATTAAACACATGTTTACCATATGCAGCATTTCATTTTCCTTCCTACAACTCGAAAAAGCAGTCTGTTATTGCTGTCTCCTCACTTCCTACTGGATGTTGCCTTAGATAAGTCATTAAATGTTCTTCTGACTATTTGTGGAAATTACATGATGAAGTAAACACATAATACAGTAATGAATACATGCTGAGCAAACTGCTACTTTCAAAACACAGCATAAAGCTGATAAGACAAGGGGAATAGAAGTGGCTCTTCTCGTCAGAATAATACACAGGAATCACCAGCAAGACTTCTGAGGTTTTTGACATGTATTTTTGTGCATTTGTAGCATGCTTCTCATACATGGAAATGTTTTCACATCTGTAATGTTGCTGTAATGTCAAAATTTCCTAAATTACCCGTGCAAACAGTAATTAGATTCTTATGACTTGTAGAAAGACTGCACTAAGGTTCCTCACATGCTGACAAAGAATGTTAGTCTTCTGTCTTGGTTTGAATTGTAGTATAATACTTTCACCATGCAAGGGTAGTGGCTTTATTCACAGTTTTTCATTGAAAACAGCAAGCAAAGCCTTGAGACAAAAGAGGATGGAAAACTTTGTACAGCTGAAAGTGGCTGCACCACTGAATCTGTGAAACTGCTGTACACCACATTTCACATTATATAGGGTCCTTTGATCCATTGTTGATTAAAAAATATTACCGGGGCGTGCATCATTGACTGCACTTAATTACAATACCTTTTGAAAAAACAGGTTAAGATTCACATTATTTTCTATGCAGTTCTAATTTGCACAATCATTTTCTTTCACTGAACAACTCAGTACCATCCCTCCATAAATGTAGACATCCCTTTGCAGACACTATATTGTCATAGTCCAACAATATTTGTTCAGTTACGTTCAAGTGAAGGTATTCAGCCACACAGGCAAAGAAACAAAACCATGTCACTTAAAGGCAAATGACAAACACATTCATACACCTTTGATACACACTTGCACATCCTGCTTTCCCTTTTCATGACCTGGGTGTTAAAATGTCTTGAGGAAGAAATCAATTAATGTTCCTTTTTAAAGTGAATTTCCATGACTAAAAAGATACACTCCAATTCAATCTTTTTGAAAATCCACACACAGCATTCATTCCAATTAGCACATGAAAATTCAGAAATTGCACGTGATAAAACTTTTTCCTGATTTCTGAGCCAGCAGGGTTGGTTACTATGCATTTATGGAATTGGTTAGATCAGCAGAAATACAGATGCTATTTCCAGCACTGACCATTTATTTAGTTAATTTTCCCTGCAAAAAAATCTCTTTGTTCTTTGAGATTTGCTGGTTTAACTTTGCCTTATGCCATTTGTGATAGTAAAATTATACATATATCAGCTTGGGTTTTGGACTTTTTGTCATGACCATGCTGTGACCCTCAGTCTTTTCCCAGTGTGTCCTGTGTTGTTTCCTCTTCTGCTCTGTGTCTCCTCCCCGTGTGTGTGTGTGTGTGTGTGTGTGTGTGTGTGTGTGTGTGTGTGTGTGTGTGTGTGTGTGTGTGTGTGTGTCCCTGCTGGGGCGTGGCACCACGCCCGCTACCTGGCACACCTGTATCGCATCACTCATCGTCAGATTGTTCTGTTGACATTGTGGCAACACTCAAGGCCACCTTAACCTAGTAATTTTTGTAGCTTATGATCAATTGTAACTTTCTCCCTGGATCACGGACTCCTGTGTTCATTTCCCGGAGATCACTTCTCACTAGTACACCCCCCCCCCCAGGCATAATGGCAGGAATAAGCAGAAAATCAGCTGGACATTCTACTGTACAGTGTTTGTGATGTAAGACATGGTAACATAAACTGATTCATATGTTCAAATAAATGACGGCTTGTGGTTTAAGACAGATAGGATCACCAAGAATGCATGGGTTCCATTCATTACCTGACAACTGAGTGGGTGTTGACTGCTTCAGCTCATTATTCTGACACACACTGCTATTACACAGGAAATAATAAAGCCCGTGAAGACTCTTAACCAGCTAAATCCTCACCTGTAGATACTTCATAAATAACACACAAAGAGATGACAAAAACCCACCTGTTTGTGAGTGGCCCTATGAAGGGGTTGGTAATAAGCTGTACGGTGGCCTTGGATGCAAACAGCATTCCCACTTTGACATTCTCATTTAGTAGCCTGCTGTTGGACTGGGGGCAGTCGGAAGAGTTCTGTGGCGGCTCTGGGGCAGCGGGGGTTGTGGGTAGCAGTTCTGTAGACCTGATAGTTGTATTGGTGCCTGACAACTTCACGCTGTTGTCATATAAGGACACAATGCTGTGGAAGGCTCCTGGAGACTCCTGCTGTGACAGGGTGTTGTTCTTCAACGCCGTGTCTGCCGTCTCATCCAGATTGTACAAGTAGCTCGGGATGATGGGAACTGGTGGGCACAAAGAGGTGAGAGAAAACTGATGCAATGAAATGTGACATGACCACTGACTGATGCTCACTGGCATGGTGCTAATCCATATGTCACCGCAACATACTGTATGTCAGAAAGAACAAGGAGGGTGATTCACAAGCAATACCCTTAAGAAAGAAAGAAAAAGCCAAGGTTCCTTTAACCAATGAAAAGCTGGCTGACCAGATCACCAATAAGTGAATATAAATAAATAAATATATATATGAATAAATCAAGTTTCCAATATCAGCCTCTGAAACAGTGGAAATGAAAGGAATTCATACAACTGAAACTGAAATATACCCAAAAAAATTGGGTCTTTCAGTGGCAATGGCTGTTGGTTATCCAGAGCAACTGATTTGGAGCAAAAGTTCATCTAGTTTCTATTTTCTATTTTCTATTCTCTGTTTTCTTTTCACATGATTTTTCCAAACTTGGACTGTCAATACCTCAACTGTGATGAGGTTGTAGGAGAAGTTTCAGAAATTCGAATTACATTTTGGGGAAATGTGCACAAAAAGGTACAGGTTACAGCTGCATTACTTCCATTTGATGGAGTGGTGTATTAGAAATGCGTCATCTTGAATACAAGTGGGTTCTGATCTGTCAGAGCTTTGGTGTGGATACCGTGACTAGAGCTGTATATGTTTTTTGTGGTCACCGTGGCATTTTCTGTCCATTTCCTGACTTTCTTAGGGGCTTTTAAGTAAAGACAGAAGCTCAGAATAACATGCAGCAAAGCTCTGCTGCCGGATCTGAACCAGGAGGGTTTGGGGTTCACGGTCATCACCCACAACCCTGAGGCCATCTGGGTGCTCAAAAGCATTTGGATTTTAATCTAGCTGGCCAGAACTGTACATGCACATGACATGATGCAGACTGGCAGTTATATGCTCACGGGCAAATTCTGCTGGTAACAGAAAAATAAAGAGGGAGATACCTGCAGACCGTTAAGAAATAAAAAATATTCCAAAGTGGTTTGGCCAGATGTAACAGGACATTAAAAACCTATCTAACTTTCTTGTGATCAGAAAATATATGCATTAAATGAACATATCCAAAAATGATAAGCCTATGTTTGAGAAATTGTCCGTATGTCATCACAAGACAGACGGTGAATAACAAACATGTCAACAAGCACCATGGCATGCTGAATCTTTGACAGAGGCAGTGTTGCTGCTCCTTGACAAGCTTTATCTTGATTGAAAACTTTTTTTTTTTAATTTAAGAAAAAAGAAGAGATTGGTACTCACCCTTTAAACAAATAATTAATTTTTCCAGTCATCTGGGTTGGAAAACCTGTCCAACAATACAACACTGCACAGGATTTAACTGTGCTGCCATTTGCAAAAAATGGTCTGGTAAACACCTCTTTAAAATATGACTTGCAGCATTTGGTTACTAATACAGCATATTAGGACATGAGATTATGAGGTAATAGCCAGACTGTTGGCAATCAACACAATATCCAAGGTGAACTAAACTATTAATTATTGAGGGAATAATAGATCTTTTAATTATGGTCTTACATTATTGATGATGATGTCAAATAACTAATATGTTCTCATTTCATACATCTCATTTCAAATATGGTCAATATCAGTGACATGTAGGAAAAGAACAGTAATCTCCTGTGTGGCAGCAGTATTTTTTCATCCCACTTATATTATGTCAGCTGACTTCGTCCCTTGTCACACAGCTCACAGCTGTCTGGCAGCTGCTGGAGGTCAGCTAAGAAGATGTAAGATGCCTTTTTACAAGACATTCTCTGAAAACCTTTAAATATAGCTAATATTCGGAACACCATACTAACACTGGGTAGTGGCTCTCTTTGCTCTCAGAACAGCCTCAGTTATTTGTGCCATAGATTCTCCAACAGGTTGGAAACTTTCCTCTGAGGTTCTGCTCCACGTTGACGTGATTGCATCATCATCACATCATTTCTGCAGATTTGTCAGCTGCACACTCATGCTGCCAGTCTCCTGTTCTGCTGGATTCACATCTGAAGTTCACTGAACTCACTGTCATGAGACCACTTGTGCTTTGTGACATGGAGCATGATCTTGGTGGAAGTAGCCATTAGAAGATGGTAAACTGTGGTCAGTAACTATATCAGCAATGACTGAAAATATTCCCCACATCATTACACCAGCAGCAGCAGCAGCAGCAGCCTGGACTGTTGATATAAGGCAGGTTGGGTCCATTGCTTCATACTGTGGACACCAAATTGTGACCCGACCATCTGCAGCCTCAGCAGAAATCCAGATTCATCAGACCAAGTTTCATTTTCTAGTCTTCAACACAGGAGTAGAATCTGACCTGGTCTTCTGTTGTCCTCGTCTGTCCACCTCACAGTACATCATGTTGATGTTCTGAGATGTTTCTCTGCTCACCACAGGTTCACAGTAGTTATCTGAGTTATCATATCGTAACCGCTCTCTTCAACAACATGTCTCTGTCCACACAACTGCTGCTCACTGCAGGATTTTTTGTTTTTCTCTCCATTCTGAGTAAAAACTCTAGAGTCTGATGTGTGTGAAAATCCCAGGAGATCAGCAGTTTCAGAAATACTCAAACCAGTCTGTCTGACACCAACACTTATTTCTTGGTCAGAGTTACTGAGACATTTCTTATGTTTGATGTGAACATTAACTGAAGCTCCTGATGGGTATCAGCAGGATCCTATACATTGTACTGCAGCCACATGATTGGCTGATTGGATAATAGCATGAATAAGTAGGCATAAAGCTGTTCCTAATAAAGTGCTCTGTAAGTGCATTACAGCTCATTAACTTAAACATTAACTTGAATACAGGATCTAAAACAGCCCTTCAAATATAAATAAATAAATATTATTCATTTCCATCTGACTAAAATGAAAGACACATTAATATCTGTATTTATAATGGATCGTTTTAATTCATGTGGAAATTAAAGGGAAAGTCGTTCATCCGTGTATATTAAATTTGTTAATAAAGCATTTCTCAACAGTTAGATTTATCTGGATTTTGGTGTCTTATCAGCGTTAAACGAACTAATTCAAGGTAATGACAGGGTTTGTTGCTGCTTTCTGTGTTCAGTATGTATGGCTTCAGAAATAATGTGGGGTTATGATAACACATGTTATTACACACAGGAGAGTAGGATTGAAGTTAGATGGCCATACACAATTACGTGTAAATTAAGAGAAACAGAGTACTATTTAAACATTTATTTAGTATTACCTCTTGGCATTTGTCAGATGGGGAAGATAATGTATGAACTGAGCTCAAATCAGAGCAGATCATAGGCCTTTGACTGGATGTGCAAGCTAAATATTATGAATGAAAAAGTCAGAAATCAGGAGTCTTTGGTAACCTATAGCGCGTGCATTGGAGTTAACTGGATGTACCACATCTGTTTTAATCTTAATCTGATGTGGCACAGGCGGGTTTTAAATCAAGAGAACACTATGAAGATTGCAAGCGGCTGCGCTGTAGGCGACAATGGGCACGTTTGGACCGACTTTATGAACTGAACGACCTGTTGCGCATGAAAAAAACAAACAGACTAAAAATGTGAGAAAAGCAGAAGTTGACCTACCGACTACAGTCAGCAGCATGTTGTCCAGGAGCAGAGCCACGAAAACAATGAAGAGAATCAGTTTTCTCGACTGTCTCTCCTCTCTGAGCCACTTGATCAAATTAAACTGTCGGAGCGCATCTAATCTCCCCATGATGTTAGTCCCGAAAAGAGCAAGGCGGCAGGAAAACAGCCGGATGTCAAGTCCTCCTGGAGAGGGAGAAGTGGTAGTAGATGAGTCAGTAACTTTTTTCTTTTCTTTTTAAATCTTCCTGACTCTATGTTACAGCTAATAAGTTAGATGCAAAAAGCAAAGTGGAACAGTACAGTGCAGAATCATCTTACCTCAAATGCACAAGGGCCAGCAGCAGCAGCAGCAGCAGCAGCAGCAACGGCGGCAGCAGCAGAGATGGGAGGAGGGGATGCTGTCTTTCTACTGACTGGACCCGCTGCTGACGTCACGCAGTCTTTACGTATAGCCCCTTGTCAGACCTGCCTTCAAATCTTCAAACCGCAACTCCTGCTTCAGAGAACAATATAATAACTGAGATAGTAAACAAAATGAAAAGATCAACACTGACCAGATGCAGTCTTGGATGAAGAGATTTCACCCACTTTGATGGAGAACTTAAAAATAAATCTGCTATCAGAAGCATTCATTCATAATATACCATTTGCCCTGGGATCTGAGGTTTCACAAAATTAGCGAACATACTAAAGGTATACCTTCTTGCTTCTTTGCTTATTGAAAATAGTGGTAATAGTGGTAACAAATTACAAACAAAAGTGGCATGTATTTCACTAAAAAAAATATCACCTGACCCCGACATACATGTTAATGGAGGAAAAATACAAATTGTCAGCCAATATAAATATCTTGGGTTAATAATAAATTCACAGCTTTCCTTTAAAGCCCATATTGACAAATTGTGTAAAAAAAAATCTTTCAAATATTCGTGCAATTCGAAATGAAATGTCAACTTTTTAGTCGCTTCAACTATTGCCTAACCAGTTGGTCCCACGCTGGGACTAGAGTGCACAAAAACCATTGGAAGTCTTGTACAAACAAGCAATTAAAACTATGGATAAAAAACCTAGGCGCTATCATCACTGTGCAATTTTTTAAAAATACAGTATTTTAAACTGGGACAGTCTTCACACATTTGCAGACTTAAAATTGATTTATAAAGTACTGCATAAATTGGCTGCTGATCCTCTGGCAGAGTTCATCAGCCAAAGAAACAGCCTTGAACGTGTCACTGGAGGCTCTGTCAGAGGTGACTGTTGCATTCCTTTGCACAGGAGCACTTTCAGTAAGTCGGCCTGGTCAGTAAGGAGCGCGAGTGCATGGAACTACCTGAGGAGATTAAACTGCTCACAACATACAAGGCTTTCACAAAAAAATGTTAGTCTGCCCATTTTTATTGTAGATGTATTTTATTGCCTTTTTAACATCATGGCCAGGGGACTACAGATGAAAACTAGCCTTCTGGCTAATTCTGGCTTTTTTAACCATGTGTAATCATGTGTTTTATGAAATTGCACTGTCCCCTTTTAAATAAACTAAACTAAACTAAAGATAATTAAACAGACACACAGACACACACACAAGAAACAAAGCTGTTAAACATATTACTTATTCATGATCGTTCATAACAATGTCACCAAATTCATAATGAAAAACTAACATAAAATATGTTTGTTGTAAATGGTCAAAACTATGTCATCTGGATTTATAGGTGAGCTGAAATTTAAAAAAATCATAGTTTACTTTCTGTTTTTAAATCATTTAAAGCAAAGTAACAAAGATGATTTAACATGGAAACTCTCAAAAGATAATGTTAATATCATCCATTCACTTCAGAATGGTACAATATGCATATATATATATATACATGTATACATATAATATTGCCACCACTTCCCTACAGTCTGCTCTGAACTGTGTAGAGGGGGGCTGCATTGGTGATGGGGAGAGACAAAAAAAGAGCTAAAGCAAAGCAGCTTCATTGTTTTTAAGGTTTGATACCATCCAAATGGTGAAATCTACTGGGCAAACTGTAGTCGAGCACTTGTATGGAAGGATGGTGAAGACCATTTTGAAACAGTGAGTAACAGAGGGTAAATGCTAATGTCTCACTGCTGATTGTTACTTTATCCAGTAAAAGTCATAATTACAGAGGGGGCACTGTTTAAACACCATTTACTGTTTGCAGATTCAGTGCAGGCCCACTGACCACCAGTAGTTCACACATCCTTCATACTTGGTAAATGGTAAATGCATTTATATAGCAATGTTCTTGTCTTAAACACCACTCAAAGTGCTTTACAGTACTGGTCACATTCACCCATTCACATCCATTCATAGAGCGCTTGTATCTATACAAAGGCCTACAAAGTGCTAAACACACTGATGGCACATCATTAGGGGTCATTGGGGGTTCAGTATCTTGCACAAGGACTGCTATGGATATGCTATAAATTGAACCACAGCTGACCCCATACTTCTTCTCTGAAAGGTTGATGCCGAAGGTGACGAGGGGAGTGAGAGCGATCCCAGACAGTACAGGTTTCAGGCTGGAAAAGCAAAACGGTGACTACACACAGGTTATGACAGGTTATGAAGGGGTTGAAATTGCAGAGTTGGGTGATTGAGTTCTCTCTGGGTTCATCACTACAACACATGGATCCAATACAAATATTGAATCTTAGAGGTATTGAGGTCTTTTCCCTAAGATTTCAACCCAAAGGAGAAATTAAGGCACGCAGTTGAGAGATAATCAAGGTATTTTTAAAAAACTGTTTAAGGAGACTTTTCCTCACTCTGTTGTTTTAATTTGGATCATGGCTAGGTCCAAAGGAAAAACTGAAGTGGAACTTTCGGCCTTTGAAAGTACTACATTCACTCTGTGGCAAGAAATGACAAAATGACATGAAAAAAGTTTCACATATCAAAGCACATAATAGTAACAAAAAGAAAGAAAGCAGCATATAATTTCAGCTTCAGGATTTGGATTTCATAAATGATTTTTATTTGGAATCACATTTTCTTTTTGATGTCACACTTACTTTTTTCCTTTCCACGGAAAGCTTCCCAAATGTTTTGACAACAAAACAGCAGATTCTTCCTCTGCCAATGAAGCAGATGTGAATTTGGGATTGAAAGGGAGAGACCTTGGAATGTTTTTCAAACTCTGAACAAGCATGAATAACCTGCCAGTCTTGAAGGTACCAGAAATACACTATGGCCACAACTGCTTCGCAAGTCTCACTTCTTCATAGTTTTACAGCAGCTCCATCTTGTGCTCTGTTAACAGTACTGCAACAGGGCATCTCATACATTCTCACATAATGTCATGTATGAGTTCATAACAGCTGAACTGCTATTATGCTAAACTCATATATCTGGTTAAATTAAGTAAAATATGCCTCTAATGAGTTGTAGTAGTTATTTTAGTTTAGTTTGTTACATCTAGTTATCAGTAACCATATGTAAAAACATTAATCTCATACAAAGAGAAGAGATGTACCACATTTTTAACTCATCCTCAGTTCCACCTGCGGCCCATGGAAAGGTATACACAATACAGCAAGTACAGTAACACAAGTACACAGACAGAGAGTGCAGGTGTAGTTGCAGTTGAAGATGGATCACATGATTTTATGCAACATAAGCAACAACTAAAATGAAAGTGAGACATGGCAGTTAGCACATAGACTTCTATCAGACTCCTGTTTTCTTATTGTGACAGAGAGGGAAATGAACTTTACTGAGCTATCTTGATCTCACTGATACATTCTTGAAGACAGATGTCACATCCCTGTAATAATACCATTCCTACATGTTCATTGGATATGAACTTTTACCTTTGGTAAACCTACTTTGGTAGCAGAGGGAACAGTTGTAATGGCTCTAACAAACTGTAACCTAACAAGGACAAAGCCAGGATTTTTCAGATATTGAGACAAAGAAAACATGATCAAATAAAGTACTAATTCAATAAACACCCTCCTAAATTATTAAAACAATTATTATTTTTATGTCATTTGTCTTTAGTTGTCAGGTCAGGAATCAGGCATTAGGACTCACAGCAGTGTCATTAGCACTAACACAGTCTGTTGAGAGTGTGGTTCATAAAATATTATTCTGGTTCTGGTTTGAAATGTGGCTATATGAAAGAAAGCAACAAGATCTAGAAATCCAGGAAAATCAATGACAAACAAAAGGAAGAGCATTTATTGACTCTCTAATTTGATTCAGCCCTTCTGAAGGCACTCTTGTTCTCTCTTCAGTTGCACTGTAGAAGTTTGACAAGTAACTGTATATGTTCACTAAGCATCTTATTTTCCCCTCACATTACAGATTTGTGTAGTTTTTCCAACTAAAGAACTTTATACGAAGGCAGTGACTACAGTAGAGCTCATTACTTATGACACTGCACCTGAGATACAAACAGAGGATTCATAAGTAAGAAAGTAGCTGGTATGCACAAATACTTATGAACTAATCATTATATATCGATTCATTAATATACTAGGCTATCTCCCAATTATTGCTCTAGTAACTGATCATTATCTGCTATATAGTCCATCTAATATTCAGGAAATACTTGTTAAGAATTTAGTAGTTGTCCAGTAATTCCTGGTTCCTTCCGCGCACTTTCCCCAATAACAACTCACATGTTTGTGCACCGTACAGTAAAAGTCCAGTACACAAAGCAGTGACACAGAAAGGTCAGACTACATTTGTTTGTTTTCAACTAGTGGTTCAACTAGTTAGTATTTTTTAGACTGAACAAACATAGCCGGACACTTGTGGTAATGTAGTAATGTGTCTTGTATCCTGTCTCCCAGCATGAAAGTGTCAACATGCATAACAGAAATCAGGAACTTATCTGTTTTGTCATGGTTTGGTAGGGGCTGAAGAAAACTTTCAAATGCAATTAGTATTATTTTTTATTATATATTCTAATTATAATTAGATATTATTTTTAAATTATTTTTTGTTGTGTTTTTTTACATACAATATTAATTTTGTTGGGAAAATCACCTGTATTAGCACCATATTACCACAAAAATCTATGTAATCATTTGCAGAGTGAAAAACAAAATTGTGTGTTGTGGCTTTGGCAACTCATGGAGTCATAAAGCAAATCATGTCCCTATTCCCGGGGGCCCAATTGGCTCGCTATACACTATTCTCTTCACTGTAGCCTCCTTAATCCCACTGGAGATTATGATTTAACATGGTGAGAGAGATACCACTGCTGCCTTTCTCATAGTCTTTTCCTGTTGTCATCAATGTTACCACAAGTTACCACATTTTGAATTATAGGCAGGAGTGAGTGTTCTGAAGTGAGGTCCATGACATGATTTATTTTTTAACTGTCAAATTCAATTTTCACTCACAATAATAATAATATACATGGGATATCCTTTAACATGAATAACCCTGTGTAACAGTCTTTTTTAGTATGAAATTCCTCATTTTGTCACAGCTTCAGCTCAATGAGGAAACACTAACACATTATGAACCTTTATTTGTTGGGTTTTTCTAGTTGGAAGTATTCTTTTTCTAGTTGTGTGTGTGTTGTCACTTTAGTCAGGCTGTTCAGCGAATTTGCTTTTGCATGATTTTTTCTAAGAGTCAGTTTGTTGACCTCTCGGGCCACTGTGGTTTGCTATAGTATAATGTAAATATACAGCTGTGTGACATACTTAAATGTTAGATTTGAACACATTTTATTCATTTATATAATCATAAACAGTAACATATATGTACTTGTTATGCATACTATAAACACAATGTCCACCTCATTTATCAACCAAGGGTGTGCACAGGTTAAATATCTAATCATCTAAATGTCCATGTCTACACATTCATTTCCTCGTGTTTGAGGATCTTCATATATTTTGAATCCCTGCTGACTTCACCGAACAACAAAGCCCAAGTGGTACACATGTATATTCACAGGCAAACCCATAATAATACAGTAAATTGTTAACTATCTTGAAAATGTGCATTTCTCCTGTGTTGCAACACTGAGCACTTGGAGCTTGCTTTAAATCTTAGTGACTTTCAATTTTATTTAGTCTGCATTGTTATCATTTGGAACCACTAATATTATTGATGTAATAATTCAAACAGGTGGTAATTCTGTTGTAATGAAAGTGCTAAAAGGTAGAAAACGAAAAAGGCACTGAAATCAGATGTTTATGGGGAGAAAGTTCAACATCAAACTGTGTGTTTATAGGCTAACAACAGACACATCATTTTGCATCACTTGCAGTTTAACCACATTCATTTGTCATAATGTAAAATACCAATGACACCAATGGTACCATTAATTAATTATTCATTACTACACCATTAATAATGCAGGAATATACCAAAGATGAGACTGATGTCCATAAGTCCATTTGCTGTGGCGCATGCTGGAAAACCTTCCCGCAACCCAGCTCTTGGGTCACTACAGTATCTTAATCTCCCTCTCTGTAAATTTTTTATTTTTTTGTGAGCTGCAATACAAAACTTTACATTTGAACAACTAAACTTTCAAAGGGAGGAAGTTGACCATAAATGGCATTCTTAGTCAGGTCTGTATGTAACTGAGTGTGTACATGCACAAGAAGGGATGTATGGACGGATTCTACACCCACATTTAGTATCTGCTCTTCACGTGCTTTGATAGATAAAGCCCAGGGTATTGGCAGTTTCCCTACCTGTACCTTCAAAATGCCAGAGAGAATCAATGTGCATCCTGATGATGCCATACTCTAAAAGCTGTACAAGCTTCAACATAGTACCTCAGCAGATGTACTGCACATACTCTTCAAAGCTCCAGAATCAGATGAGGAGCATGAGGTAACCTACTACTGACAATTAAGATGACAAAGTTTTTTTTATCATGTTTTTATAGTCAGAGAAAGAAATACATCAATGTCAACCTCTTTGACTGAACAGCTTTAATAAACTTGTGTATTAGTATACTGTTTACAGTACACACTCAAGTCCCCTGACTTTAGGCTTAGTATTATAGTCTAGAAATTGTAATATTTGCTGACTGTTTGGCTTGCCATGGCTTAATTTGGCTTTGTGTTATTGATGTTGATGTTAAGTGATGTTTAAAGGAACAAACAAAGCTGAAATTAAAGTGTATTTTATTTGCTTTTCCTAGTGGGGTGTAAGAAATCCAGCATTACTTATAAGCAAACATTCTCTTTGGTAGAGCACAGCTATCGGTCATTCCTTGACAAGATGTATATATCTAGATATGCAAAATTTGAAGTTCCTCTTCATAGACTGAATATCACCCTGTTTCACTGGGCAAAAGCATTGGGCACATGCACATTTTTCTTATTTTGCTCATGCTTGCAACTGACCAACCAGCCCAAATAATGCACTGGACATCTTCCCAGAGACTCCTTTGGGCTTGTTTCAAAGCCAGGACTGTGAGCTTGTACAGCTCCTAGCAATGAGGCAGACTGCTGATGAACTTGATGCACTGGCGGTAGCAGCTTACAATTCGTGTTTGGCCCAGTTTAAAAGCCATGGACATGATGGCCATGCCAATAATAATAAAGAGTGAGGTGAGCATAAAGTACTTTGGGTGATTGGGCACAATGTCGCCAAAACCTATGGTAGTGAGTGTAATGAAGCAGAAGTAGTAGGGGTCAAAGCCCTTGAATTCACTTTCCCACACTGGCAGAATCATGCCGAAGAAGAAAATGTAGGCAAACACAACAAAGAGAATCAGCACAAAGGGTACATCCAGTTTTTCCATTCCATCCCCTAATCCTGTGAAGTCCCATATGGCATATCCTTTGAGTGGCGGTGGCAGCCGGTCTAGCTCTGGACAGGAGATGGTCCTGAGCAATGGGCCCTTTCTGAGTAAATTCTCCCTGGCGAGAATCCTCTCGAAGATCTCTTTGTTGTTTTGGAGCTGGATGGACTTGTGGCGTACATCCGCCTGGCTCTCCATCACCTGCCGGATGTCGAGGGGTTCACGGATCACAATGTCATGTCTGAAAACAAAGGTACCATCATCCAGGGCCCGGTGGCTCGACTCTGCTGCCCTCTTACGAGCCTTCCATGGTGACCAGGAGCGGGAGAAGAGTATTTTGCAGAGGGAGTGAATGTGAATGTAGGTTCTGGACATAAGGCAAGCAAGGAAGTCTCCCACATCAAGAATGACCAGAAGCATGAGAGGGATGCCCACCATGGCATACAACACACACACCACCTTGCCAGCCAGGGTAACAGGATAGATCTCCCCATACCCTGCAACAATAATAGAGAAAATGTCAAGTAATATAATATATGGGATTGAAATTGTGACGACAGAAATCAGATGAATATGAAATGAACTTCAACAATTTCATTCATGAAATTTGTGACAAAACATATTTGTCCTTAAACTTTTTACCTGCATCTTTTGCTTCAGTTTACCCTTTGGTTTATTTTTACTCTACATCACTTCAAAGTACATTTTTCACACCAAGTCACATGAACATTACTGATGTCACTGACTAGACAGAACAAATATTTTGGCAATATATTATTTGATTACAATAAATAGCTCTAAATACTACCAAGGTATGCAAGGATCTATGTGCTTCGAAGCATCGCTTTAAATCCTCATCACGCTGGCGGTGGAGAAATGAAGGAAGTTCTGAGCTAACAAGAGGACAGAGTGGCTTCAACCTCTAACAACTGCTTATAAGCTTTTTGTGGTCATGTAAACAACACTCTCCTCGGTTGAGTGCCTTTTCTTCAATGAGTTGTGGGTTTCCTGTTGCTGCTAAGCCATTAGCCATTAGCTGGCTTCCCTTAACCACTTATCATGTATATGAAATATACAAAAAATACTCAGAGTGTAGATTTCAGGCTATGATTACCTCAATTTAACCCATGGGTGTAGATTTGCATATGGATAGTGTGGACATGATCTTCCCATGTTAAGTCCTCACTGTATTAATCGTAAGATCTATGCAGCAACTGTGAGTTGTCAGATTTGTGTTTCTCTATTACTCATTGTTGCTGCAGCCCAGCAATAATAGTAGTGCTGTTGGTGATGAACGGTGGTGAACCTGAAACATTAAATATTTATATTTCAAAGGACTCAAATGTAATAGAATTGCAAATGTCATAACTGGACAAAATCAGTTGATACTGATGCTGTATAGATAATATAATAAGTGTTTGCTACTTTGTGAGGCGAAAATGCCTTTCAAAGCTTTCAAATTAAAACATTAGGCCCTTCTTGGAGACGAACGGAAGCGTAAGTAACAGCTGAGCTCAGCTAATAACAATGTTATGAAATCGATCCAAACATTTAGTGTCTTATAATTATCAGGAGAAACAAATTAATGCCTCCCTCTCGTTCCATGAGTGGATGTGGATGAGTGCAGCCATGTGCAGAGTTATTCCTGCAAATGGGTCACTAGGCCACGAACATTATTTATAAAGTATAACACAGCTTCTCCAACTGCCCTGTTTGTTAATGTCAGGTATCTTTAAATTCTGTCAGCTGCCTGAGAATCACAAAAACACAGCCAGACAGACAGCCAGACAGGCAGGCAGACAGACAGGTGAGGCTCAGGCTCTCAGGTGAGCTCTGATGTCACAGGCAGGCAGACAAACAGACGGACCCACCCCAGCAGGCGAGTTACACTCTGCTTATCACAGTACAAGAACAATTAGACGATTGCACCCATTTGATACTCGGTTCTATCTACCCTCAATGGGGCCAAGTCAAGCTACAGTGTTTGATTAGGCAATTCATTACAGTTTTCAATATCAACAAATGATTTCTAGTGATGCCCAGAATTAAAGGTTGCTTCCTCCTATCAAATGGTTATTGCTTTGCTACGCGTTTATGAGAATAAACAAAAGTTTCAATGGTTGGTGTGTAAGGTACAGTATTACTGTAAGATGTTACTGCCAGACCCCCTGATTTGTATTGGCTGACTAAGCCACAGCAATACATAGCAAGTATTAAAAGTATTTTTACTGCCTGGCAACATCAATACAAGGTGCTGAGCAGTCATTAGTACCAAAGTGCACCAATCCACAAATAACACAGACCACACAGAAAATGCCTTATTTTTTTGGATTTGCACATTGTTTGTTTGTCGCTCCATCATGTTCCTATTGGGACACAAATAAAAAATAAGAAAACATCCTAAGAGGCAGACCATAAGTCTTGCCCTTTACTCATACGATGCACAGTAAATCCATTGTATCGATATGTTTATGTATTTTTTTATATTTATACGTGTTGTGATACTCAGTGTAATTATAACATTGATTCCTGTTCTAATGTGCCTTGTCTCCTAATAAAATATTAACAAAAAAGTATGTTTATATAAATGTATATTGAAAATATGACTTAAAAATTTTGCCACAGCCGTCCAAGTCTCCAGACATGAATATCAAAAACCTGTGGATAGATTTGAAGAAAGCTGTACATGACAGACAGCCAAGCAATCTGGTAGAAACAAATATGTCATGAATAATGGGTTAAAATGACACCTGGGAGGATCCAAAAGCTGCTCAGAGGGAACCCAAAGAGGTTGGAGAAGGTTACAGTATCACACAGTATCACAGACCATTTCATGAAGGGGGATAAAGACTATTATTATGAATATTGTATCAATAATATAAATATTATTATGACTATTATTATTTCACTATAACACTCACTTTCATTTTATACACTGACTATTTATGTTACTTTTGATGATGAATGTAAATATTGTGCTGATGGACAAAAATGTATTTTTTACTCATTTTGTAATGTCAAAGAATGGGGATGTGAACTTTTGCCCATACTATATGTATAATGATCCTGTGGACTTACCAATTGTTGTGAATACGGTGCAGCAGAAGAACATGGAGGCGAAAAAATTCCACCTGTCAGGTCTCTGGAGCCATATCGACTTGAAGTCACGACGCATCTTAGTCTCCACTTCCTCCAATATGCATTTATGTGTGCAGGAGGCGTTATCTGGAAATAAAGAAAAAATGCGTGTCGATCAAATGGATTGGGACTTAGGGAGTAATGATCCATTATTAATTTCTATATATGGGCTTGCTCTTTGCTTAACGGGCTGTGGCAAGGAAGTACGCATTGCTTGGTTCAAAGTAATCCATCAGCACTTACTAAATTCCAAAAGCGCAACAGATCGAATCAGTAACCATAAAAAGTCTATATAATTGAGCTATAAAAGTTTTTTGCTGCACCGTGATAGCAGATGGTACTTCATCAGAAACTTGTAGCCATTTACCGGTGAGGTTCTGGACGGTGCTGACAATCTGACCCAGGAACTCATGGTACTCCGGCTTGGTCGTGGACACGCTGCCCTCTTCAATGTACTGGAACATGAGCCCGCCGAGCGCAGCGTACGCAACCAGAGACATGCACAGCAAAAGGTGAGGAAAGGGCTTCCAGAAACACGCCGCGTATTTTCTGGATTCAACTTTGTCGTTCATCCCCTTCTTCATCGCTATTGACATCTTTTTTCTCTTCCTGCAGACGCAAATGTCTGTGTGGATAGCGGCTCTGCGTCCGTCAGCCTCGCTTTACGCTCCAGCAGTGTCCGAGGCATCTGAGGCAGTAAACGCACCACATCATCTATACGCACTCCAACACTGGGATGATGCCTCCGGGGAGATCCGGTATTGACTTGGCTCCTGGAGACGCCTGACAGAGACACAGACACTGACACCACAGCGGAAGTCAGGCGTCACACAAGGAGTGATGTGACAAGTTTGATCCAAGCAGTAGATATATATTTTAGTTAATATGGAAATGAAACAAAGCAGAAGACTGAACCTATAGAACGAGAGTAAAACACTTAATTATAAACATAGTCGTCATTTGTGGGCCTCTCTTTATGGGAATAGTAAACATCCCAACTAAACAGTTTATTCCAACCATCCTGCCTGGCAACCTGTGAGGTCCTTCAGTTAAGTAAAAGAGCGAACACAAGGATGTAGTGTAATACAGTGATATTTCCCTCTGAAGTGTATTAAATTAAAGTAAAATAAATGGAAATACTCAATGAACCTGGAAATTGTGCATACAGTGTATTTTAGTACATGCACATTGCACCACTGCTGATAGCCTTGAATCATCTTGAGCCACTTTGCTTTTGGAAAGCCCCACTCATACAGTGAAAGAAAAAAATGCCCCTTTCATCTTTCATCTCCAACAGATGGCCTTGGTCTCCAGAAGGCACAAGGAGCAACAGGTGCTGCAAAATTTCTATATTTAGAAACCATTTGAGGGCAAGTTGTGGGTCAGCATCCAAGAACAACTGGGCTCTCTTTATGTAAATACCCTGAGACTGTTAAACATGCCAGTGCATTATATTTGGGATGTGACTATCTTTAACTTGTAACTAACTGACGAACTTCAGTTAGTTTTTTGCTCTGAAGGCAGTTTATCTTTTCGGCATGAATTTTGTAGCCTGATACTGCATAATTACAGAAATGGTTTGATGGAGGGGGAAAGTAGCCCTTTCAGAGACAGTGGCTCAAAGAGAGTGATCTAATACAACAGCACATAATGGAAACAACACCTCACATTTATTACAATGTTCTTGTGCTAGATTGTATAATGGTGGACCTACTGGTTTTGATTTAATTGTGTCTACACTTGGCTCAATCAAAGATCTATTAAGGAAGACATTGCAGGAAAGGAGGAAATTATGAGACTTTGCCATTATGGGTTACTGAGTGTAGATTTATGATCAAAGATGGGAATCCAACCAATTTACAGTTCAGTCAAAAACACAGTAAGAAGGCTGAATTCTTTCTGTAGCTTCTCTACAGACAACGTAGGTTTTGATTTATAGTTATAGTAGGACTAGGTTTTGCCCACTATAATCACCACAAAGGTTGATGGATGTATATCATCATCAAGTCAAGTTGTGCTTTACATGTTTTCATTTGCTTTGTACAGAGCAGCACTGGGCTACACAAGCAGCTATAGAACCGGAGTTATATAAAGGTAACTACAATTTGCTTTGATTCTGAACTGGAGACTACTGCTGTGTTACTGCTGTCATAGACCGATTGTTATTAAAAAGCTGCTTATTGAAAAAAAAGTCAATCATTAAAAAACTGAAAAGAGAATTTATAAATAGATGAGCTACAGAAGTGAAGTCCTTTCACAATCCATAACTTCAAATTCATTGTGAAAGAGGTTAAAAGGTTGAAAATAGGTTTAAAAAAACTAAAAACAAACAGAAAATCGGTCATAAATACACCTGTCAGTTGTGTTAATCTGTGATCCAGCTGTTGAGCCCTGGGAAAGATGATCGTGATTGATTAGTCACGCCTAAAGAGGCCGGAAGGGGGAGCTCTCGGGCTCGACCTTCATTCTTAATGAAGCTTCTGGAGAGAAATCTTCATGTCCCAGCCTCTGTATTGACACCTTTTCAGGTACGTTTTGTTAGTTAGTACTGGTCCTCTTGAACTTTGGCTTTATGACCACTTTTATGTATGTGCTAACAGCATTTGGAGTTTTTTTAGGAGCATTGATATCAATGTTGAAACCCTTGGTTGATAGACCACCGGAGTGGCTAGCTAGTCCTCTCAGTGGGTGGCACACACTTGGCGCGTATTCAACAGGGAGACAGTATATAACAGTGAGACTTTGACAGTTGCTAGTGTGTATGCCTCTTCTGTTAATTATTACTTCATGTTTCAGTTCAAAACATTTGCACAAGAAAATAAGTAAAATTTGTCAATTTAAATGTATTTATTTGAAATAATTTAATTTAATTTTGATTAATTTAAAGATTAATTTAAAGAATTTTCACTTACCTTTTGAGTTTACCTGTTAAAGGAAAATGTTAGAAATAATAGGTACAGTGAACCTACCTATTAAAGTATGTTGTTAAGGGAAAGTTAGATTGACAAACTGACTGTTAAATGCAACAGTGCATATTTCTGTGCATTGCTATATTCACATTTGGAGATTATGGTAACCTTGTCAATTTAATAATTAATCGATTCTTAATGAAGCAGCCAGAGAGGAAGCCTCGTGTCCGAGCATCTTTGTTGATATATCCCCTTTTCAGGGTGACACAGCCAGAGTAAACAGAAGGGTTGCAGTGGAGTGTCATTGTTAGGTTTTTTGCATATATTATCTCTCTCTCCTGTTGTTGCCTTGATATGTGACTATGGTTAAGAGGAGGTGCACATCAGCTACAGCTACAAATCTGCCTTTAGCCTCTGGGTTTCTAAGTGAAACTTCACCAGTCTGTATTGTGCATGTGTTCACAATGTGCCCATTCATTAAGTGGGCCTAATTTTGCATCAGCGTATTAAGACAAGGGGGCTCCACCTCCCCTGCACCCATACTGTACTTTGTGAGGCACTGTTAGACCACCAGCACTTGGCTTTCAGCACGCTTCAGCTGGCATGTGGTATTGTCTTTAACAGTCATCCTAAAATACACACACAGCCCAGAATGATTTGGCAGCCCTGAGTATGTTTTCCTCCAAGTTTCTCTCAAAATAAGTCACATTAACCCAAACAGTTGTGACTATGCTTGCCTTTAAAAGCTTTGTCTGAGGCGCGGCGCCCGGGGTCCAGGGGCGACGGCACTGTGTTTCATACTTGCTTTGGTCGCCGCTGTTAAATAATGCGACGAGCAGTGGCCGTGAGTCTCTGATGGGTGTTTGCTTTAAACAGAATGTCAGCCAAATGTTTCTTCCACTGATGCAGAGCAGATATACGCGCTGTTCAAGTGGTGCATTTCACAGAGAGAGGCAAATGTTCATCAGCCCTCCCATCTGCTGTAGTTTGCCTCTGTGATGCCAATTATGGTCATTATTACATTAGAGTCAGAACTGCCCTGCCAAAGTACACTGCAGACTTTATCATCAGCTTGAAATGTCAAAGCAAACCCTCTGCTTCATTAGAAATGACAGATGATAATAGATAATAGTTCGTATTGATGACTTGCATCAACTGAATCTGATCTTGAGATTGTCAAACTCAGTTATCAAGTCATTAAGTTATGTGGCTATATTACTGATCAAATTATATCCATCATAAACTTTACCATATCGTCACCCTATTCAAATAATGGCCTACCACATTTTTTCAAGTTTTTGGGAAAGCAGAAAAAACTTTACCAAAAGCATTATCAAGAGATGATTTGGCCAAAAACTGTTTTTTGTCAAAAAACGACTTAGGCCAATAATTTAATAGGGTGATGATATGCAGAAGATAAACATCTGAGAGAGACCTTGATTTTGGCTTACAAGCAGAATAATGCGAATCATCTTTGAAATGCAAAACACACAGTCCCATCAGGAGTTGATATGCTTCTCTGAACTGCTTTTCCAGGTCTCACTCCCATTTCCTCAGTGTTCTCTAGTTTTCATGGTTCTTTTGCAAAGCCACAACAAGTGAAATTGAAAAGTTAAGCACCGAATAAAAGAGGCAGCGTTGAGAGCAGGGTCCTCTCACAGTCCAGAGACATGCAGATTAGGTGAAATGAAGAATCTAAAAGCATCAGATGTCCACACACCTCCCAATGTCAGAATTAGGGTTGGGGTTGTGTTTCTCCATTTGCATGCTTCACACATGACCCACCACACTGAGTGTAACCTTGCGCTTACTCACTGGGATATGATTCCTGCCCAGAAACCCAGAATGAGTATAGAAATTGGACAGATGGACAACTGACTTTGAGCTATGGATGTATTAGTATATCTAGGTGTAGTTTTTGCAAGATGGCAGCCAGTTCATCCCAATGAAATTTGGATAGCGGATCTAAATGGCTGAAATTGTGAACAAAGCAGGTGCAGGAGTTTCCAGCAGGACTTAGACTTATCGAGTTTAAAAGTACCTTTGTAACAACTCTGTTTGGAGAGATGCAGATGCTGGTGCCGGTGACGGTGTGTGATGCAAAATGTGGGAAGGGGGAAATTCTTCATCATATGAGCAATTCTTAACCATGGCATGTATTACAGTGTATTTAAAACAACAGATTCTTTTTTGTCTCAACAAATAGAAAGCTGATCATTCGTGTTCAAATGACCTTTGAAAGCCACTCACATTAGTTACATTTATATGTTGTGCAATAGCACACTGAATTGCCAATTCCGAAGAACAACAATTGACAAAGAACATTAATTTGGACTCAGAGGACATTGATGGCCCTAAAACCATAAATATGATCAAATCAAAGCTGTCCTTTCCCTCATTAGGAATGAGTCTTAGTAATAAACTTGATTGTTGTATCTCAGACTCTCTCTCTGATGGTGAAGAGGCTGACGGGAAACGAGGGGAGAGAACGGGGCCGTGACATGCCAGGCGTCAAAACCTGACGCCGTGTGGCATGTGCTGATGGCTGATTGTCTTTTTCATGCTCAGTGTCTCCCACGCCTGACAGCAGAGCTCAGTGCAGAGATGACACGGCCTCCCCTGAAATTCACACTTGACGCAACAAGTGAGCAATGTATAAACACGAGTGGAGTGTCAGTTTAAACTGCAGCTGTGCTGCACAGTAATGGACAGCAGGTGGGCAAACTGTACAAACATATTTTTAACCCAGACATCAATATTTAGCTTATCCCTTCTTTTTTCTTCCAGTCAGAGTAATAAGGGGCTTCTCTTGCAATATACACATACAGTATGTATACATTTGCACTCTTTTGTTCTCAAGAAAAGTGCCTGTAGGTATACATGAAAGAAAGATATATTAGGTTCAAAAAGAATATTTAAACAAAGAAATTTTGAAGTCACGTTGATAGCCTCCTTTCTATACCTCATTGTATTCACTTAATGCAAGTAAATAAAACTTTGGTGATTATATTTGCTGTAATTTTGTCAAAATGAGTTGTCTCATTTGAAATCATCAACCTTTTCACACCCTTCCTTTGAACACAGATTAAATGTGGTCCAACAGCGCGGCGGCCCACCTGGATCTGTCCCAGTCGTCCCAGTGGAAGGAATTCATACGGACAATGTTGCTTTGTTTGTGTCTGACAGGTGGGTAACATTTGTCCTGTTTGGCCACAGATGCTGCTACTTAATCAGGATGCATGTGAGAGCGCTCACAGAGACGGGGGCTTACTTTTCCAGTGTGTCCAGATCCTGCATGTTGATGTGAGGTTAGCTGTAGTTGCAGCAGAGCGTTGGTGTCCTGGTTCTGGGAAACCTCCCCTCTGCATGTTTGCCTCTGGCAGAGCTGTTGATGGAGCATTGTAGGGGGGACTGTATTTGTTCTGAATGACCTTGTTCCACCTGTAATGATACTGTGAACTGCAGTAGTGTAGGCTTATGTATATAAACTTTTAAATGGAGCTAATGGATGATGAGACACAGATTTATTTCTTCACGCTGGGCTAATAGCTGTAGGCAGGTTGAGTTTTTGCTCGTGTTGATCAATGAGCAGTCAGTAGTGAACAGACCGGGGCAGGAATGGCCTCCAGGTACTTACACATTCCATCACAGTTCAGCTCAGTGCGTGCGTGAGAGAGAGCGATATGAAACGAACCTCAACACACTCAATCTTACCTGTGTTTCTTATTGACTGTCATAATCCAAACACAAAAAAGATGCGGTTTAATTTCCAGCAGAGGGCAGCATCCACCTGCCAGTACTAAAGACAAAGCCCTGTCATTAGCTGTTTTCTGTTTGAGCTGGTGCATAGTGTCAAAATGAAAAGGCATCCAGTCTCCAGTCACAGCTGACAGGAACTGATGGCTGCCATGAAACCACCTCTCACATTTAAACACTTCTCTGTTTGATTTGCTCTTATTCAGGCATTTAAAAAAAATGTAAAGAAGTAACTGTACCTGCCACCCAGTGGTCTTCACTAACTTTTCATGGGAGCCACACATGCAGGTCACAGTGACTGTGAAGCACCCCAAACTAGGACATTTAGGTGGAAACAACACCAAGGGTTGGTTGTGTGGAGGACAGTTCATTTTTTTATGAGGCTGTATTTAGACTAAGTGGTGCACTTAGAGATGAGACTTATGGGAATGTGAGAGTAGCTATAATTAGTTTGGAAGATATTTGTTCTTAAACTAAAGATTTGAAACATTGCCCTGATGGAAGATGAAAGACCCAGACCAAAGTCGGTGTTAGTACAGTTTATCCTGTGGGCAACATGAAGGGATCAGCGTGTAGGATTTAGTGGCATCTTGTGTTGAGCTCTCATATGGCAACCAACTGAATGCTTGTCAGGACCTGGCTCAAGTGGCTGTGATCAAGTTTTTACTAAATACCTTTATTTATCCTGAAGTAAATCAACCAAACCGAACCAAAGGCCACAACAGACAAACAGAGGTAAGGAGCAGCAGGGAGCTGTGAGCACTCAGCACACCAGCTGTACAACTACAGCGTAAAGGCAATCAACCTAATCCCTTCCATTGCAAGACAAAGAGAGAGACTGGAACACACACACAGACACACCTTTAATATGGGGACGCCCCCGAACCCACTGGGCTACAGCCAACACCCCACATCCCGACATAACCTGTAACTGCTGAAGGCCCAGACCAAAGAGTTGTGGAATAGTTACGCTGACAAACTCTCTGAACAGTAAGAAGCAGCCTTCTCAACCCCATCCTACTGCAACAAAACATCACCTGCACCCGCTCCAACCTGACCAGCCCCCACCTGACCAGCCCCCACCTCTAATTTGAACATGCCACCACCGTAGAAACATTTGTGCAGAAAGCACAACAGTAACTGACTGCTCCGGCACCATCCACTGCTGCCACTTGATTGGCTGGCTGGATGACTGTATTAATATGCAGGTGTGCAGGCGTTAACTAGGTGCTCAGTGACTGTAACTTTTGAGAGCATAACTTGATGGATCACAATGAAACTTCGAGAGGGAGTAGCCAATCGGTGATCTAGATTGACCTATAACTTCAGCACTATATGTCATTGTGTCTGTGTGTTATTTTGCAAGAATGTGTGTAATTCTTTTGATTTCTGTGAAATCCTTACATCACTGGAAATGATTTACAGTGAAATTATCATAACATAACAGCTGAGGCACTGATAAAGCATTTGAGAAATAGTTTTTTTATTGTGTAGTTTGTTTCACCCTTTACTTACTTACCTTTCAACAGTTTGTTGAATATCTAAATCTTAAGTGAGAATAAAAGCTCCTGCTCACACCCACCCAGCATTCATTACAGACACTCATCAAACTACCTCACTAATTGATTTGACCCAGTTCTCTGGCTGCAGGACTACACTCAACCCACTGTTGTGTGCCTTTAATTGCCCTGGGGAGTATTACCTTGTGAGGACACATGAGGGCCCCAGAGGCTTACCAGTCACACAAGCAGCTTTCAAACAGTCTGCGTCCCACAGCCTTGGGGCTGATGGCCCCTGCAGGGGAACCAAGCCTTCCTATGCAAATCTGTGTCTGTGAATTCCAGCATCATAACTGATGTCGAAATGGCCTTTCAGTTAAAGACTGGAATACTAGCAAATCAAATATAATTTCTTGTATATGAAACAACCTGCTCAACCCTTGAAGACCCAGTAAATCAGATAGAGTGGAGGTGGCGGCTCCTGTCCCAGTGTCAGAAGACCTTGTCGACATGTTGGAGGTCTGTTAGAGTCAGGGTCATGGCTGCAACTGAGAACACACATTTCATGTCTCCACTGAAGCTAATACAGAGTTTTTATTTGAACAAAATGTCATTTTATTGTGTCTGACCAAACAATTCAGTTAAATTAATACATGATATTGTGAGTATTTTTCCTCTCAGTATTATATCCAGGCCCTTCATATGAGCCCTTCATATCGACATAGAGAATGGGTCCTCCTCCACACAGATCGGCACGTTTCTCCAGTAGCCTTGAACGGACAAACCAAACACTGGCTCCTGAAAGGGCCTTTTAGATTACCAGAGGGCCACCATGGGAGCTCCTGCACTCCGACAGGAAGCGGTTGGGGTATGGCTATTCAGTTCAGTGTGCAACGCCACTGCTCGACACACTCGGCTGATGTTTCTGACCACATTCTAATGCACTTTTCTACTAGTATTTGTGGTGAAAGTCAACAAAATTTTTATCTTTGTCCTTATGGACATACTGTACACACTGAATATTTTCAAGTCTGGAAAAAAGAAGTGTTTACAACATTTAGGTCTTAAGAGAACAGCAAAAGGAAAATATTTTTTTTTTTTTTTTTGTTGTTTATGTTTTGTTTTCTTGTCTGATTCCACTTATATAATCCCTGACATGAGAGAGCACTAAATGGTTGAAATTTCAGTATTAGTTAATTTTGTTTACATATACTTTTCAATCTCTTAATATTTTATTCAGCAAAAGTCCAAATCAGGACACTGAACAGTGAATAAATATTTTACCGTGTTGCACTGTGAATAAGGTTTTAGTGTGGTACATCAGTCATATTAAAATATTTGACTATATGGACATTGTTCATATGACTAATGTCATATTAGCCTTCTCTCACAACAAGGATTTGCTGGGAAAACTAATCAGGATTAATTCATTTATACTTTGCTCTTTGTTATTCAATTAGTTCAAAATTAGATGAAACAAAATGTATTAAATGGGCTGAAATGAGTGATGATCATAATAGTGTTTATTATCTACAGTTGTACAGTAATGAAAAATAAGATGAAACTTCATCATTTACAGCACAAGTCAAAACACTAGTCATTTAGGAACTCACACTGTTAATTAGGGCTTCTAAAATTGTTATCAGGTAGAGTAGCTTTTGGACAGGGCGATGGTTATTTAGATCATAGGGACCGCCACCTATATGAAGAGGAAGAACAGGAGTTGCCATCAAACTTTAGGGTTTTTACCTTAGTGCATAGTCTTAATGAAAAATGTGTGTCAATAGTTCAGCAGTAAGAGGTACTTAGATTTTATACACACTTTGTCACTTTATAACATCTGCAAAAACAGATTTTCCTTTTAAATGCTGAAAGTTAATGAAGCTGCAAGGACATCTTTTCTCTGGCAGGAGCGAAATGAAAAGGGTGATTTGATTAGACGAGACATTACCAGATTGATTCACGTGCCTTTGTTGTCTGAACACTTACTTTTAGGTAAATGAGGCCCTGCTGTAAAGGATTATAAAAGTGTTATATATGTTTAAGTTCCATAGTCAAAGTCAGTTCAAATCATTGACAGTGACTGCTCCCACCTATGGATCTGAGCTTTGAATGTGATAGTCCTGTTGATTAATGAAAATCATCTTAAAAGTACTTAACAACATTAATGCAATAGAGAAAGACAGAAAGTGGAGATGTGCAGGGCTGCATTTTCCTCATAGCTGATTTATTCATGGAGGTATTCGTGGTGGTGTGTGTGTGACTGCTCTGTTTTGTTCTGATTTTCCTGTTCTCCTGTTGAATGTCGACCAGCGGCACGATGGTGAAAATATGCTCATGTTCTTAAACACTTGTGTGCTACTCAGCTCTTTGTAATTGTTGTGTCTCTCAGCTGAGCAGAGATATTGCAGCATCTTTTGGGGTATGATAGATATCTGAATCTCTGAATGTTGAGTAGATACTACCTCTCCAGTCATGGCTGAGCCAGTGCGGGTTTTACATTGTTCAAATCACGTGATCACTGACTCGTAGCCATTGGAGGCAAACTGTAGGCCTACTGGAAACGTGTTCAGTCCCTCAGCACATGCAAAAAAAAATAACACGTCTGGATGCTCAGGAGACTCAGCCAGAAGTCCACCAACCTACAAACCAAATAGTGCTGTCGAGTTCCGCCTTACCTTTGTTGTCATGGTAACCATGATGAAGTCATGGTTACAGTTGTGGAACAGCTTTAGACACAAAAACTACTTGGTTGGGTTCAGCAGAAATCCTGGTTTGGTTTATAAAGAAATACTTTCTTGAGCTAGGCTAGGGTTCTCACCGTTGTTGTCATGGTTACAATAATAAACACACAGTTTGGGTTGTGAAATGGTTATGGACAAAATAAACAGTGTTGTCATTTTTCGCAGCTAATGATCGAGCTAGCAAACTAGCAAGTGGATATGGAAATGCAGGAAATCAAAGGCCAAATGACAGAGATAAGGCTGCTGGGACCTTTTCCTCAGACGTGCCATTAAACTACTATACAATTTAAATTACAATATATTTGGTCGAACTTACCATCCACCGAAAGATGAACCTGTGTGGTCTCCACCATTTCCGAAAACATTAGTAAGCACGTCAGCACTTGTGAACTCTTAGTTTTCAGAAAATCTCCACTTCCAAGGTCGTGAAAACCACAAGAGGGTTTGTTCATGGACTATTGTCATGAACAAAATTTAAACACGACCCCCGTTTGAGAGCGGCAAAAGCCATGTGTATTTCCAACCTATCACCTATCTGTCCTCCCAAACGCTTCCTTCCTCTTTTCTCTCAACAATGTGTTGCGCTGCAGTACGCCTCAGGTTGGGTCTGAACAACTGATACAGCGTGTGGGGTGGATGCACGTACAGTATGTGTCGCAATGAGGTGGTTGAGAAAATGTAGTGCCAAAGCAAAGGTTTGACGTTAAATGAAGTGGTGACTACCCCACAGACCCAACTCTGCTCCAGACTATCCCTTTAAGATGAGGTTAAACAGAAAATCACAGTGAAGCTTGTTTCCAAACACACATCCAACCAAAAAAAAAAGAGAGTGTGAATGATGGGAGAAAAAACCTGATTTATTTTCAAAGCTTTTATGATGCTTTCCATTGTTTCCATCAAGCTTTAGTCCTGGTGCACACTACGACTGCCAGTGGGGACGTAACTGTTGCAGAGATACAAAGGAACTGCTCAAATTACACCTGGGACAATTACTGCAGCAAGGCGCTGTCTGCGGGACAAAAGAGTGTTATCTAAAACTACTCACAGAGAATGTACAGGAAAAAAATCAATTACTGCCCAGGCTTTGTTGCAGGTTTTAGGCTGTCTGGTATGTCACACTTAAAATATTGTATTGTCAACAGTGGATTAGTACCCAGCACTGAGATATTTTCTGTCTTTAAAATGACTAAATTACCTGTAATACCGTAAGTACAAGTGGCCTCTGAGCTAGGCATTAGTCACTATTCTGTGTACATTCATAAAGTGACTTTATAGCATAGCTGAAAGTAATAACATATGACAATTTGCTTGAATCCCAGCAACCTTGAAGAGGCAGCCTCAATTTTAAAACCTTTTGGTTACGAGCTTTACAGAAGGAAAACATCCACTGATTGAACACAGCTGCTGAAAGAGATGATGATGTTACCCGCTACTTGTAAAAACTACAGAGCCTTGTTAGCTAAAGAGCTCAGGAAGTGTTTATCACTGGTCCATCAGTCTGGTGGAGAGCTGATTTAAAATAATGCCAATAGCTTTGAAGCTGAACAACCAGAACCAAACCAATGTGAGCAAAGTGAAAAGTTTTGGTAATTTGGACAGTGTTGGATTGCAGTGAAATCAATGTCATTAGTTTCTTCCATATCACAAAAAACAGAGCTATACTGTAAATTGTCCAGCCAGTATTTGCGTTACCTTTCTTAAAACACTCACTGTTTGCTTTGACAAAATTTAATCGACAGACCCAAACTTCAGACCAAACGTCAGACCATCACACGACCTTTATGGTGAAAACATATAGTTTCGTTTAATAAAATTGCTCAATAATTTCCTAACAATTTTCTTTTTTATCAAATGATTGTTTGGCAAAAGGTCCAGAAACAGGAGAAGAAACAGGAGAACAGGAGAAGTTGCAGGTGAATCCATAATTTGGTGGTGTAGTGAGCGTGTCCAGCACAGGCGGGTGTGTGAACCGGTGCCGCGGTGCGACTCACTCATGTGTTCGCTCTCGATACACACCCAGTATTTGTTAGCTTTGCTTTGGTCTTTTCATGGGATTCATTGACAATACAACAATTTACAAAGAACACAACTCCCTCTTCTTTTAGTTATATTTACACATATTAATGCATCTGCAGACTCTCCTCCAGTCATTATAGCACTGCCGCAGCCTAGCTGTGCCTGCATTAGCTGAGCAGATTATCTGGAAACACTCAGTACCCATTAACAATGGAGTTGTCACTGGCCTGAGAACACAGGGTTCCTACGCCAGAAACCAACACACACAACAATTAATCCCAATTATGAGCTCATTTGTCAAAAGGACTCAGAGTGTAAACCTAATGTGCAAACTTCAACAACTCTGACGAAGCTTAATTGGCAGGGAAGTTTGTTTTCACAACACCATCATTAACTGCGAGCACTCGATCTTTATAAGGCACCAAGGATTTTCGAGCAAAAGCGACGAGAGAAGCTGGATAAAAATTCCCGGCTTGCGGTGAAAACCGTCGGTGCGCGACAATTTCCGAGCTCAGCTGCCAGTGTAGCCCTCCGCCATAGCTCGAAACAAGCTCTTTATTTAGAGGGTTCAAGAACAGCTTGCTCTCTTACTGTGGAGCATAATCACCACATTTGTGAATGTAAAGCAGGGGTTTGAATGTAACCATTCATCTTGAGTTACTGTGTTGTCCATCAGACATCAAGGCCCTCCAAGGCCTGCGCTCTCCACGGCAACCTACTTTGTATTAGAGAGCCTAAAAAGCTTTGCCACAAAGTGCCAAGTAGCCCTGGGTCCTAATAACACAACCACAATGAGCCAACTTATGGCAATTACAATAAGCATTAATGGCATGTTATGCACATGGTCATTTCTCCAGCCTGCTTTGACTGTGTTAACTGTCTATTCATGTGTGTCGGAAGAGGAGGAATCTCAGAGAGCTCCTGAGCAAAAGTAACCATTTCCTCCCCAGAAATGACTTGAAATTTCACCCCCTCATTCTGTCCATCTGGCTCCAGCAGTTTGGGGTTCGATTTGATTTCCTGGGACGCGCTTATTTCGAACCAGACATTAAGCGTGTCCCCAGAGCGGCTCTAATTTCCGGTGTTGAAATAATGAAAAACGGTCTGGAGTCAGGTCACATTACAACACCGCACATTGTTCAGTCATTTAAAGAATGTCACTGAAGCCGTGCTGTGTTGGAGTGATGATAATGCTGGTGATTCAGCGCTGGCCTGTGGAGAGTGGACCGTAGGTAGAGCTGTGTGTGTGTGTGTGTGTGGGGGGGAGAGTGCTTGCCTCCAAAGTTAGAGGCTTCCAGTATAAATACACATGAAGGAATATTTATATAAATATATATATATCTTCAAACCCTGTGGATTATCTTTTTCATTTCTTTTCTGTCAAACTTTGGGATGTGATGGAGGAGAATTGAAGGCCAGCTGATGGGGCCGCTGTGTTTGGATTGGATTGTATGAAAGACAAGGACCATCCTGCCTCAAGATCAGGTTTAGTCCAACACTGCTGTGTTACAGTATAATTTATCGGATTTTATTGCATTACGGAGGCTTTTCTCCAGCGCCATTGTTCTCCACTAATATTAAATAATACCTTTGTAATTGTCTTTCTTGAGTGGGTGGAACAAAATCTGAAGAAGCAATACTTTAAAGTTCAGGCTTCGAGTGCAGAAAAAATAAAGGTTATTCAGTTAGAATTTTTTTTTACATCTAGTCAGACGTATTTTCACAGGGAATTCATAGTGAAAAGTAAACTAGTTTTCATACTTACAGGATTCCTTTTTATGGCAATAATGGAATTGGTGGAGGAAATATTAAGTGCAGTAATAAATAATGAATATACAGTGAGGGTGATATGTCATATGTCACATGTATTATTACTTGAAGATACAGAAATAAATGGCATTCGAAGGGTTAAATACTCCTGGTCTGAGGCTGTTTTCAGAATGTGTTCAAATAAATGACTTTAATCTAAAATAACTAAAAGTTGCTTCTGCGAGACACCACAAGGCTCTGTCTTTACAGTTGCTCCAAACACAGCAATTTTAAGTCGACAAAATGTGGACAAGGTCACACAAACCCAGTGTCGCAGCTTGTTACCAGGTAAATGCTGGGGGTTTTATATTCAGTGTGCCGGGTGACATCACTGGCAAACGCTGCAGACTGCAGTATGACGGCTGACGATGGTGGAAGCCAACAGAATACAGTGGTTTTCTTTTCATGCTGCCAATTTCAAGCGATATTATAATTGGAATAATAATATTAGAATTTATTTGTGCACCAAATAAGGTTTCTGATGTGATATAAAGCTAGATCATGTCCTGGTGGTATATACAGTAGATCTCTGAGTGTTCTGAGGGTATAGGGTGCCTACTATAGAAACCCTTCATCTCAAAAATTATCTCCCCTATATGTACAGCATCATATTAGTGAATGTGAAATATACAGTAAACTTGTTCAACATACTGAATGTACTGTAGTTGTTGGTGTGCATCAATTACAAGGCTAATGAAATTAAAAATTTATATTTTTTTTTATTTTACTGATTTACAAGCTGAAGTTTGTTGATGGTCAAGTTGCAGGAAGCGCAGAGCTGGCAATTTACCACTTTAAAATGTGTGCATTGTACAGGAGATGCATGCAGTGTTCTTTGCACACTGATTGTGTTATATCTTTTTCTCCTCCTCAGCCATTGTGTGTCACCGAGAGGCCAAGATGCTGCATCCTCAATCTATTTCCCAGGCTGGAGTTCTGCACCGCAGCTTGAGAAGCCCAGGTCCCCTTTGGTCGCTCCCTTTTTAGCCTCCTTTTTTACCTCCCTCAAACAATGGCTCCTGCCCCTCTCGGAGCTGCAGCCCCCTAAACACTCCGTGAATAAAGTTAGTCCAACATGCAGCCCTTAAACCCACCCCAAGACTGCTGCCGGGCAGCCACACTCGCAGAATTGTTTGTTAATAGTCCAATTAGATAATTGCCATCTTTCACTCCTTTTCCTCTCTGTTTCCCATAAAGGCATGAATGGCACTCAAGGAGGGGGGCAGGTTGAAGAGGGCTTCTGGCCAGCTAAGGTGACAAGAAGGGCCAGAGAATGTTCCTTGCACTAGTCCACCAGTTTGAATTGAATCATTGTGGCCTAATCAATGGTCTTATTGGATTACTGGCCACTGCTGTGTTCAGAGATATTGTTGCACTGACAATGAAAATAGCTAAGAGTTGGTGGTTGGGTGGGTGGGTGGGTAGTGGGCTGGAAGGCGAGTGGTGGAGAGAGGCAGGGGCCATTCCAGGGGTAAGCATGTGTGAGAGAGACTGTAGGCAGTCTGAGCACTATTGACAAGTTGTATTCTCCTTTTTCTTTGTCTTTCTCAAATGTGCAGGTTAAGGCCATGAGAGCTGAAGATGGCTTCTTGGGTGCCGTTGTTGTAATGGTGAAGGACGTGGCGCTTAGCAGCCAGGACCTCGCTCGGTTGCTCTGCGCAGCTCTCTGAATGAACACGAGATGACACAGGAAACTTTAACACAATCCTTGTCAAAGCCGAGCCCGCGTCGCTGCAGCGCTGAAAGTGGCTGGCTCGTCATTGTCTTCATAAATTTTGATTGACACGGATTTGTTCATTAGGCTTTTTCTCCCCACCTATGTCTCTCTCTCTCTCTCACTCCCTCTCTGGCTTTCTCCCAGTCTGTCTTGCCTACAATAGCTTAGCGGTGAGATCTGCACATTGCAGAATTCTGTTGATTGGCGAGGGAGCCAAAGGGAGAAAACGGGATCAAAGTTCGCTGACACGTTGCGGCAATCAGGTGCACTGTGAAAAGTCCGGGCGGAAAAAAATGTCTGGCTGTTCCCTGCGGATGGAAGAATGAAGCGCCCGGGAACTTTTTTCAGGTCTGGAAGAGTCGTACCCCTGTGATTGTGTGCCTTCATGTGGGGTTTAGGGAGGATCGGTTGCGAGACAAGCCCAATCATTTGTCCTGATTCCCTGGGCTGAGAGCAGGCAAACAGAGGGGGACGGGACGAGCAAACCCCTCCATCAAGACCTGATCTATTTCCCCAAACAATTTAGTGTATTCATGAGGTTACGCAAATGTGGAGGCAGCAAAATTACCGTAATCAATTGAAACAGCAAGTGCGCATCCATGGCTCTGATTATTTGAAGATCATCTCTCAGCCTGATGTCTATGTAACGAGGAAAGGGGGGGCGCAGAATTACTGCTGAGTTTCGCCGAGAAGTCCATGATCATTGGGCAAAGGGAGTTTGGTCAGTGATAATAGGGCTCCCTGGTCTGGCGACGGAAGTATTTCACCAAACATTAGATAGCTGACTCTGCCCTGCTGAAAGGTGCTGTTTTGAAACTAAAACCCACACTGTCCAGACGATCTGGTGTGCCGCACTCTCCGTAATATCCGTCTTTTTTTTTATTCACCTGACAAAGGAAAAAAAAAGACGAACCGCAGGTCCAAGAGGATAAACTGAGAATGGAGGTCAGGTACAACCAAGAGACGGAAGCGATGGTGCTGAAGAATGGACTAAAGGAGGCGAAGGATGGAAAGGACTCCCAGGGAAGCTTGTCCAAAAGCTTCCTGAAGGAGCAGCAGGACTCCTTTTCCCCCTCTGGGACTCTAGACAACTGCGAGAAGAACAGAGGGAGCACAGGAGACCCAGACTACTGTCGGAGAATACTCGTCCGAGGTAAGGCTTGTTTTCTTTGCTTTGTTTGTAGCAAACTGGCACTTCTGTACTGAAGAAATTGTACAGATTGATCAAGTTTGCAGCGTGAACTGCTACTGGACTCATGTGTATTTTAGTATCTGCCAGAACAAAGTTGTAAAACAAGGCCTTTGTAATAACAGACATTGGTTGTTCACATAAAGAGAGAAAGTGGACAATAATAGGGAATATCTCCTTAAACTAAAAATCCATACTTTTTCTTTTTCCATTTATTTCATCTACATCTATGGAGTCTATTCTAGTCTCCGAATCTGTTTTTTTCCCGTTTGTTTGCTTGTTTTCAGTTTGAGTGGGACAATGAAATTATTTTCCATTAAAATGAATTGACTTTAATTAAAGTCTCAATCTTTAATTTTAGGTCAGTCGTTCCATATGACTCTTTTTTTCATTCAAATTTTGTAAACTCCAGATCTTTCTTCAGTAACAACATGACAACTAATATTAAATTATTAAAAACTGTTTAGTGTTAATTATTAAAGGAGAAAATTCACATGTATTCCCCTGGTATTTAATATCAACAAAGCATGTGTGGAGTTGTGTTTATGACTGGCAGGTCATAAACACGACTGAGAGAGCCATTTATGTGATTTCCTTCATGCCGTGTTGACCCAACACTGAGAGTGTATGACAACAAGCAACAAATAGAACTTCATTAAAAACTGAGGATTCATTAAAGAAAAAGACAGAAAGAAACAGAGCAGGCTCCCTTCCTGAAACACACCAAATATTTTCTGCTTTTTGGACCATTGTTAAGTGTATTTGTATTTATGTGTTTGTTTTTTGCTCATAATAAAATGATTTTTATATTAACATTTAGTTAGCAGGATTTGTGTGTTCATATTATCTATATTATTATTATTAGCTTCTGCCTTGCACGTGCTTGTTAAGCAAATATAGGTTGCTCGTGACGACAGCGTGCATTGTTGTGATTTCTCTTTTGTGCTAAAATAGGCAAGAATCATAGCAGTAAAGTGGCTGGAGCTGCAGCATGTTTCAGTCATTTTTATCTAATCTTCTTTTATTAGGTGTACAACAGTTTTAGCACCTGCTTTACAGTTATCACACCATATTTCAAATAATAATAGTAATAATGTGTTATCAGCTAATGGATGTGATACACAATTTAAACAAACAATATTTGTCTCTAGTAACTCTCACTCTAGTACTCTAAGTACGTTACATCTATTCCACATATACTTGGGTTCAATAAGCAAAATCTGAATTTGACTCATTACTTTGTATTGCTAGTACCTCCACCTCTGTGCTACCTGTAATAATAATAATAATTCTGATATTTGGTCATGTAAAAACAGTCTACACCTCAAAATGTATTTTTTTTTATCAGTTTGAATTGTTACGTTGGTACACTGTTAATTCAAAGTGCTTATTACTGCAGATGCTAAAGGCTCGATCCGAGAGATTATCCTGCCCAAGGGTTTGGATTTGGACCGGCCCAAGCGAACTCGCACCTCCTTCACTGCAGAGCAGCTCTACCGCTTAGAGATGGAGTTTCAGAGGTGCCAGTATGTGGTTGGGAGGGAACGGACTGAACTGGCCCGCCAGCTCAACCTGTCTGAAACTCAGGTATGTGCGCATCACGCTTGTGCATGTGTGAACGAGAAAATCCACTGCAGAGAAGATAGAATGGATTATTTAAAAAAATTTTTTTTGTCAAAACGTAATTTTCTTTTCATGTCTTTTTATACCAAGCCACAACCAGGTAATCGTGTAACAATCTATTAGAACCAGGTGCTTTGACACAGAAGAAGCCTTTAAGTCTTTTCAGCTAATTAATTTTTTTGGTCCTGACAGAAATCAGTAATCAATACATACTGAGACAAAACAATCTGTTAATTTGAAGTGGTCTACTCATAACGAGTGTTTGAATCAGAGCAGAATTTTGTTTCTCAGGTGATCGTGTTTAAAATACAAAACATTTAACATCTATGCTGGAGTGCTCGGGCGCAGGTTGTAATTCAGTGTTTTTCTTTGCTTCACATTTACTGCAGAACGTTGCTTGCACCTCTAAGGATTTCCCACTGAAAGATATCTAATTGTATGCATCCCTTTTTAGTAACTGTAATCAATTAGTCTTCTCAATTAATTTAACATTTCGCCAGTGTTGCTTGAAGCTGCTAAAATGAAAGCCGCCTTGAGGAAAAAAAAACAACAGAAAAACGTGCAGACTGCCCAGTAACATCATGCGTGTGGGGTCAGCAGCGGGTCACGCAGCCTGTGTTTGACACCAGATTCCACAGCAAACAGTAACCCTGTGATTAAGATTTAAGGAAAGCCCAGCTGCCTGCGTCAGGAGCCGAGGAGCTGTATTTAATGGAACGAATTTTTGAAATTCGTTCCATTAAACAGCTAACAGTGCCATCGGCTTGGTGTTAATGCATTGTGGCTTTGGGGGCGGCAGAAGGAGGTTGACCTGTAGAGTGGAGGCCTTTGAGAAGTCAGCCTTTTCTCACGATGCCACACCACAACCAGCAACTGGAACCTGTTGGTTTAGAGCAAACACACGCTTCCTCTCATTTGCATTAACTTGTCACATTTTAAATATTTTAATATTTCTGATTTCTTTTAAAAAAATTATATATATGTAAATTCAGACCAATGAATGAAGTGTGTGAAGATGAAGGTAATACAGAAAACAACCTTTGCTCCCTCTTTATGCAGGACAAAGGCGTCAGGATTTTCCGCTTGTCCTGCTGAAATGCCTTTTAATGACAACGTGGGGGAAATTAACATTCGGTTCCCGGGCACTCACGGCTTGTTACATTTTAGAAGGACAGCCATTTGCCATGCGTGCACCTCATCTTTGTTGTCCTTCTCCTTCCGCTGAGGACGTAACCTCTGAAATGAACAAGCTGTTTCTTTAAGTCACAAACAGAAAACAGTGGAGTGAACGGCAGGGCCTCCTCTCTTGACTTGAAATGGTTGTTAATGGCGACTGAGGAGTTTAACCACCTACTGAGGTGAAGGGGAAAAAAGATATTCAAATGTGATTGGACTGCCGGCAGGATTGAGATGGAGGCTCTCTCCTGATTGGTACATGCACATTTGTACTATATGAAAGCAGTGAGGTGTGATTACGGGAGACTGAACAGGTAGGACACATATTTGTTCTTTTAGTCAAGAGGACTGTGTGGGACTGCAGAACTGATGTGTTAAAATCACTCAATGAATATGCTGAGCCAGGTGAACGACTGGATTGAAAATATTAAATGGCATATATGATCCTTTTGCTATATTTCAATCAGCAATATCAAAAGGAATGCTTTCTTTTTCATCCTTAGGTATGTAAATAACATCAGTGCCCCCCCCATCATACTTCTACATAAATTGCTGGATAGTGCTGTGCACATACTGTAAGAAATGACATGTATAGCACAGCTGAACGCTTCTTTTATGGAGATGTTGACATCTCTACATTTTCAGTAATGGCAAGGATAATGAATCAGATGTTGTTATTTTGTGATTTTTCAGATGTCATGGCAGCCTTCTTTGATTTTTCACTTCATTCTAGGATTTCTCAATTTCTGTCTGGGGTTCTTTGTTCTTCAAGGCCAGGGAATCTCATGATGCTAATTAAAAGAAGGTGCAGGTCACTGAAGTCATAGTTAATTGTTGCCATTTTGGTTTGGAGGTATGCCCACACTTTATGTAAACATGTTAGTCAGGGTTTCTGTGCTTTTAAATGATGTTGAATATCTTGTGCTGCAAAATAAGGGCTGCCACTTACTGTTATTTATAGGATCAGTTAATATGTAATGTAGATGTACAAGGGGGAAAAAATCATCATTTAGTTCATAAAATGTCAGAAAATAGAATAACTATCAGAAGGTTTCAGTTGGCAACAAAAACTTCACGATCCACACATATTCCATTTAAAATAAATAAAACAGAGCCATCCTCACATTTAAGAGGCTGACTCCAATGAATGTTCGTATTTTTTTTTTGCTTGATAATTGACTTTAACAATCCAGCCATTATCAAAAAATTATTGGCAATCATTTTTTGTCGACTGATAATTTCAGCTTTAAATAAATCAGCGTCACAATTTTGCAGCATAATTGTGACAATCAAAAAGATTCTGTAAAACCAATAGGCAATGAAATGACTGTGTCTGTTTTTCTATTGCCGGTTCTTTGTAGGTTTTGAAAGACAAGATTGAGTGGAAGCTCACTTCATGCCTGAACCTTCTGCAGTGTCAGAGGATGAGAAAGTGAAGCACAGGTCTACATAGGACTTTATCTTTGATGAGGTTCTGACTGCAACAACTTCCTGCCTGTTAGTGCGTGACACTGAGCCTTCTCCTCCGTGAATGAGTGAAATCCCAGCAGCTTTTGTTCAGTTACATGTTGGACCACGTTTATTTGTGTGCATCTGTGCATACATACAGCTACAATACATTAAAGAATATCTGAAGTGTACGTGGCGACTGGGTTGGGAATGGAGGAGCGTTTTGCAGCATGTGCTGTGCAAGCAACAGCTTTGGGTGAAAACAATCAACTTAACCCGTGAAGACACAGAGTTGTATAGATCATGGTGCAATTATCTCCAAGTACTGCGATTACCAGATTATTGCTACACTATAATCACAGTTTTCACAGCAACTATCAGTAAAAGTGAATTATTGCAGGGCAGTTTTCTTCCTGCTATGCCAGTAATAACAGAGAATGTTATAAAGCCTTTCCAAAATGGCTACGTATAATGTTAAATGAACTATATGTTGGACATTAGCATTCTATAAAGGGTGTTTCTCTTATCTGTGTTCCTCTCCAGGTGAAGGTCTGGTTCCAGAACCGGCGCACCAAGCAGAAGAAGGATCAGGGGAAGGACTCTGAGCTGCGTTCGGTGGTTTCAGAAACAGCAGCGACTTGCAGCGTCCTCAGACTGCTGGAGCAGGGGCGGCTGCTGACGCCTCCGGGCCTGCCGGGCCTGCTGCCCCACTGCAGCAGTGGCACTCTGGGCTCTGCCCTGCGCGCCCCCTCCATGGCCATGGCCAGCAATGGCAGCAACAGCAGCAGCAGCAATGGCAGCGGCGGCGGCGGCAGCACCGGCACAGCTGGCGGCAGCCCTCCTCTGCCTGCCGTCACCAGCTCAGGGACAGTGGCAGGCCTGCAGAGCTCACCTGCAGCTCACAGCCTCTTCAGCTTTCCCATGCCCTCCTTACTCAGCGGCGTCGCCAGCCGCATTTCCTCCAACCCCCTGTCCATGGCCGGCTCGCTGGCCGGCAACCTGCAGGAACTTTCTGCCCGCTACCTGAGCTCCTCAGCTTTTGAGCCTTACTCGCGGACCAATGGCAAAGAATCCATGGACAAGAAAATTCTGGAATGATGCTTTTTTTCTCCAAGAGATGGATTCCTGTTTCCTCGGGACATGTTTTGGTTGTGCTCTTGGCGTTCACTGTCTTTGTTTGGTTTTGCTCCGTCTCTTTCATCTGTCTGTGTCATGTTCTGTAGCAGTTCATGTATTCCAGTTGCACATCTGGCGCCTTGTACAAGCGAGAAAACAAAGACCTGTACAAGTTCATCTAACAAAGACAGGGTGGTGGTGGAAAGATTTTGCACAAAATGTTCACACAGGACTTTGTTACAGAGATTTAGAAAGACACACTGAGGGATCTTTCAGGTTTCTGATTAACAAATCTTCAGTCTTGCCTGTTAATCAAAAATAACAATATAGACAGGGGCCTAGAGAATATGGCTGCTTCATACCACAAAAGCTGTACCACTGCAGGAGAAGTGGTGCACTGTGTATAGCAGGAAGTGTTAGACTGGTGACAGAAAGTGTAAAGTGATGGTACCTTCTTGAATTATGTTTCATTATTTGATCGTGTTGGGTAGATGCATGTCACTGCAGCGGGTAGACGAGGAGAAACAAGGTGATTTGTCGAACACCAGCAGCAGCAGCAGCAATTTGTGAGAGCCAATCAGCCAATCAGAATGTTTTCAAATTGAAACGTAGCGTTATGTATGAACGAGCAAGGCCAGGTTTTCAACACAGAGCTGAGGGAAAAAAAAGTGCCTCTGTTCGAAGGTCACTGCAAGGACAAAATCAGCACAAAACCCGATGCATCGACACGTGAATGCAGTTCACGTCTTATGCATCAGCTTATACAGATGTTTTGCAAAAGAAAAAACAAAAAATAGATCTTTTGGGCATCTGTTTGTATTAAGTTTGGACCCACCCAAAACATAATCCAGAAAAGGTGATGTCATACAGTGTGATGGGTCAATGGAAATCAAAAACATTCGTAAGCTGCTTGCTTTGTTGAACACCACAAAGTAACAGTGTTTGCAACCTCTCCTTCCTGTGTGAAATTCTCACACTCCACAGCTTTCAGAAAAGATATGAGGCAGACCGATGCATGTGAAGACTGAATGGAATTATTGTAGTATAAAAGTACTGGAAAAGAGAAAAGTACCTTAAAATGGTTATTTTATTGTAAATTATTCACTTCTGTAATTAATAGATTATTAGTATCTGGAAAAATAATGAATGAATGTATTTGCGGGGTTGAGGAATCAATCAAAAGCTCTTTGGTGCTGTTGTTGTGAAATATCTTGAAATTTGTGAAACGTGTGGTACAAATGTGCATATATATTACGTATCTGGATACAGACAAAGTGTGTTTTTCTTTGTTTTCATATATGTTGCTATGGATCGAGTTATGATAAATTTCACGACTGTTATACCTCTTATACACACTGACCTTTTGACACTATTTTCTGGTGACGTGTCATCTGCTGATGTTGTTATCATCTTTTGATTGCAGTGGAACAACATGTGGCCGAAAGTCAAACGTGTAATAATAGCAGGATTAGAAACTGGAGTGAGCGGTTTTAAAAGGCAATTACAGGAAAACAAGACATTTTAAATAGATTTCAGTGGGAATGCAAGTAATTATTTGGATCCTGAATTAATTTGCCAGTTCCTTCATTATTATTAATTGTGCTGTCTATAAAATGTCAGAAATCACAGTGAAAAAAAGGCCTGCCCCGATTTCCTAAAGTGCAAGGCAATGTGTTTAATTGTCTTTTGTTCTGATCCACAATCAAAACCCAAAGATGTTCAATTCACAAAGATCTAAAACAAAGAAAAGCAGCAAAGTCTCAGATTGGACAAGATGGAATCTGGGAATGATTGGAATTTTTGCTTAATATAAGATTATAACCTCAATTATTACCTTTTAATTTTATGTCATTCAACTAATCAATGTATTGATTATTTATATATGTATCAGCTATAGATTTCCACATTTGCCTGAGTTGATTTAACTATTTGTGACTTAGGGAAACCAGATATAGTATGTAACATAGGCACAGGTGTAATTTCTTGTGGGAATGAGGGGGAACCTGTTGCATCATTTTCAGCTCAATTTATACACTAATATCTCTGAGTGTGACTATCATAATCCAGATAACAGTGGAGAGGAATTGAGCACAATGTCACTATACTCAGTTTGCCTTCAGTTACTGCCATGAGCTCACCACTTTTGATTTCTTGAACTTTTTTTGTCCTGGATTCTGCTTCTCAGGCAGGCTGCCCTAACTTCTTTAATAAGTCTACAGACAACACAGAGGGCTGAAAACTAATATAGTCTTTGAGGATTAAAAAAACAATCTTTTAGAGTCCGAATGTTTTTCGAAAAACGTATCAAGTATAAGATGTGTAATTATGTAAAGAGCTACTGTCATGTAATTTACAAAAAAAACCCATAAATACAGGAGGTAGCATTCCAAAAATCAGACTAAAATAAGTCCCCCTACTATTCTTTCCAGAATTTTCAACAGCATGTTGCTGTCTCCATCATTAATGTCTAACCACTGATTGAGACGGTGAGCTGTAGTGCAAAGCTCTAATGATCTTTTTTGCTTTGCATTCATGCAGTTTCCTTTTTTTTTTTTTTTTTTTTGGATGGTGGGGATGGGGGGTGAATAAACTTTAGTGTTCCTCTTCCCACTTAGGCCCACAGACACAATAACATTAGCTTACTGTGCCCTAAATTGGACTAAACTGATATGGCTTTTACTACAGTACAGGTAGTAAAAGAGCTTTTACTTGTGCAGTTTAGTGTTGTAACTTTTCTTTAAGAGTTCAGATATTTCATCCACGACTGGCTGTGAACAGAAGAAATGGACTTCAGAGCTTGAACGTGGTGAGATCAAAGTGGTTTGCAAAGATGCTTCCAAAAGTTTGAATTTGTTGAAATATTTGTCGTTTCTCGTAAGTGTAGTTCTGATTTTTACAGCAGAGTAATCACAGTAGAAATTCAGGCACTGTCCAGACAGAGAGAGAACTGAGGCTCTTTTGTGAGCAGAGCCAAAGAAACCAATCCTCCCCACTGTGTCTTGGGAAACTCCCCAGAAGAAGAAAAAAAAAAGGTCACACTTACGCCTCCTATCCCCTCTCCAACCTCCGCAGCCACCCCCACCCATTCTCTCCCTTCACCCCAAAGTCCAATTAGAAGGAAGGTCAGGGATGTTTTTGTAAGTGGGGGGTTTGTGGGTGGGGGTGGTGGGGTGCGGGGCTGTCATTGCTGCAGACCACCAACACATTTTTAACCGTCACATGGTCCCGTCTTTAAGCTCAGGTCTTAGAAGGTGAAAGAAAGGCTACATCCTGTTTTGTTGTTAGTATCTGTTTTTTGTCCACGGCCTTCTTGTGTTACACAGTGGATCTGGGGATTAATGTGCTAACAAGTCTAACTAAAAAAGCAACCTTCTTCTCGCACACTGATCGAGGAACATTGAGCTCTGCAGTGCAATAAATCGACAGGATTTCCCTTTTAGGCATCCCGGGCCTGTGAAAAACCTGCACAGTTCAGTCACTCTGCTCCTTCACAGGATAATTAATCCTATTAGGTAATCAAAGGAGTGAGGGGAGTGGAAACACCCGGAAAGCAAGGCTTCAAATTATGCATTCTTTAAAAAAAACAAACAACAAATTGGCATAAAGCCTTGAAATACATTCCAAATGTGTTGAAATGCTATCATCACTCACACTATTGTAGTCTGCTGGCACACATACCAAGATATTTTAATGTCACTTTTACAATTACACCAATGCTTTAAGTGAGTCGACATAAGGTGCACAAAATCCTGGTAAATAGTAAAATAGGCTATTATTTTCAGTGGAGTTATTGAACAAAGCTATTATCACTTAGTCATGTCTCTATCCGGTTTGATTATTCACTTATGGGACTCATCCTCTTTAAATGTAAGAAACAGAAAAAAGTGTTTCACTGCTGGCACAGCTGACTCATGTGAAAAAGCTGCTTGTGGTGATGAGCCCACAGAGAATTATTACCCACCTCTGTGGTACGAAGCGTGTCTTTAAGCTCATTGTTTTGGTTCGGTCTCAAAACTCTCATCAGCTTTGTTTCTATAGCTGCAGCTAGTTTAGCTGGTGAATGCTGGAGCTTCATACAGCTAAAATGTACCTGTGCCTATGTAGAAGACATACAAAGACATACAAATTAAAAATGCATTAAAACATTACACTAAAATTTCACCTTTTTATACTCAAATAGATAAAATTTGAATAGAACAAACATACAATTTTGTCAAACACTAAAACTAAATCAAAAGCAGCTGCCAAAATAAATACAGGTACTTATCAATGCTTTTTTGATGAAAACAGCTCTCTGCTTGTACTGGGAATAGTGACTGTGAACCAAAATACTAATTTAAGGAGGAGGAAAACAATGAGCTGAAAGCTAAAATGAGCTAAAATGCTCCATCAAGCTGAGAGGAACTGCACAGCTGAGTGATAATTCTCTCTGTGTTTGTTTGGCATTATTTATAATAAAATATTCTCCCTTATTATTCATATTAAATATATTGAGTTGTGCAGCTTGCGGTTGTGGCTAAAAAGAAAGAGACCTCAGATACAACACATGCCCTCCCACCCAATTCAATCTCCACACCATTACTTTCAGCTTTGCTTGATAAAGGACACACTACCTCTAACAATGGCAGTGAAGGATACTGATACTGTATATTGCAGAATGCAGTCCCTGGTTACCAGCAGGAATTTAATTTATGGTTAATAATCCAGGACACTGTGTGAGCCCTTTAACAACAGCAGTAGCAGGCATACCAAATTAATGTGTGAATATGATGATGATGATCTATTTTTGCCTAGATGGTTGGATCTGAGGAGTTTGAGGGAAGTCATATCCCTCTTAACTCTTCATAAAAGACTCAGGTGGGAAAATGTTGGGGCTTTTTTTTCTAAAATGAGGGCACTGCTCCTGTAGGAAGAAGCCCTTCACTTGCATTAATTTGCTATTTTTTGCATAGAGCCTGAAACGTTTGGATGAGCTCTCTAGGGGCTGCCATCAGCCTCACCACAGCAGTGCTTACCACTTCAATCTGTAGTGCTTTTCTGTCATCAGAGAGCTGTGCGTGTCTGTATGAGATGTGTGACTGCCGGCTGGCTGGTTGTGCATGGGGGCACGGTTCAAAATCATCTTCAAACACTCGCTTACAGGCTACAGTGCAGAACATGCTGCGTCAAATGAGAATGGATCAGAGCTCCAAAAATGAGAAAACAGCCAACAGTTTTTATGGGGAAAATATGTGCAATCATTTCATTTTACCTGCCACTCAACTATTCACTCACTAGGACACTGTGTTGGTGAATGTGGGTGTATGTCTGTGTGAGAGAGTCAGAGAGAGAGACACACACGAGCCCATGTTTATTCATACAGGAGAGGTATGATATGTCATTCTTCTATTTTTGAATATCTTATCAACAACATCATTACCGTAAATTCTCTAATAGTTGCTATTGAATTGCCAGACCAGGCCTTTATTTCTTATTTACCATTTTATGAGTATACTATGTCATATTTTAGCTAGAAACCCCCCTGTGTTCTCAACTGCTCTCATTTTAAGGTGCTGTAGATTTCAATTTACACACATTTGCTATGTGTGTACCAATAATTTAAACTAATAATAATCACTTTTTTCCCCACAAGAAAAGTAAACATTGTCCTCACTAATAATTTCCAATATGTTTTACTTCTGCTTTCTCTCTGTGCTCAGCCACTCCCATTGAAACTCAACAGTTCCTGCAGAAGTGGAATTATTGCTGTGGAAATTTTGAATTTCTCATGACAGCCATTATAATGCCAGTTATTTTCCAGGTGTTGCAGTAATGTTACTGTGACAGTCTGTGGAAATAGTATATTTCAATATAGTTAAAAGTATCATGCTATGGATATGTCAAGCACTTGAACTCAATAACTTCCGATCAACTTAAATTTTTATTCAGCACTACCTGGCAACTCCCATCATTAATAATGACAAAGCATACAAGCTTTTGTGATTTCGTCATACAAATGTGAGTGTGAAGTATTTCTCTGTTTATATACTTTAGTCCTGTCCAGTACATGTCCTCTCCCTCTCAGTATGGGCTGGGATACCGCCCATGATCTGGCCCAGACCCAATGGGTATAAATAAAGGTAAGATGTATGGCCAAACATGTACAAGGGGAAGTGTTAGTTTGAGTGTAAAGTCTGCTTTAATGCACCACTTATGTCAGCTGCATCATCTCTTTTCATTCAGAATTATAATAATAAGGGAGAGAAAGAAGCTGCTACCTCGTGAAAGAAAATGGACTTGTGAGCACTGCACTAGGCCTTTGCATGGTGGACAACATGACAACAACAGCACATTTAGTGATTTTAAAAGCTTTAAAGCTTAAGTACTTTTTTCCCACGTAGGACATTTAGTAAATTTGCAGAAGGGAAATCACAGGTATGAATATATAAAAAGTAATTATTTCTTAGTGTGTAACCCCTGTGTTTTTCCTAATTCCTACCATGACGTCAGAATACCTGGTGTTAAAAGGGCCTATTTAGATCTCCAATGAAGAAAATGAAGTCATTATAATAATACAATGATAATAACACAGACACATTTCCACTTGTCAAGCGTTTCAGACTTGCTTTTCCTTACTAACACTTCGGCTCAGCAGAACTCAGATAGCAAGTTCCCGAAAGTCATAGTAGTTAGCAACCTGTATATACTGTAGCCTGCATGCATGTTAGTAACCTATATGTGTGCGAGTATGAATCCTTTTATCTAGTGTCGTCCAATTTTCTGTTCACTGTGTATGATACAGACATAATGCCAAAGGCTCTTCTTAATCCTATTTTGCTCATGCGCGTGCCCCCCCACCCCCTCGCTCCATTAAACATCCGGTTCCTCGGTGTCATATGACCAGCACAGTGCTGTCATTTCTGTTATCCAGCGCCAGTTAGCCGATCAACGTTAGCTTTCTCAGGTTTTCAGTCTTTGCTCGACAATGGCAACATTGGTGGCAAACAGGGCGATGGATGTCAACGGCTTGGCAGCAGCTGCGAGGACACACACCCAGGCTGTGACCAGAAATTACATCTCTCAGCCCAGGCTAAGTACGTAGCGTTAGCTAGCTGCTGGAGCTAGCTGCTGCTGGAGCTAGTGGCTATCAAGGTTGTTGTGCTGCATTCAATGACATTGGCGCGGTGGGGAATGCGAGGATTTTATCGAAAATATTATAGTTCTATATCAACAAATTTGATTGAAAGGAGAAAAAAAGTATACCGACAAAACGTTACATGTTTATACAAAGACTTACGAGCCTTTCTTAGGGTTTAAGTTCCTAAAACATTTTACGTTTTGTCGTATACTCGAGTTCTATGACCAGCTTTGATTTAATCGCGTCCTGAATTTTTATAAATATTTTATTTTCGGAAATACTTATATTGCAGAGCTCGGATAGTTGCTTTACAAGCCCGTGTAACGTGTGGGTTCAGTTATCTTGCTGATAAAGAAAGTAAAATCCTTAAACCGTGAGTTTTTGTATAATTATAGGTAATCCCATGGAACGGGAACGCAGCACGTAGGGACGGGGATGTTAGCTGCCACACGAGCTACGAAACCGATTATAAAGAAACTCTCTTGTTTTACGTTGGTTATTAAAATGAATGTATGTGTTATAGTTTACTCACAAAACTGGCACTACCCCCTGTTATACATGCTGTATTCGTAAAAATAGCTACAATCATCATTCGTGACAAACTGCAAACCAGCTAAGCTAACATGCTAGCTAACTGTGACAAATACGACGCAGAGTCGTTGTTAACCATAGTAGCTATACGTAAGTTACATTGTATTCTGAAAACTCACGAGTGCTACGGACATGAATCGTGTATTGACTTTATATGAGGGGAAATATATCACTATCAGTGTTGCGGTGACCGCGGACAGGATTAGCATTTCTACAATCAAAAACACAGTGGTCAATCAGCTGACTCCAGAAGTGGCCACGCGAATGAATGGGGCTGCGTGCAAGCGTCGTTTTTGACGTGCCAAATTGAGATAGAGACCTCTTACGTTAGCTCTACAGCGTATGGAGTGTAAAGTGTACCGTGTGGTGCGAAAATAAACGGCCAGGTTCGACATTTTGGCTGCTTCATCGTGTGTAGGAACAGACTGGTGACAGATGGATGAACGCTCATGTGACTGGATCACATGAGTGGTGCAGCCCGCAGTGTTGCTGATGACACATGAGGAACTGCAGCTTCTGGGCTGATGGCAAGAAAAATGCGTTATTTTGTAGTTTATTGCTGCAGCTGTCGACAAAGCTGCATAAAGCTTGACACAGTGACCCACAACCAGATACAGTCTTTTCTGTTAGTGCAGTAGTAGCTGCTGTGCTGTTAGACTGAGATGGTTAACCTATGCTGACAAGACACATTAACATTTTTGCCACATCAGTTGTCGTACTTCCAAAGCACACAGTATTCATTCGTTGGAATTTTCTGGGTTGAACACAATAAAAGATAATTTTATTGGATTTTGGAAAATATAAAACATATGGTTTGGCAGTTGTGTTTTGTGCATTCAAAACCAAACCTAAATATTTTGAAAACAGTATTTAATATGTGTTAAAAGGGATGGAAAGTGAAAAATCCAGCAAATTTGTTTGCTATTTTTGCCTTGTAAATCTGCAACAAATAATTCTTTTCAACCTCAGAAAATTTGTTGATTTGTTATCTCTACTGATGTCAATTTTTTGTCATTGTCAGTGTTTTTAGACAAACGGTTCAAAACTGATTATTATCAACTTACCAGAGTAGAAGATTTAGAAAAGCACCACATATTCACATTACAGAAGGTGATACTAGCGCATTTTTGGATTTTATTTTTTCGGGGGAAAAAAAATCATTGTTTGACAAAATTGCTGCTGATTAATTTTCTGTCAGCCATCTTTTCATCACCAGCATTTATTAAGTGTGTTGAGTAAATCAGGTAAAGCCTTTCTCTGGAAATTAAAAACATGTGAAAAAAGTTTTTTTTTTTTTTTTTTTTTGTTTGCTACTGTCATTCCTGATAGCCTAAGAATGTTAATTGACTCTTCATATGCAAACCAGTAGTCTGCTACTGTACATACGTGGCATGAAAATGACTTTCTGTTGAATATTTAACTGTTTAATAAGTCCTCGGTGTCAAATTCCACGAGTCTGTGGGGTTTGAGCTGAGCATGAGTGGCCCACAATGGTCTGAGTGCTGGTTCAGGTTTGTTACCAGCTCCCTGGTAAGTGTGGATTATAGGAAGGAGGTGGTACTGTCATTCTCTCGGTGCTTTATCTGAACTGACAGTCCCCAGGGCATTGAACTTTAGAGCAGTCATCGTTTCTCCAACACTAAACTGGACCTCATCTCTTTTGGTTATTTGAGTGAATCATGTGGGTTTTGATGACTTCAGTGTTATAGATAAGCATCCTTCTTTTGTTAAACTATTCTGGAGAGAAAAGGTGCAAATAATTCTTCTGTTGTTTTCCCACCCTAAACATACTTTATCTAGTCCAGTCAGCCTTGGTGACCATGTTGATGAGTTGTCTTCATGACTTCTACAAATCTGGCTGTTTGGCACTGTACCTTTGTAGTGAGTTTGTTTGAGTTTTGCTGTTGTTATGCTGAATTGTGTTGAAGCCAGCAAGGTGATGGCTTTTCCTTTTGTGCAAGTGTCAGAGAGGCTAGCATAGACTAAAAGCCTTTTAGCAAACTGGAAGGAAATGACTTAATGGAGCTTGGGCCATCTGACAGCTAAGCAGAAAGGATGCAACATGTGATAAAACCCCTTGTCCTAAATCATCTAACCATCCTACTGCTGAAATTCTCTGGACTTTGTTAAGGCAGACTGGTTTGCCTTTTTTTTCTCTCATCAAACACATTACCAAACGGCCGCGTTTCATTCTGATGATGAGGCAGCAGTTCAGAGCCGAATGGTAATCTTAATGATTGTGACTACGCTGTGACTTTTGATGTGCTCCTCAGATCCTGCAGGTGCTGCATTTCCAATATGCGTTGTGTGCTTTAATCTCCTGCTGCTGGTTAGAGATGTCTTTTACTTTAATGCCCCTTCTGCTGCTTTTACACAGGAGAGCTGTTCACAGGGGTCCGAGGGTGCAGGTGTAGCTTTGTTGGTCTATGTGAAAAAGACCATGGCTGACAGAGAAGAAATTCAGTAGTTCATCTTTTTTGAAAAACTGTGGAGCGAGTGTTTGGTTTTCCATTGTTATATAATATATACAATAGAATCTGCCCTGCTGTAGTTTCATGTGGGTATCCCCCGTGTGTGTGTGTATATATATACACAGTGCTCTTTATTGTAGAAATAAATTGAGAGACGGAGGAGAGTGAGAGAGACACATGGATAGAGAGAGAGAGAGAGAGAGAGAGAGAGCTGGACATCACAACCAGTTGTGTCTGCATGACTCCTCTTGCTGATTTTGTGCGATTGTCCTGAACAGGCAAATGCTTTGTGTTACTTCAGTTACTTTGAACATAGCATGGCTTATTATCATAAAATGCATTTGTTATCCCATTGTTGCAGTGTTTGCACTGGGAGAGGGGACATCCACTCAGCACGTAACATAAATTGTACACCAACACCCCCCCCCATCACTGTGACATCAGGTGTACTTGACAAAGCTCCTCCAGAGCCGCAGATGACATCATACAACTGTTTTGACAGGCTAAGCAGCGTGACCACAGTAAGGAAACTTATCTGCATGTGTCAAATCTGCGGAATGCCCCTTTAAAATGGAGGCGTGGCAGCCGGAGACTTTGTTCAGTTGCCAGGCATCAGACAGTCTATAAGATCACAACAATGAGGTGGTTTTTCACTACATTATTGACTTGACTGAGCTCTAAGAGAGGCAGCTATTGAAAAAGCCACTCGGAGAACAGAGCAGGAAAATAAACAAATAAAGACATTTCTCATCAGACCAAGTCTTTTAAGAGGTCTTTGTTTCTCTCATGTCAAATGTGACAAAAGCTATTAGCCCACGAGATGGCTGGGCTTTGTTTTAGCAGTGCATTCTGTCATTTAGTGCAATGAAAAGACATGGAGCGCGGCGCTATACTTCTTTGTAAGGATTTAATTAATTGTAATAATGTAGTCACCATAAACAAATGTCTCATCTGTCACCCTGAAAGCCATTTCTATGAAATCAATGTTATTTTTGTAACAGTTCTATAATCCACGTTCTAATTAGGCTTAAGCAGCTAGTTTGTCAGGAGGAGAAAAAAAAAAAAAAAGCCTCTCCCGTGGGCGTCTGCCATTCTTCTCATGAAAGAAGATGAAAATGTGGGCTAAGGCTTTGACACCATTTCTGTCTGCTGTATGCACCAACAGAAACTTGGGTTTGTGTTGCCGGCCGCCCGTCCTGCTTTCCAGGGTTGTCGGGTCATTTGGAGAAGTGAGTGTGTATTTTCACATGCGAGAAATTCCCCATTTGCGTGGCTCAACTTCCCCCCGGACCTTGGGACCTAACAGCAGCGTGACACTGTGTCAGTGTTTCAGCCTTTTTATATGCTGTCACGTGACACGGCACCGGGACAGGCGGGAGATCGGTACTCTGTTAGAATGCACTACCTCCTTGGTTTTAGTTGGAATAGCATGTCCAGCCAATAAGAAGACAGAATATATCGAGATATATTCTGATCATTGAAGAGACGGTGTGCACTTTTAATATTTTTATTTGGAGGATACTCTGTTCCACCTTAACAACTCAAAAGCATTCGTCACTCATCGTTCCTCAACCTTCCTAGTACTGTGCTCCAGTTTGCAAGATCCGTGTTACGCGCAGTAAATTAACCATGAACATCTTTGTCCATCTGTTTTTTTTTGTCGGTGGTCGGGGTCAAGCTCAACAATTCAGCACAAACGGTTGCGTATTTTATTCGCCGACAGCCCTTTCAGAAAAGTTTCTGGGAGCAGCGAACATAACGTCCTTCATGACAGCTGACGCGAGAGTTGTTATATCGGTGCGCCGAGGGATTCGCTTGTTGACCGTTTCGCCGTTGCGTTTCGTCACAGGGGTCGATGACGTCACCACCTGCAAACCGCCGGATGCCTAGCGTAGCCTGGCAGGCCGACCGCTGCTTCGGTGCTTGATATGTATGCAGAGGGGACAGTGAGAGAATCTCCTGTGGGAGTGTTTGGTCGGGGCCTTCGGCAGCGTGATCTGATGACGACGACTCTTGGCCTGGGCGCTCTCCAGTTTTAGAAGATTCAGAGCAATACGCGGGCTTCTGCGTGTCGTGGCTGATGTACTTGAAGAAGAACAAGATGCTAATATTTGATAGCACCTCCAGTTCTTCCTGGTGTGGAAGCCACGGGATGTTGGAAACTTTCGTGTTCTTCCTCGTGAGGCATACACCTGTGTGCCGTGTGGACCGGGAAGAGAGCACTTTGAGCGGGGCATGACACAGATTGCTTGGTAACTGTTGGAAAAGAGGGGGCGTGTCTATCCCTGCAACTGTTTATGAGCCCCCATGGTTTTAAAATGCTTTCATTTGCTCTAAAAGTTGTCTGGTATTTGTTAACAAAACATCCAATTTGACCTTCATCTGTTGTTTTTTTTCACATTTTTAAAAAAATGTTAAAAGTACTTTCTGAAGCTTGTAAACATCCTGACATGTTTTTGTTGTGCTTGTGAATTGTATGATGTAGTGTGAATAGTTTTTTTTTTTGTTGTTGTTTATGTAATATAGGTGCAGTCATGCCTCATGCGCATTGATGGATATTTTCGGTAGCTCTGGTTTCTGTCTGTGCACTGTCACTAAGCCTTTAGTTGTAAAGCCACGCAGTAAAAGAAATCAAAACAAGAATAAAAACGGGGGACCAGTCACCTTTTCATACACTGTGGAGCTCAGCTCGAGAGGATGGAATTCCATTCCATTTGTCTAACTCTGACCAGCTTGTATCGCTTTCCACTGAACTCTCATATTGAACAGAAGGAGGACTCATTACAGCTCTCACTAGCTATTCACAATTTGCACTGTCATGACCAATTTGGATTCAAACTTTACAGTATGCGAGCACAGCAGACTGCTTTTGGGCCAGGAGATGGCGCTTTTCAAATTCCCCGTCGACCTAACCTGTTCCTGTCCGCCTGTCGCTAAACTTAGCTAATAAATGCAAATGGAGGCGGACCCAAGCGAGGAAGAAAGCTGATTGGACAGTCATGTAAGTGCATAACAGCAAGGCTTTGTGAAAAGCAGCTGCTTTACGCAACATTTTTTTTGTCCCCAACCCCCTTCCATTGTATGTACACACTGTGAGGCGTCTCTCCTTTGCCTGTGTGAGGAAGATGAATCTCTACAATCCATAATTCTCCATATGCAGTACATATGGCAGTCTGTCATGGTGGATCACCTGCATCTACCACCAGCCAATGTTGTGAGTCTTTGTCATTGTGATTGGAGATGGTAAATGAACTGTCCCATCCAGCAGTATGGGTACACACACACATACTGTACGTTTGTGGCTCTGTTGTCGACTGATTTTGTTTTGCACAGCTTTGACGTTGGTGCACTGCTACCTTCAACCACTGATTTCAGTGGAAACTCGATATTAACAACATAGAATGAGCCTGCAGAGTGAAAGCAGTTTCATCATGTTGCTTCATCAACCACTGTTGCATGTTTTTGGCCATGAGGTGGGGGGTGGGGGGTCGGTCGTGGGCTCGAGGCAATTAGCATTCCCGTTTCCAGCGGGGCTGTGGGAATCCCTTGAAGTAGAGGCTGAGGCGCGATTGTGTGGCCGCACATCACAGCAGCCACTGTTTTGTAGCGCTCATTTATTGTCAGAGCGATGATGCACCCTCAGCTCCATCCCAGCTCCGACCCCCCCTCCCTCCCCGCGCTCCTCCCCTCGAGTTCTCCCCTCTTTTTAGCTGGGAAAATTGAATTGTGTTGGAATGCTCTGTGCCTCTTTTCTCTGGCACTTGAATGGGCTCTTTAGTATTTCACACCAAGGTGTCCTTCAGGGTGCGAGGTCAGGCTACCAAAACAGCTTCTAGTGGTGGATTAGGACCAATTAACATCTTTGTACACAAAGAGCTCTGGCAGCTGAACAGGCTGCGGGGTGACCCGTGCTGCCGTTGCATGCCAAGCCAGGGGACTGCTGCACTTGAACTGAAGTAGCAAAAGAGGGGTGGAGAAAGTTTTCCAAACCTAATGGGAAATGTTGCTACTTCACACCTCATGAACATATAGGCCATTGAGCAATTGTGATCTTGTGAAATGAGAGAGCAAACCACTTAAAAAAATCATCACAGTTCTTCATAAGCACCCTGTTGTTGTTGTTTTTTTTTTTAAGGGTTGCTATATAGAGCTACAGTTAGGCCTTTAATCCCACTGGAATTACTCATTCACACACTACTAAATTTGCTTTAAGAAAATAAACTTAAATACAAATAGCAAACAATGCTGCATTTGATGTTTCCAATTTCGCCATGTACTGTAGTTGGCCAAACGAAGACGCTATTGCAAAAAATGCTGTAAACAGATTAAATGATATCTTCGACAGTCGAATAGCGTGCTTTGTGTCAGCGCGTGCGCCTATGTGTGTTTGCCATGCAGGGATGTAATGTTTTGGTTTGCACGTACTTTTGAGCATGAAGTATATTATAAACTTTGAGTAGGCTGTTTGATAAATGGGAAATGTCAGGTTTCAGAGCTGCCCTCTGCACTAATTGCGATAAAGTTTAAAGAGTAATCCAGTGGGTGCCAACTGACACAAGATATATACATCTTCAACATATTTTATCTCAAGTAAATCTGCTGTAAATGTGTAACTAAACGGGGAGATGAGGCAGGTTGAAGGCAGATAGGTGGATGTTTCCATTGATCTTCCGGGCGCCGTTTGATCTTTTTATATTTCTGCTTGCATGAATGTTGGTTGCAGTGAGTGAGGCAAAGTGACCGAAAATTTCACGCAAAATGACATTTCCCTCCTCCTGTCACTGTTACCAAATGTCTACTGTACCTGGAAAGATGCATTGACTTATTGTTTTGTAAGAGGTTCCTGTGTAATTACGTCGCCCTCTTTTCGCTGCCGCACTATTATCCCTCCTCAGGATATATCCATATGTATCTCCTTTGAGCTATGTGGGCAATTTGTAGGCTAAGTGTTGCTATTAAGTCTTCTTATAAACATGGCCAGCGTGGCCAGTCTGCCATTCGTGAGGGGGAATAAAGGCTTGGCCATGAAAAACATAATGTTGTGAAAAATTTGATGGAATGTCCTCCCACAAATGGCGAGTTTAGGTATGGGGAGCTGAGGTTCAAGTATGTTGTCATTGTATTAATAATAATGGATCGTTTAATCATTCTTGGAGCAGTTTTGGAACAGAGCCAAGATATTAACTGTGGCTTGGGCTGCTGTGGTCTGTTTTGATTTTGTGTAGGACTCATTTTAAGGTGCTCCAAAAGTCTATGAAATTATCACACATGTACATTTGCACCCAATGTGTAGTATACAGATTATTACGCTTTAAGCTCTGCTGTCTGACGTACATGTTTCTGACTGATCTGCAGTGTGTTCCCTGTTGAGTTTCCGGACATCACAACCTCTTGTTGTAGCTGAAAGGAAAACCCTCTGATCAGACTTTGACTTCACAGAAGGATTCCCTGATTTTAACTAATAAAACTCTCAATTTAAGTCTTACTTGTGTTGAGCGAGCAACCTGAAACTGAGGTGTAACCAGTAAGTCCTTGGAAGAACGCGTTTAAAAATTACAGCACACAATGGGGAAATGGTAAGCAGGCAGGATTTACTGGCTGAAACAGCTGGGATGAATTTACTGTATGAACTGAATCACTGTTTCATCCTATTGGTGGCTCAAGAAATACACATGAATTTCCAAGAAATGCCACTTTGTACTTCTCATTCAGCATGTTCCCCATATATTCTTTCAGCACATTTTGCTGCAATTTAATTGTTTACCTCAAAGGAAGGCCATAGGATGTTTTCCACTAACCTTCCTCTGCGATGACCCTTCATTCAGCAGGCTGTTATTGCGAGGCTCAGTGCTAACCACATGCTTGTGTAATTGTATGCACCGTTCGCGAACAAGTAAAGTTCATGCATTTTTTCCTGACATTTGCCTGTCTTTGACATTTGGGCCTGGTAGTGCATGAAAGCTGTTTATATCTCACCGTGAAAGGTCAGCTTGTGACTATTAACTGTATTGGCTGGAAGAAAGTCCACTTGTTCTCATGTGGATTGGTGGCTTTCAGCCACACAAGCAAATGTGCATATCGTCACCTATTGCCTGACTCATTTTACTGTCCTGTGCTGTAACTGTGTTAAATCTCCTGAAATCAAGAAATGAATGAACTCTGGAACTCTCCTCTCTTTCAGCTTACTCCACTGTGTCAGGTGTAAATGGACCCCTAGTGATCCTGGACAATGTGAAGGTGAGGCTTCTCAAAAGCTCTGTTTTTATTAAACTGTTTATATGTATATGAATGAGTCCTCAAATTACTAATGAAACTATAACCCTGAATAGGTAAAGTATATGTATATAATTATGAAAATTCGTTTTGAGAATTTAATGACGGAAACGACTCCCACTCAACTGTGTTTACATTTTCTCCGACCCAGTTCCCCAGATACGCAGAGATCGTCCACTTGACCCTGCCTGATGGCACCAAGAGGAGCGGGCAGGTTCTGGAGGTGATTGGCAGCAAGGCGGTTGTCCAGGTAAGAAGTCGAACCGAACGACGTCCAACTGACTGGCACCTGCTTCACGTCTTGTTTGAGGGTCCTGCTGCTGTAAATACTTGCTAAGCACCAAATTTGTATAAATCAACAGATGATGATTGTCCCCAGTAAATGGGAAGTCCTACTTAAGTAAAATAGAAAAACTACAGCAGCCAGAATTACAGGGCCCTTTAAAAAGAAATAAAACAAGGTAGAGTACCAAGTAGAATACAGAGTAGAGCACCTGTGATTTTCATTTAAAGCAGCTAAGTGCCTGAACGAGGTTCTAAAATAAGTTTTGACCAGGCAGGTATTGGGACTGTAATTCAGATGAAACCACATGAAATTAGATGGGGTCCAGCATGTTCGGCCTGGCTGTGGTCAGGACTACCACAGTCAGTGATACATGGGGGTTGGAGTGTGATGATATGGGGATGAGTACAAAGCCTGGAAGGGAGATGACATTTTGAGTCAGTTTGAGTTGAGCAAAAAAAAAAAAAAGCAGCTGGTCAGGGCACGTTGTTGGCACACGTCTGACCGACACAAACCTGGTCTGAAATTCCTCACTATTTCATCGCTGTTGTGAGGACACATTATCAGGGTAGTAATATGTGCCTGCACAGCTTTGTGTGTAGTGTGCAGTGTGCGCTCTTGCTTGTTTAACGCACAGGGAAGTTGCCAGTCTACCTGCCTTTATAACAGCAAACTGCTGAGGTGCAAGCTCCCCTGGGTTTTAAAGGGAAATGCAGGTGGCTTTCTAATTGGTTTATTGCATGTTACAGTCAAAACACACCCATGATAAATGAAGAGACTAAGTACAAACCTTTGCAACCTTTTTCGCTGCCATTAAAGCAGCAAAAGTAGATTTGGACCCACCCTAAATGCACTTAGTGACTGTGTTTGTGCAGGTGTTCGAGGGAACGTCTGGCATCGACGCCAAGAAGACAGCCTGCGAGTTCACCGGCGACATCCTGCGCACCCCGGTATCAGAGGACATGCTAGGTATGATCCCCATGATTCACATGGCAAATTTAATCCAACTTTAGTGGTTACACTCAGGGTAACGTAAATAATCCTCCTCATCTTTCTGCCTTTTGTAACGCGTTTTAAAGCATGTCACGTGCTGCTTAATGATGTATAGCGCAGTTTCCTTCTTTTTGCATATTTCTCGAATGTTTTTAAATCTGCTCAGTAAATTGTAAAAGCAATACAGAGATGAATCAAAGCTTATTTCTCAATGCTCTTGAATGCCTCAATCATGCCTCAATATCTCAGTACGGTGCAAGGTTACATATGTTTGAAGAGCTGTAGAAAGTAAACCCGCTTTTGTTTTTGAAGTATCATTAATCCTGTCCATGAAATTATAATTACTTGTACTTGTTACTTGTAGACTCAACAAGAGCCATCAGAAGCACTCTCATCTGTTCAGAGAATGGCTCAAAGCAGAATAGATCAGATGTGGATAGAAGTGTCATCTAATGAGTTTTATTTTTATTAACGTTCCCTCGACATTCTTTTTGAATCCAACTTTCAGAAGAACCCAAAAGTTGCTGTTTATCACACAATAGACTGGATTTGTACTTGACGCTTTCAGGGCGCGTGTTCAATGGCTCGGGCAAACCCATCGACCGCGGGCCCAGTGTTCTGGCTGAGGACTACTTGGACATCATGGGTAAGACAGTAATCTGATGTTTTCTGACCCAAATGGATGTCTTTTTCAAAAATGCTACGTTAAGATAGCACTTTCAGTAAATTGAAATAAAGCAAACCGACAAGGGCACATTCACACACAGTTATATTATTGAATCATTATGACGTCTGAGGTTTTTTGGCTTTTGTCCATGGCCTAAATGATGAATGTGGAGGTGTGTAATTGTTCTTTTAACTGAGACAGTGTTTCTATTTGTTTTCCAGGGCAGCCCATCAACCCTCAGTGTCGTATCTACCCCGAGGAGATGATCCAGACCGGCATCTCAGCCATCGATGGCATGAACAGCATTGCCAGAGGACAGAAGATCCCTATTTTTTCAGCTGCTGGTCTTCCACACAATGAGGTGAGGCCGCCAACAGACAGAGAAAAATCTTTATTTATATTTTCTGAATGCAAGGCAATTTGTACCACAAGTTTCCTAATAATACAAAAACCCTCACAATTTAATTATTGACATTTCATAGTAAAAGAAGGGCTTCCAACTTGATATCAAGAGCGGTAAATGATGGCGGTAATAAATCAGCAATTATCTCATTTATTTGATTAGTGGATACTGCTTGAGGTTTGAGGCTCGAGGATATATTAGCCGCTTCTAGCGTAACGCACAGGATTTTTTTTCCCCTTCTCCTTAGTGCTATCATATCCATACGCTATAGAGGTCAGTGACATGTGTCAGTGTCATGTGTCTACTGTTAGTGGTCTGAAATGCAATATAAAGATATGATTGCAGCAAAATAACTCCAGAAGCTAAATGAGTGGCAAATTTCTAAATGAACGTAAAATATGACCCTTCATTTTCAATGAAATAAAAATCATCGCTACTTTGACTTGCAGGCCTAAAGATAAAAGCTTTCGGGCAATTTGGCGTTTATTTCTGTGGCAGTCTCCTGAATATGTAGCACTGAAGAGTCAGGCCATTCGTCTTTGTCAGCTTTTTTCCTCCATGTCATGTGACATAGTTCTGCTTCCTTTTCAGAGGCCCTCAACTAAAAGTCATGACTCAGTTGTCCGAAATAAAATGTGACTTACTCCACGGCTGTCCGACATGCAGTATATATTGTACTTCATGTTGTGTACTGGGATCAGTACTTAAAGCCAGCACCACTTTAAGCAACTTTGCTTGTGTGGCATTCACGGTGCTCTGGCTTTTGCTGCAGAGTGAGTTGTAATCATTGTGACTGACAACTGTGCGGCACACGCAGCAGGTACTTCCAGCTAGATTGTCACAATACACTAGTCAAAGTAGGGCAGCTTTGAGAGTCACCCCAAGGTAAAAACAGGAAGTAAATACTGGCCCACAAAGACGACTCCATTGTGTTTGGCGAAACAATTATTGATTGATGCCATGTACTAAACCACTCCAGCACAATTGAGCTTTCTGGAGTGACCACTGGCTGCTCTAGATGTTGCTCAGCTAAAATAAGAGGATTCATAAACCAGTGTTGACCCTTGCGTTCTTCTTTTCACTCCTACAGTCCTTTTACACATCAGTGTTCAGGGACAAAATTTAATGCTGTTGCCTTTTCACAATGGAAAACCATTGCCAGACAATAGCAACAACCTGTTTTCTTTTTTGTACTTTGAGAGATGTTTAAATAGCCACCGAAACCTCATTTTTAAGTTCTTATTGACACAGCAAAGAAGACCGATGTTTTAACTTTGGGGAGATTTTGATTGGTTTTTTTGATCTGCCCCCACCAGTTGTTTCCAAAATGCGAGTAGAATTAAAGATGTACAATGTTTGTGTCTATGTAAGTAGGAGTAGTTAAAATATTCGTCAAGGATAATAGAATAAATAAAATAACTGTAAATGCTGATTCTCTGCCACTGCATTGGTATGTTTCCAGGTGGTCTTTAAAAATGTCTTGTGCATTTTGGTCTGAAAATGTATTAATACATTTTTGACAGGTCTTAGAAATGCATTGGTTTATGAAGTTAACATAACTTTTAGAAAGTTGCATTAATCTCAGTCTTACTTTTGTGTATTAAAATACGCTGCAATAAAGCTACAAAACAAAACCAACATGGAACCAGTTATCGCAAACTCTGCAGCCCAGTCACAATTTATTGGAGCACACCCAGCTCGTGTGTGTCGCAATGTGGTGGGTGGTGGCTACCGTGGTGTCTCCTCACAAGAAGAACTACTCCGTAATATGGGTAGGCACAAATTGATTGAGATCCGGCTCAAGAACAGTGCTGTTAGTGCTGTCAAACCCTTTTAAAAAAATAACTTTGTTGTCCACTGCATCTCGTATGAGAAAATTCTCTAATTCTGAACTTTGGGGATGCACAGGCTTGTACAAGCGACGTAGTCTCTCCTTTTTTCCCTGCACTCACCCACTGTAACTAACTGTAATTTAGCACTGATGAAAATACTGTATGACAACAGTGTGCTTGTTCCACTGCCCCCCAGTGACCAAGAAATCATCTTCACTTCCCTCACAGTGAGCAGTTAGTGAGCAAATCTGTCATAGCATCAGTTTCTTTAACGACTTATTCTGTTATGAGCATCGGCTGAAGCCATCAAGCCCAATCCCATCCCCGCTTTTACAGAGCGTGATCAAAACCGTCCTGCTGCAGCCATGACCCACTTGTCGTGCCACGGAGATGGTGTGAAACCTTGGCTCTTTGTTTCATTAAGCACATGTCACGGAGGTCATTCGTGCGGTGGTTTCCTCTATGGGCCAGGTGCCTGGACCGTGGGTGCATGAAGAGGTCAGGCCGGATCAAGGCAGTGGCTATGGCGTTATGTGATAAGCGTGAAATTTCTCTTTTGTTCCACGATTTCATGCAGTAACACAGACTCCTCCCTCCGCTTGATTTATTAGTTTGTTAAAGAAATTGATTGTGGTTTGTGCAAACCTTTGCACTGACATGTTTCTTAGTTAAACCCGCTGGAGTTTATTTGGACTTGCTCCCACATTTACCACCCTCTGCTACAGATGGTGGAGCAGTGAATGGGGACTAATCAGCTGCAGAAAATGGTCCTCCACAAATGCACTATTTCTTCCTGCTTGAGAAACATTTGCTAAAACCTAAAGTGTTCAACTGTTTTAGGTTTTAAAATTAATCCTTTTAAACATAATTTAACAACATATTTTTGCTCATTTCTAAAGATGTGTAACTTCAGTCAGAATCAAAAAGCCTCCTCCCTCATAACAGCTCTTCTGGTTTGAGGCTAAGAGCCACAGATAGGTAATTGGTCTCTCAATACTTTCTGACTTCCCATCCCTGATTGTTAATAATTGGAATAATATATCTGAATTCAATAATATCACCCTGTCAGTATTAATGTATATGCGATATACTGTATACTGTGATTGTATGGCCTAAATTGCTTCAGAGACCCGTCCACTTAAAGATTTCCCTTTCAAATTATAAAAAAAAAAAATAGCTCAAACTTAAGATGTGAGCCCCATAGTGTCAGTATCTTGAGGAACCTCGAAGATATCTTTAATCAGACGTACAGGGTAGAATTCTGCCAGTTCCATTTTGGATCCCTTCATTGATTGCCATGTTGTCAGATTCAGTCATGAACATATTCGCTCAACACGAACGTGGTTGAAATGAAACTTTTTTTTAACGCCTTTTAATGAGCTCAAGAAAACATTCATGTCTGTTTTTGCATCAGTAAGAAAGAGACTAAATAGAAAATATTTTTTTTTTCTGACTGTGGCATGTAATTGCAGAAAAATATTCCAGGTGAACTTTAAGGCATGTTGGGTATCATTTTTTCTTAATTTTTTTTAAAATTTAAAATAATGAATGTGTAGCAGGTAGGCTCCACCTGTTACTTCAGAATATTTTTTTAGTGTTTCTTATCTTGTGTTATTCATCTTGCATTATTATCAGGTTGTAGGTACAGATGGTGAGCATTCATTACAACTCGAATAAAAGCGATAGTGTTTGAGCCTTCTCAGCCAATGAAATTTCACTACAGATCTCAGTTGAATCTTTGAGATTGGGATTTTTAAAATCTTAGATGCCTGCAAATTAGGTTGGATAAGGGATTGAAAAAGATCCTGACTCAATAAGCAGACTCGATCCTTGATTTAGATTCAGTGAAATGCTGTCAAGTGGACCCTTCTCGATATACAGCCTCAGTCACTTTCCCACAAGTGACATTTGCTTTGTTCTTAAAGACTTTGTGCTAACGTCCAGAACCGCTGTATTTTGTCTTACACCCAGATTGCTGCCCAGATCTGTCGCCAGGCCGGCTTGGTGCAGAAGTCCAAGGATGTTATGGACTACAGCGCCGACAACTTCGCCATTGTCTTCGCGGCCATGGGGGTGAGCGGCCAGCGTTCAGCAGACACTTGTTCAAACATCTGTGACTCTAATCCCCCACTTAACCCTGACGTGACACCTTGTCCCCTCACTCCCGCCCTGCTCTCTGTCTTTTATTCACTAGGTGATTTAACCTCTAAGCCCCTCTTGTTATTTCTGCACCTCTGAGCATATCCCCAGGCCATGTAGACAGGTTACTAATTCAACAGGTCCTTTAACACTGTCAGCCCCGCAGTATCAAGTTCTCTGCTTCTCAGCTGCTCCTCCTATCTGCTCTAATACCCAATTTGTGACACAGTGACCTCTGCTGAACACGCACGTATTTGCTAAATGCTAACCTCTCCACCGGTCCACGTCCCGACTTCTACAAGTCGCCACATGGATATGAATTGTTAAAAAGGGCACAGTGCACACTGTAACAGCAATGCATCTGTTTAATGGTAAAAAAAACCCAAAATATTCAAACACAAAGCTTTAATGTTTACTCATGACTCAAGACTTCAGAACACTGCAGAGCTCCCTTTGAATGACTCCTGATCCATGGTAGTGAATTTTAGTTTGTTTTTTTTTTTTAACTATTGATAGATTTTTTTGTCTTTCTCTTAATCATGATGGAATATGAGTATTAGTCACACATTTCCCATCTATCTTCAATCTTGCCTTTTTCAAAGAAAACCATGTAAATTTTTGTCAAATTTTGGTCAAGACCAAACAATTTTCTCTTCTCAGATTTCATGAGTTACAGCTTTACATTAACCCATTTCAGAAAAGCACGGGTGGTTGAGTCAACATGACAGATCAATATGTTCGTCTTATGTATGAATAAGCACTTGAGTCATAACAGCAGTCTTACTTGCACAAGTCTGGTAAAATGTTAAAAAAAATACCAGCTGCAATGATGAAATTATAAATATCCAGCCAAAAGCATAATATACAGCGTGTTGGGTAGTAGAAATAAATGAGAGACTTGTCATTCTGTGCATTGGCACAGTGGGACATTTTCTGACTAACTCTGATAAGAGGAGGAGAGTGTCCTTCACACCCATGATGGTCCTCCAGCGTACCACTGTTGATGGCAGTGACAGTAGTCGCCCTGTGCACCATGCTATTTCAGTAATGCTCCTGTTATGCTTGTATAAGGCACAGCCAGTATTTATATAACGGAAGGTCGATACTGTTACTGCATCGGGAACATTATTTCCATTAATATGCAGAATTAGCTAGTAGCAGTTCCTCTTTGCAGTATAGCCATCATGGCTGTACAGACAACTATCACTTGATTACTTTAATACTGAAGAAAACTTCAAAATTAATGACCTGATGAATCTCAGGCAAATTGTGGAGTCATAAGAAGTGTCATTGGCATTTCTTAAAGATAGACGTTATAGACGATGGTTAACTTGAAGTAAGTGTGCACACATTTAACTGAGGCCTGACTCCCAAGAAGGAGTGTGATATGTGACAGATTATGTGTTTGTCTCCATGAGCTGTGTTTCTCGGCGGGTCAGATGAGCAGGCCAGTCTACAAAAACGACCTTCCCCTTGTTTTCAGAAAAGCTCCTTCATTAACCCCCATCATTTGTCTCTCAGGTCAACATGGAAACCGCCCGCTTCTTCAAGTCTGACTTTGAGGAGAATGGCTCCATGGACAACGTCTGCCTTTTCCTGAACCTGGCCAACGACCCCACGTAAGATTCAGACAGAAAAGTTCTCCATATGTAAAAACAGTAGTAGTAATAGGAATAGTCACTGATTCTGAAGGATGCTCTTCTAACAATGCCCATTACAGCTGGCATGTTATGTAGGAATGTTATGTTTACTGGCTTTTCTTGTTTTTGGATCGATCAGCATTGAGCGTATCATCACTCCACGCCTGGCGCTGACTACAGCCGAGTACCTGGCCTACCAGTGCGAGAAGCACGTCCTGGTCATCCTGACTGACATGAGCTCCTACGCTGAGGCTCTGAGAGAGGTATAACCACCAGCTCATGTGACTGAATGCATAAGCAGTTAAACATCACTCACTTCTCCATGTAGTCTGGTTAATGGAGCCCCCCTGAAATTGAAAAAATACCTACAAGTAGTCTATTGAAGGCATTTAAAGGAATAATTTGCCATCAGAGTCTGAGCTGTTAGGTCTTCTCACTTATCACCACTCATTAATGTTGCTAGCTACTTGATTTCACTTTAACCATTTGACAGCATTAAACGATGAGTTTTTCTTTTTTAAAAAAAGTATATTTTTCTTAATGTCGACAAATATGAAAATACCAAAACCAAGGATGTTAATCCATCTGGAAATACATTCTGTGGCTCTAATTGCGAAGCCCACTGTTGCTCGCTGAGGGTGCAAATGTTTAAACATGGCTCTCAAGTTTCATTTTTTAAAAGGTTCAGTAATTTCCTAGAGCCAGTGGTTACAACATTAGTCCAACAGGAAGAAACGGTGCCTTTGTTAGGCAGTATTCAGTAGTGTATTAATGCTCTGCTGCCCAAACCTGGTTTGTTGCTGGGAGTGGATGTTGTTCATGGAGGATAACCAAGAGCTTCTGGCATTGTTGTGTTCTTTTAAAGACGAGGTCAGAATATGCCCTCTGTACTTAAACATAATGCGCATGCAAGATAGCCTGAAAATATCAGCAAGGAAAAGTGGGTGGAAATACCTCAATAAACATCAACATCTAATTTACTGTCACTGTTATTTAAAATGCTCCAGAATCACCACACGTCCAGTATATTCAGTCATACTGAATCTTCTCTTTGAAGCAGCAGACTGTGGCAGCGTGTCAACATAACAAAGCAGTATATATTTTTTTTCCCTGCAGCATTAGCACAAAGGTGATAGACACACTAAAGTCTTGTGCGCATCTCTGAAAGGGAGGATAATGTGTCCTTCATTTGTGTTGGAAATACCTTAATTTCATTATTGTCCTCTTAGCTTTAGAAGAAAATGGTCCCCCTTTCTGCCCCTCCACCTACTGCCCTCCTTTCTCCTCGTGGCGAGGAGTAAGGCCCTCTCCACTCACTCTTTTGTGTGCCTGCACAAGCAGCACAATGTCGATTTTTTTTTAAATGGTGCATGTGCGTTTCCCTCCTTGCATATGCTGTCCATAACCTTGGCATATGCACGCTGCACCCATAGCCAGCTCGGGCTCAGGCAGCTTGATGGGTATTTCAGTACTTACAAAGATCCGGGAGGACATTAACATTTAACTTCTGTTCCCATTCATGCATGCGAAGGTTTAGTTTTGCATTGAATCTACAGTTCACCAGTGTTTAGCCTGCCCATCAACCTTTGAATCCAAGGATGAATGAGATGTATTTTCTTCCCTGTTTGCTCTAAATTCACTTGACTTTGGGAACAAGGATTTGCTTTTGGTCATTTTTGCAGAGGGCCTGATAACAGAATGGCAACATTTCCAACCAGCTGTTTGCCTCTTCTGAACGATACTGAAGAAGTTAGCATCACTTGACTCTCCAACAGTTAAACGGATTCAGGTTTTCATGTGTTTACCATGAGGAAAAAGAAACGGCACAGTAAGAATAAATCTTACATAGTATTAAAAAGGGAATATTTATTTGACTTGGTTTGAAATGAATCGTCCTCTCCTTCACAACTCCTTTACTCCAAAAATCTGTTGGGAAACAGACAGAGGAATTTAAGCTGCAATATTTTTTATAAATAAATCATAGCTGGAGACCCATAGAGGACTGACCTCCTGCTAAGCCCTGACAACCTTACATTCTGTTGACTGTATGCCTGTCACAGTTAACATTCTAGCACGGCACATACGCAGTTTATAATGAAGACAGTTGCATATTTAACTCCAGGTTGGGGCCTGACTGAAATGGGATTTTTGAGACTGATACTGATTTTGGAGGGGGAAAAATGGACAGACGACCAATGTGGCAGCCGATATAATGATTGTTTGCACCGGAATGAAAATAGACCTGTTCTGTGTGGACTGCGTGGGTCCACATAGCATCCAGAAATGAAGTAAAGCAGAACAATATTCAAATATAAATTTAAGTACCAATATTTTAAGCCAACCTTCAGTTTTGTATTTCAAACATATTGACCTCGAACTTTGCAACTGCATTTTAACTTGATCGTAATAACCATCATGTAAGCTGCAATTCCTATTGCTTATATGCTTAACTGTCTAACTGTGCACATTCACGAGATATGAACCATTCGCCTTCTCTGTGCCAAATAGCACGCTCCCACACGTGATTATCTTTTGTTTTGGGTGCGTGTGAAAGAGAGAGAGCGGTGGAGATGAATGAACTTAGCGATAAACTGCATTTTTAAACGGTACCAAAAAAACAAAACCTCAATACCTAGCTGTCAGTGTTGATTTTTTGGCAGGTGCCATCATGTATAAATCAGTGTTGATATGGTAAAAAAGGGCAAGGGGAGTATTGATATGTAAATCCATATCAGCAACCTCATATCCTCGTGTCACTTCACACTCCCCCTGACACCCCCACCCCCCACCTTTAGGTCTCTGCTGCCCGAGAGGAAGTGCCCGGCCGTCGAGGCTTTCCCGGCTACATGTACACCGATCTGGCCACCATCTACGAACGGGCCGGCCGTGTGGAGGGCAGGAACGGCTCCATTACTCAGATCCCCATCCTCACCATGCCCAATGATGGTGAGAGCAGCAGCAACACAGTTCTTTGAACTATGAATCTTCAAAACCATCTGCCATTTGGTGAATTATGTACATAACGCATGTATTTATGCGTTTAGAGCCGTGTTAATAACTTTTCTCTCCTTTTACATCTCTTGGACATCAGTGTAGTCAGTCAGATTATACTTTTATGTTCAGTTTTCTGTACTTAAATGTAGAAATCTTTGAAAAGTCATTGTTTCAGTTCCTGGAGAAAGCATCTTCTGAAATGGACATCTTTGATGCCTCCAGTTACCATAGCAACATGAGACACCCAGGGCCTACTCCTAACTAAAAGGAGTCCCCATTACAGCATCACAGGGAGGTGATTGTGTCAGCTTTTACTAAACACTGTTCCCAAGGGCCCACGAGCTCTTGATTTAGAGTAGAAGTCTTTAACCTCTGAAACTAACACAAACTGTATATTTCTGTCATATGTGCGACATTGGTTTAATGCCTGTAAATCAATGAGTGGTTTGAATAGGGTTTCAGTTGTCCATGTCCTTCACTGTGAGTGCGAACTCAACTCAGGCAGTCTGTGTAGTGTTTATATGAATTCTACTGCTGTATTTAAAGTCTTGTCTGTTGGATGTGTTGTGATTAAATACATATTTGTGTGTGACAGACATCACCCATCCCATTCCTGATCTGACTGGATACATCACAGAAGGTCAGGTCTATGTGGACAGACAGCTGCACAACAGACAGGTATTTATCTGTCCTTGTTTTTAAGCCATTTTTCCAAAGCAACCTTTTTCATCCTTGAGATCTAAAAACAGGTTTTTGAAGCATTGTCAAAGTATTTCTTAATCCTTTTTCATCAAACGTGCATGTGAGGTGGTCCTTGTGTGGACCCATTTGTGCAAGACGGCTCTCAGAGGTTAATCTGTGCATGTGACTGCAGGTGAGATTCCAGTCTGCAGTGCACTTCAGCACACTTCACCGAGAAACCAGCTGATTATACTATATGATTACCAAATAGAAATAAAGGGTTCCATGTGGACTTTTAAAACCCAAGTAGCACTGTGGAGGTGTTTTTGCTATGAGTTTGTCCCTACTTTGTCCATGCAAGTAACGTCATACACAATTGCCCCAATGATGTCACACTATCTGACTGATCAACAGCGGGTGCTACCATGCCAACATATGCTAGCAGTGCCTACTTCATAATATTTTTACACAAGCTGCAGGGGTTTCTGCTTGTGCACAACATTGTTTAGTTATACCAGGAAACCTCTTAGCTTAGCCCTTAGCTTACAAATTCAGAAGCCAGTGCTCTGGAAGGGCTGATCTCATCAGTGCACAACTACTTACAGTACAGTACGCAACTGTTATTCAGTCACTGAAACAATATAGTTTACATTCATAGTTTACATTTTGCCTTAACAATCTGCGTAATCACACGCTGTCATTCTTCTCTACAGATCTACCCACCCATCAACGTGTTGCCCTCACTGTCTCGTCTGATGAAGTCAGCCATTGGCGAAGGGATGACCAGGAAGGACCACGCTGATGTCTCTAACCAGCTGGTAAGACGTCTCACCTGTCTCACCTGACATGTAACATGTACATGATGATTTTCCCTCTGAATGACTACATTTACATACACTTAAATAAGCAGGTCACGGTGAGTTTTCTCGTAGAGGTTAGAAAAACCTGATTTCTCCAGGCAGATTCAGGTAACCAGGTTCCACTATGCACGTATAAACACTGAACTGTGCTCCCAAAAGAAAAAAAATAACCAAAATATTATCAAGGGTAATTTATGAGGAGAACAGTGATGTATGATGAGAGTTCTCTTTGAAGTAATGGACTGTCATCATTAGTATTACTACTGTCTCTGCTTTTCTCCAGTACGCCTGCTATGCCATTGGTAAGGACGTCCAGGCAATGAAGGCTGTGGTGGGAGAGGAGGCCCTCACCTCTGACGATCTGCTCTACCTCGAGTTCCTACAGAAGTTTGAGAAGAATTTCATTGCTCAAGGTAAGAAGATGCTAAAGAAACATTATTCCATGTATTCCTTACAGAGGTAGGATGTGCATGACATTCCTAATAGTGTAGGGGGAAGCAGCAGCTGGCTAATATAAGATGGTTTTTATTTCATCATTCTGCCTCACTAAGGCAAAGAGTGCTTACTTCTTGTGTATCAGCCGACTAAACGATTGATGGAAAGTTAATCACCAAGTACTTTTATAACTGAATAACTGTCAATGGCATTTCTTAGTCAAAACGATCTAACTTCCTCTGGCCCCTTGTCAAATGTGAGAAGTTTGCTGCTTTTCCCTTCATACACACAGTTTGAATGAAGACATCACCTTGGGTTTTGGGAAACTTGAATGAACATTTTTGACAATTTTTAAAACACTTCATAGACTAAATGATCACTCCTAAAATTAGCAGCAGATTAATTAACAGTGAAAATAATGGTCTGTTGGGGCCCCAAGGTAAGGTAATTGGATACTTCCATGCAGCACCTCTTAATGTTTGCACACTTTTTGGACATGCATAATGAGCTGCTTTCTGTAGGCAGAGCAGGAGACATCTGATTCAAATACCCAGGGCTCGGCCTTGAGGTCCTGTGTGTGATTTCACTTTGCTTGTGCAGTCTACGTGACCTATTCTTTGTGCTGCCAAACAAAGATGACAGTGTTTTTGTACTACAGTCCCTACATTTTATATTGCCTTTTTCTCAAATATCAACCATGAACATTCAGTGTAGTTGACTTTGGTTATGTGTGTGTGTGTATGTGTATCTAACTATCTATGTATCTATCTATCTATCTATATAAAATATGTGTGTAAGTGCTGATCTGAAATTAAATTTATTTATTTATTTTTTTTGTCCCTGGAAACTATTGATGGACATAGGTTTCTTTTTTGTTGCTAAGCCATACCTAACTATTTTTTAAAAAACTCTCTCCTAGAAATTGACTAAACAAAACTTGGCTTTGCAATAATTTCATCTTCTTGGTATTGATATTGTACATTCAGGTTTATATTTTCTGTTTTGAACACTGGATTCCTCCGGGGGAAATTGTTACAGCAATACATAATGGGGAAATGCAGAGAGAGAAAAAATTCCAACACCAGTTTCAGTATAACAGCCTCCATTACATAAATAATAAGTAATAAATCTGCATCCAGAGTAGGGACATCCTATTCCTCATTTCAGAGGCTGATTAAGGAATTCATTTGGCTATATCACAAAGCAGACGAGAACTCTAAAAATCACAATCACATTTGATTTAATCCACTACTGAAAACTGCTGGTCAGGACTGCAACATTTTTGTGCCACATTTTAAAAAATGTAGCAAGGTATTTACTAACACTGAAGATGTTATGAGTCCAGCAGCTTCAGCTAAATTGATTCCAATGAACTGCTGCTAAATACAAATGAGTCTGGAGTCAAGACTTCATCCGCTGAAGTTCAGTTATACACCAACCACCACCAATTAACATGTTGTGTGTATAATTTTGTCAGTCTTACCATAAGCAGAAATTAAGAACAACACATCGTGGTTTGGGAGGGTGTCTGCCAGAAACATTTTTTGCTCAGTGCTATGCTACCTGTTCTCTATCAGTCTTTAGGCAAGGTGACTTTGTTTTTTATAGTACCTTCAGACACAGAGGCAATTCACTGTGCTTTACATCAGGGGTTTTCAATTGGTGGTCCATGGTGGTCTTTGAAGACATTGTGGTAATGTAGTTTCAACGACCACCCTGCTCTCTCCCCGAACTATATTTAACTCTACATATAAAGTACCTGTGTGAGTCCCCCCAGGTTGCTTCTTCATCAGAATGGTGGTCCCTGGGTCAAAATCAGCTGACCGCTTGACATTAACCAAAAAGAATTAGAAATGAAGTGAGGCAAATAGAATATGAGAATTAAAACAAATCCTGGTGTCATTTTTTGCTTGATCTGATGTATAGCAGAGAGTAGATGTTGTGTTTGGATGCTAACCCGCAGCATACGTCTCCCTCAGGCCCGTACGACAACAGGACGGTGTATGAAACCCTGGACATTGGCTGGCAGCTGCTGCGAATCTTCCCCAAGGAGATGCTGAAGAGAATTCCTCAGAGCACCCTGGCTGAGTTTTACCCCAGGGAGTCTGCTGTCCGTCACTGAGACGCACAAAAGGATGCTCTCGTTGTAGCTCCACTCACCTTTCTACCCAGCATCCTCCTCTCCCTTCATCCCTGTCGTTCATCTCACTCTACAGCCCTGCACTTCTCAGGCTCGGAGACCTGATGTTGTTGAGCCCTCGCCCATCCCAAGCTTCGTCTTCTCTCTGTCCACTGTTATCACCTCCTGTTATCTCCTCCTCCTGAGTCAACTCACCCCAACTTCTCCCCGACCCTGAATGAGAACAGGGCAATAATTTCCCCCTTCTATAGATGTACTGTAGCGTATCTGTGTCCAGAAGTTGTGTATGGAAAGTGTCTGTGGTTGTAATATCTACCCTTGATTGCAAAAACGTGAACATATCCTTATAATTCTACATCAGTCTTTATTTATTGGGCTGTGTTACAGCTGGAGCTCCCTCTTTTTTTTTTTTTATAACTTGTATGTAATATCCACCCCCTGCTAAGTACAAAGAGGTTTCCAACGGAAGTAAGACGTGTTTACATATGGAGATCGACAAAATAACAAATGCCCTACACACAGGAACCCTGCAGTCAGTACCAGTCAGGTGAAGCTCGTAAAGTTTGGGTTATTAAAGATGTTGGAGGTGTTTATTCTACTTCATTTTCATTTTCTAGACTAAAAGACACACTTTGAATGACTATTTGCTGAACAACACAAACTTCATAAATGTCACTGTATTGGTACTCATCTGTGGGGGAGTTTTACAGTCTTACAGGTGTTTCTCTTATTTTGTCCACTCCCTGCATATTGTTTCGTGAAGACAACTGCTGTATTTTTTTCATGATGGTGGCTTCAAGATGGCTTTTCCTTAAAATCTTCCTCTGTTTCCATTCACACATCCTGAGTAGACAGACAGACTTTGGCCTCCAGCAGAGTTCAGCTGTTTACTGTGTTGCCCTCTCTCTCTTGGGCCCTCTTGCTTCCCATAGCTACTATTGAGAGAATACAGTGGATGTTAAAATTACTCGTGTTTTGTTTGATTTTCTTTATAAAGGAGAATATATAAGAATATATTAAACATTCCCCCATCTGTCTGCAGGAACTAATTCTTTGTTGTGCAACCATAATGGTTTTGTGAGTGTATGTGTCCATGAATAAATTAAATTATATGATTAAACTTGTCCACTCTGGTTTTGGATATAACATCTCACATCTGCAACACAGATACACTTCATTGAGTCAGCGCCAGCCTCCTCTGAGATGACAGAACCTTCTGACTTGAGAATGGATCTTCATTCTTGACCTTGGAAATTGTCATTTGACAAAATGTTCTTGATGTTCAGGTTCTACTTACCAGTTTCCCTACAACTTTCAGCCACATCTCGGCTGATAGTGTATTTAGCAGTAATGAAGAAGGCTTGGACATCTTCAAGTGAGCTAACTGAGCTAGGATAAGGTCAGAAGTGGCCTTGAGTCAAGATCATTTTGTCAGTGTCTTTTGCAATTTTACTTTACCTTAACTATATTGCTCCTTTTATTGTTCCACACTTTTAATTTGAATTGCAGTTTGCTATATTAGGCCAATAATCTTTAAAACAAAATCACATACGTATTTATACATAATTATCATTTACACATAATTTATAAAACTCTTCATACTGCAAAGATAGTGCAGTGATGGGACTATCAGAATAGGTTGAACGTGTCAAAAGGAGCAGGACGTTTTATTTGTGAGCGGTGGATTGTCGCTGGCGCGCGGGGGTTATGTACCTTACAGGTGTGTCGTGACGGAGCACTTCCTGTTGAACTTTGATTCAACATTTTCTCGCTATGGCTGCAGAGGAGCAGGATAAAATGAATGCCATTACAAAGCTCTCAGACCAAGGTAATCGCCACACGTTTTTTGGAATAAATGCGCAATAGTTTTGGTACAGTCTGCATGAAAGAAAATCGCGCGATAACTCAAGATATGGAAAGTTCTGATAAATTCGGTGTAAACGCCGAGACGTTTTTACGTCAGTAAAAGATTCACGCGTCTGTGTTGGAGACTCATTTGTTAAATCATATTCCTTAATGTATAATGTGCAGAACGTGAACTCTACTTCGAATGAAAAAAAAGGAACTAACTAACTACAACTGAAGTCGTTCTGTTACTGGCCTTCTTCACCTAATGTACCATGTACAGTGGGAGGACGGAGCCTTGCTTTTACTCTCTCTTATACCCAGGGCTGGGTTAAACTGCTGGAGGGCCTGAGGGCAAAAACTAAGCTGGGCCCCCATTTTTCAGCCATGCTGAGCTGTGTAGTATTTCTCGGCTGGAATAATCCATGGCTCATTTTTCTGTGTGTTAATATGTGTTTGATTAAACACATATTAACTTGCTTCATACTGTATGAGCATAATACTGAATAAATAGGTTTTAAATTAGACTGGAGAGGCCTCGTGACCAGTAATGAAACCTGACCCACCTGGAGGCCACCATCGTGTAATTTGCCAATATGTTTAGTGTTAAATTATATATACATTTTGCTCAGTTGGCAATACACCATACTCCACACTAACAGTGGGTAGTTCCTCCCTTTGCTCTCAGAACAGCCTCCGTTCTTTGGGTCTTGGAGTCCACATGGTGTTGACATGATTGCATGGCATCATTACTGCAGATTTGTCATTCATGCTGCCAAGCTCCCTTTTTACAACACTTCAAAGATGTTCTACTGGATTCTGATCTGGGGAGTGCACCGAGGCTGACCGAACGCATTTTCAAGAAACCAGTAGAACACCTTTTGCTTTGTGATACGGAGCGTGATCATCAGATGCTTTTCTGCTCACCATAGCTGTAAATAATAGTTATCTGAGTTACTATAGCCTTCCCTCAGCTCCATCTGGCTATTCTCCTCTGACCTCTCTCATCCAAAAGTCACTTCCATTTACAGAAATGCTGCTCACTCGATTATCATTATATTTATTAACAATATTATTATTGTTAATATTAATATTATTGCATGTAGATCATTAATATTATAGTGTTGAATATTTTATCGCTCATGCATTATCATGTAAGCAGCATTTTAGTGTTAAGTTATAGCTGTTATTAAGGTAGAGCTAGTAGTAACTATGTCACATAAAATGCATTATATTATCCTTGGTCATTGGTTTTTTTTTTTAATCTAAAGGTTAAATCTGGTAGGTTGACCAGTCAAAAAGTTCAACGTTTCACTCTGAAATACAGTGGAGTAGAAAGTTAAAGTAACATAAATGGAATAATTATAAAATAAAATAGAATTTATTATATATATATTTAGAATTTGAGCAGCTTATCTATCTATAAGAAAAAAGTGCATCCTTTAGTCAGTTTCCTGTTCTATAAGTAGAGGCTAAATGTGGTTAATGATTAACACATGTTGTTCCGTGGGGAAAACTTGAATATAGCGGCGTGTGTTTGAGTCGGAGAGTTCTTCCTCATGTACAGTATCTGTCCGCTCAGTCCTAGTCTGAAAACAAAAATTATATTTTACTTATGAGACTCACAGTATGTATCATAGAAAAAAAAAAAAAATTTTCCTGCTGCTAGCTGTACTTCGCACGTCTTACCATAGCATTGGCCAGCCAGATTAGTAGGTGTTAATATGAATTCATTACAGAGGGCAGCTCGACACTTCCTCTTACAGCTGTAGTAACACCAAAGGCAAATACTGGGGCAAAGTGTTACTATATTCAAAATTCCATGCTAGACACTGAACATGAGCCACAGTCGTCACAGGGATGAGATAAAAAAGTCCAGCATGTGACACATGCTGGACTTTTTTTAAAACAGGAAGATATGAGTACTGTGTTCTCTTCTATCACTTGCTTTATTGTGATTAACTGATGAAGATGGCTCACTGGCATCCTTTGCTCCCCCTAGCCCTACAGGAATATGAAAACCTTCAGAGGAAGCATGAGACAGCAACCATGGAGGTAAGTGGTAACACTGGTCAGGGTGGGAATGCAACGTATAATTGTTGGTTCATTTCTGACCACCTCCAATATAATGAATGTTGTATAGTTTAGTTAGAGCAGCAGGATTTATAGTAGTTGGTAGTAATAGCTGTATTTACTGAAGGGGCAGCAGATAGTTTTAACAGAAGTAGTAGTTGTTTGCTGAGACATTATTTTTTGAGTTGACTGTAAAAACTTGATAAAGAAAAAACTTTTACCAGATAACAATTAAGGATAATGTTAAGAGAAGAGAAGCAATAGCAATGTCCATCACTGTGACGGGTATTAAAAGGTTATTATTAAAGCCTATGCTGATTACACAAAGATGGTTTGAGAGGAATGTCTGAAGTAAAGCCACGTATATGTGCTGATTGTTCTCACACACGGTCATTTAAGATCAGTGAAGACACAGGTTCAAGGTTTTTGGTTATTTGGTGTATATTTAATATAGAACAAGGTCACTTTTATCATTATATTCTTACATTCCCTAATCTGCCCTCCAGTGCTATATACTATATACATACATATTTTCATCCAGTTAAATCAATTTTTCAACTCAGTTGAGTTGTGTTGTTGCACAGGCAGGCAGGTTGTGGCCCCATGTAATAGCTGCTCTGTCCTTATCTGTCTTTCCCCCATCAGTGCAAGAGGCTGGAGGAAGAGAGAGACGAGGTCATCAAGAAGCTCGGCGAGATCCAGCAAGGTAAGTTTATCTCTCCTGGGTTAGTGTGTGCACAGGAGATGAGATGAAGACAGAAAGGTGCTCATCCTACAAACTCATTAACTAACAAGAAAGCAGTCTGAAGAGAGAGTGCAGACATCCACCAAAGCCGAACATTTCCTCAAAACCAGAAGAGTTTAGAGAGCTGGATCAGTTTGTGATATTAAGTTGAGTTGGTGTGCCCTCCTCTGGAGTCAAACCAGGAACCTGCTGCTCAGGCACCCTAACCTTTCGGCTATTGGGCTGATACACTTTTATTGAATGTTTGCACATTTATGGAGACTTGAAATGTGAAATTTTCTCCCAATGATGAAGAATCATTCAAAATAAAAATCAAATTTCCTCGCTGTGGATACTGAACCAGAATTGCTCCCAAAACCTTAATGGTTTCTCAGTTACACCAAAAACGCAGTGGTAAAAAAAAAATCTCTCCATGGTCCACTATTGGAACAGATATTATATTATATTATATATTATTAGATATTGTATATCTGTACAACACCATCTACTATAAGTGTAAAGTCTTTGTGATGAACCTGGGCTAGGTCAGAGACAGAGACACCAATATACTACAGTGTGTTACCACACCATAATGAAATAAACCATTGTCTATTTCTCCCAATGCAACTGTGCAACCAAAAGCCTCATAACTATAGTTTGTTGTATGTCTTGCCATGTGCAGATTAGCTATGTACATGTCGAATTTGAATGGCTTTATTATTAATGGAAAGTATTTTCACCCCGTCCTCACTTGCTCAGTATAGAACAGTTAAACAATGTACATTTAACATTTATTAAATTGTTCTACATGTGCCTGCTCCACCTATCTACCTGTCGGGTGTGAAAGAGACCTTTAATGATCTCATTAATTTTAGGGTTTTCCTTTTTTATTACTTTTTTAATCCTACAATTCAATTCAAATCAATTCTGATCAAATCAGTCAAGAAATCACAGATGGACAACTGGCCCTTCTTATAACATAGTCATTAGTGCATTTAATAGATGCCGTTTTATCAAGCAATCATGTATCTCAGCGTATGCATTCATATGACAACACGTCCTCTGTTGGAATAAATGCAGGATGCTTTGGAAATGGTCACAGCTGCACAAACACACAAACGGGACACAGATAATGGCGCCGTAAAAGCACTGTCACTGCTCCAGCTTTTATCATGAATCTGTTTCCTAACAGTGCAAATATGTTTCACATGTTTTAGCCCACCATTCAATTTTCCAAAATGATTTTCTTCACTGGCTGAATGCTCTGCTATGACCACTTTAGTTAAGACAGAATTTGAAAGAGGGCACTGCATGTCAAAAGATGGAGCAAATAGTTTGTCTTTGTAATGGTGACAGTTGTGTGGATTTTCATCTGAATAAATCTGGCTCGTGCTCGTGCATTCAGTGATTCTGCAGCCAAAACACATATTGTGTTTGACTTCCGTGTTAATAGAGGCTGCCTCACTGTGCCAAGCAGCTGCATATTAGGACCTATTACGTGATTTCATAGCTCTTAGAAAATTGCTCCTATTCACAACGAAACGGCTGGGGGTGGGGCGACAGGGTTGGTAGGGGGAGAGGGGAGGGGGGGGGGGCAGTGGGAGGACAGGAGAAAAAGCTCCCAACACACAATCATGCCTTTTCAATTGCCGATGGCAAGGTTGATGACAACATGACCATTGTGTTATAATGATAACACCACAAAGGCATCTGCCCCCCTCATCAAGGCTTCACAGCGGCTGCAGATACAATTTAATTCACTGCTCCGTTGGCAGCGCTGATACCATTATGCAGCACGTCGGCACAGGGGTAATCACTGTCTTTCCTGAGAGGAGGATGAAAAAGACAGACACAAAAAAGAGGGGAGAAAAAAATGGAGTGATGATGATGGGGAGGCCGAAACTTACAATTAAGACCGCCAATTCTGACGTGTCAGAGCCCCCCGCCGACTCGTGCTCATACACTTTCAACACTTCCTCTGCTGTTTATTTACCATGGCTACCAGTAATTATAATTAACATGTCATTTAGTTCAAGGCGTCCTTTCATAGGGTGTTGAGTGTGGCCATGGCATTATGGAGACAGACGGAGAGGAACGGAGACATGGCTGAGGATGAAAACTGGCAGCTAAGTGCTATTCAGTGACTGATGTGCAGGGCGCTGGAGGAACGTGGATATCGCCCAGCGATGGCGTTCATCAAGTTCTTAATTAGGTGTCACTGGGGGGAAGGAATTGCCCACAGCCGTGGCACTAATGCTTAATATCTCCCTGGCTCAACCACAATGTTTAATTAGTTAAGTGGCAGGGCATTGTTTAAGGGCATGCTTTTTGTACGGTGTGATTACAGCTTAAACAACATTATGATTTGTGATGTGGAATTTCACCTGATTTTTTTCAACAACCTCAGATTAAGGCCCCACTAATCAATATTTTTCATGCTGTATCCACAGTGGATCAAATAAGTCCACACGGAGCTGTTGCCAGCTATGCAGGTCCCGTCAACTCGAGGGATGTTTCAGCCTCTTTTAGTTTTTGGTTTGGTTTTCAGCTTGTAAACTTCATTTCCATGAATCTAATTTGCAGTAGCAGCAGCAGCAGGTACCTGTTCTCAGTAAAAAGTGCAAAAGAGCTGACATACTCAGTGTGACAGTAGTTGGTGAAAATAACGGCTAAGGAGTCAGATATTTACTTTAACAGCTGGTGGAAGACAGAGCTAAAACAGAGGGAATATTGGCTGTACAATTATCACATCATGTGACTTCAAATGAATGCTAATGTTGCTGTTAGTGCGTGTAAATCAGCAGCTGTTTGCTGAAGGCCTTGAAATACTCTTGGACATGGAAAGTGGATATGCACACAATTGTGTTTATATAACATTGGGTGTCTGCACAAGCGGACATGTTCAATGTCCAAATCATAAACTGCAGGCTGCTTTCATAGACATGGGCAAATCATGAATTTGTTGTCACATAAAAACCTGGAGGCTATGCAGCAGTCATAAAATTAAGAGATTCTTGGGGGATAATACTAAGGTTTACTTTATGCTTGATCAAGGTTGAACGCACGTGGAGGAAGTACACTAAAAATAAAAAACAAAAAACAAATAACACTGAAATGAAAAAACACTGACTTCAGTCTCGATTTTTGTTTGACAGTCACCGAGTCGCCTTCCAATGCATCAACGTGTCAACAATGGGCCTGATCACACCTCATTTTAAGACCAACACACCCACTGGCTATTTAAACAATGGAGACAGTGGACGGGAAAATGAAAAATGTGTGGGAGACACCTGTGGCATATTTGGCCCCACTGTGTGCCAGGTGTAAAATAGGACCCATATGCTGGCCTTTGGAAACAGTAGTTGGCAAACCCTTTATTTCAGAGTCCATTTACGCACTTGTCTGGAGCTTTCTGTCTTATCACGTGGTTTTCTGCAGTATTCTTGTCAGGTAGCTGTAGTGGAGCTGTCAAATGGTCCATTTTTCTCAGCACTTTTATCACTCCCTCTCCATCTGCATCTATTATATGTTTGAAAGTTCTACAACAATAAGTAAATGGAGCTTAAGATGAGATGGTCAAAATACACTTTTGTCTTGCCACTCTCCAGAAATCAATTAATAGCACAGATACTGTATGGAGGATGTAGAATGAGCCTGCATGGACTTCATGCACCTTGTTGAACTTAACAGAAGATAAGGCTAGGTTAACTTTCAGCCTGCTGTTTCTGTATATTGAACAGATATTGTATTCTTTGAAAAACACAGTTGAAGATATACATTTAGTTCCTGTGTTGGCTTGTCTAACACCTTTCAGTGTATTATTGAAAATAAATTCACCATTCATCTCATCATATATTTTTCTCGCTCTATCGTTATACATGCTAATGTAGTTTGGCAGAGAAATAAGGCTTAAAGGCAAATTTTCCCTTCACCCAGGGTTAAGTGCAGCATCACATGTATTATTCGAAACAAAAAGCCTCCATACAACCGAAACTATTATTCGCAGTCTTGTGCTCTAAAGTTGTTTCCTGCATGTATTCACTCAATACTCAATACTTGCTGGCCTTGGCTGATGAAAATAAAAAGGTAGAGAAAATTATCTGAATAAAAGATACATTGGAAACATTGTTTAGGTCACTACCTTTTGAATTCACATCATAATGATGCACATAGGTCACTCAGCAATGAGGCTACTCAGATGGCAGACACAATGGCAAGCAGAAATATACTTCAGTGTCAAGTGTCACGGCACTCTTATCTCAATTAACTGCGCAATGAAATGAGGAGGCACAGGTATGCACCCACTCGTTTAGAACATCCTAATCACGTTATTTGTTTCCTTGATAGCATTTTGATCAGGTTCAATAGCCCCGAGTTGACTTTTTAAGTTTGTATTGACACAAAAGCAGTCATTTAGTAGAATTTTATCCGCTGCTTTTCATTAAGACTGCCACATCAACAGAGGCTGCTTACTACGGCGTTTCTTCACCAAAGAGCAGTTTTGAAAGATGAAGATTTTCACCTCTCTGTATACATTTGCATCATTTGACCAAAGGTTTTATTTTTGTCTGTTAATTTGTTGCTTTCCCAGTCATATAACTGTGTTTTAATTGACCAATTATGACATCACGGGATAACAGGATGACATTTATTACTAGCTGCATGCTACTACAAGTTTTATTACTAGTTGATAAATCCAGATTTACATGCAAAGCATCTTTTGCTCCCTGAAAATGATGTGCTGTTATAGATTAATTTACCAAACATTATATATACAGTACTGAGAGTTTTTCCGCCATACTACAGTCTCATATCACTTCCATACTCAAATCTCTTCACTGATTCCCTCCTTAAAGACAGGATCCAGTTCTTTATCATCATTCTAACTCACAGAGTACTGCATGGGCAAGCTCCTGCCCCTGGGCTCGACCTGCTTCTCCCTCACTCTTTAGCTCTCCCTCTCAGGTCAAATGCACTTTTAATACCGTCCGTCAGGTGACAGTGCATTTGAGGCCGAGGAACCCAAATTGTGAAATTCTTGCCTCTGTACTTTTACCTGCCTCTTTGTGACTTATGTCTTTGAAAGGTGCAATGCAAACTTACTTATGTATAGCAGTCAAAATTAGCTCATCACCAAACTACTATGCTACTCAAATTATTTTAAATTGCAGTACTGAATTATCGACCAAATAACAACAAATATCTATGTTACATGCACAGGTGGCATTTTTGCATATGACAATTTGTTGTTTATATACTGCATATGTATGTATTCATTTATTTATTTTTACTTTTTTATATAATTTTACTTGAATATCATATGATGTGCATACTGAAATCCCTTTGAGACAAATTTGTGAATTTAATCTATCTAAAAATATATGACTATTTTTACATAGCGGTTTTGCAGGTTTTTACTCACTATTGTGTAAAAGTGTAATACTGCCTGGGTTTTATTTTTAAAGAACATTTTTTTCTATCAATATATCTGCAAAGTCATGCACACATATTGGCTCTATAAATACTACCTGACAATTTCTTTTATTTGTCTATCCTACAATATGCCAAACATGGCAGGATTAAATTTTTTATGGTCATATTTAGGCAACTTGGGGCTCTTGGTTAAGGCTGGAGAGACATCATGGTTTTCAAATACTTGTGTGATGTTCTACAATGAAATACAGCAGAAGACAATACATCACAAAGACTTCTGTTTGATACAAAGCATTTCCTTGAAAAAAACGCTGCCAGTAAACATAATCCAAGAAGCAATTGTATTTCCTTTTCAATGTATTTGGCAAAATAGAAAAATCATAGTATATACAGACCATATACTGTCTGCACTTGATCCATATGTGGTGTATAATGTACTCACAATGTTCACAGTGTGTTCTGTGACATGTCGTGCTGTGTTCTGACTGGCTGATTTGCAATTGTTATAAAATAAGGTCAATAAGCTTTATCATTTTCCCTGTATTTAATTCTCTTTTTTCCCAGTGTCTGAGATGGTCATTGAAGAGGTCAGTGCCATGCAGGAGAACCTGGAGATCGAGAGGACGTGCAGAGAAAGCGCTGAAGCCCTGGCCTCCAAGGTGCAGTTCAAGTTTAGACAAATACCGTCTTCTAGCACTGTTAAAAGACAGACTAGCAATCTGTTTTGCCATCCGTTATTTTTATGTTACCAACACTGCCTGACTTGGATTCAAGTCCAATGAAACACATTCCCAATCAAGAGAATTATATCGTTATATTAAATCAAAGTAGGAATAATGTAATCAGAACTGTAGGATCTGTTGATTTAGAATACGTTTGGCTAAATAAATACCGCAGCATCAAATCAGGCCTGAAGATGACTCTCTGGTCAGTGTGTTCCAGAAACCATCACACTTTGACACATTCAATTTGTATGGTGCAATCAAAAGCACTCTGCGCTCCTCCAGTTCTGTGCTGTCCCATATCTTAGTGTCTGAAATTGCATTGGATTCTTTTGATTCGGAGCACACTTTTTTTGGAGGGGGGGGGGGTCCTTGCTAAAATGTGAGTTGTGATTGAGAGTGGGGGAGCTTGGCACATAGTGATTTCGCAGCCCACTGGTGTTGAGCATATCACTGTAATCATTTCTCATTCAATTTCTGGACAAAAGCCCTCAGAGTCCACCTGGCTGGGCCAGATTTTGGGCAGTGGGAGGCTGAGGGAGAATTATGGTGAAGGTTGACTTTTAGGCTTTTTCTTCTCACCAGTTGTTTCCCCTACAATTTTTTTTTTTTTAGGGTGGGGGACAGCACAACAAACACTTTATTTGTGTTACTCTCCTTATTACTGCTTGTCGATAAAAGAAATTCAGTTGGGACTAAAATGTAAGCTGAACACATTTCTATGTGTTCTAAAATGATGTGGGGTCAAAAAATTGGGGGGTTAGTCTGCTAAGACCACAGGCTGTTTGTGGGCTTCTTCAGCCCGTCTGGGACTCAGACAGACTTTGAATGTTTGATGTCATTTTTAAAAATTAACTGCTTCAGCTGCAATTGAGCTAACTTTATCCAAGCTTGCTTACATATGCCTCCTTCTTCCCCATCTTTGCTTGGGTCCTGGTTTTGTAAAAACAGAACAAAATGTTAATGTTCAGTTGACCATCTCATGTGCTACACCTGTGTCTCTTTTTAGGCAGCTTTGGCCTTACAGAAAAATATTGTTTTGGCCTGGCAGCTCGGTATAATTACAGAGGAACAACTGCTCATGGTCCCTAACCTTCAGTGGTCCTCTTTTCTTTGGCTTGTTTTTCATCATTGATTTACAGTAGTGACTGGTAAGATTTCTACTGGCCCGTATACAGTACTATAAGGTGTCTGGGTAAGTTTGCTGGCTTGTTGATGAATACTAGTGGCTCAAAGATTTCTTCACTGGCCTCTGAGCATTTCTGAGCATCACATAAGCGATTTCGTGATTTTTACAGTATTCAGCATGATGATATGTTATATCCATTCTAGATGCCCCTGTTGAAATGGCACTTCTGCAGTCCTCTATCTATGTTGAAGAAATGTATCCACATTATTTCAGTTGTTGCATATCATAATTGTCTTTGATACATTTCCCTGTGCTGCCATGAAGTGTGAAGGATTGAAGGCCAATACATTTTTGTTTTCTTCAAAAACCAACTCTCATCTCCTGCCTCACTTTTGGACATGAGAAAATGGAGGAAAAGTGTAGAAATGTAGCTAATGGAAATCCACCGTATCTGACCAATCTGATATACAGTATATGCTCTGTCTAAATGTACTTTTTTGGGGGGCACTTTTTCAGAATATAACTTTAAAGGTCTATTGATCTGTTTGAATTGGATTCTGACACAATGAATTTCAAGTCCTGCTTTCAAACAACAGAAGCACTTAAACCGTGTGGCTCTGTCATGAGCGACACCTCTGTGCTGTCAGCACAGCTATAACTGGGTGTTTATGCTGTCATATTGTCTCGCTGATATAACGTCATGATGCTGTCGCAGTGTGATTTATTATGTGTAACTGTAACGCTGTGGTTTTATTGTCCACATTGGAAATACATGCATGGGTTTAGCGAGAATATCATATCAAAAATATATTGTCAGTGGCTGAGAATGCAGATCCCTGTCAAAGAAGAGCGGAAACAAAGACCTCGTTTTCACATTAACACAGGAGCCCTCCAAATATGCAGCAACTTTGTAGTTTTTAGTACTTTGTCATTTTACTCCATGGAGGCAAATGTGCTGGTTTTGAAATTTCAGGCTTTGCACAAACCAAATATTTAGCAATGGGCGACACAACATCAGAAGTAATGAAATGTCATTTCAAATATAGGCTTATTTCGCATCCGATTTCTCTTCTTGCTGAGCCGGTGCAAAAATCGTCTTCAGTTCATAAAAGACATAATGTAGCAGGCTGTGTCCACTGAAGAGGCCGCTAAGAGGTGGTAGTAAAGTAGCCCACCCCTGGTCTTACAAGTGGAATTAATCCATTTGTTCTTACTGGCTAAAAGCTCACTTCGTGGCAGTCTAAGTGACTACTCTCTATCAGGCTTTATTTGATGCCTTTGGCCTCTTCCTCCTTGATATAAAACAGTGACCATAACTCTGCACTCCCTGTGTTTGACTTGCTAACACAGAGGAGTGTGTGAGCGCTGACTGCAGGGGGCAGACAGACCGACGTTCCTTCATTAACCATATGTCAGAACATAGCCATATATCAGCTCTTCACTTACTTAAGTTAAAAGCAACATATTTATTCACCATTAAAGTGTAAGTGCATAGAATAAGACTGGAAGATCATTCCTATTCTGACCTTTTCAGCAATGTTGTAAAGTCACAGTTCCTACACTCTGAAGGTGTAATATCATTTTATTACTTATCTACATTTAAATCAAACCAAGAATCCATGAGGCAATGTTCTCAGAGGATGCCAAACAAACTGAAGTATTAATTTCCTTCCTGATGATTGTAATTTGCCTACCAAATATTCCGTCGTCTGAAATAGGCTAAAGTTCAGAGTGATTCCTTAAGTCCTCCATAGTTTGAATTAAAAAGCCACCAGAGGGTGTTAGCAATTTACAACCAGTCAAATCAGAGTGGGTTTTTGATGCTTCATGTGTGTGTGTGTGTGTGTGTGTATGTGTTGATGTGTGATCAAAGGGGCTGGTGATTTTGTAATGGTGACCTCCGCAGAGTGCCAGCCTGAGGCTATGTCAGCCTTGATTTAACTGAGGATATAATTTTATACATGCATTTCTTGCCAATTGTAGATTATTATCAAAAATAATGTGATTCCATGTGATGTATTGTTGATTGCATTTCAGAAAAAAAATATGCAGCCTGAAGGGCATCATCAAAAGCTGGAATTGCTGCAATCCGCTCGCACCAGGATGCCATTAATAAATGTTTCTTTTATGGCTCGCCTTTTCTATTTCTCCTCTTTTTTTCTCCTCACAGGCACTTTTCTTCCTTCAGATGACACCAAGAAACATGCATAATTGGCATCCATCTCCTTCCCATAGGCTTCATTCATCTTTTGCTTAGTGATGGTCTCCCTAATTGACACATATGGCTGTCCTGATGATTGAACTTTTTAGAAATGAAATGGCCATTGTGGCAGTTTATGCATGTATGCCTCAAATAGAAATGATCAATTTGCAAAGAATTTCACGGGGGAAAAGAAAAACTGCGCACAAGAATATGCGTTAGAAGTTATAATCACGCAGGGAAAACCATGATACACAGAAAAGCGAGATTAAATACGTGTCACATCAGAAAACTGTGATTACGACTGAAAGGAGAGATATTTGCTGCCTTTCTCCACTTCCTTCATCTGCTTGTGCTCCTCTAATGACGAATGTATTTCTTCCACACCTTATCATTGCGTTTGCATGCGTCCTGCCATCACCACTGATTGCAGGGCCAAAGAAAAGAGGAAATCAGAACAACATCTCATCTGCCCTGTCCGTCTCTCTTATTTCTTTGCCTGTTTTTCCACCAGCTTAATACAAAGCATGCTTGTCACTCCAGCCACATGTGAAAAGTGAAGGCACTGTAAGATGCAGGCTCCACCAATTTCTGTTGGATTCATGTCATCTTTAAAGGAATATGTGCGTTCAGAACCTGTGTCTGCAGCTGCACCATGTAATCTGTATATTTGCGGAACACTTATGTGTTATTGTTATGGCTGTGTTGTCACAAGTACAACTACAACTGTAGCTACTATTGAGGAATTATCTGTGAAATTAATTCCCTTTCAGAGGAAAAAAAAAGCTACTTTTTGAAAAGTTTTGTGTTGTTGGTTGTTTGTACCGCTATTAATCACATCCAACAGATTTTACAGAGGAATGTCATACATAGTTAGTGATTAATTGTGCAAATTATGCATTCACCAAGACAAACTTCATTCAGGAAAATATATCAGTGTGTAGGTTCTGAACCTAACCTGCAAAGCAACATGCTCCTGCCTCCTTTCATGGCTTCTCTGAGCAGGTGACATGGTCAACCAGCACATCCCTGTGTACATACATGGATTAGAATGTGGTAGTGCTGAGAAATAAATCTGCTAAAAACGGCTTTGATATAGAAGTTAGATGAATGCTTTTGAAACTCATAATTACAACACTTTATTGAATACCAATTTAAAGTGCTTCATGCATATTTTGAGCAATTTTATGTGATCATCTGTGTATAATTAACCATAAAAACAAATTTTATCAGTGGTCCTGGCAATCCATAGGATAGGTGTGTGTCTGAAAGGTTGCTGGACTGCAGATGGCACTTTTAGCACAAAAAATTAACTATTTTATGTTGCAGGTAATGTGAATATAAAATGACAGCACTGTGAAATGTGATTTAACTTTGCAATGACTCGTAGTAACCTTTACACGGCACTTCAGTCCTCTCATGTTCCGCTCTGTGCCTCCTGGTTACAGTTAAACCGTCAGAACCGCTCTCTGAAGAGGAAGAGCATGATGCTGCTGTCCCACCTCAGCCCGAAGGCCATTGCAGAGATCGACCTCGAGGATGAAGACGAGGGTGATGGTGAAGCCCTCAATGCAGACAGCAAGGTCTGCCTCTCCCCGTGGTGCCAGACCACGATCTCAGGTACGATATGTCTCCAACTATGTTGTAATGATGATTTAATTGACATGAGGAGAGCCACTTACCCAAATGAAGTGGGTAACTGGCTGTTGTGCTGGAAAAACAGAATGCCTGTGCTACAGGCATGACGGCATGGAGAACAATGTGAGCTTGTACCATGCAGGTGAGGTCTAATGACCTCTCTTGATGCCTCATGGAGGGTGTGCTGATAATTTTGGAGCACGACCTTGGCTTGGGATTGTGAAAAGTGCTGAAAATGTTTTGCTCACGCGTTTGAAGTTATTTCTCTCTGCGTACGGTGAATAAATGCCATCGCTAAGATTAGACAACAAAGACCTTTCTTCACACTTACAGAAGGATTGTCATCATGGTTTTTAAAAAATAAGACATTAACTGCTGTTCTGCGACAGGGGACTATAGGCACTGAAATGTCATTTATGAATAACGATAATAACGCTCAGGATAACTTAATCTGTCACTTACAAGCCCTCAAACTTTAAGAAAGTGTTATACTAAACTGCTCTCTTATAGCAGTCCACGTCATCAAGAGCACTGTTGCCTCATCAGATAATTATATATTACTGTATATTGGTTAAATGTACAGAGTACAAATACATGTTCAAAGAATATCTACAATATGGAGCCCCCACTCCCCAAAAATGACCCACTTTTAACATACAAATTTACATACAATACCAGTGAACTAGTTTTCCTTCCATAAATATCATGGTCAGTTCCTTTAGTCAATGAGTAATTATACCTCAGGTAATAATGAATTCATACTCTTTATTGTTTTCCCATCATGTTGTTCAAGGCTGTTGATTGTAAAATGTAGAGATAATCATCTTATTTGTAAATTATATCCTCTGTAAAGGAAAGAAGTTGTCTTGTTCCAAAATTGTGGGCTTATTCTGGTCAAAACTCATAATAGCCTTTTAATGGACATCATTTTTCCTTTTTTTTCATTTACCTTTAAAATGAATATGTTCAGAGAATATCAGCCGTAGCTTCTTTGGCGAGCACATGTCAGGCGAGTCCCGAGGAAGGTCAAAGTGTTTTTTCTGTGATCAACACACGTGTTGTTTTTAGCATTTTACTTCACTGCTGAATTATACTTGTTCTGTTTAACAAAGGCCATCCCATCCCCCGCGCAAAACAATTTGAGGTATCAATGACCTTTTCTTCTTAAGTAGGCTCCTAAATGTCTCAGCCTGGTCCTGCTGTGAGCTGATTTTCCAGGGCAAACTCATTCCTGAATCGAATGCATTTAACACTGGAAGCAGATGACTGACATTACCACGTACTGTACATGTGTAGAAATACAAACTGTTGATGTTGTTATTTATTTCAAATTCCACTATTAATGGTTTCTGCAGCACATTCCTCTTGGTTCTAAGCATTCTGCTGCTGTTCTGCTGAAAACACATAAACACAAAAAAGACTGGTTGAAAATATTTGAAAGGGGCGATACTACCTATAGCCTAATACATGGTGAATTCAGTATAATCTACACATTGCTCACTGCCATCAGTACAACTACAGAATCATGTTATTGTCAGCACTCTGCTGCTCCCAGTTTCTCATTTTGAACAGATTTCATACTTGTTTCGCTCATACTTAGTTTATAGGATTTGGTCAGGGGAGGGCAATTCATTAAACCCCTGAAAATGTAGTCCTCTAACAAGGGAGCTCAGAAAACAACCACAGATGACCTCTGACGGCTAGTTGTCCTTCACGCTTATAAACCACTGTGTCGGCCCCCCCGTAGCTGTGGTGCTGTCCACACCGCAGCAGCTCGGGCTCAAATCTGGTCTGTCATCTCCCTTGTCTCTGCAATCACCATGACAATAAAGCAGAAATAAGTTCAAAATAATAATAAAAAAGCATAAAAAGGGTTTAGGAATGCTGTTTAAAGCTGCTTTGCTTTTCTTTGCTTCAGAGCTGCAATGTAAAATGGAGTTGATGCTAAAGGAGAAAAATCAAACCGTAACTGATCTCGAGGCTGTAAGAGAGCAACTGAGGGAAACCAGGGAAGAAGTAAGTTGCTGCATTTTCTCTCTCTTTGTTTTCGCCCTATCAGTAACACTCAGATTCCATATGCAATGCACTTTGTTCCTAATGCATCTGTGTCAATAGCCAGGCTCCCACGTTCTAGAAAACATTGAACCATTAAACCCTCACCATCAGATGTACAGTAAGTAAGATGTGACTGTGACTCAAGAGTTACATTAGCTTGGGTGACAGAGGAGGTGTCTTTAAGCAGGTGCATTTCACACGGCCCAGGTTTAACTACAAGCCTGATGGACCTTCATTTCCTCGAGTGTGCTGATCCATCACATCACCACTACATTTGTTTTTGACTGCAAATGCAGGGCACACTCCATATTGCATATGTTTCAGGTTAATCACAGTTTCATTCATTAATGGTGAATGAATTATAAATGGAATTCCTGCCTGGATGTACGGAAAACTTCATTAATTTCATTAATGAATAAGTCTTGAAGGTCCTTGTGGAGTTTTAAAGCCCTAGTAGCTTTTGTGAGGCTGTTTTGCGCACGAGCACAAGGCTGCACATGCGCACATTTTTCACACGAGCGACGTGGTACACAGACATGCCCATTCCACTGACCAACAGGTGTTCACCAAAGGCAGGGAAGAAGACTGCACGTAGAGTAAACATGGATGTATAAGGACAGAGCAGCATTGAACATGAACATTACTTTGGTTCATCTCCAAGAAAACCCCACAATCTTAGTTGTGATTGTGATTACTGTAAAAACGAAACACACAAAGAAATATTTTTGTTTTCTGTATTGTTACTCATTTGCAGCTGTTGAAAGAGAAACGTGATAACAGTGTTCTGATTGCTGAGACTGTGCAGCAGAAGAAGCTCCTAAACAAATATAACAGAGGTCAGCAAATGCTTAATGTGGTCTTCATTATTAACCTAACATGAAAAAAGCATGCTCTTTTTTATCACAATGAATACTGGTGTAGTGTACGCCACATGTTGCATTTCACCTGTAAATGACCCCATTTGGAAATCTTTGTCCAGTGTCTCAGTTTGCTGTGGAGGAATACAAGGCCTTGAGGACACCTTGGACCTGGAGCGAAATCTGAGGACAGAGGCAGAGAACTTTGGCAGAGCAGTGAGTTTGTTTTTTTTTTTTTTTACAGTACCTCTCCATGTTCCTCACTTTTTCTCTGTATGGTGATTTTTGTTTCTCTGTTTTGTCCATCGCAACACCGCGTCCTGACTCTGTTCCATTTTCCTTCCTTCTTTCCTTCAGATGCTGGTGGAGCAAAAGAAACTGAAGAGACAGAGTCAGATCCTGATGCAAAGCTCCTCGCCCAGCCAAGCTCTACAGGAAGCCCTCAGCCAGGTGGACAGGCTGACCCAGGACCTGGAGACACAGAAGCTGGAGCACCAGAAGCAGGTCTCTTTTCCACAAAACTCATAATAGCCTTTTAATGGACATCAATGGACGTCTCTTTTCCACAACTCATGCATAAAACACAGTCATTCAAAAATGTTACATCACACACGAGAAGGGCTTCTTTGATTCATGGGTGAGTATGATGGTACAACAACCAAAGAAGCTCTTCTTCTAACTCTGAACTAAGAGCTGTATTTTGCATGGTACCACTCTCAGGAGAATCACATGAAAAATAGGTCACATCATAGTCATTTGGTCCAAGGAAACTCTCCTTCACCATTTTTTTAAACTACTAGCCATTTTCTGTATTGTCCCAACGCTGAATTTTAACAGCGAAACAGGCTTCCACTGTGTATCTGTTGAATTCTTCCAGTCAGTGTAAAGGAGTAAACATGCCGGTTTAAAAAACCTGAATCTCTGAATCTTTATGTCAAAATGTTTGGAGACTTTGGATCACACAGCTCCTTTGATTTCGGCTTCAGTTCTGCAGTTCAAACATGTTGAGCATCTGGAGAAGAATCTTTCTGACCCTTTTGTACTGGAAATAACATTTGGGGGAAAAAAGGACAAAGAATACGAGAAGTTGAATTCAAAGTTTGGCCATGAGAGTTCATCTTGGTCCAGAAAGGTCTGCAGGACATAAAATTTGTTATAAGCCCCTTTTTTTTACATTTCCATGTCGCCCAGTAAATACAGCAAAGATATGAATCTCTCTTTCTTGCTGTCAGGAGGTTGCCATCACGTTTCCCTGTACACACTTGTGGATTGTGTCCTGTGTAGTGTGTATAGTGTCTGCATCTATACTGGCTTATGATTAAGGCTTTACTGTGGATACCTTAGCAGGATCCAGTATGTCACATGACAGCCTTCCAGATCAGATTATGGTGAAGATAGTTCATACAGTTATTGCTTAACTCAGCCCATCCCTGCGTTTTACACCTGTAAAGCCTCTAATTTATATGCATCAAAACTGCATCACAAAAAAAATATTTAGTGACATAACTCTGCCTGGTGAGTTATGTCGGGCCGCGACTGCGAAACCTCAGGCCCACGGCCTGCCAGATGAAAGGTTGACAGCGGCAGCGGTGCGGCCTCCTGCTCTCTCCCACCTCCTCTGGCACTGATGGAAAACAATTAGAGCTGAGTGGGATCACTGATCTCTCCTGGTGCCCGGAGAGAGTTTGCAGCACCCTTCATTTGAGGAACAATTAAAGCACTGGTTAAGGAACTGGCGTTGTGCAGAGGATGACTGAATGTTAACTGGCAGCTACCCAGTGCTACTTATCTGAAATCATCAACGTGGGAGCTGCAGCAGCCACAGCGCAGGCGGGAAGGCAGAATGTATGAATCCATTTTTCACGTTGTTATTTTTACAATGGACAACAATGACCGTATACATATGTACTGTATACTGTATATAATGCACACACATGGAGCACACTGTGACTGTGTGTTGCGGTTTGTCCCTCCTCAGATAAAGCAGATGGAGGACAGACTGAGGAGCTGTGAGACTCAGAGGGAGCTGACAGCATTAAGGCGCAAACTGGAGCTTGTGGAGGAGGAGAAGAATGAGTACAGTGGAAAATGCTCCAAGGCTGAAGTGGAGGTCAAAGATCTGCGTTTTACAAGTGAGGTTATATTTGGAAGTGGGAGGACAGGACGCGTGGAGGGGGAACACTGTGTAGACGACAGTCCCACACCACTGTCTTCTTGACTATGCTTTTCTGTTCTCCATGCTTGCTGCAACTGCATGTAATCGACTTGGCCAGTCGAGGAGCTCCAGAAGAAGCTGCAGGCAGTTACCAACCCGCCCCCAGCTGCGGCACCTCCACCACCCCCGCCACCGCCTCCACCTCCTCCAGCCCCAGCTCCGGCCTCCAACCCGCTCAGGTTAGATCACACACTACACTTTGCACATCATCGGTTAGGGACAGCCTTCTTACAGCTTTGATGCATTTTTGATGATGACGTATAAAAGGTATGTCATGGAACGAAAGGCCACCAGCTCATGGGAAGAATGTTGTTTTTAGTGTGGAGGCTGTGAAGAATGTATTATGTATATACATAAACACTACACTGAAAAAAGAAAATAATTGAACCAAGTAAATTGAATTGTTTCAACACTTAAATGAATTACGTTCTTTGAAATTACCTTAATAAATTACATTAACAATAAATTAATCTAACTTTTTAATTAAGTTCCAAAGAATTTAATTCATTTAGGCGTTACCAATTGAAACAATTCAATTAACTTTGTTCAACTGTTTTTCTTTTTTCAGCGTAGATGACAATCTGTAGAGTTGATTTTCTCATTTAAAAAAAAAAATCTGCACAAAAAGCATCAATGAGAACAGCTGCCTCAGAACCAGTTTGAGTCCTCACACAGCTTGATCTGGCATCGTTGGCCTTTCGCCTGCCCTTGTTGTTTGTGTGCAGTTAACACATCATGCCAAACTGGCACTGACGGCACTGAGAGCGAGCTGTGCGGAGAACAATGCGGTTATTATTATATCTTTTCCTTCCTGGTCATGAGACGAAAGTGAGAAACGAGTTTGAAATGCTGACATTCAGGTGTGCACGCAAAAACAAAGCTGTGACATTTAATTACAATTGAAATCTTCACGTGTTCCTGAACGTTTGATTGGATTAAGGTGACCAAATCAGTGCCAGTGGGTTCCTGTGAAAGCAGCACCCTAACTAACAACCAACTGGTCTCCATCTGTGCCCCCCCCCAGCTCATTATTGTCATTGATCCGAAAGAGAAGGGACGTTAGCGCTGACATCCCTCTAGTGGTCCAGGACTCTGCCAAGACACCAGGTAACCACCAAACATCCACAAACATATGAAATGTGTCTGCTGCTGCAGTGTTTGGATTGGACTGCCTGGCAGGTGTGCATTAGTTTTTCTAACCTGCAGGTTGATTGTTACTCTTAAGTTAGCTGTCTCCACAACTAGACTATGAGACTGGCACACCAAAGATAAAGCACCTGACGTTTATTTAACACAATGGTGACACAGAGCATGAAATGGAAAAATACTTGATGCTTAAGGAAAAGAAATAATTAAATGACTTTCTTTAGTTTGCAAATATTTGATTTCATGGTGTTCCATAAATGATTTTTTGGTGATCACAGTACCATACCTCTCTAAAATTTAAAAACATTCAGCGCATCTTTTCTTTCTTTATGCAACGTATGTTCACTTGGTATTTCATTCTCCTCAGGGCTGCTGTGGTCTGGTACTGAACACTGTTTTTTTTTTCCTTTGAGAATTTTTTTCTTTTTCTTCGCACGTTATCTGCAAATCAATGTCACTTGTGTGTAGAAGGACAAATGTTGTAGCAAGTGGTGCATGAGAAATTCAAAACTCAAATCTCCATCGCTGGCCTATTAGGTCAGCACGTTTAATTCTTCAATTTGTGCAAACAAAAGCGAAGCCTTGACTTGTCTGAGCAGGTAGGACTTCCACATTGACTGCACAGGCTCCGCCGTGCCCTCATTTTGTTAAAGACTGTTTGAATATGCAAGGCCTGAATTGGGCACTGCGCACAGGGTATCTCCTCGTCTGACACCAGAATAATAGTCTCTTTCTGAGCACTTTGGAGGAAAATATTTTACTATTACTTTGACACAAAACGCTCTTTGTGTGACATTTTAAAAAAACGCCATACCAACAATAGCCCTGTGTATATGCCACTGAATGTGCCACGTTGGGAAATTAAATATTCACATTTTTTAGTCAATAGGCTGCATTATTGGAGAATTTGATTTTTGTTCCAGCCTTTTGTGAACTTGTGAAACTCTCTTTTCCTCACAGAACTTTTTGATGAAAGATTGATGAATAGTGTTTATGGGGTTTTTTTGCACAGTCAGAATTCATTCCAGATGAATTTTCGTAACCAAAGGCTCTGAACTCTGCCGGTGTACTTTGAATGCTAGAAAATTAGCAACAGCAATAATTATTATTTCGAGGACAATGATACAGTGCAGTCAGTATTTATGGTATAATTAAGAGGAAAACCCTGGAGTTCCTCCAACAAAAAAAACTTGATTGATTAGTCCTGGGGGCTTGTGTCATTTTTAAGCTTTTACATCCAAATGAGTTTTGCTTCAATTGCTGCGTTAATGATGCCTGTGAATTACACAGTGCCTAGTACCTCTCAAAATCATTTAAACTCATTTTGGTTCCTGGCACGGTTTCCCACCGAGGCGGACTCCTGTTTAGCGTCAGGGAAGCCACTGAATGCAACACGTCTGTCGATCTCTCACTTAAAGCCTAAGTGAGACTCTGCGTCTCTCTTGTCATGTGCGTCTGTCAGAAGTGGACGTCAGGCAGCAGGCGGTGGACGAAATGATGCAAAGGATTAAGAGGGGTGTTCAGCTGCGACCGGTCGGCCAGTCGGCTCGTCAGACCAGGAGACAGGTAACTTCAGAAATGACCTCAACGTGACCTGTGACCTGCACTTTATGACTTTTAAAGCTGTTCAACTCGAGTGTCATGGCAGTAAACTGTGGCTAATAACTGAAAGCTACACAAAGCTGGGTGTTCGCATTCACATGTGGCTGTCACGTCAAAGTCTGAATGGATTTGAAGTGAAATGTAGTTTCTTAAATGAATGTATGTGTGGTGAGTGACAGGCTAACATGACTGTGAGGCTAATGCATTTGACAAAGTCAGGAAGCAGCTGTGCCTTCAGTAAGCATCTTTCCATCCATGGTGTCAAATCTAAAATGTGATTGATGTCACCTGACTTAACTTGATGCCATGACATCCTTTGTGCTCTTTTTTCTCCATTTTGTGTTAGCAAACACAACAACAGTAGCTTTGTGTACTGAGGCCAACAGGACAACACCCCCTGCTGGAGCACAAGGCTTACACACGGGTTTTTATGTCAAACAGATCAGATGGATTTTTATTTATTTAGTTATTTTTACCAAATTTGAATAGTTGTTTGAATTTCTGAAAAAAAAAAAAAAAAGTGATACCCTCTGTCTCTCTGAATGACAGAAGAGAAAAATATCTCACATCAATATCGTTCAACTTACTGTGTAAATGTGAGCAAAGTCACCAGATAGATGACAGAGAAATCCAGCTGAAACCTTCGAAGATATTATATATATACTATAGTGACATTAGAATTCAGACTACATAAAAATAGATGAATTATATATTAAGCTCACTGTATAATCAATACAAAAAGGTCACATTTTGGCTTGAATTGGTTGGAACTGGTTAAGTAAGCCACTCCATGAAATGAGAAATTTCTGCCAGCAGCATGAGTTTGTCTGGAGGCTGATGGACTGTGACGTGAGAGACACGCCTGTGTTAAACCTGTGTCGAGCTAGCTGAGTCGGTCAGCAGTGATAGCTGATGTTTTCTTTCACACCACTGTGAAACTACAGGCCTGATGCTTCAGACTCCACAGAAGGAGGTTTTTTTGTAGTTGAACAGATAAAAAAAGAGAATAAAGTTAGGAGAAAAGTCCAGTGCAAACTGCACAGACGTCTCATGAAAAAAGACAGAGAAGACATGAAAACATATAACTGGAGAGTCATTAAAGGAAGTGCATGAGTGTGGTTATGACAGAAAATGTGTTTTCATTTTTACTGAAATCACCAACGCAAACCACCGGCTGCAGACCTGGGGGCCTGAATCATTATTTCTTTTTTTTCCTTCTTCTTTTTTTGTACGTTGTGGAGCTTATATTGTTCGGTGCTCTTAAATCCATCAGTGTGTGGGATTATCTAAGAGCTGCTCGTTTCGATAAAACATGACATATGGCCAAGACATCTTTTAGTCTGCGTGTTCCTCCACCACAACAACTCCACCAAATTAGATAGCATTAGGACCTGCTCGGCGAGGTAATTATAAATAATGAGGATGGGAAAATTGACGTGACTCAGACTGATTGTGTGTTGACACATTTGCTTCTTGGAGAAGGCATACATCCTGGTGCTTGCCTACAGTGTCTTGTCTCTGTGCTAAGAGGTGCAGTTTAGCCTCTAAGTGCTGATTGAGGAAAAATAAGTATAATGGGTCAGACTGCTGTTTATTTACCAAACCCATCTTTTCCCTCCCATTTTCCCTTTGTCAGATGCAGAGGCGGCCTTCTAATTCTGCCATTCAGGAACTTAAAGGAATCATGGTAATGATCAACAATCAAATATCCTCACAAAGCCATATTTTACTGGTTGAACTTTCACACAGGAGGAGAGACTTAGACTTTGTTTTCTGCACTGTGCCTGGACAGCTCACACCAGAATGTGATGTTCAAATAAAACGCAATTCAACAAAGAAGTCAGATATGTTTTTGCAACATACCAGGCAGACAAGATGCAGATTAAATGAGCACATGTTCTGTTACTGCATGCATCCACTTCATTTAAAGTCAGACAAGTAGCAGAGTAGAGAAGGAGAAATAAGGTTAAAAAAAAAGCTGATTTGGAGCTGTAAGGGTTGTATCTGCAGCTGTGACCAGGCCCTCTGCATGTATGTGCATTTTGATTAAACCATCCAGGAGAATTTCAATAGAACCTCCCCCCAGCCGAAGGCAGTGTCTCCGTCAAAGAACCACGACGAGGAGCTGCAGAGGATCCTGCTGCGCCGGCGAGATGCAGTGGAGTCCCAACCTGGAGCCAGTAAGTTTCCTCTCATTCACTTTCAACTTTCTGTGGGCCGTCAAGCTCTTTCTGTTGAGAGACTGAGAGATCATTATTGTTTACTTATTTGGTCATCCTCAAGTTTAGTCCGTCAATAGTGTGTAGTCTTTTTATCATCGCAGCGTAAGCACATCACAGAACTGCCTCTGATTTTAATCTCTTAGAGCAATAAAATTTATCAATTAACTTGAAAGCATCAGTTAGACTGGTATTATGGATTCTCTCACATGTTTGGCCTGAAAAGGTGGTGTGCTTTTGTGGACATTTGTGTCAGAAGTTACTATAACCAGCTCTGCAAATCAGAGGGCACACGGAAGCTTTGTAATGTGGACTTGTACACATAGTGGCAGGAGCAACAGATCGAAAAACCCTGTGATTCTTTTTTCAAAAATAAAAACACAGTGCTCAAAATCCACATGCCACTTCCCACAGAACAAACATGAAAACAAACTTTGAGCCTCCGGCCCATATCGGTGAACATGTTGGTGGTACTGGTGGTGAGGTCGTGTACTGAAGCCAGGTCTTATCATCACCCATTCACGGATTTAACAAATAACCACACATCATATCCAAGTGTGATAAAACATTAAGGCCAGCTGTGATAGGTTGTGCCACTGCTCATCATTTCACGAAGCAGAGCAGCTCTGTGATTCATCACTAAACGACTGGCTCAGACCCTGAGAGCTCAGAGGAGAGATACTAAATCTGAACATCCTGATTTGTGATGAGATAATCCTCAAACTGCGTTGAAGGTCTTTGCAGCAGTGGAGAACAGAGCGCAGGTGCATGTCAGGCTCATACCTCCATGTCAGACCAGTTTTGGGCAGTGCTCCTGTTTGTTGCATGAACAGCTGCTGCAGCCGTTTGTGTCACTGCCTCCACAGGACAATATGCAGCCCATATTAATGTTCATGAGGGATTTGCATCGACCATTTGGGTCAATAAATTTTATTTGAATTTCATTTTATCCTACTCATAGTTTTAGAAAATAGACCCCAGGTCTATGTTCTTGTGACTAAATGTCTTGATCTGAAAGATGATTTAAGAGAAGTTGACCTTTCACATCTTTTGAGAAATCTGCGACTGCTTCATGTCTTGGGGATTTACGAAGTGACTGAAGCAACGTGCTTTACCACCAGCGCGTCGTTCTCCCCTGCCGCAGGTGGAGCAGGAAGTGACAGCGCTGATTGTTTCAGTGTTTTGTCTCTTTGCGCAGGTCTCCATCCCATCCTCTCCCCTGCAGTGTGAAGGGCGCCACCAGGCTGGGGTCGGCCCCGACACCAGTATCAAGATAATACAGACTGTTTGTGAATGACGGAGGATCACACAATACAAAATCAATGTCGACCGTTTCATTTTACAGCGCGTTTACACAAGATGTTTCAAAACCATTTGACTGTAATATGAGGAGCCAATTTCCACATTGGAAACAAAACTGAAATTTGAGCAGAGACATCCTGGTTGTGAATCAAGCCAGAGGTTACAGTAGGTAGTGTGTGTACTAAGAGCACCAATGTGTCATTGATTTGCACTGAGGCCATTTAATTTCATTGAAATGAAAGGCGTGTATCACACCTACCTTTTCAGGGTTCATTCAGCTCTTTTTCTAGCACTGAAGGGAAAGCCCAAATGATTGTCTGCAGTGCAACAAACGGTGAAGTGCGTTCTGCAGCCTTGAGCATTTGCCAAAGCAAAGTACATCCATGAATGGCTCTGTCTAGACAAGTGTTAACCTCGTAGCCACCCAGTGAGCAATTACAGGCCACTGTGGCAGATTTAGTTTTCACCGCACCCCTCGTGCACACTTACACACACCCCCCACACACACCCTGACCTTCTTAGGCCACCATTTTATGCAGGCCACTGCCTCTTCTCTGCAGTAAACCACTGCCAGCCTTTGGCCCCGTCACTCTGAGGCTGCAGGATGAATGAAGGGTCCCAACGGTTTGAGATGCTTCTCGCCGTCAGACCCGCTATAAAAGCTAAAATGCAGATTGCAGCAACAGAGTAGTTTAGTCAGTGCAGCTACCGCTGAGGAGCGTTTAAATGTTGGTTGTAGAAATGGTTTTTACACTACATTGTGGAAGGAGGGAGAATTTTACAGCTTGGGAAAGTTGCCACAGCAACAATCATATCAAGTCAAGAACTTTTTTTTTTGGCAGAGGAATGTGTCAATATTTGATTCTGATTCATTCCAGGACTAAATGAATATTAAGTCACAATAGAGATTCATTTTACAGTCAAGGTCATTGTTTCTGCTGTAAAAGAAAACAAAAACTTGTTTCAAAGTAATAATGATAAAACTCCTCAGAGATGTATAAAATATACTAATATATATTGTGCTCAAAGTGACACGGGGGGGCGTTCTTTGTGAAAACCATGATTCATCAACCCGGTCTCCTACATAGTCTGTTTATATTAATTACTAATCTGCAACAGTAAATGGATTCAAAGGGAAAGAGATTCAATTTAATCAAGGTAGTGAGTGTACATATCTGTCAAGTGGCTAAACGTTGATACTTAATGCAGCAGTAAAATGTTCACAGACAACACTGTTTTCCTTCAGCGCTCACTCGTTGGGACTGGAGCGTGGTTAAAATTTGGATGGTCCTGTGTCGTGTCCACTCTCTGTAATGATGGATCAAAGACATGTCTCGTACTGTAGCTGTGATTTACTTTTTGACTTTGTTAGAATGGTTTAAACATATTTAATACTACAGTGCATGTTCTGTACTGTACTGTGTGTCTGTTCAACCTTTGTGTCGGAATATTTGGTGTTGTGTTTGAGTAAATAAAGCAAACCTCGAATAACTGACGAAGTTATTCTGCTGCCAGTCGCATCAGTAAGCGACGAGGCTGAAAGCCGTCGAGCATTTCCACAAACCCAAAAATGGAAAACACTTCACCGCTGGCTGTTTTGTAACAGTGTTTAAGTGGCTTAGGGTGGATTTTCCCTCTAAACCTCAGTCAGAAGTGGGTGTAAGTCAGGGACGGAGCGCAGGATCAGCCCGCGCCCTTTGAAAACCACAATGAATGTGGGTGATTTAGCCACAATGGTGGGCTGCTCTCGTCCCGTTTTGTTTTACCTCAACACCTGCCCAGGTTTCCCAGACACTTCCTTGAGTGAGGGCTTGAAACACGAGAGCTGTGAACTGCGGGCAATGTCCGTCACTTATTGTGTGCCGCCGCTAATTAAAGCTTTAGGCTTCATTTAGCGCTGAGGTGCAATTTCCAGCTCCCGGTCTCCCCTAACAGAGTATGTAGGAAATGTAATTGTGGCTCCGAGCCTCTCCTCTAACAAGATTCATCAGCGGCAGCGCTCTTCAAAGCCTCCACTCCACCTTCACCCCACTGAACCAAATCCTGCGGAGGAAGTCGCACTCTAACTTTGTTTTGACCGCACATTTAGACACAGCAGCGGACCTTGTGGAAACAGGAAGTGTTCCTCGGGCAGATGAAACCAGTTGCGCGGAGTGCACATTTGGCTTTTCTTTGTCCACTTTTGTCATGGACAAAGAGGCCGGCAAGAGGACGTGTGAAAGATCACGGATAACATCTTATCAGTAAACGGCCGGCCTGCTGCAGCAGCAGCAGCAGAATGGAGAGGAAAAAAAAAAGGAGATCCCTCTATTGATCCCTCTCTCCTCATATGCTCCATATCTAATGACATTCTTCTCGTCGAGGCCATCCTGGCATAACTCGATGGCGTGCCAACGTGCAATGCAGGCTCTGATTCAAAGGAGGAGTGACGCGGAAACAAAGTCAATGACCGGCTCGATTCCTTCCTCCACCGTCGGCTGCGGCCCGTCCGGACGGCGCTGACGTTGATTGACGGCGAGCCCGTGCCCCGGCGGCCGAGGCGAAGCATGTAATTACACAAGCCACGCCGCGTCCTTTTCTTCCCCTCGGCTCCTTCTTCTTCGCCGACGCAACCCCATTCTCAGCGCTCCGTCTTCTCTCTCTCATCATCCTCGCCTGATACAATATAATGTTTTGTTGTTTTTGTATTTTTTGTCCCTTTGGGGACCAGCAATTAAGGGGGTCCTTTTAGTGTGTCTGGGAAACACTTAATTTGACCTATTTTGTAAGTCATTTCAATTATTTGCCCAAACACAGTAATTGCCTGCCTCTGCCGAGACGCTGCTGCGCGCCTGGCCTCGGCCCGTCTGCGTCTTTCATTGATTAGAGGTTGTCTTCACTCCCCCAACATTTACAGCAACACTGAGCGTAAGCTGCCAACAAATCAAGAAACTAAACACTATGGAATACAACTGGAGGACATTGTCATTTCATTTATTTGTCTATCATTTAATTGAAAGTGAAATTTGTAGATCATGGGGCAACTGTATGACCTGGAAATAATTAAAAATAGAATGAACGTGAACTGTGATGACTGAAATATATACGTTTACCGTCAGATTGGTGTCGAATGAACCTCCGATCAACATTTTGATCTGAATTTTCACTGGTGAGGCCGGACTGTCAGCAGGGCCACGTGAGTCACATTCTGTCTGTTGCCTCTTTAAAAGGAAAAAGCCGTGAATGTGGGATAACACATCGGTGCAGGTGTATGCGGCCGGTGCACGAAGCACTCGAGAAGCTCCTTCACTCACTGTACACCGGCAGCCTTTTTTTTCCTGTGCTGCAGGCCGGGAGCGGCTCCTCCAGGCCTCTCCACCCTCGTCTTTAGACTCTGACAGAATCTCGGGAACCGCGAGAGGGGCGAGAGTCAGCGAGGGTGCGGACCAGTTACATGGGGGGCTTTTCTTTTCCACATCCCAAACAGACGGGACTCACAGCCTTGTGTGTGTGTGTGTGTGTGTGTGTGTGTGTGTTCTCTGGCACTCATCTCCCCACAGCTTCTTCTGGCCTTATCCAGGTCTGTTAAAGCGCTGAGCTCCCACTGGCCAAACGAGAACAGGAAAATCCAACCTGTGCCTTCAATCAAAAATAGGATATGAAGCAGTCCTCCAACTGTAAAATAAGATTAGAGGATGTTGTTTATTAATGTATTTATTTCACAAAGGTCTTCTTTCTCATATTTCAGTTGGTGACTACGATGGGTGACCCTGATGTTTACAGGTGTCGATACAGAACTAATTTCATGAATCAGAAATTTGGTTGGGTGCGTTCATGTGTCATGGTAATCAAGATCAGTGGTTCCATAAGCAGGGGTTGGGACCCCCAGCATGCAGGGATAGCAGTATATACATAAGTAGTCACAAGCCAAGAGAAAATCAGAAAATCTGTAAACAGGTCTGGAAATGTTTTTGTTTGAGTCAAATTTGAGTCAAAAATCTTGGGAATCTGGTCTTAGTTGCAGTTTCAATGTTTTTTCTAAGTTGCCACCAAAGAAGTACACTGATATTATGCAAATTAAAAGTTAAAAATGTTCTTTCTTGATAATACAACTACAAACTGTAGTATTTGTCTTAAAAAAATACTAAAAGATACAAACATTATTATTTTAAAATTTCTTTAAATTACAGTTGTGCCATGAAATAATGACCTTGACTTCTGTCTCTGCTTAGTACTGAGGGCTGGTGCCCTGTGCTCTGACTCATCAGTGCTGCTATATTATTTTTTTACAGAGATGGTTGATTGTGACCTATGTCTGTATAAGGAGGTAACATGTCTTCTACCTGAAGTGGCAATGGCATATTTGCGGGTTTTAAAAGCTGAAGGTCATGTTAACCCACTTAGCCTCTCTCTGAATAGCTCCATATTGATTTAAAAATAAATAAATAAAGCACAATGTTAACACCAGAATAATGTTTCTGATCAACTCAATATGTTTTATTAGGAAGATCATGACCCGTCAGTGAGTGATAACAGCACAACTAAATGCTGAAAGTGTATTGTAAATATAGTGCAGTAGCACTAAGCATAGTTCTGAAGACTGTTTCCCTCCAGGCCTCGTCTGACAGAGTACTCTCTGTAGTAGTGGACCGCTTTTGTCATTCACCAGTGAACAGCGGAGGGGAGTGCTTCTCCTTGGAGACTGTGACGAGACAAAATAATGAAATAAAGTGAACGGACAAAAGCTGGAGCACAGACTGCGCCGCCTGTGCTCTTCGATAACAGGACTGAATCCACTCTGGGCTTCAGCATGTCACAGCAACACAAGCCTGATCCACCAGTAAACAGAGTAAATAAACTTTTTGCGATGGGAGATGAGCACACACAGATGTTGCAGACGCTGAAGAGTCCCTGTCTGCTTTTTGGACATGATGGATGGGAAAGTATTTGCTCCTGTGTGTAATTAGGCAGCCAATTAACAGATCCAAGGTGCGGGCTTTCATTCTTCCACTCACACACACACACACACACACAAATACACATTTGTTTGATTCCTCACACATTTCTTTTTATATCCAACACAGAGAGAGAGAGAGAGAGAGAGGCGTGTGTTCTCAGATGCAGGCATTATTACCTCTCTCTCCCTCTCTCTCCCTGCTTTGTCTGGCCTCCTTTTTCTCTGTCAAGCTAAAATTTAAAAAAAAAAAAAAAAAATGAGGGAGGAGCATAAAGAAAAAAACCCACCCAGGATTCCTTGTCGGGCCAGTTCTTCCTCTATAGAAATCAGCCGGTTGTATTTAGTCATCCTCTCAGCGCCGCTCAGACCTCCCAGTTTGACATAGTCCAGCCCCAAACCCACAGCCTGAGGGAGCAGAAGAGCAGCAAGCTGTGAGACAGACACCAGTGCTGATGCACGCTGAATAGATGCTCCCCAAGAAAGTCAAGTAAAAGGACAAAATATACGAACAGATCTACAGGTATGAGGGAGATGTAATGTCAAAATATTGCACTTTCACTGAATACCTTTTATCTACCTGTTTTGTTTTTTTTTCAGTGCAACTGATGTAATATTTGGACGTGCACACACTTTCACCCCTCTAGGGACGCATTCATTATAATGAGGGTCAGGGGTCAAAGCCCTGCCTTCCCTGGAGGCTGAGATCTCCTGAGCACGTCAGAGTCACCCATTGTGTCATATTATCATATTTAAATCACTCAAACACGCATATATATATATATGAATATAGCAATGTCCAGTTAGAAGGGAAGACATCCATTCATCAACTACTTTGGCTTGGCTTCAAGACTATTAATGATGTCTAAATATATTCACAAGTATATACACTCAGTGGGCAGTTTATTAGGAACACCAAACTTAATCTAATGAGTCTAACACCCCAGTCCTGTAATAAATCCTCATTCATGAAGGTTCTAATATTCAGTTTGTGTTGAAACTGTTTTAGCGAGGTGTATGATCATTTTGGGGGCTGTTGCTGGTGCATCAGTGGACACAAAAATAGAAACACCTGTTAGTATGATGCAGTAGAGTGAACAAAAACAAAAACTAAAAATTGTAACCCTTCATGAAGGACTTATTGTCAATGAGCCATAATGCTGTATTAGGTGTACATAATAATGCACACACACATACATGCAGGACAAGGGATATTTTATTAGGAACATCTGTACCATCTGCTTATTGATGCAACGTCCATTCAGCCAGTCAGCAGCAACGCTGTGTATAAAAACAGCTACAGGTCACAGGAAGGCTTTTTGCATCAGTACTAATCCCACATGGTTCCAGTTACAACCACAGTTCTAAAGTGAAACTAAAATGTTTATTTTTTAGGATTTTTAAAAAGAAATGGGACTCTGACAGACATCATTAAAGGTTTAATATACCATGCCATGTTCATACTACATTCTTGTGCCTTACTTTACTATGACGGAGTTTATGACATTTTTATGCCTTAACACACAACGACAATTTCATGCCCTATCATACTATGACATTTTCTGCCGACGTTAACGCGACTTGACGCAAATTCCTATTTATTTACTTTAGCCACTATTTATTTTATTTTATTTATTTTTGGGGTGCTGGATTAACGCACACATTCATTGATTATGTCCCCCAGCCCAATCCGGAGTTTGGGGAATCGGGTAGCAGTAGCGTTGCTGATGGCAAGCAGACATGACCTTCCAGCAAGCCCAGCTTTAAAGTCCGAAGTGATAAGCGTTTACTGCCGATGTCAACTGCGTGACCACCGGACAACGCAGCAAACTTCATTTCAAAGGTTCATTTAGAACAGAAAAAATGGGCGAGTAATTTGCTACTAATGGCGATCGACATGCTGTTTGTTTTGACGTGCAGTGTGGTGTGTGATTTTGCCCAATAACAATACGCCCTATTTATGCCTATGACATTTTTCTTTATGTCTGTATATCGTAGTCAGTTTTTCATGATGTTTTTATGCCTTCCAACACTGTAATACATTTTGTGACATTTTTATGCCTTGCTATATTGTAGAGTTTTTACATGACATTTTCATGCCTCACTATGCTATGACGTTATTGGTTATATTTTCATGCCTGAGAATAGAGTGACATTTTTTTTCATTTTCTGATCTCTGGCACCTGGTGGCAGCCCTTTAATGGCTGCTCTCTCTCTCTCTCTCTCTCTCTCTCTCTCTCTGCTACCAGCTACCACTTTTGATTGGTTATCCTTTCTTATTTTGGTTGGTAATAAACTTTGTGTTGTTTGACTCCTCTGTGTTGCTTCTTCTGAGCCGGGGTTGAAAGGTGCGTGTAATCCTGTGTTAAGTGTTAGTGGTGTGCTGTGTGCTGCTGTGTCTCTCCTCCTGCTGAGTACATGCCTGAGTTCAATGCCTGAGTGTTGTTGACCTGAAGTCTCCAGTCACTCATTTGTTTTTTGAGGTAATCCAGGGTGGAGACACGTGTCTCTGTTGGGAGTAAGCGTTTTGGCTGTGCTCCACTGAAGTTGTGCTTTTAAAGAGGCCTCAGAAGATATTCAGGCTCCAGCAGAAGTGAGACAGGTAGCAGGGAGTTTGCTTTGTTATCACTATTCTCAGGGGTTCGCTTGCTGTACTCACCTGTGGCTGATTTTGGTCAGTTAAGTGAGTTTAGCTTAGTGCTAAATAGTGAATTCCCTTCAGAGGAGCCAGTTCACCAAGGACCAGCTCTTAAAGCTTGCCAGTAATTATGATACTGATTATCATACTGAGACTGCCAGCACTGAGAAACTGTGAGAGGACACTGAGGGTGAAAACAAGGAAGGAAACAATGAGCTTAAACTCACTTGAAAGGCCAGATGAACAATGGTTCATCACTACGTGTGACTCCTCCCAGGTTTACACATTTTAATACATCCATCCATTTTCCACACCGCCTGTCCGGGTATCCGGGTTACAGGGGTGCTGGCATTGGGAGAGCTCCACCTTGGACAGGTCAACAGTCTGTCACAGGGCTGACACGTGGAGACAAACAACCATTCACACTCACAGTCAATTCACCAATCAACCGAATCAAACTGCATGTTTCTGGTGGAGTGGGAGGGAGCTGGAGTACAAGCTCCACACAGAAAGGACCTGTCAGAACCGGGGTTTGAACCGAGATCCTTCCGGCTCTGACACTGCTAACCACTGCACCAATTTGGGGTTTAGTGTGTTTACAAGGACACTTCAACATGTAGACTGGAGGAGCCGGGAATCGAATGACGACTCGCTCCGCCTCCTGAGCCACAGCTGCACCACATTTTATTTTAATAGACTGTATTCTAAAAATCAGAATTACAGCCACTTTAAAAGCTCCTCTCTTCAGAAACTCACTCTGTTCAACTCGCTATGCCACCTGACGGTGTCGTGGTGATGGCACACAATCATAGTTTTTAAAAAAAAAAAATTTCATGATATCACTAGAAGATGTATTCCTGCACCTGCAAGTGAAACAGTGGGTGGATAGTGTCTGACCCTCAGAGCAAACTAAACATTTCTCATTCATCAGTGCTGCAGATTGTCTGCTGCTCTGGCACAAGGTTTCCTCCTCTGAGAGAATGTCAAACAGAGTGAGGTGAAGAGATGCACACCTGCTCCCTGATCAGACAAATGATGACGCCGGACACAAAATGAGAGCGGGGATAAGACTTACGATGTCTGACAAAGAGTCATCGCTGCAGGGCTCGCTGCCTGTCCGACCCACGAGCACCGAACCTGCAGGTCAACAAGTGAATACGCATTCAATTAGCGCTGATGACACTCCGCCATAGAAGCATTTTTTTTTTAAAGGTGAAAGTTTGATATGAATAACCTGTGGAGACAGTTCAGGCACTGAATTCATGCCTCAGCTGCTTTGTTCATTTGTGACTATTAGCTATTCTTGCTAGCTGTTAACAAGTGCCCATTCTGCCAGACTCAGAGCAACTGAGCAGTAGATCTGGTTTATATGGAAGGCCTGGTTGGTTGTATGGAGAATTTTAAAAAGACTTTCTGATTCAACACTGTAAAAACTGTGATGTGCATGCACTGTCAGGCTAATGATGTCTTATTTTTTTAAAATTTGATTGTATTTTAGATATACAGTTCATTTTAAAAGAATATGGATGTTCTATGAAGCATGTGTATAAGCTGTTGTTTCTCCTGCTCACCTGCTCTTGGTGATGGCACAGAAGTGAAACTGAAAGCTTGAAACAGCGAACATGCTGTCTTTTTTCAAACAACTCTCTTCTTATGTATTGAATTGAATTGAATCTTCCCACTCAGCAGTGATTCTACCACGCCTCAGTTCATGCGTTACCTTGGCAGGTTGACTTGGCGATGTGGACCAAATCGCTGACCGTCGTTTCATGAGCGTGCCTTAAGATGTGACCTCTGACTCCCGGGAGGGGCGGAGCCTTTGCTTTGTAAGTGATGTCAGAGAGCAGCGAACAGGAGTCTCCAATCACGTTGCTCAGCTTCTCCCACTGGTCTTTATCCTTACAGAGGACAAACACACACATTTAAGTGAAAAGTGTGTTGCACAAATGACCATACACATGCATGTAGACGCATACAGTACATCTAACACACAGTCGACGCAACAAACACTACTTTGAGGGGAAAAAAACAACAACATACCAATCCAAACCAAAAAGCTATTAGGGTTTTCTTGGTTCTTATTGCTTGTAATGAATGGAAACGGATCAGATGCGGTGTTGAATGCAAGTGCCCCACAAAATAGGACCAGCAAACACATCCGTAGCTATGGCAACAGATACCCTAAACCTGACCTGTCTCATGTCAGCATGTCAGCAGCAGACTGCATTAACTCATAGTTGAGGGTGATTTTCAGGTTTCAGTGGGTACTACAACCTTGTGATTGTAAACATGCCATTTCCTGCAAAGTTCTGTCTCTACTGACCAGATATATCTGTAATAATTCAATTGTAATACAATTAGGACTGATGACTTGGATGATGCGCCCTAATAATGTATTTCAAATACCATCCAACCATGATTACTATACAAACAAATAATTTTGATTATTGTAACTCAGTCCCACGTACCATCCTACTGCCGCAAATACTCACTCGGCACTAAATGTGGGTTAATCTACCACTGAAAATAGTCCCCAACAAATACACCATTTACAACTTTTTGAGTAACTTCTTGCTAAAAACTCTTTGCATAGGAATTTACCAGACTTTTTGTTTCAGGTGTAGAAACTGAAGAGAAACAAATGATCAATATTGTCCATATGCAGTAACTTGGAAGAACTTGAAGAACCAGCATTAATGTTTGGAGCTCACCTCTCTCCTGAATGGATCGATTAAGGCCACCACTGCTGGATATTTGCTGATGAGGGTTTGGTACATGTCCAGTAATTCATCTGGAGACTTCAAGACTCCTGCTGCCACTTCATACTTTCCTTTCGACTGAGAGGAAGAGGAGAAGAAAACAAATGCCACTTGTTGCGGTACTTCCAGCATCTTGCATTTGCCTGTAAACTGAGAACTGATTTACACAAGGACTCTAATGCAAGGAGATTCCCAACCCCTCGGTGCGCACAAAGCCAGAGGCTACCTTTCAGCGACTTACATAGTCCATTAGCTCGTGGGCAGCACAGTTCACTGCTAAGTGGATCTCTGCTCCCAGCGCCAGTCCAAGGTTAGAGCAGGCTTCCGTGACAAGATCCAGAGGCTGCTCGAGTCTCTCGAAGCTGACAGCCGGTGCTCCGCTGTCATGCGGGATCGCCTGAGTGACCTCGAGGCGAACAAACGGGGTCACCATGTCAACATTTATGCATTGTGTTTTTACACATCCAACAGCAGCAAATAATTAACCTACAATGTTCTTTACATCTCTCCTCTTTGGATACATCTGCTGGAGAGTAGCAGAGGCTGCATGACAATAGATGGAGTATTTATTCATAGGTCTGAATGAGACAATTGTCATTTCAAGGTTGTTGGAAGATTCGTGTGTTCCTCTGCACTGTTTGCGCCATGAATGTGAGTGCTAGGGGTCACTGAACAATGCAGGAGATAACTCTGTATACAGTCCAGATTCACAAAGGCAATGGCAGATAAAAGTGTTGAATGTTTTAATAAGCATTTCCAGGCCTGCATACCTGAGTTAATTTGAACATTAGCCATGAAAATCGCACAGAAGTATCCTTTTTTTGTATGTATCTTTTAGGAGAGCTCAGTAACAGAAAAGGCTTTGAGTCCTGCCTCAAGCTTTTATATTCTGCGTTATGATAAAGCCTTTGTGAACTCAGTTCCTATTCTTACAGCCAGTAAATAGCAGTGTCCCTCACCCCAGCTTTTGTGGAAGCGTTCATTATTCTCATCATCTCCTTCTGTAACTCAAGGGTTATTGTGATGATCTGTTGAAGAAGTTCACAGTTCAGTGCATTTTATCAAATGCTATAATTTAAACTGAACGTAAGGTGAACCAGGGTGCCTTACCAATAATAAAGCACAGAATAGCAACAACAAAGGAAGCAATAAAGTTCCACAAAGAACACAAACTTTATGCAGTGAGTAAGTCTGTACCAACTGTCCAACACTAGGAAGACGTGAAGCGGAGACGGGCAGAACGTGTAACAACTACGCAGACACATGACTGAGAGCGGTGAGTACTTGTCTGACTCGTAGTCCTGCTTTGGGAATCAGGATGACTTCCTCCAGTAAATTCAGTTTTCCAGGAGAGGACTTCCCGCAGCTCAACAAAGTCACCAAGCAGACGGGGATGTGAAGCTGCGCTGGAGTCTGAATAAAATAGCGGAAGACGTCATTAAACGCTGCTCCCGGGGTTTGTCCGTATACGCGACTGTGCTTGTGTGATCCAACCTCTCGGTTCATCAGGGCTGCAATGTATTTGTAGAGAGGGACGCCTTGTAACTGTGCCCCACTTCTGGCAAGAGCCAAAGACGCTGATCCAATGGCCAAGCTCCCGGGCACAACTGGTTCTGGTGGCTTTGCTGGAGGAAGCTGCTTCTCTGCGATGTTGCTTTTTTTAGCTGTTATATTAGTTTGGGGGGTATTGATGTGGTTATGTAAGGCACAGCAGAACTCCTGCATACTGTCGGACTGTTCGGCCTCCCAGAATTCCTACTTTTCAAGCATGAGAGTGGAGCGATGAGAATGAAGACAATCTATTCATAAGTTCAACTTCAGCCTGCCAATTTTGAACAGTGAAAATATTTAGTCTAAAAACACTAAACATAACATTATGCTGTAATGACTTCTGGTATGATATTTTGCCTCACCCACAGCTATAAACTGCAATAGGGTTTATTACTACAACAGAGGACAGAAACAAATCCTACATTTTGTTGAGCGGTTTTGTAACTGGCACAAGGTTGTAGAACTGGAGACCTTTGGCAGTTGTGTTGCACAGCCTACCTTTATCGGTGCTCTTTTTGTCTTTAGTGGGTGCAGGCGGTGCAGGAGGAAGTGTGACCTCAGACTCACTGGGAGAACAACTCCCCTGTTTCTCGCCGTTGTGGATGTCTTTCTCCTCCGGGTGGTGGGCCATGAAGAAATCGCTGTGCAATCACAGGACACAAAATTACATTTTGGGTCAGCAAAAGCAAGCTGACAAAAAAGGGACGATCTGTTGGTGACCCGTCAACCTTAAGCTCAACCGAAGTTTCCAAGGAGATAGCGCAAGGTTCTGCTCCATTAAGAAACAAGAAGAGAGCAACATGCTGCATATCATTTTTTACTGAAAAATGTGCATCACACATCTTCATAATTTTTAAACTATTTTGCATTAGTGCACTCGTCTCATCTCTGGTTTATTTCTCTTGCAAAACAAAAATATACATAATAAGGTAGATATAATGATGTAGAGCCATCTATGTCAGTGCAGCAGATCCCTCTTTCTAATTTGAAGCATAAATCTGGATATCCACACTTAGGGAATGGACTAGTTTGTTGCAGACATCATGCAGGTGTCAGTTTAGCTGTGCTGGAAGCAGGCGGCGTGTAACATAGAACACATGGAATGTTGGAGGCTAAAACTGCAATTCCCCACTGGGATTAATCAAGTGCTCTATCAACAATAACACAACTGACATGTCCACGTTTGAATCTGTTGTTAGACAGACGATGCTATTTCGATAGGCTCAGCCCAACCCCCCCGCGCGTGGTAACTCATTGAGCTTCTCTGTCGGGTCTTGAGGCAGGAGAGGAGCGCGGCACATAATGATGATATGATGCGGCTGTGACAACAGGCGAACAAGTGCAAAGCATTAACCCCTGCCTGACCCCATTTCAGGACGTCGACACACCGCGAGCTACACGTGACCCCCATTGGATCTTGATTTGCAACATTTTTGAACCAGTGGTATTTAGATGAGATTCTTGTGGGCTGCTCAAAGTGACATCCTACATGATTCCTGAAACCAGGAAAGTAGTCTCCCATCCCATACTTCAATTCTTGTCAGACTGTAAAGGCTTTTTTTTTGGCAGTGTTTACAACAAAATACACCAAACTCCCACCACTGAAGATATGCAAACTTTCATCACAGCCTCAAATAAAGAATTGATTTTCGACATAAATATGTACGAAGAGTATGAAATGAACAATAATGGTTATTAGTAAAAACAGCACAAATTGATTTGTGGAGTATCTAAAGACAGATGAACTATAAGAAGTTGTTGATCTGAATATCCTGAGTGAAAAACATATGAACAGTACCTCAGTGCATTGTCAACTTCTGACTGGTCACAGGGGTTTTGGCCCTTCAGCATGTCGTTCAGAGGTCCATTGATCCACTGGACAGCAGTCATCACGTGGTCAGCCCTCTCCTGACTCTCAGCCTTCCAGTCCAGCGAAGTGTCCTCTGACCCAAAGTGGCTGGAGACGGACGCTGAGGACGTGCTCTGAACGCCGAGAGAAAAAAGAAGGCGGTGAAGGACTTCTTCATAAGATTCATTACATGACATGGGTGACTGCAACAGCAGCTCCCTCTGTTCTCAACATCATCCCAACCTCCTCACACAGGTTCCAGTGTGCACGATAAAACTGGAGCTCAGGCTGGGGTAAGCTGATTCGCTTCTGCATGTCCATATGGTGCTGCCAACAAGATCACTGTCAACTTCATGAGGACCACTGCAGCTCATTTGTTGTTCCCTCTCCTGAGAATTTGGAGGATCTTTGTCTTCCTTGCCTCTTTCTCCTTGTGTGTATTTGTTTCTTTGACCTCCTCATGTGAACACACCTGATTTTGTCTCTTGTACATTTATTTCTCCATGTTGGAGAGGAGGTCAAGTTGCTCATCTACTGGCGGCATCAGGAAGTTGCTCAGCATCTTCATTAATGTTAATCTATGATGCTGTCATTGTGATTGTCCATACTTTGCACACATCTGTTGCATGTCCGTCAGTCAGTCCGGAGAGTTAAAGGGGTTTTTGAGTCAATGCTCTGAGGACAGAGGGCGCCTGTTAAACCCCTTGAGGGAAATTTGCGATGCTCGCCTATATAAATAAACTTGACTTGACCTGACTGTTGACACAGTCACCTCCACTTGACCCGTAGCCAGCAGTGTGGCAGGAGAGAGGCGGACATGAGTTAATATCTGTGATCTCTGCCTCGTCCGCGACACCCATCTCTCCCCGCCCCCTCTTCCTCCTCGCAGACTACTTGCACTGCTTTTTCCTGTCACTGTTAATGCTGACTGACAGCGGGCCCCACCATGATCGCGGGGCACAGCTACACTATGTCCAGTTTGCAAAACAAACACTCGATCCTATGTTGAAAACTGAATTATTAAATGATCACCTCTAATGTGTTTGGGTTGTAGTGGATTGGTTGTCTTTGAATTCTGCTCAGAACTTCTGTAAGAAACACCTAACCCCCCCATCAAGTACATCTTTTATCCAATAAAATGAAAGATATATACTATACTCATTCTTTCGATAATTTTTGGAAAGAGCTATAAATCCAGGAGGTCTTTTGCGTTTGGTTCCATTAGTTGAATCTTGTTTATTTATATTTGAACACACATGCATGTGCTATAGAGATTACATTATTGTAATTATTAATGTCTCCATCTGGCTCTGAGGAACTGGCCTCCTCCTGCTGACGATGACAACGCTGTAGCACTAATTAATACTGTTGAGTAAAAGCGCTGATGCATGTCTGTTGGCTAGGCCCTAGGTCTGTGACCTCAGCCTGACCTCGGCTCTGGGTGTCACATCTCATCTTTCTGGCTTTTCTGATACTGTAAAAAAAAAAACAATCCTGAAATGGCAAGGATCAAAGGTCACAGCCATGTTTTTGATTGCTACCTTCTTTGCTCACTTCTCGCCTCCAGCTGCCTCATCACATCGGAGCCTCCTGCACGTTTGAGGAGGGCCCCTCAATGTCACTTCAAGCCATTCACATGTCACTGATGAATCACATCTCCTTTGTTAAAACCTTTATTTGTTCAATCTTTACGCTGAATGCATACGATGAAGTGAATATCCAGGATCGTCAGCCACATTCCAGTCTGTTTTTAAAGCTTTAATTTCCACAGTTCATTGACAGCGTTGTACTATATCTGCTGCCAAATGGCTGATTGTTGGTTTATGAGTTTTACCTTTTCATTGTTACAGATGACGCAGAAAACCTCCACCTCGATGGACAGTTGTCCTCTGGTATCATAGACCTCCCTCCCCTTCAGTCTGCTTATCCTTGGTGGTGCAGAGAGATTTGCAAAGTAATTTGCCTGAAGTGATGAAAAAGACATGTCTAACCTCAGTGAGAGACCACACTCAGATTCTGCCATTAAACTACCTTCAAGAATCTATTGTTTTTGGTGGGAAAAACCACCAAAACTTGTGTGACTGTGACAGTTTGTTTGATTTTTGATAAAGTCAAACTAACCTTGAACTTTCCTCAAGACCTGGAGGCAAATAAGAATGTATATAAATATCTACCTTACCTAAATGCTACAAGATGAACAAAAAATTGTTGACTACAATTTTTCACAAAAATAGAAAGATATTGTACACACATAACTTTCACAGTCCCATGGAAACAGCTCCACATGAGTTTTGTCCTATCTTATGTGTCACATGGTGCCTGATGGTGATGATATCCAATATCATGGCCTATGTTTAGTTTAACTCAGTGTTGTCATGAGTGATTATGAATTTTTAAATATATCATTCGTATTCACCATTAAGTCCACAGGTTTCTATAACAACCACTTAAATATCTCAGTGAGCCTCCACTGGTGGGATCTGTGACGCTGGCATGACAGTGTGGATGAAAAACTGTTACACGTCATCATGGTCCAGTAGCATTCTGTAAAGATGAACACCCACACAACGAAGCCAGCCAAAACCGAATACATGTGGCTATTGTTACAATATGGATCTGCTGACACTTCCCTCAAGTGGTCTGAAAAACTGTATCATAATATAGTAACCCCAAACAGAAGTTCAATGAACTGTGGACAGTATACATGGGAGGATTAGCATTAGCATAAGATGCCGGGCTATCTGTTAGCAGCAAGGGAAGCAAACCCGTACCAGGTAACCGTGAACGTCTCCGGGCTTGTGGAGGAAGAGCTCGTTCAGAGCTCTCTCCAGCTCCTCGGGGACTCTGTTGACCCGGTAAAACTCGACAGCTGCTATTTTAGTTTCATATAAGTCGTGTTCCTCTTTAGAGAGGCGGCTGATAAACCCCTGATAAGACATTGCTGAAGGTGTCGCCGTCGCTGTGGGCTTTGTGTTGTCTGTTACCGTGGAGACGAGTCGTTCACAGGAACAGCGGGAGGCCAGGAAATCAGAGTGTCGACGCGCGCGCTTCCCGGCTAATTTTTCCCCGTGCAGACTGATTATCACCACAAAAATAAAAAATGTAATCATTATTACAGACCATGGTAATAATGATAATGGGTAATGTTTTGGTGACCGTGACAGATAAGTCGTGGAATGTTCCGTCCCCTCCATGTTTTGTCAACACCTTTGTATCCCACTGTTGTGTAAAACACTGCAAAATTAAACATGACATATGGAATTAAATGGTAAAAGATAATTATTTCAAACTCAGTGAGATCTGCACCATCCCTGTATTCATCAGCGTGTATGTTTGAATTCTCCTTACTTGCCAACTTGCCAACATGAAGACTTTCTGCTGATGTGAAAAGACTGAAAACATAAAATTGGCGCAAAAGCTTTGACAAGTTGGTAAACAGTTTCATTGATCTGAATCTTCTCAAGCTCGGAGTGTGCGGAGCAACCACCGGCCAAGGGCAGTTTACTGTGTCACAGTAACCTCCATTTGGAAACAGACTGACCTTAACCATTCACTTTTTCAGACCACCTACACCATAGCTTTGCAGTTTTGTATGGACGTCATATTCAACTGCCACATGTTTACACATCCACCAAAATCTTGATTGTCCTGTTTCTACAAATTCTGAACACCTTAGACCTACTGCTAATAGTTTGAAAGTACACAGAGTATATTTTACTTGTTCTCCGTTATATCACGAATGATTGTAAATTTGAAATTTATTTGATAAGTGTCTACTCCATGACATGATGATTCATTTATGTTTGACAACAGTAAGAACGGGCACAATGTTCAATGTCACACCTAATTCAGATTAAAAATCTCTGCATGCTGATTTTCAGAACAGTATGGTGGCAAATAAAGAAACAGAAAAAAAGAACCACACAATCACACACACAGAGTAGCTGATGATCACTTTGAGATAAAGAGGGTTTCAGTAATTAAACCAAACCACCAAATGATACACTACAAATTCATTCATAGGTTCTGTATTTCTCCCAAGAAATTTGGCCAAATGACATTTGCTCTTTATTATTGCTCTTTTTGTGCAGACAACATAACTATCGCATTAATTCACATGGTTTGGGTTCAACATTTCAAAGAATGTGTATCTGTTGCTGTGTCTGTTGTTGACACTGAATCATGTGTCAAATGCTGTGCTGCTCCTCAGTGATGCTTCAGCAGCAGAGCTGGACATGAGCTGCAGACGTCTTCTGATACCTCACTTCAGCCAGGAGGATGATGGTCTACCCCCAGAATATGGCACAACAACAATAGAAGAATGGCTCTTGGCATTCTACGAACGACACGTTCCTGGACAAAAATTAAGAATTCCCTTGAAAGTGGTTGTAGGTTCTAAAAATATACTGTGTGTGAGATGTATGTATAATACATGTGTGCCTGCATTATATCCATGTATGCCTATTAGTGTCTGTGTCAGACATTGACTTCTTATCTTTGAGATAACAACTTGAACTAACTTTAGAGATTCACATTGTTTGAATTTTTTGTTCTGTGTTTGTTTCAATATACAAGAAATAATTGAAATATCAATCATGTAATCAAACATTAACCATTTACAAAAGTAAAACAAAAAAGCTAAATATATTTGAATGTTAAAAATTCAGACTAATAAGTGATATTGTATATAATTGTATCGAGAATCGTGTAACTTCCTCTGCAGCAGGAAACAGATATGGAATAAACTGTTATAGTGATAGAAAGCACATGAAATGTTTTTTGGACTATAGATTTTATTCATTATTGTTCATTGGGTCCTTCCATGATTGTTACTTTTCAAATGATTCATTTTAAAGAACCTCTTTACTCTCCTGTGATGACTCATTCAATTACAGCAGCCTATTTGAGTGAGAAAAAAAATGTATATTATATAATGGAAATAGTCACATTTAACACACTGTAGGCAGCTTCAGGAGAATATCACAGCGTACTGATTGTCCAGGAGCAAGCCTCCACTGAACAATCACCACACCCACTCACAGTGCTCCCTCTGCTCTCGGAGGAGTAGGCCTCTTATGAAAGGAAGGCCTTAACCTCGGCGCCTTTCATTACCTGAGTGTCAAGTTATTACTGGACTGTGAAATGCACTCACAAACATTCAGTCTCACCACTGATACCCACAAGGCCATATAGGGCCTATATTAGTGTTTGTCAACACACACACACACACAGAACAAATGAAAGACACACAATGAAAGGGGAAGAATGTATTCTGAAATCATTCCCCGTTTTCTTCCCATTGTCATTCAAGGCGTTGTTGATGCAGGAGCTCAAACTTTATTTTGAAAGGACATTATAGGACATTATATGATATAATAATAATAATAATAATAATAATAATAATAATAATAATAATAATAATAATAATAATAATAATACTGATACATTTCTGCTTTACAAAAAGCTGCTAAAATTCACGAGCTAACGAGCTAAACACCATGAAGCGTTTGTGACCTTAATCGCCAACTGGAGGCTTTTCCACACCCACGATGATTTTCAAAGCCTGTTCGAGAGCTAATGGACAATTCTGTCTCTCTCACACTGACTCCTATTTAAGTCACGAAACCCGGTTTGGAAAGTGAGTTTAAAAAAAAGGCTCACGCATAACGTAATTATTTTTGAAATGTGTGGCGTATGATTTCATGTTTAACGGCCCAATTCAAGTCTGTGATGACTTATGCCATTTGTACAGCCTATCAAGTCGTCACAACACAAACACGTATGTGTACACAGCATTTACACGCTGTGTTTCCATACGGATGCGGATGTGTCTGCGCGTGTCTGCGGATTTCCATCCACATGCGTCCGGTGCGGCGCGGATCCGTTCTCCACACATGACGAAGGACCGAGGCTCCTTCATGAAGACAGGATCAGGTTTATGGTTTAACTCCAAACACACCTGTCGCCCCTATACCACGCGCCCTTACAATAATCCGTCCGCTCACAATGTCAGCTTTTAAATTTAGAAAAAAAGAAATAAAATAAATCTAATTTTATCCGTCAAATTTGTCTATTTTAATAGATGTAGTCGATTTATTGTTTTCCAGTGTTATTCTCATATTCTAATTCGTCGAATAAGTCGAATAATTAACTTTAAAATTAAAATATGTTTTTTGAAATTAGTTTTATTGTAAAAATATTTTAATAGCCTATCATTTAAAGAGCCGTTTGAATTACATTTTTATATGTTTATCAGCCGTACATTTTATCTCTAATTTCAATTTCTGACGTTTTAGGCGCACGTGTAATTATTATTCTTCATTTATTATAACGAACGCCGTTACACCGCATATCTGATTTAGAAAATTACATTTGAAATTTTAAAAACAAATTAGTATAAAAATGATTAAGTACGAAATTAAAATGACGTTTTATATTTTATTGTTAGTTAATTAATATAATAGCTTCATCATGTTGGCTGAATCTTTAGGCTTGTATAGACAGTCAGGCAGAAAAGACAAAATATACATTAATGATGACAGAAGAAAACAAGGTCTTGATTTTTTCCACTGAAGTACACACATCTTATCATCACATGCTTTAAATATTTATGCTTGAACATGTAATCTGTGTTTACATCCACATTACCATTACTGTAGGTTAGGTCAGGTCACACTCTGAGAGTTACTGCCGCCGCCACCTGGATGCAGAGCGGGAGAACAGTGTCTTTGTTATCTGGATCTCCTGTGTGTTGGCTTAATCCAATGCATGCTCACCCTCAGGAACTCAGAAACTAAAGCAATTACAGCACAACTATATTCCCATGAATCCTTGATGGTTCAGGCCTTACCTACCAGAGCAGCACTGGAAGGCCAAGAGCAGCAGTTTTAGCCAAAGCCTTATGCAACATATTAAAAGAAAGTGAAAACCCATTCAGGCCTGTCAAAAAAGGGCCACATTTTAAGACGTTAAATCCTAAAAATGTGCAGCTTTCAGCCAATGAAGCCAAGCCCCAGCCCCCTCCTGGACACTCTCCCCTCACATCTGAGGATATAATAGGGCCATCATTCCTTTCTCTTTTTTTCTCCTTCAGAGGATGGTAGGCTACAACAGCAGGGTGCCAACAGGCTTTAAAAACTGCAGCTGCCAAGAAAATGACCAGTTCGGTCTAAGTGACACAAATGGCATATGAAATTGGGCTGCATGAAAAGTGTCTACAGCTAATTTGTAGCAGGAAGAAGAACTCTGAATGTCTTTTTTAAAGCACAGTCGTGCCTCGTTGGGATCCACTAGGTGTCCTTGAGGGAGTTCCCAGGGTCCTCAGGGAGGCTTCACTATAGGTCCTCTGGAAAAATAGGGAATCGTTCAATTTGACTGCCCCGCGATGTTTACACACAGAATAGAATTTCCTCAGGAAGATAGAACGCAAATAATTGTGCTTTAACGATAAAAAGTTCTAAGACGTCTCGACACACACACTTCTATGAGCAGGAATATGTGGAGACAACTTCTGCAACCTAAAATCTCACCAACTCTCTCTCTCTCTCTCTCTGTATATGTATAAGGAACATGTCTGCACAGTGGTTGTATTAACCTCCTCCTTGGCTGGTCACCTGCCAGTGTTTGTCCATTCACACGGGCTATTCAGGGCTCATAGACAATCCTTCCCACCGCAGTGAATGTAATGGTGTCTGTTTATATCAACATGCACAGCCCATTCAAATGAATTCCCATTTTAATTGTCAGAGCAGTGACATTAAACAGCTTGCGCAGGGTCTCCACAGGTCACATGAATAAAAGTAGCCTCTGGCCTAATTAGCGCATCCTTTTTCTCCCGTCTACAAAGCAAGGGGGCACATCCAGCTCTCCGCATGGTCGCCACCTCTAATTGCATCTAATTAAAATCCGCTAGTCATGTCTTCAAACTTGACCAGGTGTGGTTTGAATGGGAGTACTGGTGGGCTTTAAGAGTTTGGCTTCAGACTGGAAGAGAAGAATCACTTGTAACGGTGATACACAGAGCTGAGGTGTTGCTGATGGCTTGTGCGTGTGTATGTGTGGCCTGGTTTGTGGTTCTGGGGGATGCAGAACTAGGGAGAGTGGTTTAGCATAACAGACATACCTCTGAATTAATCACCAAAGACATGACCTGTGATGGATTGTGAAATCAGGAGAATAAAAAAACTACTAAAAACAAAGTTTAATCTACTTCACACTACTTTATTGATTTTTATTTCATCCACATGAAGTCTGATGCCGCTTACTGGTATGGGCACTTACATTACATACCATTTCTGTCCTGTGACCATGTATATCCAAAAGGTCTGTGTTTAAGAAAATCAGCACTTTGCTGCGTATCTTTGAGGTGATCAAAATTTAAATTGTTATTGCACTTGAGAAGTAGAATTTATTACATTTCTCACCAGTATTTGGATACACATAGTTTTGAATGGACAGTGGCAAATTGTCTGGAATTGTGTGGAAACAACATTGCCAGGATAAGAAAAACTCTAATACTTCTTTCTATGTTATACAACAAGGTTAATTCGTTATATGGCTTGATTCTTTTACTTTGTAGTGCTCTCTTATAGAATACTATTCGCCTGTAAAATATTACAGTCTCAATATCAGTCCTCATGAATCACCCTAGTGATAAATATATATATACATATCCACATGGCATAGAAAATGTATATATATTAATATCTGTCCACATTTAAAGAACATTCTTAGTGATGTTGTATAAAATAAAACCATAAAAACATCTTAGGGCCAAATAAAATGATGGCCTAAAGGATGTACTGAAAGTTGTTGGATTGGTGGTAAAGTGAAAATAAAAGAAAATTAAGCATCAGTAGCAGATAAATGCACCTTTGCATTATTTTCATAGACTTAGACTTTCATAGAAGCTGTAACAAAATCAACCTGATGAGGCTGTTTATTTTTTTGTCTAAATCTATATGCACACATGCAGATTTAGATCAAATGTAAGATGATGAGTGGTTTCTTCAGTGACCAGTGTCCCTTGTCGTGACATCTGCCTGCAGAAAAAGGCTTTTGCTGTTGTTCGCTGTCAAGGTGCAGAGCGTACTGAGGGCACATCATATAATCAGCACAGATGTTCAGGTCACTCAGCAGCTTGTTTTGATTCTTGCACAGCTCTTTGTTTAAACCCAAGACATGGCCGACCTGTCGGTGAACTCCTTCCCTCCGTGTTTCAAGAGAATGGCTGTAATTACAGCCCGAACTTGTTAAGTGTCAGAAGAGTGGTTTACAAAAACACAAATCTTATTTTAGGTGCGCAATCTGCAACTGTAGTATACAGATATCAGCAGGCTGACTAACGCTAACTGACTGTAATCTTATTTTTACATTCAGATTCATTTTCTTAGTAAAGTATAAATGAAATATGTCTGTTTTTGGTGGATGAACTACACCACAGTCTCTTATAACTTCCTTTGGAAATATTAGTATATATCATTGTGCTTCTGTTTAAAAAAGCCATCCCTTCTGGGTAGAACTAAAAAAGCGGTACTAACTAAAGTTCATATAAAATCTTTTTATTATTTAGTTTATTAGTTATTTTTTAATGTCTACACACCTATTAACCACAAAAAAGGTTAAAAAATTGAATTGATTCCAATGTTGTGGTTGATTGGTGCATACTATGCAGCAATATATTGTACAAACGTGTATTTTAATTCAATTTGTTGAAGCAAACTTTGCCAGCAAATGACTTGCTACAACTACTATTACTACTACTACTACCACTACTACTACTACTACTACTAATAATAATAATAATAATAATAATGATAATAATAATAATAATAACAATAAATGTTACAACAGATGCATAGTGACTCAAAAAAGACAAACAGAAATAATCTTTTCTGACTACTAGATCAGAAAAGTTTATTAACATACACACACACACACACACACACACACACACGTTCAAGTGAATGGGAAAGTGGTCTCATACTTATGGGCCCCACTGTAAAAAATAATGTCACTTTTCCTTGCCTGAGGCCTGCAGTCCGGCTCCGGTTTCTACTCCTACACTTGTACTACCCTCTAGTGGCGCACACTGAGCACTGCAGCTTTACTTCTCTCATGTCATAACATCGAATACTCAGCATCCGCACAGATCCAAGTGTTGGGTAAGAAAAATACATTTTATCTGTCGTTATAGTTATTAATTAACAAATGGGTTGGCAGAAACAGACTTAACAGTTTATAACAGCTGGATCGTGAACCATATGCAGCCAACCGTGCTCCCGCACTGATACAACCACACGCGAGAGGTTCACGACAGTTTCAACTGATGTGGTGGCGGGAAGGAGCTGGTGCAGGCGGACTTGATTTATCAATCAAAATATAACATTACGTCTTCTTCATATTATTTTGTTAGTTCACTCAGTAGTGTGTATTAGCATTGCGTTTTGCTGTGGTTGGATAAACTGATTAATTGGATTGAGCCGTAAGGACGTTGGTGTCCTGAAACCTTGCATATGTGTAGTCGAAGATTCGAAGAGAGGATTGCCCGAAACATCCGTGATGCAGTTATAAAGTCAATTTGGAGTGCTGTCCTGGTTTTTCTTCTTTTTTTGAAAACCTCAACAATTGCACCTGGACAACAGTTCATGCTAATCCTACCATCTCTGTTGTTTGCTTCAGCCTGCCTTGTGTCATACTGTTTAAATTGACACTTCCGGGTTAACTCAATTAGCTGCTTTGTGGCAGGAGACAGTCACAGAAATGTGTTACTTCACACATTCTGCTGGTTTGATGTCTTCTATAAATTAAAAAAAAAACCCTGTGTCGTAGTATAGTATGTCATAAAAACTGACAAATATGGTAGTGTGTATTGTGTAAAAAATGCAAAAATAAATAAATAAATAGCATAGTATGTCGGGGGAAAAAAACAAATAAAACAAAAACAGAAACACCTTCGTAGAGCATTCATTAAAAAAAAAAAAAAAACAACAACAACATACGTAGTATAGTATGTCCTAAAAACGAAAAAATGGCATAGTATAGTTGGAGTAGTGAAAAATAATATAGTATGTTGTAAAAATGTTATAACAATACAAAAATGCCATCATAGTATAGTATGGCCCAAAACTTAAAACAATAATGGAGCAGTTTTAGCAAGAAGAGGCTGATTGTTTGAGAGACGAATGATAGAAGTCATCTAATCCATGATTAAACTGAGGAGGTGATGAACACGACCACCTATCAGCCACTTACAGTGCAATCTTCAGATCCCTCCCCACTCATCCACACTATGACTCATGGGACCTTAACAATGTTAAGTCTCAAGGTGTTAATGGCCCCACAAGAGGTTACATGCTTGTTGGGACTCCCCACTATAATCAGTTAGAGCTGAGGAAGCCTTTAGAATGAAATGTGAAACGCCTTAAAGAACCTCATGCAAGTCTAGTTGCCTTTGTATATCACTTAGAAATACCATGACCTACATCAGCCATTTTCAAACTGGTCCTGTCGCAGGGACCACCATTCTCTTTACGAAGCAACCAGGGGACCTCTGTTGCTCAGCATGAGGGTGGGTGTTGAGATCATTTTTTTTTACTTGTTAGTGTGATTTGTGGGCGTGATTAATTGCACACAGTCTGTCTATTCTTGGCAGTATGCTGTTGGATAAGGACAGTCTCCTTTCATTCTCTGGCTATATTTGCTGGATATATATTTGCATGAATGTGGTTATTCAAAAACAATAATGCATGTGTAAAAAAAAAAAAAACAGGCAATGCCTGCATGGACCACCAGGGGGGCAGCGGCCCACCAGTTGAAAACCCCTAACCTGGATGACTGAGAATCTTCACAGACGTATAGTAAAGGTGTAACCTATGGGGAAAAAATCTAAAAGCATCTAAAAACGTATTTTTTATGCAAAGCCCCAAAACATTTTAAGCATTTTTCTAAATAACTTTTGTCTGCTGATTCTACACATGCAGTTTGTATATCCCCGTGATCATCAAGTTGTAAAGCTATGGCTCTCGCCCCATTCATTTAGACAGGGGCCTTTGTTAGCCTGTGAATATGAGGACCAAATCATTTGGCATGTCTCTTACCCGCCTGCCTGCACACCTTTCTAAAAGTAAATGTAGTCTTCATCATTAATTCTATTAAAGTAACTTCACTGCAACATACTCACTGTTTGTCTGCTTCCTGCTCGTGCTATTATTTTTAGACGTGGAATAACTTTCACCCGGTGAAAGAGAAACCCAACTACTCAATGAGCAGCTAACTTGTGTCCTCAGAGAGTTTCATAATCCATCAAATTGTCTCTAAATGGAGAGGGTTTCTTTCTCTGACTACTCTCACTAGAAGTTGGCACCCAACCAAGTTGACTCCAAAGGCACAGGATACAGGGTGTCACAAGCAACCTCTGACTACATTATCCCCACAAGTTAGGTTTACATTTACACAAGTTAACACACAATGCTCAGTAAAAAAAAAAAGCACAGACTAACAAGTAAAGAATCATGAACCTACCACACAGATCATGATGCAGGGTTGCATGGAGCATGTTCATTTTACATGACCATGGCAGGAACCCCATGGAGGAAGAAGTCACCACTCTCCAAAAAAGAAGAGGAACATCATTGAGCTCCATAAATGCTAGGACTTGTGGACTGATAAATATAAGTTGGACTTTTTGGGAAGAACATGCAGTATTACATAAGGGGCCCTGTATACCAACATGAAGTAGAGTGGAGGGAGCATCATGATTTGGAGCTTCGCTGCCTCTGGACCTGGACAGCTCACCATCATCAGGTTTGTCAAGTTATCTCACAGGATAATGTAGAGTGGCTGAAGGATAATGACCCTAAACATGGAAGTAAATCCACTAAAGTTATTTCAAACAAAGAAGATCTGTCTTTGTGTGTGCTCCAGTCAGAGCCCAGACTCTAATCCAACAGAGATGATGTGGAATGAGCTCAGAGAGTCAGACAAGAATATGTCTTAGCTGAAGCAACTCTGAAGGGAGAACAGTCCAACATTCCTCCTGAATGTTGTGCAGGTCTGATCCTCAGCTACTTGTTTGAGGTTATTGCTGCCAAAGAAGGTTTGACTGGTTATTAAATCCAAGAGTTCTTACTTTTTCCACCAGTACTGTGAATGTTCAACTGAAATGTTCATTATAGTCACAAATCATTTGAATTGTTTGTGTGTTATTAAATGAAGCACACAATGTTTGTCTTTGCTGGTGCCTTAGATGAAGATTAAATCTTGTTGTATGATCAGTTAATGCAGGAAAGATGGTCATTCCAAAGAGTTCACGTGCTTTTTCTTGGGACTAGACGTGATGAGATTTTGTTGTCGAAAGACCCTTTGGTTGACAACCTCCAATCCCATACTAACAGGCTACTTGGTTGAAGCTGAGGCTGGGAATGAGAAACCTGAAACCTTAATTTGTGATTTCAGCTGCCTGGTAAACAAGAGAGAAGCAGCAGCAGTGAGCCTGAAGTCTCTCCACACAGTTCCAACCCTCAGTGGGAGGCTGACCTGCTCACAGCTTGGAGGCGACAAGGCCTCACCAACGTGTATTGTAACTATGCGACATGAGCAAGCCTGAGGTGGCAGCTAATTCTCTCAAAAACAAAATTATCCCCTTAGCAATGTGATGCTGTTCCTGCTTTGAAATGATTTTTATTTTTATTTTTATTGTTCAGAGTGACAATAAACGTACTCAGTTTAGATTCCAACCATCCCCACAGATGCGTGGGGAGTGTGCAGAGAAATTTGTGGTGTTTTATTGTAACTCATGGTGTGTGCTGCCACAAAGCAGCTAATTCATTTAACCTGAAAGTGTAAATCCAAACAGTGCAACACATGGGAGGCTGAAGCAAACAGTCAAACAGCAGAGCATGCTGTCAGCTGATTCCAGACTGTAGGATTGTGATTATTTCTCTTCAAAAAAAAGGAAAAAAAAGGCTAAGACAGCACTTTTAATATCAGGGCCTTGTGGTTTCGGGCCAGTCGGCATTCATCAGTGTGTGTATTGGTGATTTCATACTCAGTAGATGCAGATCAGGTTCATTATTACATTCATTATTCATTATTACCTCAGTGTTTTATGTCATTGTATTTCTATTGTATTTTAATGTACCGGATTGCTGCTATGACTACATAATTTCCTTCAGGGATGAATAAAGTAATCTATCTATCTATCTATTTATAGACATCCAGCTGGCATGACAGGGCTGTCCCTGCAGGGGGAGCCCCTTTCACAGGACATAGGTTACTGCAAACAAAATCTGAAGGAGTCTACTATGTCCAGGATGTAGCTGCTTTCAAAATTCAGTAAGTAAATAATAGGTAAAATCAGACACATCACAAATCCTTCAGTGGGAAACTTTATTCAGCACGTCCAATTTGTAGATCAAATGTGGCCAAGACAAATGGTCCTGAGACTGGTCGCGGTTGTACACTCGTTTAGTGTTGTGTTAGAAATCTATTTGAGATGAAATAGTTTGTTGTATAAACCAAAGTTGACATTCGCCACAGGTTCTCTTTCATTGTTTCTATGCAAAGATTAAAATTGTCCCCACATTCAACTGTCCCTCAAATGACCATTGCAACCCAGAATGCTTTAATTCTTGGAGTTGAATAACATCATATGTGCTTTCTTTTATCATGTGGTTTTGTAAAACATGATGTTAATATTATGTATGATATACATTCAAATCCTTAATAAAGAACATACTTCCATCAGTGAAATTCTCTAAACTCTGCCATTTAGCGACTGGACCCAGAGCCACAACAAAAAACCTAACTCATTCCTTGGCCCATTATCTAAATTTCCACCAAACTTCACTGATATTTGTTAAAGCCTTTGACTTATCACCACAGTATTAGCTTTTACATGACTGAATTCCCAATGGACTTTGGAAGTTGGTACAGAGAAATTACAGACATATGTACTGTATCTCCATAGGATTCTTTGTTGGTCAATGGCTTCTTCTGTTTTTCCCCACACAAGCTGTGAGAGAGCAGCCAAAATCTATGCATTTGCTGTTGATTAAGACTGTTCACATTGTCAGCATGCATTTACACTTTTGATGCATTCACAAATAGCTGCATTTCAGCACCGTGGTGCATTTAGGATGTGAACCATTCTAAAAAGCTTCTTTAAAAGACACAGAGGTAAACTGATGTCTATCTTCTGGTTCTTCAGAGACACTAAGTAAGACATTTGATTTTGACACAGGAACTGTCCTCAAGACAGGGCCTGAAGTTCAAGTAATAAAGCAGGACCCATCCTGAGACTGTGTTCATGTCAGTTGATATTGTTCTTAAACACATTTTCTATTAAATGACACAAACCAGGCACACATGCAGTATGATCGGAGCTTTCAGGGAGCCCAGCAGCCTCAAGGGAGCTTACTGATTTACCCATCTGATAATCCAGCCTTGATTGCAGTGATGTAATTCTTCCATGGCATCCATATAAATCATCCAAATCATCATGGAACAGACATAATTTCAATCGGGTTACACAGAAGCTGATTGGCTGGGCTCTGTTTCACTCACGCATGGGTCTGATTGGTTGGCCAGATTTTAACCTACTGGCCACCATAGGGGGTCACTGTTGAAAATAAAAAAGAAACGAATAAATAAAACATTTTTAAGTGAAGAGAAAAATGACAAGTAGATATACTAGGAACCCAAATAAAACTCAAATCCCAGTCCATCAACTGAGCCTTTTGGGCCCATGTGCAAAGACTGGACTAGCGAGACACTTTTCCATGTGGATTTCTACATGACGCTCCTTTTACATTTTCTCTTTACCTAAACATTGTCACTTCAATTTATTATCTTTGATTCACTGAGTGCAGAGAGACATGGCTGTAAAGCAAAGACTCTTTGATTATATTTCAGCTTACACATGCGAAATCCAGAAGGGGTGGGGGTTTAAAACATACTGCATGTCTGCATGGCCCAATGAACCCACATGCAGTATAATTTATGGGGCCTATGCCGTTGGCCCTTTTAATCCCAGGACCCCATTCAGTCTACATGGATTATTTTTTCCAGTCATTTCTAAAGTTACGCTTCAAATGCACACAGAACCCAGACTCGTGTTTATCTGGAGGAGAACACAGCATCCCTCCCGGATGTCCCGCGCAGAGCTGCAGCAGCAGCAGGATTCCTGGCCAGGACGGCCGTGAATGTGATGGGAGGGGCGGACAGAGCGGCAGCAGCAGCAGCAGCAGTGGCGTGCCTGGGGTCCAACATCTACTCTCTGCTCACACTCACACTGCCCCCTCCCCACTGCAAAGACCCCAAATGTTTCATGAGCTTTTGGGGGGTTTTATTTTAACGCATTTCCGTAAAACAAGGAGCGACAGAGCAAAGTGAAGTTGAAGTGGCCGGTGAATTAGCTGCGTGGAAGGTGTGCGTGTTTTTTTTTGTACTGTTGATTTTCTTCTTTGGCCCGGTGTTCCCGGTAAAGCAGGAAAATTGCTTGGTGTAGCTGCATCGGAGAGAAGGCTCGGGAGGAGGTGAAACTGCGGGATATGATGAGCGAGAAGCAGACGGCAACGGAAGAGATAATAACAGGTAAGGTAGTTTCTTCTTCTTCGCTAGTTTTATTCAGCCGTGGGTGAAAGAGATTACCGCTTTCAGCACGTACGCAGTTCGTGCTTTGGGTCGTGGTCGCCTCCCGCGGGGGCGCGTTCACGTGGATCGCGGCGAGGTTCGCAGTAAAAGTAACGGATGCGGACGCGGTGTGTCGTTACGTGACGGCGGGACTCCCGTCTGAAACGTCTCCACCGCAGTGCGGGGAGGATGGACGAGCCATGAGGCGCTGCCTTGGCTTTTTCCAAGGGCAGCCGCAGTGCACAGGACGTCGCCTTCTGGCCTGCACGGAGAGCCGCGCTCTGCAGACGAACGTCGTCGTTTTAAAAGTTCGTTACTTTTGGCTTGTGCGTGTTGGCTGGTGTGTCGTGATGGTTGAGCTGGAGAAAGCATACGATCCTCCATATCGGAGGTGCGGAGTTTGGTCACATGGCCCGTCCCACCAGATTTGTGACTCAATGCAGCAAAAAAAAGAGGCTGCACCATGTCCTCAGGTAACGCAGCGTTCGTCAGCCGCCCACACTCTGCACACGCTGCCGCACTGGGGTGCATCTAATCACTGGCATGGATGTCCCGCACTTATATAATTCCAGTGGTTTTGAATGGGATAAGTTCACACCAATATCCAATTATTATACCTTGGGGGACATGCTACATTGTAACGACACTTAGGCAGGCTTCATAGGAATTTGTCTTATTTCAAAGTTGCTCGCATGTCTCTAATCACAAACACAAACTGATTCCGAATCATTATATTCGATCTCTTGCGGATACTTATACTGTACAATTCGGCATGCACTGGACACACAGGGCGGGGTTTATTGAAAAAAAATTCAACTTTGGATTTCTTCTCCAGCATGATTTCACATCACTGCTGAGGGCGATAGTGAGCCATGTCTGCATTCCTAAAAGGTATTGAGATTTAAAACTCTGCCAAGTGATTCACTTTTACGTATGCTTCTTCGTTTCAGTTGCTTCCACTTATTTGCGTGACACCACACATCTTGCTGATCGAGGTTTTGTTTTAAAAAAGCTTTAAATTAGGCGAAAATGTAAATGGAGTTCCGGCTGGTGTGAAGTTCTTTGCTCGCAAGAGATGCAGGGACGAACCTTTCTGGGGGGCTTGGCCAAGCTCCCGTGTTATGTAATGTAACTGACTGCAACCTGATGATGTCCTGCAGGGAGGGGAGCTTTGTTGAAATGTAAACTGAACTTGTGGGGGTAATGTGGTCAGAGATTGCTTGTGACACCCTGCAAATACATGTACTTTGCTTAGCATCAGTTATATATATATATATATATATATATATATATATATATCAAAAACAAGTCATATGTTAATTAGGGATTAAGTGCTTTTCTCCAACGGTTTCTTTTTGGTTTCGTCCAGCCTCTGTTCTCCTGTCTGTCCTTCACCCATCATTTTCAGCTTTGTTACAACTTAATAAGAAATCCCAGATAGAGAACAAACATAGGTTGCACCTATAGAGGTCCAAGCTCTTGATGCAGTTGCTTTGAGTGACTGTGATTATTGGCAGACTTGATTGCAGCGTCACTCTGCTGATCCACCCCTGTAGCGCCCCTGCTCCACATTAACTTGTGGCAGGATGTTGCACAATCACGATAAATCACACAATAAACACTCGCAGCCAAAAGTAGTATGTCATCGGGTGTGACACTGAGTACAGCTGATCAGTTATTTTTCTGTCAGGAATCATGTCTGGGGATTTGCATGATATTTTTGCAATTTTTTAAAACAACTATTTATCAATAGATACAACATGACTGAGTTTCTAAGTTTAAAGTAATTTACTCTGGCACAACAGTTTAACTTGTATTTTCTGGCCTTTTTACAGCAGCTCTCAAACAGGCCCTTTGTTTGTGATTTGTTCATTGTGATAGGCAAGATAGGTGAGGTTGACTAAGACTTTCGATGCCTGGACGAAGACCTATATTAGACATATATTAGCAACATATATTAGAAACAAAAATCAATGTGGGAATGCTAGTGTCAAGACTTGAAAAGGTCTGTAAAAGTACAGGTCACAGGAAGCAGCGGGTGATGCATTTTTTTCCTCCTGCAATAGTATACTCTAAGTTGCATAAGTTCCACTAAAATAAAGTCGGTAACATAACATCGGTCTTGCAACATAGTACATATTTGCCTCTTTGCCATGACCTACACATACACACATGTGTTTATAGTGAGTCTGACTGATTAGACCTCAAGGTTAAAGCTGGATCTGTGCCTGGACTTCCTGTGTATGATCTTGGGTTAAGTTTCCTCTTACTGGTGAAACATACCACCTGGAGAGTGACGCACATGCTCATTCTGCAGTTGTCCTCTGTTAGAACATTTGCAGTGAATCAAATTTTGCAGCCCATAGTGCAGTTGTGCAGCAAGTTGCAAAGTGCCTGTTGCCATGGTAATGTAACTTCCACACCTTTCTTTCATGCTCTGAAATAAGGCTGATGGAAAAGTAAACCTCATCACTTGGTCTATGTCTATTTTATGACATCATACATGCTAATGATCTGATCATTTCTGAGTGGACTTGTGGGACTATGGGTCATTCTGCTGAATCATGTCTCTCCTTCTACCATCTGCACTGCAGAATGAAACTGCAAAATTATCTTCTTAGATAAATGTCCTGCCTGTCCATTGACTAAGTATACATTCTGCTTCGATATTAGCAGGGATAACGCCCCATTTCATCAGTCTGCATAGATGGTGTCACCATCACTGGTCTCAGTACAGTGTAAGGTGTGTCTCTTCCCCTGTAGTCCTGCAGTCCTTTCCTTTTCAGATTATTGATAGATTTGCTCTGGGGACTGCAGTGAAGGCCAGTGCAGAGAGTGGACACAGCAGATTGACATCATTTGGACCTTTATGGGCTAATCAAGCATTATTGAGTGTGCTGGTTTCACTTCTCAGGCATCTCAGAAATCCATCTGCACACATCCAAATGGAGCACAGCTAAAACTACAGACTGATGGAACTTGTTTGGATCGTTGGAGTATGTCACTGTTAGGCCTCACCAAGACTGGGGGAGAGATGGAAAATTTGGGGTTCTTACCCGAGCCCTCTGTGTCTCAAGACCGTTTGAAAATGGCCTGAGACGAGATGTCATTATGGAGGGAGCACTTAATCCTTGTCTCTGCTTTGTCAGTCACATCAAATAGGAGCCATTAGTGATGTGGAGATGGAGCGAAACAGATAAACAGATTCTTCCTCAGAATGTCATGAGTGGTATTGCTACAAAGTTCTGCTGAGTTCATCTGAAGCAGACAGTGGATGTGCATGCAGTTCTGTACGTACATCCTGTATTTGACATCTGCATGCTCAGACATGGTCCACATGGGCAGTCACTGCACTTGCGCGTGCAGTTCAGCAGTTTGTGGACAGTGGCAGTTTGAGGCCTTTTGCAGTGAGACAGTTCTGCATGACATGAGTTTGGAGTTGAAAGAGAAACAGCTTGAAGTAAACAGTGGAGGTCAGTGGCTGGTCAGACGCATGAGACATTTAAGCATCTGTGACTTGTGCTATACAGGTGTGACTGCTTGTTTTTTTTTGAAACAGATGACAGTGATGCTCTGATGCTTTAATATCTATTCATAAATTGTGGCATTAACATGACATGTACAATGCAGCAGAATCAAAGAGGAAACACTGAAACATTATGTCATGAAGGTCCACTTGTGTCAGTCCAGCGGTGGCTCTCTCAGTTGTATGCTTCCACCTTGAATGAATTGGACAGAGAACCAAAAGGTGCATTGTTTACATAGGGGTGTCAGTAAGGCTGTGGTTATTCAGACAGTTGCCCGGGGATAAAACAACGCAAAGGTGCTGTTTCTGTGGGGGTGTGTTGTTTCCTGCCTGGGACGTCCAGCGGGGGGAGGAACAGGCCTGCATGTATGTGACTAGCCTGATGATGCCACATGGTGTTGCAGCAAGAATCGAGACAACTTTCTTGCCGCAGGATACAAAGTCACATTGCTTTATTCAAATAGCTGGAGCCTCACTGTAAGTTGAAGGCTGTGGTACAGAGCGGTGATGATCATAAATACAGTGAAAGGAAAAACATCAGTGCCCTCTAAATCACAGGAAATGTGTTTACTGCCTGTTTTGAACACGTCGGGGTCGAAAGTTAACATGCGAACACGTTTGACTTCTAGAGTCCTGTCTTTCCGACCGGCGTCATCTCTCCATTCTGTGTGGAAATGAAAGATTAGGGCATGGAGAAAAATGGCACACCCTCACACTGATTTACAGGAACAATCGAGACACTAGTGGATGAGTGGGTAGTAAGTTTCTAAGTTTTCAGACATTATGAATGAAAAAGATTTTAAAAACTAATTCACTGTACCAGAAATAATTACTTTACCACTTTTTATTTCCGGTAAGGAGTAGCAGTGCACACATATGGTGTAACATCCAGCACTATCTTCGTGTATATGACAGATGTTGACGATAGTCATGGGCATCACCCAGAAATGAAGATTACAAAGTGAGTAGTGGCTGGAGCAGTGTGGAATAATATTCCCCTTATTTCTAATATCAACACTCATCAATTACTTAACTATAAAATGATTGAGTTGTTTTATGTATTACAGAGGAAGCACTGCCCCCTTGAGCACAGAGTGACGACTATCCCAAGTTCTGCTTTCTGCACTCTTAATAGGACCAGCGCTTACATGTGGGAATGCCCCGGGATGTTGTGGTTGTAGGTTAAACGCATATATTCTACTTCCAAATATAATACTGTAAAATGATGATTCTTCTCAAAGAGTAAATGACTCTGCAAATTTGCAGCAGTAGAACTATCATATTAGCAATATTTACACACTCGCACTGTTGTTTTAGAGTTGCCATTGATACATGTTGGTATTCAGTTTTAGTTTTACTCCTGTAATCTTTGTTCGCAGCGAAGGATTCAGATGTGGTCAGTGAAAAAGAATGTTGCAGGGAGAATGGGAGCAGGAGGCCATTTTCAGCATTGTGTCATGTCTCTGACACGAGCCATGTGGAGGTGGTGATCTGTGGAGGAGTGGGAGTTACAGGATGGGGGAGGTGCTCCACACAGACGGTCAGATAGGAGCCAAGCAAGAGGGAGGGAGGGAGGGAGGAAGCACTCATTTGGGAAAAAAAACACTTACAAAGTCTGAACTGAGACACAGGATTATTCTGTCTGTGGAGACAATGTAGTTCCTTCTGTTAAACCATTAAATCTTTTGAACACTCTCTTACTCCAGAATTTATGATCATAAAAACACAATGTACGCACAAAGAGTTCAGAAGCCACATGTGGAGTCGTCACTGAGATGGTAATTGGTTTCATATGGAGCCGTGGCACGTCAGCTGTGTACAGTGGCAAGAAAAATAAGTGAATTAACGGCATTTTTGTAGAAATGTGTCTTAAAATATGGTCCCATCTTCATCTCAGTTACAGTAATGAATAAACACAACTTAGTTGAAGTAATATCACACATCTGTATTGTTCTTGTACATATTGAAACCATCATTCAAACATTCACAGAGTAGGATGGAAAAAGAATGCGGATCCCTCGGCTACTGACGTCAACAAAAGCGAACTGGAGTCAGGAGTCGACAGTTGAAGAAAGCAAACCGGAGGTGTGGGTTAGAGCTGCTTTAATTTATAGAACAATCTGAATCATTTTGAACATCTGCTGATGTGAACTGTACCTTGCAAAAAAAAAAAATCCATCAAAAATAAATCTCAGAAGACCTATAATCTGATAGGTGCTGATCTGCATGAATCTGGACAGTGTTGCAATGTCATCTCAAAGACTTTAGATATCCATCAGTCCACAGTTTGACAAACTGTCTAGAAGATGAAACGACTTATTACTGTGACTGCTGCCAGTAGAAGTGGGCCCCCAGCCAAGATGACTCCAACAACACAGGGCAATATCCTCAGTAAAGTAAAGAGGAAAGCCCAGAGTAAGAGCTAAAGGCCTGAAGGAATCACTGGAGCTGGTCTACCACACGCAAACCATGGAGTGTGTTGACACTCCACAACAAAAATATTTTAGTGGACTGATGACACTAAATACATAAGGCATTGCTTTCCAACATGAAAACATCATATCAGCAGTGACGTGGACTGGAGGGAGCATCGTGATTTGGGGTTTTGCTGCCTCTGGACCTGGAAAGCTCGCCATCATCAAGGGGAAAATGAATTCTAATGAAAATGAAGGTCATCAAGGTATCCCACTGGATAATGTCAGGGTGGATGTTACCAGCTCTAGCTCAATAGCAGTTGGGTGACGCAGCAGGACAGTGACCATAAAAACAATGACATAAATCTGCTACAGAATGACATTGCAAAAAGAAAATCCTCCTTCTGGTCCTGTCAGAGTCCAGTCATTTAACCAACAGAGATGTTGGGGAATGAGCTCAGAGAGTCAGACAAGCATAAGAACGCGTCTGAGCTGAAGCAGCTCTGGAGGAAGAACGGCCCAACATTCCTCCTCAGCTTTGAGCAGGTTTGATCCACAGATACTGGTGTTATGATCCATGTCCTTTCGGGTTTCTGTCTGTCTTCTCCTGGTGTTATCTGTTAGGGCTCCCCTGGTGTTCTTCCCCCTTTTTTGGGTAATCACCTGATTAATTCCTCGCACCTGTGTCTCGTTTGCTCATCACTCCCCGGTGTATTTAAACCCTGCTTCACACTTCCCTGTTGTCGAATCGTGACCATTTCATGCCTGAGCCGAGAACCCTGTACGCCAAGCCTGATCTGTTTTTCGTAGACCCAGTTTTGTCTGACCACCGTTTCTTGCCCTAGCCCTCGGATTTGTTTGCCGTTTCTCTGGTTTTTCTGACTCGGACTGTTTGACTACGCCTCTGGTTTTTGCTGCTCTGGTTTTCTGACCCTTCTTACGGACTTGAGATACGGATTTTTGGATTTGCGGATTTTGGACTGTCGCTAATAAAGATCATTGTCAGCACACACTGTCTTGCGACTGGTTCCTGTACTGATCATCACAGTACGATTCGACCACCATGGAACCAGCAGGCAGTGCGCAGCTACAAGCGGCAGTGGATAGGCGGGACGCCGTGCTGGAAGCGCAACAGCGAGAACTCCTGGCCCTCTCGCAACATCTGCAGACGCTGACCCACCGCATGGCTGACTTGGCTGCCACCGTCAGAGGCAACCAGCTCACCCCCTCTTCATCCATCTGCTCCCCTGCTCCCAGCTCCGCCGCTCCTTCGACGACGACACACGAACCATGTCTTCCACCACCAGAGAAATACGACGGGGGAGCCTGGGTCCTGCCGGCCTTCCTAACCCAGTGTAAGCTTATCTTCAGCTTACAACCAGCCACCTTTCTCAACGAGCAATCCCGGTCGCCTACATCATCACCCAGCTTACCGGGAGGGCCAAACAGTGGGCTACAGCGGCCTGGGAGGCGGACTTACCATGCGTCCAGAACTCTACTCGGCTGGCTGAGGAGATGAAGAGAGTTTTCGATCGGTCCAAGCACGGCCAGGAGGCAGGAAGAGGGCTTCTTCAGCTACGTCAGGGGCGCAGGTCAGTTTCGGACTACTCCATCGAGTTCCAGACGCTTGCCACCGACAGCGGCTGGGGAGAACGTGCCCTGTATGATGCGTTCCTCCACGGTCTCGCTGAAGGCATCAAGGACGAGTTACTGACCCGCGACCTCCCTGATGATTTGAATCGGGTTATAGAACTGGCTATCCGTGTCGGTTCACGCCTAGAGGAACACGGGCGCCAGGCCCGCCCGAGCCCACACTGCCAGCCATCCCCTGCTCCCCTGCTTCGTCCAAGGTTGCCTTCGGGGGCACCAGACCCCCACACACCCGCCCTGGAGGCAGAGCCCATGCAGATAAATCGAGCACGTCTTTCTAAAGAAGAACGAGAAAGGCGGATCAGAGAACAAGCGTGTCTGTACTGTGGGGGGGTTGGACACTTCAAGATCGGGTGCCCAGTAAAAGGCAACGCCCACGAGTGAGGAGAGGAGCGCTCGTGGGCGCAATGTCATTGGAATCCTCCTCGAGGAAGCGCACCAGCCTACCAGTGACCTTAGAGTGGGATGGGGGCTCTAAGGGAACTAGGGCTCTGGTGGACTCAGGAGCAGAAGAGAGCTTCCTGGACTTAAAGGCGGCTAAGCGCTGGGGCATTCCCCGGGTGGTGCTCTCTCAACCCCGGGTGGCGGTCTCTCTGGACGGCCGGAGGATCGGCCGCATCACCCATGCTACAGTTCCCCTAAAGATGCTAGTCTCCGGTAACCACCAGGAACTCATCAGTTTCCTGATCGTCAACTCCCCCCGTTCACCAGTCATCCTTGGCCACCCATGGATGACCATCCATAACCCAGTCATAGACTGGGAGAGACATGAAATCATGGGCTGGAGCCCCGCCTGCTCGCAGACATGTCTTCGGCAAGCCCACACACCGGTTCCAGTTGCTCAGACGGAGCCAATTCCTAATCTGGAAAAGGTTCCCCCTGAGTATCTTGACTTAAAAGAAGTATTCAGTAAGGCGCGCCACTTGTCTGCCACCCCACCGTCCATATGATTGCCCCATTGATCTGAAGCCAGGGGCAACACCCCCCTCGAGGAAGGCTGTTCTCCCTGTCACTCCCCGAGACTGAAGCGATGGAGAGATACCTTAGCGAGTCCCTGGCTGCCGGTATCATCCGCCCATCTTCGTCACCAGCTGGGGCAGGTTTCTTTTTTGTTAACAAGAAGGACGGTTCCCCTCGTCCTTGTATTGATTACCACGGCCTCAATGACATCACTGTCAAGAACCGTTATCCCCTTCCGCTCATGTCCACTGCCTTCGAGCTTCTCCAGGGAGCCACCATTTTCACAAAGTTGGACTTACGAAATGCCTACCACCTTATACGCATAAGGGAGGGAGATGAATGGAAGACGGCTTTTAACACTCCCACAGGCCACTGGGAGTACCTGGTTATGCCCTTTGGCCTAACTAATGCCCCAGCAGTCTTCCAGGGAATGGTTAACGACGTGTTAAGAGACATGATTAATAAGTTTGTCTTTGTCTACCTGGATGACATTTTGATTTTTTCCCGGTCCCCCGAACAACATACAGAGCATGTGCGGCAGGTGCTCAAACGATTGCTGGAGAATCGGCTGTTTGTCAAGGCTGAGAAGTGCGAATTCTCGTGCACCAGCACCACCTTTTTAGGGTTCAGGATTTCAGCAGGAAGCATTGGCATGGATCCCTCAAGGTCGAGGCGGTAACCGAATGGCCCCAGCCAGAAGACCGTAAGTCGTTGCAGCGCTTCCTGGGATTTGCCAACTTCTATCGAAGATTCATCAGAAACTACAGCACAGTTGCCGCTCCTCTCACCGCACTGACCTCCACCAAAGCCAAGTATTCCTGGGGCAGGGAAGCCGAGACGGCATTCCAGCAAATGAAGAACCTATTTACGACTGCGCCCATCCTCATTCACCCCGACCGGAGGCACAGTTCATCGTGGAAGTTGATGCTTCTAGCATTGGGGTGGGGGCTGTCCTGTCCCAGAGATCATCACAGGATGGAAAGGTGCACCCCTGTGCGTTCTTTTCCCATCGCCTAACCCCTTCTGAACAGAATTACGACATAGGCAATCGCGAGCTCTTGGCAGTCAAGCTGGCCTTGGATGAATGGAGGCAATGGCTGGAGGGTGCCCGGGTCCCTTTCCTGGTGTGGACAGATCACAAGAACTTGGAATACTTACGGACGGCCAAGCGGTTGAACCCTCGCCAGGCCAGGTGGGCCTTGTTCTTTTCCCGGTTCGAATTCCATCTGGCGTATCGCCCGGGCTCCAAGAATGTTAAACCAGACGCTCTATCCAGAAGGTTTGATCCACTGGGGAAGGACCCAGCTCCCGACACTATCCTCCCGTCCAACATTTTCATTAATGCGGTTGACCTCGAGATTGAGGACTATGTGAGGCGTGCCCAGGAGGGGCCCGCGGCACCAAGTGCATGCCCTAGTGGGTGCCTCTACGTACCCGCCAGTGCACGATCCCAGGTCCTTGAGTGGGGACACGCCTCCAACCTCTCCTGCCACCCAGGGAGAAGTCGCACATATGACTTTATCCTGCGCAAGTTCTGGTGGCCAGAACTAAGAAGGGATGTGCAAGACTACGTCTCAGCCTGCTCGGTCTGCGCCCAAGCAAAGGTAAACCACCAACCGCCGCAAGGTCTCCTGCAACCACTAACCATTCCCAGCCGTCCCTGGTCACATATAGCACTAGATTTCATAACAGGTTTACCCACTTCCAACCACCACACCACCATTCTTACCATCGTCGACCGGTTCTCTAAGGCCGTACACTTTGTTCCTCTCAACAAGTTACCTTCTGCCCAGGAAACAGCCACACTACTTATCCAACACGTAGTCAGATTACATGGCATCCCCTCCGACATCGTCTCAGACCGCGGTCCCCAATTCTCCGCTAGCTTTTGGAAAGCCTTTTGCACTCTCCTAGGTTCATCTGTAAGTTTATCCTCCGGTTTTCACCCCCAATCCAATGGCCAGACCGAGCGGGCTAATCAATCTCTTGAGACTGTCCTTAGGTGCATGTGTGCCCAAAACCCAGCTTCCTGGAGCCAGCAGTTGCCGTGGGCCGAGTACGCCATCAACAGTCACACCTCCGCCTCATCCAAGTTATCCCCCTTCGAGTGCTGTTTGGGGTACCAGCCTCCTCTGTTCCCGAGTCAAGAGAAGGAGGTGGGGGTTCCGTCTGCTGAGGCCTTCATCCGCAGATGCAGAAGGACCTGGAGCATTACACGCTCCAATCTTTTGAAAGCGGCTGCTCGGATGAAGGAACGGGCGGACAGGAGGCGTTCTCCGGCTCCAGTTTACCTCGTGGGGCAACGTGTGTGGCTGGCTGCCAAGGACATCCCACTGAAGGGGGGCATGCGGAAGTTGGCTCCTCGCTACATTGGTCCATTCACCATTATCAAGGTTATCAGCCCCTCTGCAGTCAGGCTTCGGCTTCCCCCTGCCATGAGTAAGATACACCCCACATTCCACGTTTCACGTATCAAACCGGTGGTCACTCACCCATTGTGTTCTGCCCCTGAGCCCCCTCCTGCCCCCAGCATCATCGAGAATGGAGAGACATACAAGGTCCGGAGCCTCCTGGACTGTCGTCGTCGGGGCCGGGGCCTTCAGTACCTTATTGACTGGGAGGGCTACGGTCCCGAGGAGAGAAGCTGGACACCGGCCAGGTTCATCCTGGACAAGGACATGATAAGGGACTTCCACAGGACTCATCCCAAACCACCTGTTAAAACGCCAAGAGGCGTTTCTTAAGGGAGGGGGTACTGTTATGATCCATGTCCTTTCGGGTTTCTGTCTGTCTTCTCCTGGTGTTATCTGTTAGGGCTCCCCCTGGTGTTCTTCCCCCCTTTTTTTGGTTAATCACCTGATTAATTCCTCTCACCTGTGTCTCGTTTGCTCATCACTCCCCAGTGTATTTAAACCCTGCTTCACACTTCCCTGTTGTCGAATCGTGACCATTTCATGCCTGAGCCGAGAACCCTGTACGCCAAGCCTGATCTGTTTTTCGTAGACCCAGTTTTGTCTGACCACCGTTTCTTGCCCTAGCCCTCGGATTTGTTTGCCGTTTCTCTGGTTTTTCTGACTCGGACTGTTTGACTACGCCTCTGGTTTTTGCTGCTCTGGTTTTCTGACCCTTCTTACGGACTTGAGATACGGATTTTTGGATTTGCGGATTTTGGACTGTCGCTAATAAAGATCATTGTCAGCACACACTGTCTTGCGACTGGTTCCTGTACTGATCATCATCATTCACCAATTCACCATATAGGCCAACACAACAAACAGCGCTGCTACCATCTCTCCTCCCTGTTGACCAATACTCTTCTTGGGCGCACTCAGAATTACGTTGCGATTAAAACAGTTGCAAAATGAGTATGTCACTCAATGAGTCTGATGACTCCGGACTTGCGGCGGAGACACAGCACCTGAGGACTGCTGATTTACAGGGCCATTCCTGTAAAGCTTGAGCTACCAGGGACTAGCTGGTCTGCTGGTTTGATTGGTCCAAAAGATTTGTCCTGACGTCACAAGAAGCACAACTGCAGCCAACATTTTATCACTACGTCTGCATTGACCTGGACAACCAATACTTCAAGAAATCAAGCTCTAAAGAAATCAAACTTGTTGGACAAGAAGCGTTGTCCCGGCCCTCATCAGTATTCAGGGAGGGGAGTCCATTCTAAAGGGACGGGGATCAGTCAAGGCTACCAACCTGCTTGTAGCGACCCCAGCAGCACCCTGGGCTCTCTCTCTCTCTGTCTCTCTCTTTAAATAAATAAATAAATAAAGTTGTATTTTGAAAAGAAATCAATAACAGTATCCCACGTCACCCCATGTTGTCTGTCCACACAGCCAAACACAGAAAAGAGGATGTTTTTCCCCACTGGTGCCTTCTGAATGAAGTTGGTAGTGTGAAAGCTCAAGGAAGTGCTCGGTCTAACTAGGTTCTTAAAAGTTCAGGTTGTTTGAAGACCTGTGTTACAGCTATGTTTTACAGTCAGCTGAGGCAACCCTGATTTATCTCAGTGTGGCTGTGGAGACAGTCCAGAGACAGTCCAGAGACAGTCCACAGACGGATGTCTCCATCAGTCACAACTTACAGCCAGAGTAAGTGGGTAGAAGGATTTAAAATCATTCACATTATCTTTATGGCTGTAAATTGGTCAGGAACTTGTTGTGCGTTGATTCTTATCTGTATTTTTTCATTTTTATAAACACCTTACTGACGACTTGTCTTCATCACACCTTGTCCACAGATAGGAGAAATATTTTCTTCACTCCCCTACACATGCAGGGTCAGTTTAGCTCCTACGCCCTGTATGAAGCACACAGACAAGAAAGTAGCATCAGTCTTAAGAGGTGTATTTACCAAAATATCAAACCCATGCTTTAATGAACTCATGCCTGCAGGTTTACTTGCTACATTTGTCATTAATGTAATAATAATAGCAAGACGGACATCTTCACATCAGCAATGATTGCAGTGTAACTGGCAGTTATAGGATCATTGAAGCTAATGTATAACTGAGTATCCAGAACCAAATCTTACTTAAAAACATACATTTCACAAACATTTTCATGGCTCTTGGTTTTAGTGGTCTGCTGTGTGACATTGCACTTTATGACTACTCACCCTTGACAACAGTGAAGCATGTTTAGTGACTATATAGTATAAAACTACTGAATGCTGCACTATTCTAAAATCTCCTTGCATCCATCCTTGAAAACCTGTGTCATGGTGTATTGTGGTGTGTTTGTGCAGCTCTGTGTGCTTCAGATGGGACTCACAGCAGCCGCTGCAGCTGTTGTCAGGCTGTTTCTCTGCACTGTGTGTCTGGGCTGATGGCCAAGTGAATGTGTTAGCTGGGCGAGAGAGAGGTGGGTCTCTTTCTCTGCAGGGCATGGATGAATGGGTGCTCAGATGGGAAGAAGAAACAGCACATTCTCTCCCCTAACTCATTTCGCTGTCGGCCTTATGAATGTGGCTCTTTGATGGCCACTTTTTTTGTGCGTGTTTATGCCTCTCAGTTTGCTGCAGTGAATTTAATGAGGCTCCTGCTATTGGAGGTAACAGCCTGTGCCTTGCTTTGTATCTGTCTGTTTCATCACCGGCTTAAACACCACTGTGTGCTGAACAGACGCCATTGTCGACCAGGACGTCCCAAGATCCTCTCTGGGTTTATTAACCAGTTTATGAACCATTTCAAATGTTTAAAGTAGATGCAGTTTTCAGATTTGATTATGGCAGAGCTGCAGTGTGTCCCTGCCAGGCCTTGAGGCAACATTGAATTCAACTTGTAGAATGTCTTTTTGAATAGATTTATTGTGTTTGCATGATGAGCAGGCAAGAGGCCATGGGGTGACCAGGACAATTGGACAACTCCACAAAAAACGATTATTTATGCAGACAAAACAAGGGTAAATGATTATAATATAAAGATACACAGTGGGCTCAGTGTGTATAAGATCCTTGTTTCATCTCTCACCAAAGCAGCTCATTAAAAGGAATAAGAAGAGACCGAATACATTGTATAACAATGTTGTTCTGTCCATTCTGTCCAAGTGTCTGCAGAATTTGTGACATCAATCTGCAGCTCAGAATTGACCATCTGTGTGGACCTCATGTGGATGAAATGGCGTTCATGGACTGGTGGAAGCAGAACCATGTTGCTGGCCTGTATATCTGAAACAGGTGTTTGCAGATGAGTCATCGCTGCCTTTGAGGAAGGATGGTCAGAAAGTGTGCACTGTTAAATGATAATTGCCCATCTTTGTGATAGCCTGCTTTTCGCTCTGCCTTTCAGTGATGGCATTCCAAACAGCCAGAAACACTGTTATTCTGGGTGGTCAAAAAGCATCACATATTAACTGGTTTATTTAAAGCATCCCCAAGCAATGCCATATGCGATGCTGTACCAACCTACAACCTCTTGTGTTTCCACTAGAACCCACCTCTTACTTTCAGTAAGACCCTTCCCCTTTTTCTATAGGAAACCTCATGCTGTCCTCTGGACAAGCTGGTGTATTATTGTGTGTATTATAATGGCAGCAATGCCCATGACTCACCTCAGCACACGCACATAATATCAGCATTTGTGTGCATGAACAATTATGCAATCTGTCACAGTTGCTCTTGCTCATTTTATTATTTTTGAAGTTGTTACTTGTATCTTATTTAAGCTGCAGCCGCTCTAGACATGCAAGTAGAGAGAGTTCTGATCGTTTTTTTGTCACAGTGGAATTACATAGTTTGTGTAGTTACCTTTCTGAGTTTACACCAGCTGAGGATGCAGAGTGATGAAGTGATGAGGGAGGAATTGGAGGGATTTCCGTGAGTATTAAAGGACGATTTTGCGGATCCCATCACTACCATGGAGGTGACGGACAGGATGGTACACCTCTGCAGCGCAGGCATTAAACTGTTAGCCGCGGGGCTACATCCACACAGAAATCTGCTTCAGACTTGGCAGAATAGTTGTCAAGAGCTCTATAGTCATGCAGATCTGTGAATCCACATTGCTGTTGGAAGTCAGGGTTGATATATCTTTTTGCTGGAAAGGATTCTGAAGGTTTTATGAGCTCTTACACGGAGAGTTCTGGTGGTGTGACAAGTGCTTTGTGAGTCTTTGTGCTTGAAGAGCTGCTGGTGTTGTACTCTCCCTTGAGTGCAGGGATGCGTGTGCGAGACCTCCGCGAAACTGACCTCAGTTCACCCGAGCAAAGGCTGCAGCAATGTAGAAAAAAAGAGAAAGGCTTCCCTCATTTATTGATGGGAGTCTTTTAAACTTGTTTTCAGTAGTAAAGCAGAAGTGCCTGCTCATTTGCTGACATGCTCTCGTGGCTCAGACCTCTAAGTAACTCAGGGACGATGGAATGCGAGGCCAACAGGAAGTCACTGCCCCTGACGAGAGGAGAGAAAATAAGTCCTCACATCCTTTTCAGCTGCGTATAGTAAACACTGCCATGACTTTCAAAAGAAATACCAAGCTTCCTGTTTAATTTCCCTCATCCTTCTCCACTGTGGGGATCTTCAGCAGCTTGTCAGGACTCTGGTGGCTCTCATCTTTCCTGTTAATGGTGTCACAAGTACAAGTGCTCTTACTTTTCTTAAAAAAAACGTTATTCATTATTCCGACCCGAAAAACTAACTTGTATACCCACACACACTGCACATTGATCTGGCATAGATATACAGTATATTTCTGCTGAAAAACATGACACCCAGTTGGCTTATGGGGACCACATGCTGCCCAGGGGGCGGGGTGTGAATAAAAATAGGGCCGGGACTCAACTCTGATTGGTACTACTGTTATTTTTACTTTAGACTCTCCATGATTTAGTAGCTATAAGAAGTTAGTTTCGAAATCAAACTGGACAGTAAAGTGGTAAACTCAGCACCTGACATCATTTTAGTGTTTTTCTTCTATCATGGATCCTTCTGTTAAACATCGCCATACAACTGGATCCTGTTAAATAAATGCAGATGACTTTCCTGTGGCTGTCAGATTGAACTGGTGTTAGAACTGGACTCACTGGGAGCTGTGGATCTGAATCCACTTTCTGTGGCCTGTGCAGCCACCGCTGATAGACGCAGGACTAATCGAAGCCTTCAGGGTTCTGGATAGAACTTCTTCTGGTTTTGACTATGTTTTGAATCTTTTTTTTTAGCATTGTTATTCATGTAAAATGAGTGAGCGCTGCTCCCTGACTCAGCGCTTACATGATGATGAACACATGAGCAATAGGCATGTTGGAAGCGACGGCCTGATCGAAGAGGCACAGCGCTATCTCTCGCTCTTTCTCTTTCTCCCACTCTTTCTCCTTCTCTTGTTCCCTCCCCTCTGTCTCTCTCTTTGATGTATTATTTCACATTCCACACTCTGTGTAGTGGACCACTAAGGAAAAAGTCCTGTTTCTCCCAACAGCCACTATTCTTTGATTGGTCTGACCTTTAGACTAATACATCAGTGGTACTTCATCACCATGAACTACAGACATGGTGATAGTCGTGTTGTGATGTTTTTTCCCTTGTTAGTACATCATGTCTGACCTCTATCGAACAAAATGATCCAGGTTAGGTGAACTGGTTATTTCAACCGTAACCTCCACACAACTCTGGAAACTAAAAAGCTAAGTTTGACCTTCATACAAACTACAGCAGAATGAATAAAGGCCAAATTCAGTCTACTGTAGTTTCACTCATCGCTTTAAACCAGTGATGGCCTTGCATGAAACACGCAGTAAGTGACCCAGAGCAGACACTGTGTTAAATTGTGTAACTGTACTTGAGTTAGATTTGGTATTGGATTAGAAGTAGGATTGAAGGAATCAAAGCTGTGGTAAACAGCTGGCATTCACAGTGCAAACCTGCATGTTTGTATGAAATCCGGTAATGAAATTTCTAATTACGTGGAGGTAAACAAAGTGAGCAGGCACAATACCAAAGAATGACACAGCCGAACCTCAGTAATACAGTACTTGAGATATTATTTACTACAGGAGCAATCGCTTTAGTTCTCTTGATTTGATTTTTATGGCCATTGTGGGGAATAAAATCTCAAGGTTGAAGAGGTTATTTTGGGAGTGGGCTACCGAGGGCTGCGGGACAACAGGCCGGATGGTGGCTAGATGGAGTCTAGCCACAGGTGGTCTGTAATTCTGCACCGTAATTGCCTTGCAAAGTGTATTATGGGTCTTCAGACCACTCATCCACTCCGTAGGGGTGGACGAGAAAAAAGGATGAGCGAGGTGGAAAAATAGGATGGATAACGTGATGTCCCGTCGCGAGACGATTCCGCCAGACACTTACAATACGTCGAGGGAGTATTATCATTGTGTGGATTCAAAGGACACTTTCTGTGAATGCTATTAAGCCAGGCTAATGAAAATGATGGTGGTAAATGGAGAGATAATCTCCAATTGAATTGAAGTGTCAAAAGACAGGTGCAACAGACGGTTTCTGCTGTTTGAATGGAGGGGATGCTCAACCTGCAGCTCTTGAACAGGAGAGGAGGCATCTTTTGCCACAGAGTTTTCAAAGAGGCTCTGTAGTGATCGGGTGCACAGAGCCTGGATCTGGGCCACTGGCAGAACCTCACAATAGGTCTGCCAACAGTTTCTGAGTCTCCTTGGTGTTGTAAAGGCTCATTGTAAAGAACCTGCTGTGCTGCTTCAGGAATCAAAGTGAGGACGAGGAATATTTTCAACCAATCAGCTTCGAAAGCAGCTTGCATCTGTTTTTGTAACTTATTGAATACATTTTTCAAAAAAGGTCAATATTCTTTCATTTCAGCCCCTCAAATAAGAAGATGTGCTGCTTTTCTTTGTCAAATAGACTAGTTAACTAAATATTTGGGGGTTTTGGCAGGATGGCCATGTTAAAGGAATTTGAAGATGCCACCTTGGGCTCTGGAAGGTTATTTTAGACATAATGATTAAATTAAAAATATTCAGTGGCAGCCCTACTCTTTGCTTAACACAAAAAGAGGACAGTGTAGCACACACACTCACAGCCACAACCTTGCCCTGCATAACAGCAGATGGGCATTAGAAGTAACTTGAAGTAGGAGCAGACAGTGATCTACAATATTTGTGTCAAATTATTCCAACTAAGGAAGTTAGACTGAAACTTGTCGCCAGTTTTTTCCCCTCAGGCTTTCAAACCCAGCTCATGGTGTTCATCAGTGGACAGAGTTTGTTGTCTGTTGACCTCTGGCCAGTGGATGCTTTGAGCAGATATGGTCCGGTGTCCATCTGTTGCAGATGTAAAGATGGTGTCAAAATTTATAGTCATCATCTCACCACTAATCATAGTCTATTTTTTTCACAAATACAGATCTTTTATGCACATCCCAATATTTTCTACACGTCAACAAACTTGAAATTTTCAAGATTTAATTTACAGGTTTACAAAGGATGCTCTACAGACTTTGGTACATTGTGTGATGATGACTAGATCTCTTTTTGTCTCTCTCTATAGATGCTATGGCCAATCCCTCTCCAGCAAAGAGCATGGGTGACCCTGGGATCACCCCACTGTCTCCTTCACACACTCAGGTGACTTTACCTAGTGTTATTCCATACCTGTTGTGATGTCTTTGTGTCCAATAAAGTGCAGTGTATGTATAATCTGCTGACCTGCTGACCATATGACAGGTGAAGTATCTTTTGTCCAGATACACTTTAACTCCGTCACTATCATATTACACTTGATCTGTGTAGCAGAAACAGTTATTTTCCTCCCATATTGCTGGGGAAAGGCCTGTACACTCTTCACTGTTTCCTCTTCCTCACTTATGTGTCTTACATAATAGCATGAAGAGCATCACAGCGTGAGGACCTCATAGGGTTGCTGTGGCAACAAACACTGACAGGACATATCCTACAAAATGCAGAAGCATACTTCCTGCAGCAGTGGCTCCTCCACCACTTTCTTACAAGATAACTTAGATTATGATTACCTGATTATATGCGGTGTACTTTACTGTACTGTACTGTAGAGGGAAAAATGTTTGTATTGTAAATACGAATATGAATACAAATGTGAGCTTCTTTTTGTTTTAGGCATTGATGTTGCTGTTGTGAATGTGAATGAGTTTGTTCCAAGTTAAATTGAGTGTGAGTTTGTGTTTCATGGTATGTCACCGCTTGTATTGACCGTAGTCCCCTCTGTACAGCAGAACGACACAGACCAGGTGCAGTCACAGCTGTCCTTTGTGGTGGTGGTCGCCATTGACTTTGGCACCACATCCAGCGGCTACGCTTACGCCTTCACTAAGGAGCCGGAGTGCATTCACACCATGAGGTATGCAAAAGAACTGCAAAGAAAACACTTATTGAGGACAAGCCCCTGTTTTTCCTGATTCATCAAACCAAGAGACCACAGATTCAGTGTTAACTGGCCCAGAAAGTTGATGAGGCCATTTCTAAATCACACAAGCACCACTTCCTGAATTTGATGTTCTGTAAAAATAGTTTTGATACCAGCACATTACAGAAAACATGCTGATCCTGAGATATCATGATCGACCAATAAAACTGTATGATGACATTGTGGTAGTAATATTTTCTCATTTTCTGAGTCCACTCACACCACGGCTGGCACTACTGCATTCATCTGAGTTTTTTGAGTGCAGGACATGCAGCTCTGTAGTGTGAAATTCTTCATGTACTCTTGGTTGACAATTTATCCATTTAAATGGGCTAAAATTGGAGCAGAATAGATGGCCTTATAATGCCACAAAGTTTGCACCATAGTAAGCATCGTAAAGCTGACTAACTTGACCTCAAAGCATTCATGTTACCAAACTTAAAAATTTGGTGGCACAGAGGTCTTCTTTTACATGAATTCAATTCACTTCAATATAGTTTTATGTGGATAGCACCAAATAATAACAAATATTATCTCAGGGCACTTTAAAGAATAAGGGCAAGAACTTTCAGTACTGTTCTCACAATGAGCAAGCACTTGAATGTATAATGAGGGCAAAATCTCATCAAATATATTTTCTGACCTGAAAATGTGTGTTGAGGTTGATACACAACTAAACCAGCATTAAACCTTGTCAGCAGGCTGTGTAAATTCCTACACACCCCTGTATGCATTTGTAAAATAGAATTTTTCACACTAAAATTTTTATCCAGCTCTCTAAAGCTCAAGGCATATGAATGCTTGTCTTACTGCAAGTCAGACTGATGGTCTACTGCAGCATTCATGAGTTTGTTGATGCTGAAGACTCTCTTGAGACGCAGACACAGCCTCAGCTAAGACAACAGCAGTCTGTTCATGGACCATGAATTGGTATGATATGGCAAGTATGGCAAGTCTTTGTGATAGCTCTTAACATATATACAAGTATTGAGCATTGGTCAAAGTTTTACTTCATCTGTCCAGTGCTGATAGGGTTTGTTGTAACCAGTGAAAGAAGTAGTACAAACCTGAGAGCCCTGTGACCCCTCAGGTCAGCTCTGTTGTCCTCAGTGCCAGGCACCACAGGGGTTAACAGCTTCCATCCCACCTCAGGCTGACAGGTGTTTAAGTTGACAAGCTCATGCACAATGCTTCACATTCTTGGCATTGCCGTCTAAAGCTGCAACACCTGTGTTCGTTGCATTGCAAACCATGTTGAGCTTTAAATCCTTCTAATCTAATCAACTGAATCAACAGTACAGTGTGAACTGTACAGCATCCAGATAAAGAGGGGCAATCTTGTGTACAACAAGAGGTTTAGAGGACAATAAAACTGTAATAAATAAAGTAAAAAATGCAAAGAATAAGGTCTAATATAAGGTCATGAACATACAGTGAGGGTAAACTGATGATGTGAAAGCATACAGACTGTGCTTACCCACCAACCCAACTGGCTGGCAGTTATCGGGCTCAATTTCCCTCTCTGGACAGATCATCATGACACACTGTATGTGCTAAAGTGCCAGGTTACCAGGGCAACAAAATGCATAGTGCCTTTTCACATCAAGATCATCATCACTCTCTGTTTTAAATTGAACTCGAGGCTGTATTTATTTCAAAAATGTATTCCCATGTGATCCCCTTCTCAGCTGTGACACATCATTACTCCACACCTTGCAGCCCCATCTTACCCCTTGTCTCTAAAACAAAACCCTTCAGTAGCCACCTTTTTCAGTCATCACTTCATAATTTATTAGTGATTGATTATTTAGTTGCAAAGTAGTGGAACGTGGAAAAATGTTGTCTGGTACCTGAAACAGTTGATAGTATAATAAAGTGAGTGTGTTTAGAATGTACCACTTAAAAGGAGTAATGACTTGACTGGGTAATTGCAGTAATCTTGGTGGGCTCGAGAAACATTAGAGTAGTTGTGGGAGGATATGAGAGAATCCACCTGATTTATGAGACCATTTATCATAACCACGTTCCTGACAGGGTCAAGATATGATGGGTTTTACAACTGAGAAGTTTGGTAATTGTTCTTTAAGGAGAAAAACATCCAAGTATCACATCACTCAGTGAAAACAGACCCAGATCCTTCTGATTATTTAGTTTGGGTGAGGCACCCCTCTGTCGAACTCCTTACCCAAACAAAGGCTGGACAGAGTCTCTCTGTCTGTTGTCAGGGAGAGGATTTTTAGTTTTTAGCAAGGAATTCTTGAATAAACTCATCAGAGGGTTGGGGAGTGTACGGGTGTCAGCTGTCCTCACTCGTGAGGGAAACAAACGGAGCAGGAACCTGATGGCTTCTGACTGAAACAGGAGACGCAGCCTCCAAACGCTCTCATTTTAAAATGTTCTCTACGTCAGCGGGCTTTCTCACAGAAAACTGCTTTAATTATTGACAGCCCAGCACCACTGGCTGCACGCCTCAGTGAGATGCAGCAGATTGCTCAGGGTGATGTGAGGCCAGGTAGCCTGACTCGTTGTTGTTGTTCTGACTTAAAGGATTTGTTTTCATCGGCAAATCTCAAAACCATTAGCTTATGGTGGCTAACATTAGCAAACTTAACACTTAACATAAGTAAACATTTCTGTGTAACTGATGTGAAAGTCATCCTGCTGACTTAATGACTCTTCTTCAGATGTCCTAATGTTGTGCTACATTTTAGCATACAATATCCTATCTTGCTGTCCGGTAAATGTAAGATAGTCTCGTTTTAATCATCATTAATCATATTATTTTTAATGCCACATAGCACGCAGCTAAAAATGTCATAGGATAGCAGATGCAATTGACATGTATACACTACATGGAAATAAATGAAAGAGCAGTGCAGTTTACATGAGCAGTCACATTTACTGAACTGAATAAACGGACATTGGAACATAGGCTACAGAAACACACACTAAGCAGAATCACAACTGCTATAAGTCTTAGCAAGGATGGTGTCAAGATCGATACAAGAGAGATTTTCTGGACTGCTCTCAACACAACAGTGGTATAAATGTCCCCATAAAACACATTGGCCAGGAACCGATTTCCAAGCCTGTTTTATGCTTATCAGCTACAAGCTGTTCCATCCATTTTCTTTTCCTTTTTTTTTTAAACAGATCTCCCAAAATAGTTCCTGTCCCCATCAGGTGCTCTTTGTGAGATGGCCTCCATAATATGCACCTCTCCCAAGGAGCAGAGATAGCACTATTAATAGCTGACCTCCATTTGTCCAGAAATACGGCGATAGCAGAATTAACTTGAAAGTTGAAATGGATTTTCTCAGAGGTTTTATGACCATAAAAAATATTTTTCAGGTTATATTTGACTATTACAAATTTGCAAGGTCCCAAGGTCCCCAAAAAAGTGGTGCTTGGATGGTGGTTTCACCTGAGAAGTGATTCATTAGCTGGCACTTTCTGTATTTCATTAATACAAAAGCAGAACTCACAGATTTATTACACATGTACTGATAAATGACTTGCCTCCTCTTAGGCGCTGGGAAGGCGGGGACCCTGGCGTGTCCAATCAGAAGACTCCAACAACCATCCTGTTGACTCCAGACAGGAAGTTCCACAGTTTTGGCTATGCGGCCCGCGACTTTTACCATGACCTAGACCCCAGCGAATCCAAACACTGGCTCTACCTGGAAAAATTCAAAATGAAGCTCCACACCACGGCAGTAAGGACACAAACATATACAAAGTACACAGATTGCACAGCAGTTCTTCAGGTTAATATTCTTGCTAGTCTGCCAAGCAGCAGCACAGGCGCACTCCATCCTCATTACTCAGTGACTGTCTCACCTTAGCTGATTAGTGATACATTGTGCTGCAGCTCGGTGAGTCTGATACTGCTGTGCTTTGCTGACTCTTATCTATTTCTTATCATGTGGGAGGCATTTCTCCCAGCGGTCCTTTACTTGCAATAATTCATTTCAGAACACAATCTGGATGATGCTGTTACCATCAGGAATACACCTCTGTGTCTGCTGTGGTGTTTTAATTCGATACATGCCAGCAGTATTAGAACACAATGTTAGCCTGGGCTTTTATTACAACTCAGAGCTAGACCACTCTCCAGTTTTCATCTAACCACATTTCATAGTGGTTGTAGTTATAGCAAACATTGCTGCATATTTTGAATAAAGGTAGAGATGTTATGAATGCTGTTCCACCCCGACAAGAATTAATTTCATGGAGAATCACTAAGAAGTCAAAATGCAAGTGGAGCATGACACAACTTATATTCTTAAGACTAACCCATAATATGACCATGTTGGAAAGAATGCACTAATATATTTGAGGTTTTTCTTGAGGAGTGTGCACAGGAATTGCATTATTGGGGTCATTCCCCCTGAGAACATTAGTCCACTCGACAGTTGCATATAACTATCAGTGATCCTTTTGATTGGATTTTTTTTTGACAAAATGAAGAACAGTGAGTAACATTAGACATACCGTTGAGCTTGATGATGGAGGTAGAAGAATGGTCAGGGGGTTACCACCTCCCTTAGGAATCATTCTGTGGTGGCCTTGAATGACCATTAAGCAATATTTCAGATCCAGAGGATAACTGATGATGTCATTGCAAATCTGGAACTCATAACCCTGTGATAATGAATAAGTCTTATGCAGTGTTTCCATTCAACTCTAACTTTAGTGTCTTATCTCTGCAATCAGAATCTGTCTATTGACACAGACCTTCACGCAGCCAATGGGAAGCGAGTGAAAGCTCTGGATATCTTTGCCTATGCATTGGCCTTCTTTAAGGAGCAAGCACTTAAGGTAACACGCTTCTATCAGCACTGCATGTTTCTGTTATATTTTACATGTAACATATTTTCTTATTTTGTTGCCATTTTATATTTTGGCCCGAACCCACATAAGGTTTTTGGCCCAGTCCCAATCAATCCCAGCCAATCTTTTCATTTTGATATGACATTCCAAAATATGCCATCTGACCAGAGCAGGCTAGATCTTGGGTGGCATTATGAATAGCAATTAGGCAATTTGTTGCACTGAAAATGTACAAGTAGTCAACAATGGTGAGTTTTTCTGACTCTAAAAACACTTTACCACAGTGGTCCACTGTGTCACACTCACCACTGAGTTGTATATAAATGTTCATCCTGTAGGAGCTGAGTGATCAGACCGGTGGCGAGTTCGACAACAACGACGTGAGATGGGTGATCACAGTTCCTGCCATCTGGAAAATGCCGGCCAAGCAGTTCATGAGAGAAGCTGCCTATAAGGTAGGCGGAGAATCTATCAGCCATGCTGGTACTCTCACATTCATTTCCTGTTTCCAGCTTGCATCTACAGTTAGACAGTCTCGAAGGAAATACTAGCAATATAATGGGAATGGCTGGGAGAGAGAGAGAGAAAGAGAGAGGTTGATGCTCTGAGCTGCTGCAGTGCCACACAGTAATCAAGACTCTCAGTCTTACATGGCTGCTGTAGACACAAACACAGTACAGTGACCTACAGAATGTGGTAAGGACACAGGTAGTCAGGTAACTGTAAATATCGAAGCACAAAGGCACAGGGAAATGAAGGAAGGAAGAAGAAGTACAGACTCTAATAGAGAAAAACACCAACCCTCCATAAATACAAACGTATATATATGTTACATATCTTAATCAGTATGAGAGTCATCAAATGTTAATCCAGCTCGTTGGGCCCTTTGTAATGTGTAGTGAAGTGCTATTTTCTCATGAACGGTTGTAAAAACGATACAGTCACCTATTGACTAATACATTAAAAGTGTACCTTGGAATACTGGATGGAGAGGCCAGACAGACACTTGTGTGTCATGTATACCAGCGTGTATAATGAGCAAGCAGAGATGGTTGGTACAGTGTCATGCAATCAGTAGGAACATTCACCCAAGTTTAATTACATCCAATTACATATATTACATAAGTGCATGGTATCTTCATCATATGAGCCAAGTAGGTGATGGGCAAGTTTAATATTGTATAAATATATTTCTAACCACGTACAAGACCACCACCTGATCTGAACTAATGTGGTGACAAGTAACTAGGATCTCTCTTTTGTCCTCAAGCTGTAAAGTCGAGTGTCATCTGCATATAATCAAAAACCAGTAGTGTTAAAAATCATTGCTGTTTACAGATGATGAGCCCCAGTGGTAATACATAAAGACCCAAAAAGAACAGAACAGGTAGTGAGTCATAGTTATTTTAATGCAATAATGTGTAATGTACACACACACAAACATGCTGTCGCAGCTTGGTAACAATGCCTTTGTCTGCTTGGTTGTGTAACATTTATCCCTGTGCTCTTGTCAATGGAGGGTCCCCGCGAGTAGACTTTTAAATTTGTGTGTGTGAGTCTCTCAGGACCATCGGTGTGGTGCGGTCACCTGGGTGTGGCAGTCTGCAGTGAACAGAGAGGCCAGAGGAGGAGAGAGGAGAGACATGACAGCTGGGATGGGCGGGGGAGCTGGAGATCTGTCTGTGTGTGTGTGTGTGTGTGTGTGTGTTTGTATGTGTGTGTGTGTGTGTGTGTGTGTTTGTATGTGTGTGTGTGTGATTTTCTGAGGGAGGAGACTGGTGAACCTGACTTGTACATTCCCCCACTGCTGTATTAAGAAAACTGCTGAATTATATGAACAAACATTCTAAATACCATCTGGTCGTGCAAATGTCAGGCAATGATCACTGCTGAAGCCCCAGCAATGCAAATACGTTGTTAATGAAAATGGAGCATGACTAAGAACTTGGAGAACCATCTTGGAGATTTAAATAGTGCTGAAAAGTAAGCCATATAAACAAAAAATAAAATGAAACCATGCATGTAGACCGCAAAATGTGCACTGATACGTGTCTGTGGCAATGCTACATACTAGTACTATATCTAATAGTATCTCCTAGTGCTAAAAATGGGACTTTTGTAGCACTTGCTTGACCAGGAGGATTGTGATTCACAGCTACAGCTACCCTAGCACTATAGATTTTAGTATCTCCCTCATTTAACCACTGTATTGCGTGCTATGATGTGACTGCATCATTTATTTAGGCTACCACAAATGGCTCTGAGGAAGGTTGAGCAGGCACTTGAAAATGTATTTAAATGTCCCTGCAAAATTCAACTTATTGCCAGATATGCTCCACATTTTGCTAAGCCTTAAAAAGCAGAAAACATTTGAGGTCTAAAAATTGGGCCCTAAGTTTTTAACAATGTTTTCCTTAGACAAGAAAAAGACTTAGCACCACTTATCAAACCATTTAATGAGTTCCTTTTCACTGATAAAAAAAATGTGATTATACATATAAAAGAATTATGTCCAGACCTCCAGCCTTTACTGAGTCCACGAGGGACGTCTGATCATGTGGGTGGTGGCCGTAAACTTTCCACCTCCATGAGAAGAAGAATGTGAGATTGAAGAATGGAGAGTCAGGTGGAAGGAAATGTGACACCACCCTGGGATGGGTTACAAACCACTGGTGAAATGCCACATTGCCCCATAAATTTTAAAATATGTGGTCACTGTAATCTGCACTGACTTCTCTTGAGCTGACTGTGATGTGAACTCAGTACTGAAAAGTGATATTATCACTTGTAACAAGCTGTAAGGAGTGAGCTTAAGATAATTAAATTATGTATCCTTTGGACAGAGCCAGGCAAGCTGTTCCCCCTGCTTCCAGTCATTATGCTAAGCTAGGCTAAACACATCCTGACTTTAGCTTTGTACTTTAAGGTTCACTGATTATTCTGTTCTGTTCAGGGCTTTTTTGGCCACTCGTTTGGCGTATTATGGCCTTTTAAGTTGATTTTGTGAGCAAATATTGCCTATTTACATGTCCAGCAGACTCAAAGCAACAGTAGCATTCAGTGGGAGTGGTGTTCATGGACATGTGGCAAAAGTTGAATAGTCACTTTGCTTTTAGCTCTGTTTTGGTCTCCACCAACTCCACCAACTCCTAAGAAAATTATCTGGCTCTTTAGCTGCTAAATACTTCACAGTGTTCACCCTTTCTGCTGTTTGCGCAGGGCTGGCAGTGATTATCAGTTGCAGAAGTCAATTCAGTGTAGCATCAAAAATCTTACTCTTCTGAACATTCAGTGTTTTTCAGCAGTGGCTCAGGAATGACTCAGATTCCTGTTTCCCTGCTGTCTCCTTTAGTGACGTCATTGTCCTGGTCCCATCCCTAATGTGCATGAAGAACTAAAAAGAGTGAGGGGGAGGGTGTGGTTTTAGCTGCTCTCTGCAGTGGGGCTGGAGGCAGGGATGGAGGGGCGAGCTGACAGAGAGAGGTAGAGAGAAAGTGAGCAGAGGGGAAGCTGGGCGTCTACGATGAGTCAGCATCAGGCAGAATGGATCACTGCATCGGCCATTTATGGGGGAAAGAAGCGGCTGGCAGCCCTCTGCTACTGCTCCTCTCCTGACTGCATCATCTGCCAGTTCTCCAGGGGCTAGGGCACAACTCACAGCCCTTTCTTCTGATCCATCCATAACACCAGGCACTCTTTCTTCCCTGGCTCTTATTTGCAGCCAATAAAGGCGGTGCAGCTTCTTTGGGCGTTATGCAAAACAAAGCTCATCACTGGAGAAATATGCTTTAAAAGGAGCCAAGGAAACTGCAACAGATCTGAAAACAAGTCACATATAAAATACAGTCACGTCAGGGATTATGATTTGTTACAGTTGTGAGTCTGTGGTTCTGAAACAAGTCTCACCAGCAGATGGTAATCTGTCTTCAGTTTATCTTGGCTCATGTTTTGCATTTGTCTGCCATCCTTTTGACACATTTGGCTCTTGATGTTATGGCTATATCATACTCTTTAAAAATATACAACTATACTACTTCTATACAACTGTCATCAAGTAAAATACTATACATGTGTCACACCATATAGTACTATCCTTTCTCAGGTGCATGCCTAAAATAGAGACAGATATTTACATGCAACCTTGACGACAGCTCCGTATGTAACGGTATAGTGGCTGTCTGCAGGACCTCAGTAGCTTTCTAAGTGGAGTCAGCGTGGACACTGGCCCCACGGTTTTGTTCACACTGTATCCATTTCATATACACAACTCTGAGCATGCCATAACCCAAACAACATTGCTGTGGTAAGGAGTGACCCGGTGAGCTGAGTGCACACATCAACAACACCAACTTTTGCGCACAAGTAGTGTTTGTTGTGGTTGACGTCCAAAAAGCAAAACAAAGCCTACACAACGTTTGTCATAAACTGCTACAGCATTATGGACATTTTAATGATGTCTCTGTTACGACTAATATGTGGGAGTGAAGTTCATGTTAAAAGTTAAAAGTGTATTTTCCTGTCTGAAATTTGCCCTTGTGTAGTCTGGTCTGGTGTCCCGTGAAAACCCAGAGCAGCTGATCATCGCCTTAGAACCCGAGGCAGCGTCGATCTATTGCCGCAAGCTCCGCCTCCACCAGATGGTGGACCTGGGGACCAAGACCACCCAAAATGGCTTCAGCCCCACTGAGAACGTGGGGAGTGGAATGACCCAAGGTAAGTCCCACCAGCACTGACATCAGGTGGTGCTGATTGTGTTAACACCATGATGATGCTTTCACCTGTGACTCCACGCTGCATTGACCACTAATCATGCACACCACCACGCTGAGTCAGTTTTTTCTGAATGTGTGTATATTTATAGCTTCAGCATGAGTGTGATGTTGTAACCATCTTGTTTTTTTTCTCCTGATGAATGACATTTCTTCCATAGTTTCTTCCGGTCAGGGTAAACATGCTTTATTTTTCAATTCAAACACAAAATGCATGAGGGTTTGACAGCACACTGACTTATTGTTTCTTTTAAATTATCACATTTCATCTTGCTTTTGCTTCATCTCTGACATTCTTTCTTTATGATATTTATTAGTTTTGAAATGTGTTGAATTTCATGACCTCAGCAGCAGAGCAGAGCTGGGAATGTCTTATCTTTCACATTCATCATGGACATTACAATTGTCAGCTGTCGCACCTACAAAGTAACTACCTAACTTAAAGCAACATTAACATTATAGTAGTGCGCAGTTGTTACTGTAATAAACATTTCTTAATGTTATTTAAAAAATACAAGATCGCTCTTAAACCGTGAATGCCTGCGGGGGTCTGGCTGATGCCAGGGGTCCTCGAGGGTCTTTTGGTGACCCCTGTGCAGATGTCCGCATGCAGCCCACACGTTCTGTACACCCTGCAAGTGCACCTACTGCATGTGTGCTAGGAAAGTGGACACTGGACTGTATTTTCCATCCTTGGTCCTGCTCCTTGCCAAGCAGCTGCCCACACAAAGGAGCTTCTTCTTCTTCTTATCATTATTATTATTATTATTGCCACTATCATGTCTTCTTATATGCATATTTAACTGTGTCTGAGCATGCACATCCCCAAATGTAGTAGGTATAAAAGTGTGTCTGCAGTCCACGTACGATTCCACATCGGCCTTGGAGTATTATGGCTTTCAACTATTTCAATGTTTACAAATTTCAAAAACTAATCATACTAACCATAATATACCACACTACATCAAGGGGATCCATGACTTCTCTCATCATAAAGTCATTGTCATTAATTAGACTTTGGTCTGAATTCTTGCACTGTAACTTAAAAATCACACAATATTTTTAGTGCAGTGCAAAAAATTGCAAAAAAGGGTTGTTATTTACCAGCATGTCAAGCAGCAACAGCAAATACCCACCTCTCCTTCCTTTTTTTCCACACATCTTTCACCTTTAGTCTTTTGTTCATCAACACTGTCGAAAATGAAGATTTACAAGGTTGCTTATGGTTTAAACTTTACTCTTGTCTGTAAAGACGATCACAATCCTCATTCACTTGCATGCAAACAAGATATACCAAGGTTCAGCAGGTCACTTTTTCGTTACTCACAGCACACAGTTGTGTAAAAGTAAGATTAACCTTGCATAATATTTCCATTTGTTCATTATTTCTTTTTTGTTCCCTAAGATATGAATGTGTTCTCTTGGAAAAGTGCTCCTTTGGTGAACTGAGAGACTTCTGTGTTAGACTTCTAATTGATTTTGCCTATTGCCTACAGATTGCAGATCAGAAAAAAGCAGAAACAAGACAAAGCTGCATTTAGTCGGGGGCACTGTGAAACATTGACCATGCTGTCTTTTGAAGAGCACTGATCTCAACCAAAAAGCAAGAAAAATTAGTAACATTGTCTCATGAAGTGGCAATAGTCTGTGGGCGTTGAGTGGAATTTTGTAATTCTGCGACAAGATGATAGGACTTGCAGTTTTTCAATGGACTGTAGCATTCATAAATCTGTTTCTTTATACGTCAAAAGAAAGTACGGTACTGTATGGTACACAAAACTGTGTGTGGTTACTAAATATGAGTGAGGAACGGTCGAGGAGTAGCCTGATAGTGGATGAGTTTTTAAGAAATAGTCCCTAGCAATAGGGTTATGAAGTAGATAATGAGTTACATCAGACTGGGAGTTATGGTATTACTGAACCATGAGAACATGCAGTAAATAGTGACAGTTAATACTCTTTTTTGCAGCAGTAGATATCTTAAATATGTTCTGCTCTTCGGTTAATTTAGCTGTTGGCTTTATCTGGGCCTATATCTGCAGTTTTATTTTCCCTGTTGTCTTTTTGGTCTCAGTCACAGTACCTTACTCATCAGCATCACTGTACTTTGTCAATATAATCATTTCAAATTAACAGTTCAGAATTTCATACAGCAGAGCTATAGTATGCTCTCTGACCTTTCTTATACCACCATTATACAACCATTACACCTGCACACCAGTTTGCTGTGGGAGTGGTTTTGCTTGAAGACGTGATGAAAGCAAGCACAACCTTTTCATGTTCCACGTCCAGCTGCAGGCCATGGATGTCTTTTTAAAACACAAACCACATTCCTTGGTGGTTTGGTCAGACACTGATTGGAAGCTGTACAGCCTGAGCAAAGCATGAGAACAGCCTGTAAGACAGACAGAGATGTTAGGGTAGAATCATTCCTGTAAAACAGAAAATGAGAAGTAGTCTTGGGGAAAAGGGTAGCGGAACAGAGTTGTTGTCTCTATCCTGACACATTTTGCATAAGTTCAGAGAAACTTTACATACATTCACATTGAAGCTTGTCTTTCACCAAAGGTATTTTGACATAAAATGCCACCATTTATCTCTGGGTATTCCCAAGGGTCCACAAGAAATTATACACAAATTGTTATGTAATCCACAACTGTCTGCCCCTAAGTGCTTTTTATGTTTAGATATGCATGTAGCTCTACAAGTAATACAAATAACAGAGAAAATACAATCTTTTCAAAATTTACTGGAGCATCACAGGAAGGCTCACTCTCTTTACTACAGTCCATGTGTACTCCAGTCAGTTGAATGCCAGCTTTTGTCATTGTGACTGTCAGGGTTCCTGAAGTTCATGAGGCCAAGCAACATCATTCAACCATTCACTTTACTTTTAACTTTAGTTTTTCACTTTTAAGAATGAACTTGAGTTAAATGACCCTGTTTCAATATCAGCCAACAAATCATGGCATCCTGAGCCCAAGGTTGGCAAAGTGTGTTATTGTGACGCCGCATGTTCATGTCACTAACTCTATATTCATAACATATCAGGATATCGGAAGAGTCAGGAGCAGCCAATTTTTCCTTGACCGTGACTGTTCCATAAGGCACATTAACACTGTAAATTGCTCTACCTAATATATTTGTCCCTGTCATTTCATGTCTCCTATGAGATGAGCATTTTCTGCCGACCTTGCCTTTCACTGTATGTCTTCATTTCGTTGTGATAGATTGGCAGTGTTTTGAGTTGGTCATTCAAATATGACCACATTCAGATTCAGCAGAACATTTTGTAATGAATCCCATCCTCTGAGGTAACTGCTGTCTATTTATACGATGTTGTCGGCTGGTCAAACTGACGTAATGGTAACTGCAGACCTCTCTCACGCCCCCGTGCGTGCTCTTCGGAGAGTCGTCCTTCCTCTGCTGTATTGTTTCCTCTGTGGGGGAGGAAATGTCCCTCTGACATTTACTTCTGCCAGGTCTTCCTGCTGTTAGCCAGTCAACCTGAGGTCAGTGTTGACAGGTTAACTAGCCCGGAGGAGTAGACTGGGGTTGTTGGATAAAAAACGAAATGGATTTCTGTAGCAATGTTTCAGTAAATCCTGAAAAGTTTTTACTTGGTAAATAGGTTTTTCTTGGCTTGTTTAAGCTGAAAATTAACTGAAACTGCCTCCATTAATTTTTTCCCTTCCATGAATGAAAAACTCCAAGGTCGATGTTGGATCAGTCGGCCTTTTATTTCATGTTTTCTTTTTTTAATTAGTTCTTGGCATTTTTTTCCAGAAAGTCAGATGTATTATTTCAAAGGTTAAATCAAAGTTTGATAAAACACAATGAGGCACTTGATTCATTTTTAACATGGCAGCACCTGCCAGTGATTTAGAGCCATCTCTTTACTGTGTGATCACGCTGTGTGTAAATTAAATTGATTTAATTCATAACTCATTTAAATGTAGGCACTCCTGAAGATAAACATTGCATGATGTATTCGTATGAGCTCTTTAGAGCCCAGACTTGCTAACGGTGTGGATGCATGTGCGTCTCAGCCCGCTGCTTGCCTCACACACGCGCACACCACTGTGTTACTGTGCACAAGCCACCACACAGCTTCACACAGCAGCAGAGCTTCACGCCTCCATCACACTCACCGGAACATTCTTTCTCTGTTAACAACCAGCCAAGGAGCATGTCCGGCGCAACCGGCAGAGCCGCACCTTTTTGGTGGAAAATGTCATAGGGGAGCTTTGGTCGGAGCTGGAAGAAGGTAGAGTCTTCAACTTCTTTTACTCATCTCTTACGATTTCCTTTTTCCTCTTCAGGGGGTAGCTGCTCTTGCTGTTTCCCTATGCTGCCAAGCTGTCATGTTAGGTACTAGCTTCAGATAATGGCAGGTAGATGATCAGATAGACTTCCTGGATAGTCAGACTGAAAGCGGGGGGGCACGTCCTTCAAAGGTCACAGACTTATTCACACACAGTTTTCCTATGCAATGAGGAAATATTAGCAACACTTCAGGTTGCTTGACCTCAGATAAAATGCTTCAGACGGTCTGTTTACAACCTGTCTGATCGCCTGACTGCCTGTTTGTTGCCCTGTCTGACTGCACCGTAATGAAACTGTCATTCCCCTGGCTCTTAGCAATGAACTCGGTAAGTTAAGTGTTACCCTAACTAATAGAGATGATAGCCAGACTAAAGCTGCAGTCAACATAACAATCTTTTAAGTCCTTTAGTGTCCTGAAGTACAGTGAAATGTACAAATAAACTCAATGAATCAATGAAATACACTGATACTGACAGCATCTGCTCCTGTGCTCTTCTTATTTTCACTCCCCCGGAGAGAAAGAATTTGTATTTTGCAATGTGATATTGGTTAAGAAAACTTAATAATGTGACCTTGAATGAATTTCTGTGTGTGGATCAGCTGCTGTCCATAAGTTTGTCTGTGTCCAACCTGAGTCGCCTACTTGTCCCTCATCTTCATCTTCTTGTCACTTCACCCACTCTACAGATCATCAGTACTCTCTGTGGTGTGGTGTTGTGTGAAGGAGCTGCAGAGTCACGTCCAGCCTCCCTTGAGGATGTAAAAAGAGCAGAGCTGTGCTAGATAAGAGGCAGCCGATGCATGTCAGAGAAATGAGGCCTGTCGGGAAGGAAGCTGCTTAGATGACTTGCATTTCAGATGGCCCTGTGCCTGTGCTCCCTGCACACACTATGCTCCATTTTTGTGTCTGTCCTCTGTGCAGGTGACCGTTATGTAGTGGTGGACTGTGGTGGAGGAACAGTGGACCTGACTGTTCACCAGATCCGTCTTCCAGAGGGACATTTAAAGGAGCTCTACAAGGCCTCGGGTAAAAAGATGTGTAGCTTTGCATTACCTCAATCTGCTTTCTGTACATAGTATCGCCATGTTTCATTTTTTACTGTCAGTCACAGTCCCCTCTCTTCCCCAGGTGGCCCCTACGGCTCTATCGGGATTGACTATGAATTTGAGAAGCTGCTGTGTAAGATCTTCGGCCAGGATTTCATCGACCAATTTAAGATCAAGAGGCCGGCTGCCTGGGTGGACCTGATGATTGCGTTTGAGTCTCGAAAGAGAGCGGCGACCCCCGACAGAACCAACCCCCTCAATATTAACCTGCCTTTCTCCTTCATTGACTACTACAAGAAGTTCAGGGGCCACAGCGTGGAACACGCCCTGCGCAAAAGCAAGTGAGTACATCCAGAAAACCTGGAACCCAAACCCTGAACTGATAGTCTGTGTGATAGCAGACTGTACATATAAAATAAGATGGAGGTTAAATTATCTTTCACAGCTGCACTGCTGTACCCAATTTGATATGGTCCAAGTGCCTGCCCACCCCACCCCCACCCCTGTATACTCAGGTGGAAACTCCCACATCCTGTTGGCCAGTCTACCCTTCCACATGGAGCAACATTTGGTCACAGCAGCTTAAACTATCAGTTCACTGATCTGATTTTCCTGTGACTTTAATGTGTCAGTGCACTTTTTCACTATGACCATGTAATTTAAGGGAAAACCTGGTTGTTTTGTTTGCTGCATGGTGCATGCTTCAGCTAAACTAGCATTGTGGCCTGGCATACTTACACCTCTTTTCTTCAGTAATGGGAAATTGAGAGACACACCGGACATATTTGAAAATGTGGTTCAGTGAGAAGGGGTTTCAAAACATTTTACACTGGCTGAGCTATTTGAGCTGAGATTCTTAACTGTCACTTCTTACAACCTTTGAGTGTTTGCATTGGGTGTTGTACCTCAAAAGTTCATTGGTTTGTGTAAGAATTAAACACACCATCCTCAGAGCTTTGAGCCTTTGAGTAAATGCATTGCATGTTGAAATTCAAAAGAACCTGATCCTGAGAGGAATTGAACCCAAGTTCTGTGAACTAACAGTCAGTCTTCTGACAGCCTGAGCTAACTGCTTGGACAGTCAAGTTAACTTTCCTCAAGATTCTCAGTTGTTCCTTTGCACACCAGCCTTCAAAAGCTCATTGAGTCACATAAGGTTAGAACTCAAGTCCACAGAACTTCAGTATAGCCTCTTAACAATGTGAGCTACACAGTCAGACAGCTGCAGACCACATCTTGGAGTGTGTGTGTCAGCACCACGGGCAAAGTTGTTAGTCCGTCACTTGTCCTGTTTGAACTAGAAAAAGTAAATATGTTTGAATAGGCTTCAAGAATGTAGCCTCACATTGTTGTGTTTTTTGTTACATGACTTTTTTTTTTACAATGCGGTGCTGAGCCCAACCCTCATCCCTCTCTCTCACACACACATTAAATAGCCCCTCCTGTCTGTGCGTAGGAAACACAGTTAACTTAAGGAGAATAATGATCAAGTTAAATTCCGTTGTGGTAGTTGGATGTCAGTACCCTGCCCTATATATATCTTAATCAGATAACGTTTCTTAAATAAACTTCTTATAGTTATGTTATTTTTTAGGGCCCAAGATGGCGGGGGGGTCCCTTAAAAAATAATAATGATAGGGAAAATAAAAATGATTATTCCTTTTTTTTCAAAGTTAAATGAGGTACTGCAGCCTATACCGTAAGAGTAATGCAAGAGATATCTGCAGGTTTGGACTTCATGACTGAGCTTCTTCCTTCCCATTCATCTGCAGATCTATGCATTTTCATCTCTTCTAATTTAAAGTGAGTAAGGTTTCATTGGTTCTATAGATTCACACAATCCAGAACATGGATGTGTAAGTCTCTGATTGCACACCCACAGGTGTGCTTTGACTGAGTGAAGCATTAGCATCATTGGTAGGCTGAGAAGATTTTAATGGTGGTGTAACTTTTCACTTGCAGCCATTATTACTAAAACCACTTCTTCTTCTGGGAACACCTTGGAGTCTAGATTTTAATGGCCCTGTCTCATGTCTGTTTGGATTTTCATATTCCCACAGTGAGCGACATTAAAAAATATTTATATGACTGAAACTGGAGCCCTGCAAGCTCCTATTACGTCTGACTGGAAGTACACTCAGTCTTTCTGGAAAGCCTTGGGTGGAGCCAACATTAACACTGTCGCACACTCACTGTATGCAGACATTGCACACTTACACATGAATGTACTGTCTGTAAATGAACCATGCACATGGGATCACAGCAGATGGATACTATGGATTGTGTGGGGAGTGAGGATTCGGCAGACGGCATCAGAGATGGAGAGACGTACTTATGGGTCTCAAGAGGTGGGACTGAGGGAAAGAGCCCATGAAAAAAATCAATGCCACCGCTTCACATGGAGCCTGTGCTGTCACTGGTCTCTGCTACTGGTTTTCAACTGGAAAACAGTTCAGGCAGTGTAGTGAATCAATACATTGTATGCAGTTACAAGGAAAAGACACGGGTTCATCAACCCCTTTAAATAAGAGGACAGTAGTAGTTAAAGCTGCAATAATTCATATTGTTATATTAACAATGGAAGAAAGGACTATGTGTAGTGAAAAATGTGTTTTCGGTTGAGACAACCTATAATTTACAACCATGATGTGCAACTCAATTATCGCAAACATGATGTTTGTGGGCAACAATATTGTTGCATGATTTATTAATATTGTTTAGTGTCTTCAGGGGAGTAATATCACAGTCACAAGAACATTGAGAACATCGCACAGACTAATTTCAAATAGAGGAACATCAATTTTTGTTTTACAATCTCTGCTGTTCTGCAGAACCTTGTGACACTGTGATGTGTATGAAATGTATTGTCATTACTACTGCCATTTTAGTTTTGATGTTATCGCCTAATCATTGAATAGAATTCTGTACAAATAAATGCAGCTGATTTCCTCTCCTCTCCAGTGTGGATTTTGTGAAGTGGTCCTCTCAGGGGATGCTGAGGATGAGTCCAGATGCCATGAATTCCCTCTTCAAGCCAACCATAGATCACATCATCCAACATCTCAGTAAGCTCCGTCGATTACTTCAGCACCTCTCAGCTCTGTGGTCAAACGAGTCATGTAACTGCAAATTAAATGACGTTTTTCATGCAGATGTCATGAAAACAGCCACACCACATTAAAGATATACTGTAACTTCACTTGCTCAAGTAACTAATGCAAACTACTGTATACAACATTTTGTTTCAGTGTTTGCCATGTTGTTTTTCTGCCATTTTCAACTGAATATTGGGTTATAATGAGCAACAAATCATCACATTCTGTTTTTATTTAGAATTTATACAGCATCCCAGCTGTTTTGGAAACAGGGCTGTATATCATCCACTGTGGACCATATAATGTGCTCAAGTCCATGACTGTCCCAATCCCACTGTAGGTCTGAACTATGTTAATTGAGGTCAGCGGAAGTCATTCTCAGTTTTTCTGATCGAGAGAGTTGGTCTCTTCCTAAAACCAGCTGACCTACATAATTCATGTTTCCTCAACCAGCAGAAAGTAGGTCACATTACTTCAGCATGGATTGGTCTGCTTGGATTCTAATTGGTTTGCTTCTTTGTAAAATATGGTTGTGTCCTCTTTGGCTTTCTTGTATATGGACAATGTCTGAAAAAATGTTTCTGATCCAAAGAAATTTTGGCTGAAGAGAGAATATAGATTATAGGATAGATGATTGCATTAGAAAGGTGGAAAATCCAGTCTACTTTTTGCAGTAACAATTTCTTTGGGGTTGACTAATGTTTATAATTAGAAATATATAACATTTCTAAGAACCCATTGAGTCACACTTGTAACCCTAATGAGAGGAGCCACACCCAAATTTGTCTGCAAAAAATGGACAAAACAAACAAGGAAATCAGCATCAGTTACAATTTTGTATCAATTAATCGGTCAGACTTTTTTATTTATGCAGTTAATCATTTTTAATTGAGATTTGACCAAAAGAAATATTAAGAATGGGGTTACAAGTTCATTAAACCCATTAAGAGTGAGAATTAATTGGACAATAGATACTCAAACACTTATATAATAAATGAAATAAAATCCACAAACAAATAGAAAGCAACAATTGAGAGTGCAGATGTTTAACCACTGGTGTCACATTTGGCAAGAAATACAGTGAATGTCTCTATCTGTTGTTCACAAAGGATTCTAACAGACATGTAGCAGGATTTACATGTACAGCTATACAGATCAGATGTTAATTTTGGTTTATTATTTTATGTCTGGACCTTTCCACTGTAACAATATTCAAATTTTAATAAGCAGAACATGTTTAAAGAGTTTGAAACTTACATTTTTCTTTTATAATAGTGAATTCTTTTTATTACAGTCTTAAGAAAATTCCATTTTAATACTACATATTTTGCCTATTATTATAAATTGTAATGATAAGATTGTACCTAATAAATTAATTGAGGAGCTGTGGTTACAGGGCAGAACCCCAAAATGATGTTTGACAGGGCAAGAAACATAAGCAGTCAGATGATGACAGGCTGAACATAAATGATTACCCGCAGTGTCAGCTGTAAACATCCATCCCAGTTTACAGACTGACTTCCTGACCTGCTGTATCTGTGAAGTGCACCTTGTTTTATTAGGGACATTTCAGGTTCAGTCACAGACCAATGAAGTGGTTTAAATAAAGTGGCTATTATGTTGGCTTGTTTACTATCTGGCCAATCATCTTATTACCTGCTACCATTTCTATACTCAAACAATTTTCCAAATAAATAGGATGCGAGTTGTAATAAAACTTTTATTGTTATTATTTTATAATTTTATTAATTATAACCCTTGAAATATTAACTTGACCCATTCCATCCATAATCCATAATGATATTGCTTGTCATGGAATTGTGGTACCGAGCTACACCATACACAATGCACCCATCTACATTTTATATATAAATCACAATGATTTAAATAGATCCTTCATTCATTCGTCATCACTGTTTGCATTTCTTCTGGCAGCTGCAGTCATCGCGTTCATTGACATCCCATGTTTCTCCTTCAGCCGACCTCTTTGAGAAGCCGGAGGTGAGCGACATCAAGTTCCTGTTCCTAGTGGGAGGTTTTGCTGAGTCGCCGCTGCTGCAGCATGCCGTGCAGAACATGCTCCAGGGCCGCAGCCGCATCATCATCCCCCACGACGTCGGCCTCACCATCCTGAAAGGCGCCGTGCTGTTTGGCCTGGACCCGAGCGTCATCAAAGTCCGACGCTCGCCTCTCACCTATGGCGTGGGCGTCCTCAATCGCTTCGTGGAGGGCAAGCACCCGCCGGAGAAGCTGCTGGTGAAGGACGGCACCCGGTGGTGCACCGACGTCTTCGACACCTTCATCACCGCCGACCAGTCCGTGGCGCTGGGCGAGATGGTAAAACGGAGCTACACGCCGGCCAAGCCCTCCCAGCAGGTCATCGTCATCCACGTCTATTGCTCCGAGAAGGAAGGCGTGGGTTTCATCAGCGAGTCCGGCGTCAGGAAGTGCGGAACACTCCGTTTGGATGTGAGCGGAACGGAAAGCACGGCGCCGCGCCGCGAGATCCAGACGCTCATGCAGTTTGGCGACACCGAGATACGGGCCATGGCAGTGGATGTGTCCACCGGGCGCACCGTCAAAGCTAGCATTGACTTCCTGAGCCATTAAGTAGGCCATGCGAGAGCTAATGTAAGAGAATGGAAATGGAAATATACAGCTTACACACACACACACACACACACACTCAACAAGCTGGGGATATTTACTGGAAGTGTTAAAAAGTGATTAATCTCAAGGCTCATTCGCTCTCAGTTTAAGCGTGGTGAATGAAAATGTTGAACGCTGACATTCAACTGTAGAATCTGTGCTATGACAAGGAAAAAGAAAAGTCGTGTCACATCACTCCATGCCAGTAGCTAATGTGCTGACCAGCTCCATTGTGTTTGAACACTCATAACAAACCCATACACACCATCCTGAGGCTAAAGCTTTGTCGAGTCAGGTTTGAGAGCTCGTGACGCTTGATCACCTCCCAGCCATAATGTATTTACAGGACAGATTCTCAAACCCTGTCCCTGTGCATTCCAAAGGGAAAGGCTCTCGAGTCATACAATGTAATATTCTTACACAACCATGGTGGAAACATTCAGAACGCATCTCTACATGCTTCCGTTTCTTTAATGTTGCAGCATAAGCTTATACTGTCGGGCATATGTGCACCCCAAAACATTTTATGTGATAAAAATATGTCAAGGCCAGTGGTCAACAAGGCATCAAGCTTTGATGGAAGGTGTGTTCATGTTATGTATAATATTACATCAGCTTCATAGCAGTTCTTAAGGCCATTCCAATGGTTTTGCATGATTTAGCCCTGTAAACATAATCTCAACTATTGATACATTGCGCTGCTGCCATTCATACTTTACTCTAGTTTTACTTTAGATTGATTCTCTAGGTTTCACAGAACCATTAGTAATAGGAATCCTCTGCATTCTCAAACACATAGCAGCTTAGATTTAGTTATTCTTTGGTAGTGCTGCTGGAGGAGTTGACTGTAGGTTGTTTTTGGCCACTCGATACTAAAACAAACTGTCAACAACACCAACATATAAAGTTGACATGTTAACAAACAAGTCACTCCTCACTTTCAGCAGACATGGAGCAGGCAACATTCATTCAAAGTCTGGTTTGGTCTCCACCAACTCAGGAGAAAAAACCCCTGGCTCTTCAGCTGCCAGGTCCCTAACTATGCACGCCTGCTGCTTGCTACTGGACAGGTAGATTGTGTACAGTGGCTTTATCAGAGGTGTTTACTGGAAACAGAGAAGGAGGCTGATGACGACCGTAACATTGTGGGCCATAAAACTTAAACAATGGGCAGAAACATGTTAAAATCCTTAGTGGAGAGATAGTTCTCTATATTGTTCATACAAAAAAAATTATGCTCCATCAAAACACCATGCTAATTAGATAGATAGATTACTTTATTCATCCCTGAAGGGAAATTATGTTAGACTTCACAGGTACATTCAGATAGCATTTGTTCATTTGCTCTCAGCCTAAATAGCCCCTTTATGGCTGTTTAACAGCTGAAGATGGAGACGGACCTCAGATCTTTAGATCAGATTTCAGTACTCCACGTACTGTGGAGTACTGAAGCATATCAGTTGCTACCATAAAGGTACTGAATTCTGAAATGATACCACACCATCAGAAATCAATCTCCAATCTATATTCGAGGGGTAGAATCTTGTGTAGAATATCTGATTTTTAATCGCTCGGCCAAATCATGCAAAGCTGCCGGTATGGTCCTTTAAGATTATCCACACATTCCAAGAATGTGGAACATGCTGGGAGTAGCCATCGGAGGTGCTTAACCGTTGCCTTTATTTGTTTATGCTTCTGGTTATTAGATGTGGACAAAATGCCACTTGGCCACTTGAAAACTCCGAAGCCAGGTATGATTCCAGTCGAGTCAAACAGAGAAGCTTGTTTATTTCTGTAAATACAGTATTTAAATATTGTACAGATTTTTTGCATTGTTTCTGCAGCTTTAGAGCCAAGAGTATGAGTGCGTTTGTGTGTTTGTGTGCGCGCGTGCGTGGGTGTATGCTTTCACATGCACATCTCTCAACACTTTTTTGTTCTCACCAGCCATAGCATGAGAGGCCAAGGCAAGTTTGATTGCCTTGATCAGTGAAAAAGGAGAGATTGGATGTGTCGCCTGTTGCTCTTTTATTTTGCAGACATAAAAGAAACTTGAATACCTCCGTCCTTAAAAAAACAAAAAAAAGCATTTCAGTGAACGAGTCTGCTGTTTGTTAGTTTCGAAAGCGATAGCAGTATCTGAATGTGTCCATACCCCTTTTCCACCCTGTAGAACATGTTCTGTTGGGATTTCATAATGATTTATTACATATACAAATATGAAGACAATGTGTTTCCACCCCTAATAATTTGAGCCATTGAATTTCTTTCAAAAGGTTATTTCCCTGTTAAGACTGAGGTCAGCAATAATGATAAAAGTGCAAAGCCACCTTTCCAGATGGCTGTGGAAGGTTTAATTTTTCAGTTCTCAGTTAAGAGTGCCTATAGTATGAATCAAATGTGATGTCATCATCCCATCAGAACAAACAGTGCATTCCCTTCGCCCTCCTATCAATATCTGTAGCTTTATATTTGTGTGACTCCAGATATAATCACTGAGAATCACACTGACTGTGAATTTCCTTGAAGGCCACATCCTAATGTTCATCTAAATGTTCACCCAGCATCCTTGTGAAGGAAGGGAAAAAGAGCTTGGAGATAGAGTTACTACATCATGCAGCGGGGACCTAGTTGTGTCCATGGCAGAGTGCTCTGTTGGTGTTATCGGTGCAGAGTTATATAAAAGTGGAAGGTGTGAAGGACGCAATGTGCTTCAGAGTAATTTTAGTAGGTCACTGCCTCCACAAACTCTTGCTGAGTTCGGTCCTTGTTGGTCTTTGTAGTCTTAATGCAATAAATTTATCACTACTTTCAGGGTAATGTCCTGTCTTCCCATAAAGTCCTCCGCTGTTTGACCAAAGCTCTTGCCGTGTAACACGGGCACGATTGTCAGATTGTCTGTTTTGGAAAGTTACAAAAACTGCTCTTAGGGCAATGCCTGGATGTTCTTCACCTCCATAAGTGAATCCACTGTTTGCACTGACTCCGCTGGATTGAACAGATTTGATTACTTAATTTTACAGGAAGTGCTGGCGTGGCGGGGGCCCAGCTTCAGCGTGTTAGCTTGCACAGAACGTTTGATTTACTTCATACAGTAAGACTGGCTTCCTTCTTGATTTGGCTGTCACAGACGGATACTGTACATCCAGTCCAATGTGTGCACCCAACAACACATTGCCATATCCTTACGCAAGTCACTGATACACATGGTGTTTACATATTACGCAAGTGTCTAAGCTAGTTAAATAATGGCAAAATATCAACCATGATAAATACTAGAGGAACAATAAAGTTTTTCATTGGTTGGCTCAAGAAAAAGGCCAAGTAATCACTGAGTCATTGGTATTGATCAGCAACCCCCTCAGATATATTAGTGCAGTTCTGTACTCTGGTGTTTTTGAAGATCTTAATTATAGCCACTTTTAAAGCCATTGTCTTTTATTTGATTCTATATTTTTTGAACTGTGAAATCGAGGCTCATCTCGCTTGGCGTCAATGTAAAAGTTGTCCTAGCTTCAGTGCCCTCTGCTGTGCTCTGTTTTTGCGGCACTCTTTCTGCAATGCACGTTTTGCATGTGGCACATAGGAATGACTAAACAACAAGTTGATTGCTATTACTCGTACACAAAAATCAAGGTTTCACCACTGACGATGATGACGGCGATGGTGGTAGTGATATCTGGAAGAAACTGTCTTTCTCAGCCTTGTCCCAGCGTTAGGAGACTGGCTCAGCTGTGTTTAATAACCCTGCTGCTTTTTGAGCTGATGCAGTTCATGTTCATGCTCAGAACTGATGGCAGCTTATAACTGCCATAGCAGGGCAGCACTTCATATACTTTACTGATAACTAACCTAATAACATTTTACTCCTTCTACACGTCTCTGTACTCACTGTATCTCACAGGATCGACAACAAGTGGAAGGATTTATTAACACCACGGTCTGTTGTTTCTTTTAGTAGGTAATTACAATGTATTTTGTGCAACTGTGAGTATTATATGATGCACAGGACACTGTTATGTAGCAGCTTTATACTTAGAGCTATGATAAAATTATATGAAGACATGTTTAGCTGACATTAGCTTTGTATTCTTGACCCGTGAGGCACCAATTGCCTTTTTGGCTGAGGTGTAGATCAGTCTGAAGTCAAAGGATCAACAGATGTGATTTGAGGTAGCACTCTAGCCAGCTTGCATCATGTACAAGTATCTGCTTAACACTATCAAGAACAATTTAATAGAAAATAAAAAAATACAGCTAAAATTACTAAGCTTGTAGTTAGGATCCTCTCAGCCACTCTGGAATGCAACACAATGTACACTTTGTTCTTTTGGTTCTTTACTGATGATGCAGTTTTCTTTACGTTTTTGTTGTTTTTTTTATCTTGAGTTACTTAAATGTCTTGTTCTCTTGCAGTTTCCACACAGTAATGGGTGTACTGTTTTGATCAATGCCAGGTATTCACTGTCAGACTGTCACCAATAAAATGTATGTGTATTTCAAAGAAAATTCCTTTGTGTGGTGCTATTGCTCAGTTAGTTCTGCTAAATTAAACCAGATAAACTGAAAGGATGTTCTGCTCAATTAATCTGGTTTTGTGCTTTACTTTATTTTACTTGCACGCACCTGAAGCCTCAGCTTCAGTGTATTGCCATGTGTCATTTCTGCGAGGCAACACTGCCACCAAGTGGATAAATGAGAATGAGATTCAAATTTATGTGAATCGCTACTGGTGAGCAGTGAGGACAGAATTCCCATTTATACTTATTTATACTAGTCAGTGATAAAATGGCAGAAATAGCTAAAAAAAAAAAAAAAAAGCCCGAAAACAAAATAATATTGTAGAATTACATATATACATATACATATACATATATACACAGTATATTTATGTAGGGAGATCCTGTTTGATCTAAGCATCAACATGAGTGCACTGAGTGATGCTAGGTAATTATGTCATTACACGCACAGAGTGCCAAAGTTTCAAGAAGACAGTTGAACTGAAGTGACCTGGTACTGCTTCTGAATGAGTCTGAGAGGCAACAAACTAGGGCAGTCACTTCTGTAAGAATGTGGTTGGCCCAAGGACATAGAACAGCCACAAACGTGGAGTAAAAGCAGCAGGGAGGAAGAGAATCTAAATTGGTTTTATTGGGACTTTCATGCCAATCTTTGAATAATTATAGAATTTCTGAAATGTTTAAGCGATTCATGTTAAGTGTTGTGTATGTTTAAACCTGTGGAGAAATGAATTCCCTAATTCCCTAACCCTAAATAATTAGGACACAAAAAAGTTAATTGTATTTGGTTGCACTACAGAAAAAAAAATGACTTAGCAGGGTTACATTTTAAATGAAACTGAATATTACCACCATGCAGCAGACACATGCAGTGTAGACATTACATCATTTTTTGACACAACACCACAAAAAACCATAATGTGAAACCTAGAAGCAAGTCTAAAGTCATATTTTGTTGTTTATGGGTTTGGTATATCTAATATTCTTTCCTTTTATTTGACATTATTTTTACCTGCTGTTTGCTCTAGATGATAACCACCCAACCTTTTTTACCTTTTTTACCCTTTTTAAGCCCTTCCTGGGTAGTTGTTTATTATTATTATTATTATTATTATTATTATTATTATTATCATCATCATCATCATCATCTTTTCTGTATTTTTGGGGTAGGGGGTCGCATGATTTGGTTTATAAAAGCAAGACTTGTGCTGGCACAAGTCTTGTCCACTGGTCTTCAACCTGCAGATGAGGCTTGAGACCTGGCCCTGACCTTCATTTTAAATCAGTCAGTAAGCTGTAGGGTCACAGAAAGGTTTTTTTTGTCTCAGTTCTACTCCCACACAGTTCCCCCTAGAACCACAGTTCTAAAACTGAAATATTCATATTCACTTCAAGCATAGTGCGTACATTTATTAAACTACCCACCTGGATTCAGCCCCACTACAACCTCGAAAGCATTTTTTTCCCACATCTGTGACATTTTCCAGTAGAACCACATGCGTGGGCCTGTGTGGCCGACTTGTGTTGCTGTGGCGGCACATCCTGGCCTTTGATAGCTGCTCGCAGGTCTAGCCTTTTTTTGGTTTCTGTTTAGTTTTGTCCCATACAGGATTATCCCATTAGACTCACACTTTTCTGTCTTCTTTTTTTCCTCAACAAATCACTGACAGAGATTCACTCAGTAGAATATGAAACTAGACACAAGCACTTACTGACTAACCAGAGTACATTTATACAGTGAATGTATTAGTGGCTCTCTTACTACCACTTCTGTGGTAGTAAGAGAGCCACTCAACATTTTGCAGGGCAAGGTTGTTTTTAACATGTGTGTATCTGTAGGGATTAGGGGATGGGGACTGGGGTGACAGGGTGAGAGGGTTGGATAGATGTAGCAGATTTCCCTCAAATGGCTCTAAAGTAGAGTAGTTGCTACGGTAATCTGGAGGGACACAAACTCTCCAAGTGGCCCTTGAGTTGCTGGCTGGCCTGCCCTCCCACATGCAGGCTCTCTTGCAGTTAATGGCAGGGTTCAGAGCTACACAACTAACCAATGAAACCATGGGACAATAAGGGGGAGCTTGACACACTTGTGCATGTGAGAGCTTCACTCTGCTGAAAACAGACATCATGTGCGTTCATTCGAATTTGTTTTTTTTGGATTAAATATTTGTGCAACCTTCTTAAGCGTTCAGGTTGGCCCAAACACTTAACATGCACACGGGTGCGCACGCTCACACGCCGTCGAGCTGCATTTTTCTGAATGAGACTGACTGAGGGCAGCAGAACTGTCTTAGGAGCCATTAGGGTTGACCTTCAGATAGTATCCTGTGTACATCTTATTTGAACAAATACTATAGACACTAACTAATACAGACACTTTTTTCATGTAGCTGGGGAAAGCTGAAAACACTGAATCTGTTTAGGTTTCCTGCCAAATGTGTGACCACTGAGAGTTGCATCCCTCTTCAGAACTGAGGCACATTTAGGAATACCGTATCTACATGGCTCTATGTCTGTGTGGGACTTTCTCATTTGTTAAATTTTTTCCAAATCTCATGTTTGTCTGGTTCCTTGTTCCTTGTTCCTAGTGTCTTCATGTGTCTCCAACAGGAATCAGTTCATTATGCTCCTTGTGGCTGGAAGCTGGAAAACACACTGTAAGTACCCTGTGAGCAACAAAGGGCAAGAATGAGATCATTCCACATGCCAAAACAAACGTGGACAAACAAGAAGAAATCTTTCAAGGATGGAGACTTACTCACTGGTTTGACACCCGATTGAGACAGCATGAAAAAGCACCTCTGCAGGCTTGTCAGTGAGAAGCATTCAGGACTGTCCTTTCAACGCTGAACGTCCATATTTGCTCCAGCAGTTTCCTCGCTGAATTAATTAAATTATTTCTCAAAATTTCAGGCAGAAGAAGGCACATTTCTCAGGTAATTTGGAGTCATTTTCTAATCACACAGCCTTGTCAGTCTGTCTGACATATTTGATCCTGGAATTTTAGCAAGAATTCCTGACAGAATATCAGCTATAACCAAGGTAGCTGATGTGAGTAGTTAGAGTTAATACCAAACTTATTTATGGAATCACAAACTGAGTATCATCTGTGATTGCACTGCTGAAGCACCACAGCAGTTGTCTTCTTAAATTGCTGAATGTCAGCACAGAGCCACCGCAGCACTTTAAGTCAGTATCTGCTTTTAAAAGACTGTACTGACCCGCGTGAACCATCTGCCTCTATTCAAACTGTCTCCTGCTCATATAATAGATTTCTTTGTGTACTCTCATGTTGCTGCTGAATCCATTTATTATGAAGGTCAAAAAGAAATTGTGATATTCAAAGTGCTTTTATTATGGCAATCAAATAGACTTACGCTTTCTTTACAGCCATGTAAAACAAGAACAACTGAAATCCTTAAAACACTTTTTGCAGTATACTGCATCACTTTGTTCCTCTGTCATCTTGAACATGTTGTGTTACGTCCTTGTTGTCGGACTTTCATCTCTTGCATTTGCAACCATATGCAAAGTTACCTCTCTTTACACACTAAATTGTTCTTAGTGACAAAAGTGTACGGCCAGGGGTTAGGTTTGTTGTGTAAGCATGCCCTGGGGGGGGGGAGCTATTCTTCTCTCGCCACCTACATCTATACCTCACTAATTCATGACCTGTCTGCCAATGCTTTGTTAGAAACAATGCCACCCCCAGAGCTAGCGGCTTAAAGATCGAAAGAAGAGGCGCTGTCATTCGCACATTTCTTCTGACAAACACACATAATTACAGGAATTAGCCCGCTATTTTGTCATTAGCCTTCACTTTCAATGAGCCAATAATGAAAAGAGAAACGAGTCAGAGACAAAGACGGATGTCTTTAGAGGATTTCAAGACACTTTCTTCCCCCACCTCTTAGCCCACATGTTCAATTTGCGGTTTTATTAATATTATTAATGTAGTCAAGCTTGAAGCTTTGAAGCCGAGAGGTTTTTTTCCCCCCCTTCTGATTGGTATTGTGTGAGCACTGATGGCTCAGCTCAAGGGAAGTCAGAGTGATTTCAAATGCACTTTGTTAGCGCCATGATGAAAATGGCAGCTCGTCTTTTTAAAGCCGTATATTTACAAGCGTGATTACGGGGTGTGTGTTCAAATAAATGAAGCCAAACAATGACACACAATCAGGACTTCATAAGCCAACGAAAAGGCCACGGACAGATTAATAAGTGCTTTGCAGACACACACACACACACACACACAGACGTACATGCAACAGCCTTTTGGAATTACAGATATATGTGACACATTAGACAAGATTTTGTCCGGGACCATTCCGTAACCAAATGAGAAAGAGAAAGCAGTGATCTCACCATGTAATTTACTGTTGATTTGTGTATGCACCAATGGAGCCTGATGTCTTTCAACATTAATGAGGGTAATATTTATCCTCTCTCTCTGGCCTGACAGGCCTGGGCTGTGAGGAACACTTGGCGTTGAAGACAAAAACAAGAGTAGTTAACGGCTGGACATGTGAAGTGTCTCTTGCTTTTCTTGTTTGGCCTGTTAAAGTGGCAGTAAAATCGCTGCACTAATGGCAGAGTATATATTTAAACTTTGAAGAGATGTTTTTTTAATGTGAACTTGTGAATTCACGTGCATGTCTGAATTTAATTTGAATGGAGATTCTGTGTTTATAGCTGGTGATTTTGCATCTCTGTAGTGTTGTGTATCTTTTTCGTGCTTTTGCATCTTTTGTGGTTTTGTGTCTCTTTGTAGCAGTTTTACATTTCTTTGTTGTCATTATGCAACATTATGTCATTATATCTTATTTGTAGTGATTTTGCATATCTTTTTGAAGATTAAGTGTCTCTATATGGTGGCTTTGCATCTTTTGTTGTCATCATGCATCCCTTTTGTAGTGGTTGTGCGTGTCTTTGTGGAGATTTTGGGTCTCATTGTTGTTTTGCATCATGGATAATAAGAAGTCTGTGAATACAAATTCTTTATTGAAAGATTCTGAGTGACATGGTGACGATGACTGGTTAAGCTTGGCATGGAAGCACAGACTGGACTGTGTCCTCCCTCACGTTCTCTGTTGCGCAGAAGTGGAACCTGTGAAGAGAGAAGGAGATTTTTTTAAAAAGTGTGACATTTTGGTAAAGCATCAGTTATAATTTATACACAGCTGTGTAAATCTGCGTGGGCAGACAAAATGTGTAAACAAAAATAATTCCAAAGTTCACAAATAAACCTGGAATTTTATAGTTTTGTTTTTTTACAGGATGAGCAAACATTTTATGTATCACTGTTCTGTATTTCGGCTGATAGATATGAAAGAAATGAGCAATAAACCATTAGATAATGCCTTGGATGTACTCACTATCCTATCCTAATCCTAACACTCAGCTGCCCTCGACACTAGATGGCACTAGTGGCAGTCCCATGCTGCCCTCTAGTGGCTAAAGCTAGTCCATGCAATGTACACTGTCATCAAGGGTAAAACAAAACACAGCCAAGCACTCTTCATCAGTTCATATTATCCTCACGTCCTGTGTGCATTGCTTGTAAATCCCATAGAAGTCTGTTGGCATTAAGTGGCCCTCTATGGTATGTGTCTGTTTGTATTTGTTCATGGAGAGCCCATATAATATATAAAACACATTAACACATAACACATTCCCTTATTTAATGTACAACCAATTCTTTTGTCACAATCATATCTAATCTAATCTAATTATAAGGCAAAGGGAAGGGGTATCACTTTAACAGTTTTCTACGTGTTCTGGCTTAAAAAATGTCAAAAGAAGATAATTTCAAAAACATGTTTAAAGGGGAAAGCTTGTTGATTTTCATTCACTGTTACTTTTACAAAGTGGGAACAACAGGAACCCAAACAACTAAAGGGTTGATTGAAAAATAGCCCCCTCCCCATCCTGTGATTCATCATTTAACCAGAAGGAGGTGTATTGTAACCATCCGCTTGATCACCTGGACGCAAATGCAAACTAATTAGTGCAGAAAAAAAAATACTACATTTTGGAAAAGGTGTTTCTTTTGTTGTCAAATTATAATTTTTTCATGTCTTTGTTACTTTGTGTGACAGAAATGTTCTTTTTACCAATCACGTTTCCAAGTACAATAGAAGTGCACTCTAAATTAGATTTCTCCATTGAAATGAAATAATGATTTTTATCGATTAGTAAAATAAGGACATAAAAAATGAACATGAAACATTTTTTCAAAGTGAATAAATAAATTTAAAACTGGGTTAATTTAAAAATATATATATTAAAAGATAATGTACCATGCAGTGCAAGATCTATAAAACTACATAAACAACAACAAAACAATTTCCCTGACAGGATTAATAAAGTATTTCTATTCTATTCACTTGCTCATCTTGCTCATCTCAGCTAAAAACATGTTTTGCATTCTTGTGGTATACCAACCAATGTTGACAAATAGTTGTAAATTTTTTACTCCTTGCATCACCCTGAATTGACCTAATTATCACTCTGTTTCCAGTTTGAAAAAAATAAATATATCAGAATGACATAATCATTCTAACTAGAAAATGTTGTATTCTGTTTTGTATACATGCTATATCACCAGACTGTATGATTAACAAGATATTATCTCATACAATGTGCAGAGTGCCACCGGGCAGAGGACACAAACTTACATCTTCTTGTCGTATCCTCTCTGCAGCTGCACTTCAGATGCTCCATACTTGGGCTTCATGGGGTTGAAAATGTGGTTGTACCACCGGAACTTCACCTCCGTCACTTCACCCACATCCACCTCAGCGTCAATCAGCATCTCATAGGTCCTTCCAGGCATCAGTGTTCCCCTAGAATAGAAAATGTCACAACAGATCATGCTTCCTGACATGTGCTGAATGCTTTCTTCACCATGGACGACAAAGCTTTTAAATATATCTGTTCTTCACCTGCTTTTGGAAAGAGTGTGTATTTAAGACCCTCTTTTAATCGTGAGTGTTTACAATACTAAGATGGCACTGGCTGTGTAGTGTGTAGGACAGACCAACCATTTGACAAAGGGCTCATATGTGATGGTTTACTTCCTAAGTTTATAGAATGATGTGAAAGTATTCTGTAGTTTGCTGTTAAAAGCAACTTTGAATATCACAGAAATGGTACGTCCAAATCTACATCCAGTTCCACAACCCGCCTTTTGTGACCTTCTGCCTGCAAAAATCAAATGTGGCAGGAAGAAGCACCACCTCCTTAACAAAGGAGACAGGTCCGTTTCAACAACTTTAACCCCCGATCAGTGATGTCACAGATCCCCTGGTGTGTGCATACAGTTCTTACATATGAAGCTGATACTCCTTGGTGCTTTCAGTGTCTCCAGCGAGTGCCACAAACATGAAACCTGGGTTAGGCCAGCTGGGACCATCGAGCAACAGTGTCACTTTATAGCTGTAACCTAGAAATGGAAAGCAACATGAAGCAGTCACATTAGTTCAGGCATAATGTCATAACACCTTGATACATGTATCATGGGTGGTGCTTATTACCTACATATTGTTTTTATCATGAAAGCCCTAATACTCTTAAACACAGTGCAGTCAGAAAAAAGAATGATTAAATACAAATGTTCTCCCATTGGGGTCCATCATAGCTGTATGTGATCACTGTTGAGATCATTAACAATCATTCATGTATTACCAACAAAATGATATTTTGAAAGTATAAAGCGTAAATTGCTTAATTTTTACCTAGCAACACATCAGATCAGTCAGCGTGTTCTGAACTCTTGTGGTTTGAAAATGTGCAATGTCTCAAACTTAAAAACCTTGAAGATTTGAAAGTTTGATACCTGTAGAGGTCAGACTCTCCAGACAAAGCCACGATAACACAAATGTTTCAACTGTTAACTTTTCAGGACAGTGTAGAAAATGGCTTGAATGACAATGCATTTTGACTCTACCCAAATTCAAGTGAAAAGGATTTAATCCCTTTCACTTGAATTTGGGCCTACTGAGAATGGTACCACTGTAAACTTTGTATGTTATCCTTTATCTGGGCTGAAAGCATGGGAAACACTATGACTGGACTGAAATGATATGAAAGGTTTGACTGCGTAAGTCACACTGTTGCTGTCTGTCACTTGAGTACTTACGGCCATAGGGACTGGAACTGCCTGTGTTGAGGAAGTACTTTGTGTCTGAGGTGGCATTAGTCATGACAAACTTGTCAGCATGGTGGCCCATCAAAGGACATTTGTTGCCTGCACATGGGAAACACTTTCCCTGTGAAGACAAGGACATTGTGAGGTGTAAAGAATGAGCTCACCTTAAGATCAAGTGGAAGAGTCTCCTCCTGTCAATCAGGGTAAAGTGAGAACCCTCAACCACTTTTTTTTCTCTGCAGTCCTTTAAAATCCTGCAGAGTGTCAATGAAGGTGGAGAATGGCACATGGCTATGCAGTAAGTGGGAACAGGCTGACTTTGTGGCTGTCAGCTTTGGCTGCAGGAATAACAGCAGAGGGCATTTACGAGGTGAACGACAAGGAGGTGCTGTCATCTCTCAACGGGGACATAGTCATATGAGGTCATGCTTGGCGCTCCCTGGCCCTGCTTTGATCGGGACATGTGTCTGAAGCAGGGATAAACCGTCATTAACGCCAACAGCTGCAGATACAGGCCCTCCCCGCCGAAGACATGAGGGAAGCCCATTTACTGGTGCATCGCCCAGTCCGCTGCAAGAAAAACCCAACGTGGCTGAACTGACTTCTAAAACTGAAGAAATGGTTCACAGACATATCAGTGTCACACAGCAGCAACAGGTGGCAAGCCCATACACATGCTGCGATGTTGGCGATACGGGCCTCCTGCCCATCTGATAGCCCTGAGTACATAAGATGCCTCCCAGATCCTTCATCTGTAGCCCACTACCACTAGAGGCTTTTCTGGAGCCATTAAAGCTGCAATAGATCTTTTTTTTCATGTCTTCAGTGTGACTGTAATATAGAAGAATGTCCCGTTCTGCACTAACTGTGTGGATCCATTGATCCAACGTAGTTTCAAGGAGCTCAGCATGGCGGCGAAAATCTTAACCTTGTACTACAATGCTCGTTAAATGTCTGTTAACGCAGCATTTTGTAACGGCAAAAGTTTCAGCCTGACATCAGTCACTTCAGTGGATTAGGTGGATTCACATGTGGAGGTAAAATGCATCAGTACAGGTCTGTACATAAAGCTTATGACCAACTCAAAAACATCTTGTTACCTGTTAGCTTGCCATCCACAGCTGTTCTTCACCTAGCGTCGCACATGGTCACGTTACACTTACTCACATACTTTTGAATGTAATTGTACTCACCTTTGTATTTGTATCCAGCTACACTTTTTAGAGGAAAATATTGTATTTTTTTAACACTACTGCATTTATCTTATAGAATGAGTTAGCCTACCCACAGCAGATTAAGAGTTTAAATAGATTAGCTCAACCTCAGCCACTTATATTATGAAGCTAGTGTAGAATCTTGAGTTGAGAGGAAAAAATCAAAAACACTGCTGATGCTCTTTCAATAAATGTATGAAGCAGGCATCAAAAACAAGTGTCTGCAGTACAGAGTGGAAGAGGAAACCCCTTGACATTGAGTAAAAAGTCTTGCTGAAGTCACAGAGATCCCCAAACCCTGGAGATCTGTCTACCAACCTTTGTGGCAACAGGCCGTTCCCAACTTCATTAATATCCAATAAGCTCATGTAAAATCCAGTAAGGCATGATATATACATATCTCACATCCTTACAAAGAGACTACACATGTAGTTTTCAGATTTTACTCACTACCTTCCCTACATAACTCCTAACATGGATAGATGCAAAGAGCTGGCGATGTCTCCTTGCTCCATGGTTCCCTGAACTACCAGAAAATATACCTAACTAGCTCTGTGTCAATGACCAGGCTTTCATAACATTATTATTTCATCATAATACAATTGATACTGTGTAACAATTGTTGGCCTACAATCTGAAAGGTGCCACTCTGAACATTTTAAGGCATAGCTACATTTTAGTACTGTTCCTTTATCCAAGTAAAGGATTCTTTACTAATTCTATAATAGCAGTATATTCTTTTTTATATTAAGGATGGTCTTGTGTTTTTCTATTATGGTAATATTATTTAGGCTGAATAATGTATGCAAGGAGACACTGAAGCTACATCACTTCACATTCAGAATCTTCTATCTCACAAAGTTTGAACTCAACCTAAAAAGAAAAAATTTACTTCTATGGAATGTGCAATTTACTGATGTCTACTTGCGTAAATTCTGTAAAAATAACAGATTCCCATTATTGCGCTGTGGAATTGAAAGCTCTTTGTTGAACAAAAGACTTACAGCAGCAAAACTGTCCTTGTTGGAGCATGGGAATCCCACAAAGCCCTTGGATTTAACCATACTCTCACTGTAGTACTGGTAGGCCCGGATATGGTTGCAGGCATCAAACTTCATGGTACCTGGCCAGAGGTTGGTTCAGGTGATGACAGGGAGGAAGGGAAGAAGGGAGACAGACACGGTGTTAAAGAGGGTAGTGTAAGGCAGAATAAGAGGAGAGATGTGAACGCTTATTATAGTCTTGAATCTCAGATACGGTAGCTAAATACGAGCCGATGACCTTCTGAGTGGGGTCAGTGAGAAGCTGTCAGCTTGAGAGGAGAATTATATTTAAAACTATCTGGGTGTCGCCTCGCTACGATTTTGACTTCTCAGCACTAACTTGCACAGAAAATAGCTTTTGGAGGAAATTCCAGGTTTATCACTCAGCACCAGTAAAACAATGAGGAGAAACTCTTACGCTAAGCAGGAGCAAGAACGTGAGACAGAGAGTGATAGAAGCAGCGCTGGTTAGAGACAGACACAGAGAGAGGTCATGGCTTCTGTTGTTTTTTCTTCCAGTGCAGGGCAAACACATGGCACTCCAAGAACTCCAGCTATGCAGCCCTGGCTCCCACTCTCCCTCTCTTATCTATAGGATCAAAAGTGGCATATTCAGCTGTGCCAACACCCCCACCCCCCACCCCTGACCAAGGCATGGCACCAATGCTGCCACTTGAGCCTTGCTACTCAGCAGCACATTTCAAAAGAAGGCCGTCGTCATTCATTCTAGAAAATATTTGCTCAGATGGGACCAGCAGGAATAACTCGGCCTGGGGTTTCTTTTACGATTTTTCCGTTGGGACAACTCCAATATTCCACAGGGGGCTCTGTATTATAAGTTGTGTGGTTGAGAAAATAGGATGGATGACTCATTGTGTTATGTATAGGAAGACTGGCTGCAATGGCAATGGAGCCTTGAGAACATTGGACGTGCAACGTGCAGAGTACATCAGCAGTATTATGTCAGGTCAGATTATGTGTCTGGATGCGTTTTACTCTTGTAAGAGAAACGATGGATCTTATCAACTATTATTCTCATTTTTTGTACTATCTGGTTAGTGCATTGTCTGCCAAATGAGGTTTGCAGGTTGATTTGCTGACACTCTGGTCACACTGGAATTGTTAATCCTTACGTAGCCGAATGGCAAGAATAATGCAATTCTCCTTAACACCATGAGAGGACACCATTGCTTTTGGGTACCTTGTGATCCGAGGGATAGCGGGGAACAGTATTGGCTTGTGGATGTATTAAAAGATAATATAAGAGATGAGATGAGAAGTTTCAGTTTTTCACTGAGTAAAAGAAAAAGTGTTACTCTCACCTTCCCAGATAGCATCCAGGTCAGTGGGACTGCCTCTGTTGGTGGAGCAGCCGGGCATCAGTTCTCCTCCATTGGGATAGAAGTCAATGTGGCCCACAGGTTGTGACATCCCCAGACCTGAAGGGATTGAAACAGAAATCAAGATTTCAAGTTCAACCACATTCTGCTGAAGATGATCACACCTCAGTTTTCAACTCTATTAGGCAGCTTAACTTCTTCCTCTTCTTAAGAGTACAGAATGTTATATTTGCATGTTTTTCTTTAAGTACTCTCACATTCTAAAACCACTGAGCAAACGCTTCCCATTGTGATCTGATTCCCCATGAAATCAACAGTGATGATTGGATGTACCAAGTTTGGAGTCAAAAGGAAGTCCATCTGTATGAATGACATCCACGAAGGCAGCATCGCTGGTGTCCAGACGCACAGAAGCATTAGTGTCTTGGAAGTAAGGTTCTGTTGGGTCCAGTCCTATGCAGAGAAAGAATGGTCACAGAAATTAAAGAGCTCTGATCATATTACTGTAAGTTCTAGTGTTTCAGCTGTCACAGCAACCTGTGTCAAACAAGCCTGGCTTTTCACTTAAATCAGAGGGCAGAGCATCAGCTGACTGACCACCCATGCGTGGGTAATGCAGCAGGTTTACCTGTGATGCGTGCGAGGCCAGGGATCCTGCTACCGGTTTCTCCTGCAATGTGAGCTCCGAGGCTGTGTCCAATAAGGTAGAACTTGTCGGCCTTCTGCTTGTAGATGCCCTGCATCATGCAACATGTGTGTTAAAGTCAAAAAATAATGTATCTACCACCCTGCCATACTGTATATCCAACATAGCGCTGTGTGCATTAGAATATCCTCTCAGCTTCTACTTGTGCTGTCTTTGCCCTTTCCACCTTGTCTTTTGAGTTTTTGTCATAAACTTGATAGCAACATCATTACTAGTAATGAAATTAAACATAAAGTAAAATAAGGCTAGGCTACAGTGAGCGAATAAAATAAGGAGTAGTACAAAGGTCAGTAATGTGAATAATACATTTCATATAGGAAGGGAGTGATAATAGTGTTATTGTGTATGCCAGTGTGTTACAGTTGTAAGTGTGCATGGTGTATGCGCAAGTGTTAATGTCAGCAGTTCAGTAGCCTGACGGCTTGTGAGTAATGCAGTAGCGCTTAATGCTAACGCTGACCCGTCTGCTAGCTGGCAGGGTGTGTAAAGGTGATGGAGGAGAAGAGGACTGATACGTCTCCCTCCTGGCTGCACAAGGCCTGCATGGCTGGCAGCTCAGTCCAGGTGACGTAGGAGTTGGTTTGTGTCATGGAGTCCGTGCTGCCTTCATGAGCACACCTGTGCGGTGTGACCAGCTCAGATCCTCGCTCGGGCTAATCTCCAGGAATCTGAAGCAGCTCCTCACTGCTCTTTCCTTGATGTGGTTTGGGTCGTGCCCCCTCTCCCTGCAGCCTGTTGTAATCCACCCTCAGCTCTTTGGACTTGCTCAGATCTGTAGGCAGACTCTCTGGGCCAGTGAAGGTGGTGTCATCATGTGCCATCACAGTTTGGCCCTTGTCAAAGTGGCCCAGATCCCGACACTTGTCCTTTTTTCTTGCTTCCATTGCATGAATTTCAAAAAGTAACTGTCCACTTGCAACATATCCCGCCCCCTGATACCACCAGGTACCATTATAGCAAGATATTCAGAGTTGCTCACTTCACCTGTCAGTGGTTTTAATGTTATGGCTGATAGGTGTACGTCATTGTGAGCCATTAATTTTGACCATCCCTGAGAAGCTGTTTTCTGACTGCTAATAGGTACAATACTAAATTTCTGACATACACAAAGAATAGACCTACTCATAGTTTTTTCATCAATACCTCTGCAGTTAATTTACTGAGAGAGCACTGTGTCCTGTGACCTACACCTATATTGTAGTTGTGCCTCGGTGTCAGATTACCATAAGGAATGACATCATGGATGCCACCTGAGCAGCCACCACCCTGGCATTATTGGCAGCCTGGGCGTACTGAGTCCTCACACCTGCTTCCCACTCCACAGCAATGCAGTTCACATTCTCCCACGTGACCATCACCTGGACAAAACAACAAGTTAGTCATTACACATTTCAACAAACTGCGGCTTAAGAATGCTGGTTGAATTGATTGATCGAAGAGTGACAAGCGAGCAAATGAAAAGATATCTTTCAACTTAGAAGTATTTCTTAATAGGGAAAAGAGTGCACAATTTTCCCAATATGAATGAAAAGGGTATGACGATCCTCCTACCAAACAGAAAAACGGATTACTTCTCTTGGATCAGTTTATCTTTGTCTTTCTTTTTTCCTACCAACAAGACTAGACTACCAACCAAACAAAGTGAGCAGATCCATGGCCCCTGACCTCAGCAAGTCCAGGTTCATGTTTGGCATTTAATAAAATGCAAAATGATTTACAAAGGACATTATAAACTGAAATGACAGGGACTTTGAGGACAAACATCCTCAAGATCATTCTTGTAAAAGGACCCCAAGTTAAAATACAGCTTTATTTATTTTTAGTATATGGTGCTCACCCAGTACCTATTCCTAAACCAATGCATGCTCAAGGCTGCACTTCAATGCAACCATCAATTCTAGAGCCAATCGCACTGTTAAGTGAAATCGTACTCATAATTATTTCAAAAAGCATCTTGATCAAATCCATTGTGGTTCTTCCTGTTTTAGTTTTTCAGTGTGTTCTTTCCCACCTTACACATCTCCTGTGACCAGTCCTCATCTCCTTTCTCCAAATAACCAGGAATGATGAGCCGAGTCTTTCTCATGCCCTTGTAGTTTGAGGCTTGGATGGTTTGGTCCATTGTGATCTCCTGACAGTTTCAATGGGAAAGTAATAATGAACACACCGTGAGCTGAAAGAACAGGTTCACATTTTTTTCAAGTCTGTCTTGATACATTGCTGACATGTGCATATAGTTTACTGTATATAAAACAAAACAGAATCAAGCAGAAGATATAAATGAATGAAGTGCCCTGCTCACCTGGTAGTAGCGGTTGCTCTGGGTGAAGAGGAGGAAGCGAGTGCCTATCTCCTCAGGGGCCCAAGGCAGGACGGAGGCTGGTCTCTGGGCAGTGCCCCCCAGGGGGCAGGTCATTAAAGCAGCCCAGGTCATCGTAACAAACCTCGGCCGCTGCAGATAAAAATATGAAGATTTGGAGACCGTTTTACAACCGAGTCAGATGTAAACACTCACACTCACACACAGATAAAATCCCTTTATCGTATCCTTTCATTGTATAACATTTTCCAGTTCCAGTCCAGACAGGAAATGTGCACACATAGACCATTCGCTAAGGACACAAAATGATTTACTGCCAATGTAAGGAACTGAGGAAATAAATAAATATGCAATCCCTTTAATTTGACTATATCTGAAACCTTCTAAGAACTTCTGCCATTAAATGAATAAAAAAATCAGTCAGATCATCAAATACAGTGGATGTGATGCAGTTTGGTTGAGTGCATATTTATTTTTCGAGGAAACGGACCTTCCTGCCTTGGTAATCTTTAAGTACTGTATTTACATGCACACTACATCCTGGTATGAAGTGTTTCGTTATTCCAGTTTGCACAACTCTGTTATCCATATCAGTTTAATCTGTCATGTATCTGGACCAGCAGAAGAAGAACCCTGCACTGTTTCTGGACTCTACACTCTTTTATTTCCACATTACTGCTGCCACTCTTCTACATCTGAAATATAATGCTCAGTTAATTTCATGACTCCAAAAGGTCAAGTCAACTTACCATATGATGTTGCAGCGAGGACGCAGAGCAGACCCAAACTCCACATTTGTAACATCTGTTGGACAAGGTCCGTGAGATAATTGGATTTGTGGAAAAGGTATGAACACAGGTATGAAGAGAATCGTGTACTTACCTCAGGACCAGACACGAAGGTGGTGGACTAACACTGCACTGCTTTAAATACTGTGGCCAGTTGCTTTTTTTGCCTACGTAGGAGTGGGAAACCCACAGGTGACAGATAGAAAGGCTGTTATGTCAGCAGGTTAGAAACATGCTGAGTACTTTCACAGTCATCAGATCTCAACTTCATCCGACGCCTATGGGAGATTTTGGACCAACGTGTTGCCACCAGTAGTTCACCACTTCGAAATTAGGGACTTTCATTTGGAAGACTGATGTTCGTCCCTCCAGCAGAATTCAGAGACTTGTGGAGTCAATGCAGAGTTGCAGTGAAGCTTTTGTGGTAACACGTGGTGACCCAACACCTTGCCAAGACACTTAATGTTGATTTTGCTTTAGTTCTCATGTGATGTTTTCCTTTGTAGATTTGTTCAGTCAACATTTCATGTTAGCATGTCCGTTCCATATCAACAGCTGGGAGGAATAATCAGCACACAGTCAGGCTCAGGATTAAACTGTGGCTGATACCACCATTCACAGCTACTTAGTAATTTATCACAATAGCATGAACATGATCACAACACAGAGAGCACTGTTTGTAGACTGTAGCAGCAGTAATGTCTAAAACTGCATTCCAAAATACACATCACAGTACAAATACACACATTCAACAAAGTTAAAATTGTTGTTTAGTTATAGACAGTTGTGTTACTTCTCTACATTATGCTAAATCAGGGCTAGGATGATGCTGGAATAGACTGGTCTAAATAAATTCAAATAATAATAATAAAGTAATGAAACCAAAAAAGAAGAAACAGTGTGGCCACTGATAATATAATAAATCTGTAGGATTTTGAAGTGCTACAGGTTCCTTAACCCCTTAATGCCTATTGTCGCGATTTAGCAACAAACCACTTCTGCTCCAAAACAGCCAAAATAGCATCTGTATTAATATTGCTTTGTTACATTAATAAAAGAATCTTCATACCTGAGATGGGAACAGGTATTTTACCTTTATTGCCTGTTGTCACTAATTTGCATGATAGATAATAAATAATAATAGATTTATAGCTATTTTATGTGCTATACTCAAATTAACACTCTCAATTTAGCTTACTTGAAAGCAAAAACACACACCAATTTTTTTTTTAATTTTTTTTTTGACAATTGGAAATAAATTCAGACGTTAAGGGGTTAAAGTAAGGGAAACATACTGATGCTTGTTTAGAAAATAGTCCTCAGCTGTGAGTAAATGACTGGATGTTCCGGACTCACGCTGGTTAATTATTAATGATATTTGCAGCCACATTACAGCACAGCAGTTGTACAGAGTAAAGGCCACCTGTTTGTACACACACAGTACCACAGCTAACTGAACTCCTCTTCATCACAGCTCTGAAACTCTTCTTACCTGTACACGGGCATAACTTTAAGCTTAGTAAAACAATCCATCATTTCTGACAATATTACTGTTAAAAAACCTCCAGTACTTATTTTATCGAGTGATATTGTCATGATCTCACCCCATCAAACTGAAATATTTGTCCATCATTTTACACTTATTTTTCAGAAAATCAATTGTTAGTGTTTAGACATTGTATGTGTATACTATACGTCCGTTAGATGGCAGTAGAGAGCAAGTAACCGTCTCCGCCTGTGCTCTTTTGATCTCAGAGCCTTCCTCTGCCCACACCTCAGGTAAAGTCAGTTTTGTCCCGCTCTCAGTGCACACTAGTTCATATAATTTCATATTGTGCTTTTATCAGCCGAACTACTGAAGAATGATTCATCATTTATGTAACTCATTCATCGGTGCTGAAATCTGACCACAGAGCGGACCGTGGATGTGTCCCCCGACCTCCGCGCGCCGCGCGGCCGACGACGACGCTCTGGCGGCTCCGCTGCTATTAATAAATGTGGCGCTTCATTAATTCAACAACGTGACCCTGTCAGCAGTGAGGGCCACCGCAGCAAAGCCTCATGGGGGAAATAGTTTAGGCTATACAGTGTATGAACCCACTTACTAGGAGCCAGGTTTGGTGTGCACCATGTTGACCAGGGATTTGCAAGATCACTCCAGTTTTGAGTGTGGCGTTGATGGACACTTGGCCACCATGCTACTACACTTTCATTTATTTATTTTTTATTTATTTTTAAGTCTACATGGTTTTATCCATGTTCACTTTCTCATAGTGACAGATCCTGTAAATGCAGCTACGGGCCGCCACGATATTTGCACCAAAATTGGTGGATCTTCATGTCATTTCTGTCTCAAATAATGCTTGTAGAAACTTTTTAGACATTGCATTGCTCGCCAGCAGGCCGGCAGCTGAGAAACGCTGAGCCAAATCAGACTGGTCAGGTTGGGTAAACAGACCGGCGGGGGCCAGTCTTTGCCCAGAGGACGCAGTGAGAGTTGTTGGGGTTTTCTCTGTGAAGTGTGTTGGGATTTGGACCTGGGTTAATCCCATGTGAAAACAGCCCTGCGTGCACTCTGCTCTCCTGGGCTCCTGGATAAATACCAGCCAATTAGAGGTGTCTGGAATAGGTTTTAGACAAAAGCTGTGTGTGTGTGTGTGTGTGTGTGTGTGTGTGTGTTAGAGCACATATAAGATTGATTCATACACTATGATATACACTTACTGGATGCTCAGAGAGGAAGACAGACTTAACATAAGATGAAATGTAATTCAATAACAAAAGCGTCGGTCTGTTGATATCTGGTGTTTTACTGACTGTCAACAAACCCCATGTGCAGACCCAAACCAGAAATCAGTATTCTAACAACAAGTATCGTGTGTGTATCTAAAACCTGATATTCTAACCACAGGCCTCTGCACCAAAGAGCTCTATGATATTAAAAAAAGGATTAAGCCACACTGTAGCACTGGTTCCTTCATTACTGTGAATGCACACACACACACACACACACACACACTAGTCTATTTTAACTCATTCTCTCTCTCTCTCTCTCTCTCTCTCTCTCACACACACACACACACACAGCCTTCTTGCTACCAGAGACACTCACTAGAGTTGTGGTCAGATCAGACCATGCATCAACAAACCCCATCACCCATGTCATTTTAACCTGCCTGTTATATACTGTAACACTCTCCACTGTATAAAAGTGGGTAGTTGTAGCCACCCCACCCACCCACACACACACACACACACACACACTGTTAAAGCATGGTGGCTGGAAACAGTTTACCAACATTTGGATCTTCCGAGCTTTTTTGCCCCTGGTGTTGAGGTGTTGAGAAGCCAACTGACTCTGATTGCTGGTTTTGTTTTCTTTTATTTATCAACACCATTCTAATATATTTATCAAGACAACATATCCAGCTTTTCCAGTGTTGCTCCAGGTGTTTACACAGTCCTCCAAATTTTGCCAAGGCAGACAGAGATTAAGAAAGCACAAATAAAACTGACACATTCAAACAATTTATTACAATGCTTTTCAGAAAATAGAAGAGGTAAAAAGTAATAATGAAACTGTCCCTGTAATTGCAACTGTAATTAGAAATGATAAAATATTAATTAAATAAATATAATAAAAAAATATTTGTAATATTAGTATAAATAAAGACATATTTATCCATCAAATATCTGCTAAATATCACATTTCAATGTAAGCATTAACATGTGGAAGAATATATAATCTTTCTTTACTTTTTACCAGTCATGGTATAATCTTTTTTTTTTTTAATTAGCTGAGCTACTCTTCAGTCTGTCTATGCACCCACTGCTGTACACACAACACTCAATGTGCAACAATCTGCCCAGTAAAACACACCATTTCCTCCTATTTGTGTAACGTTTGTTCAGGTGTCCCAACATGTAATGAAGACAAACTGTGTTACTCTGCCCTCTGATGCATTATAAGGACAACACTTGCAGGGTGTAGTACTATATGTTACTGTCACAATTGTGAGAAAAACATGAGTAACAAAGGAAGATGAACGGGGCTGGTGGCTTCATGACAAAGACCAGCACAGTCTCCAGACGTGAACTCCATGGAGCTGGTTTGGGACGAACTTGACAGAAGATGAAGGCAAAGCAACTTAAAAGTGAAACATGTTAAAGTGAAAATCTGCGACAGTTTCAGATCAAAGTGTCTGAACAATATTTGATTTCCATTGTATAATGGAAGTCACCAGTGTGTTTGGCTGCAAGATCAGTCAACTGGAAAAATGGAGCTGTTCTAAAACCTTTGAACCAGTAGTCTAATGTGTCCAGTAGTTCATAGACAGGATTTTTTTCATGGAATTCATTAACAATAAATAATATAGAATAACACCAGTTCCATACTTTAATTGTTATGGCATTTATGTCAATCTGATGAATGTAATATAAAGATTAGAAAACCTAAATGTCAGGAAATTAACGCACGCAGGAGAGTGTGACATCCTGTTCAATGGACCAAGAGCTACAGAAGATTGAAATTGTAAATGTTACAAACAAACGAACATGACAGTCAATCAGCGAGTTGCAGGAGTCCGTTCCCCACATGCAAAAGGAGAAAGCAGGCTGTCACCACAGTGTCCGTCTGCCTGTATACCTGTAGTATACTCACAAATACCACCTCTATCTGCGTGCTTGGCATGCATGGTGGAGTCCATTATTAGGATGGTGGGGGCGTCCTCAGGCAAACAGGAAATTACATGGGCTGGGGACTAGGACAGAAAAGCTCAGTAGGTTGGGTCTGCGCTGCAGTGGCTTACTGTAGGAATGTTAAGCCTCCTAATGTATTACAGTTGGAGGAAGAGCAGGACCACAGGCTGAACCAGTCATTCAGGGCACGAGGAGACAGAATAGAGGAGAAAGACAAGGAGGTGCGAGGGGAGACGATGGAGAATGTACACAGTATAAACAACAGTGAGGTTACTGATATTGTGTGTGTGTGTCTGTGTGTTCTGCTACCTGTTATATAGACAATATGATGAATTTCCCTGAATCCCCAAAACAGCCCTGAGCTTAAGAACCTTGAGAAGGACTTCAGGTTCTAAATGAGTCTAACTTTAAATGAGTTCACCTGTGTGTGTGTGTGTGTGTGTGTGTGTGTGTGTGTGGTCCAGACACCCTCAAGGAAAATTAGGTGCAGCGCACACACCCATCACTGTTTCTGTCGTGACTCCAGATTAGCTTCAAACGAACACGTTGCTTTGTTGGCGTATGAAAAGTGGTTTTCAGGTGTGTTCAAAGGGTGTTTCAAAGGTTCACCCCAAAAACTATGTTCTTGCTCATCTCTTGTTGTATACCTTTTCAAGTAGATGGTTGCCTCCACCCCAGTCATGTGGAGCTGATTGGATTTCAGTCTGTGGTTCTCACAGCATTGCAAAGCAAGATAAAACAGTTTGTTTTAAAGACTGAGGTTGCAAGGCTTGGTGTCATCAAGCCTGCACAGACCAAAACCTTTGCTTAGGAACTCATGTGACACCTCATGTAACCTGCACTTCAGCTGGTGAAGCTGTATGTTGCTGTAGGTGAATGGATACACTGGTGTTGGGGGTGGGGGGGGGGGGGGGGGGTGAGGCTAGCTGTTTCCCCTTGTTTCCTTTATGCTTAAATATACTAATCTTGATTCCATATCCCTGTCCTAAACAGTTCCTGTGTTACTTCAAATAATTTAAACTGTTGGAGGACTATTTCTTTGGTGGAAAGTTGTTCTTTTAAAGACTGTATCAAACACTGTTCCTGTGAAGACAGACTGCCGCTGAATTCTTCTTTGTGTAACCCATTTTAAGAGTTTCAGTTGAAAGTAACAAAAGCACTGACTTTGTGTGTTCATTAAGAACACGATCATGGTCACATTTGACACAAAATATTAATAGACCATATCTTCACTGTTGCTCAGAGGCTTCAGACAAGAAGTACCACTGTTGATATCAGCCTTTATGTATCCTGTAGCATTATGGATAAAAAAAGAAGAGGGCTTTGTTGTGGATCAAAGACCAAACAAGGTGTGCTCCTTACATCCCCACAGGTGTGTCATCACTGGCGCTCAGCCGCAGGGGATGGTCAGTTGTCTAGCTGCTCACACCTCCTGTGAGCTGGAGGCCATTGTGTAAGTTACAGTCAGACTGCTTCTCTCTCACTGGAGAGTTCAGGCTTCCTGAAAATGTGTCATTCCATAATGTTGATCAGGTGTTTTTTCTTTCAAACATGATAAGCAACTCATGCTTAAATGTAGTTTTTCTGTATTTTAATATTTTTTCAAAACTGAACAAAAAATGTTGGTTTCTTTGTTTTTGTCAGATGACTATTTTACTGTTTTTATCCTATATCTCATTTATTATGATCCGTCAGATCAGGGGGGACAAAAAAGATGAATTTGTGTATTTTCGCATGGATGAAACTTTTTTTCCCACTAAATCACTGCTGGTAATTAACTCCTGAGATTTATCCCACTTTGAATAGGTTAAGCAAACAGCTCATAAAAAGTATCACCAAAAGTCATTTTGTTTAGTTAATAACTTTGAAAAGCTTGTATCAGCCAGTTCTAATTTTTGATAATCTCCTAGCAGGAACAAACGAAGAGGCTGCTGTCACTCTGTATTTTCAACAGTAATTACCACGTCTGTGTTTTCTGCTCGACTCCTAATTATATTTATCACATTCCTCGCTTTCATTTAGTCCACCTCCTGCAAGACAATAATCTACCATATCAATGAGGAATAATGAAATGCAAATAGACTGTACTTCCTCAAATCAGAGCCAGACGCTTAATGCAGCTCGCAGATTTATGGGCACAGATCGGCACAAATGCGCCACTGAACTGACCCCTTATGGGCATGAGACACTCAACAGGTTTTAATTATACACATGTCCTCGGTATTAGATTTAACAAGAATAATCCTACATAATCACTTTTTGAGCTAAATCACTTAAAAATCCATGTGATTTTTCTAACTGCAGAGATTTAAACTGAATGTGTTTACAAATGGTGGGTCACAGCTGCTTTGTGAAGGCGTCAACATTTTTTTTGGCAGCTAAATATGAGTAAAGGAGATGGGCCATTATATTTATATTTCATGCAAATTTAATGTCAGAAGCATAAGAGAAAAAGAAGTGGTTGTTGCAGGAATGTTGGTGCGTTAAAGTCTCTGGGAAACACTGCATACCATGTTCCAAATATCTTAAACCTCTGTCGTGGCAGCGGAGGTGTATATCAGCGGCTCCAGACAGATGTAGATGTTAACCGCCTTACTGCTAATCTGCTGTTAACTGTAAAAATGATACTGGTCCCCAGGAAGTTGCAGCGACAGGGTATAGACAGATCCAGTTGCAATGAAGCATGTCAGTTATGAGTTTTTGGCTTGGTGCTGATGTGACGACGTCTGTATCAAGTTCTAAGCAAGTAATAAAAAATTATGGCATTTTATTCTCTTGTTGGAGCTGTGCACAGACCTCGGAAGCGTCTGGAGCAAAAATGATCTATGGAGAAACATCCTGACCGTTCTGATGGCTCGCTGAAGCTGTTACGCTACACCCATCAGCCACAACATTAAAACCCCTGACAGGTGATGGCTAGACGACTTGAGTCAGTACATCACCAAAACAGCAGCAGGTCTTGTGGGGTGTTCCTGGAGTGGGTAGCTGTGGCTCAGGCGCAGGTCATATCACCATTCAATCCAAACTGCCTTGGTCAAGATGCCAAACCTCAAAACTGCCCCTGATGTATTATTGGTGTGTGTGTGAGTGAACTGGTAAAGGGTTCATGTGCACCCGAGACTCATTGATGTGCATAGGCAGTGAAGGCCGACCTGTGTGGTCCGGTCCCACAGAAGAGATACTGTAACACAAATGTGAAAATCTTAATGCTGGCTCTGCGAGGAAACTGTCAGAACACACAATTCGTCACAGCTTGTTGTATATGGGGCTGTGTAACTGCAGACCAGTCAGCTTGTCCATGCTGACCCCCTGTCCACTGCCAAAAGTGCCTACATTAGGCATGTGACTGTCAGAAGTGGACCATGGAGCAGTGAAAGAAGGTGTCCAGGTCTGCTGAACATGTTTTCTTCTCCATCATGTGGACGGCTGGGTGTTTGTGTGTCATTTACCTATGGAAGACATGGCACCAGGATGCACTGTGAGAAGAAGAAAGGTCAGCAGCGGCAGTGTGATGCTCTGGACAGTGTTCTGCTCAGGAACCTTGGGTCCTGGACTTCATGTAGACGTTACCATACATGTACCACCTACGTAAACATTATTGCAGACCTCATACACCTCTTCATGGCAGCAGTGTTCCCTAATGGCAGTGGCCTCTTTCAGCAGAATAATGTCCCATGCCACACTGCAAAGCATGTTCAGGAATGGTTTGAGGAACATGACAGAGTCAAAGGTGTCGACTCGGCCACCAAAAATTCCCCAGATCTCAATCTGATCCAGAAAAAAAAGGCCAATCCATGAATCCCCACCTCAGAATTTACAGGACTTAAAGGATCTGATGTAAATGTTTTGGTGGCAGACACCTTCAGAGGTTCTGTGTGGCACAAGGGAGAACTACTCAATATTAAGCAGGTGGTATTAACGCTGAGGCTGATCAGTGTAATGTGGAGAGCAGAACCCTAACCCCCTTTTAGTAGTAAACAGTGAGTGAAAACAAACATATCAGAGAAATATGTGGAAAATTCACATAAAATAGACAGCAATCACCTGAAAATAGCAAGTTCAGAACTGTGGCCTCCATCTCCAGGAGATGGGTTTGTAATTGTGCTGCTGCGGGTGAGATTTCTGACCATACACACATCCACATCAGCAAACACCTAAAGCTAACTAGTGTTTAATCCATTCAAAGACAGAAATATAAAATAATATAAATATATATGAATAGGGGTATAGGGGAGGGGTAAAGCTGAAACTTGTCTCCAACAGATGCACGTTTCTGTCCTGTTTGAGGAACATTTGATTAAAAAAAACAGTAGCTGGCTGTTAAGGTAAATTTATTGACCTATAAAAATAACTATATATGTAATCCAGATTGACATCTTCAGTAGGAAAAAATGAGACAGAGACCAAGTAAAATTACAAATGTTGTTTTTGTCTTTTCATGATATGTGTTCATGACAATTTAAAAAAAATAGAAGAAAAAATATTGTCCCTTAAATGAAATATAATCATTAATATGGAATATGAACTTAATTAAAACCTATGTAAATGGCATATCAGTCCTACAGCGTTGGTTTGTAGATGTACTTGGCCGCTATTGCTTTTTTGGTAAACATCAAAATATATTTTGTATTTGAGCATGAGCATGTAAATCTTAAGAGATGGTGTAACATTTATTAAAGCTTAAGAAGTGTAAGAATTTCCTCCATAGAGCGGGGAATATTGGTGGACATTGTACACACCCTGAAATAGATCAGTAGTGTCTGCAATTAATTTATGCATTTTTGATCAACTAAAAGGCATAAAATGTTTTATACCATTCAATGTTTAACTCTATTCTTGGGGGGTATGTGCAGTATGAAAAAATACAAAAAGAAAGAAAGAAAGAAAGACACACACTAATGACCTGGTGTCTGACAGAACAATGTATGTCCCTTCACATATTTCCACCTCTAATTCCTCCATCCATTCTCCTCTCCGTCTCTCCTCCTCTCTACTCTCTGAGGTAATCGTTAGAACATCCTCGGGTTTTGTATTTTTTTCCAGGCCACGGTCTGTGCGCTCTCTCTCTCTCTCTCCTCCCCTGGCTGTGGTTTTGTAGTGTGAGTAAACAAAAGGGACTGGCACACTCCAGTGGAATATCGATTCTTTGGTGTTGGCGTGGCGGTGAGGAGCACACAGTGTGACCGCCTCACCTCACTCCACAAAATAGGTTGGTGTCGGGCCGCCGGGAGAAGAGCTGCCCTCAGATCAGGAAGTTGATTTGGTGAGCTGTTTTTGAAAAGGTCTCTCTCTTGATGAGGGTTCTTTGACAGTATAACACACTGTTGCTCTGTGTCTCTGTGAAGCAATAACACATTTAATCTAAAGACTGAAATCGTTTGAAAAGAAATTTCTTGAATATTGATCAAGGTTGATACATGAGTTTGCTAATATATGTGGTTGACTTTTTGATTATTCATATTTCTGGATACTACATGGATCAGCAGACAAAGCCTGCATGAATGTGAAATAAAAAAAAACCTTGGAGCCTCAAGCTGCAGACTTGGCCAGGGGTTTTATGATCCTTACAAGATTTGAAACCAGGAAAAGACATTTTCACTGATCTTCAATTTCAACAACAGTAGTGTAGAGGTGTGTTCTGCTACATGACAGGGTCTCTCCAGCAGAGATAACGTACACAGGCTCTTACCTGGGCCTTCTCCACATCTCTTTGTGTGTGGTCTCAGTCACATTTCCTCTCCTGTCCTCTCCCCCACAGCTGCCCTGAGCTGGACGAGCTCCACCCTGGCTGCTGATTCAGGTCCTCTGCTTTAGTCCTCTCTTTGCTGTTCCTGCTGTGAGTTGATTTGGATGTCCCCATTCCAAAAAATATGATGCACGTTACATTTGCTTGGTTCTCACGAAGAAGCTGTTTATGCTCTTTTCCGTTGTTGGTGGTGGTTACATGAATAATCCTATGGCTTCAAGATTTTTGGCTGAGACTCAGCGATTGCTGTCTTCACCTACAGTTAAATTGGCATATTAATTTAGAAAGGCAAACAAACACCTAAGTGTGTGTTTCAACTATCCAGTTACTAAACGTGAATCCAGACCAATCAGAATGCGTGGTATGGGCATGGTATATACTGTTTGAGTAGCAGTAGAGGAAGGGTCAGTCTGATTTACTGCTCTGCTCTTAGATTCAGTGTGTCTGGATTAGCAAGACCACAGCTGCCATAGACACAGACACTGAAACCATTTCCTCCTTTTTTGTTTCTGGAAACCAGGAGGTTTTAATAACCTTCAGGAATTTTACATTATAAAACTGAAACCTATTGGTAAATTTAAGTTTTTTTTTTTCTTCCATGCCTTTTCACTTATTGTTCACACAAGAACAATCTGAATTTAAGGTCCTATTACGTCCCCTGAAAAAACTCTATTCTGGAACTAGACGGACGGTGAAATGCAATTGAAAGCTCTAGGGGAAAAATGATAGTAAATTGACTTTAGGATTATTATGCTATATTCCATTCAAATAATATAGCTTTTATTGTCTATTTCAGTTTCTACAGTCAGATATTGTAAATGGAAGCTCCAAATCACATATCTTTACAAAAACATTTCACTTTTTTTTGGTTTCACAATTTAATTAGAAGCTTGTAGGTGGAGTTAAAAATATATATATATTTTTTTGTCAATAATGAAAAATAATAGCCCAAATTTTGTGTTTGATGTGCTGACACAAATAATAATTTTTTGAATGTTGCTTTTGAAAACATTGCTATCATTGTTTTGTTCTCTCCTCTCTTTCCATGTCTTCTTTAAAACTATGAAATGTATGAGTTTTAAAATGTGTCATGCCCTTGCTACAACAACATTTTATTTTAAATCTAGTTTTCAAGCAGTAGTTATAAGTTGTAAGATTCACCGAGAAATTGGTTGAAATCAAACTTAACAGGGAAAATGTCAGAGCGATAAACAGTTGCGGGGGCTGATGGGGATTGATGGGCTGCTAACCCCTCATTTGTGGCTCCGCCGGGACACCTCGCTCCTTGAGGCCCTTACGTAATCCTGGCGCTGCTTCATCTGCGGCCTTTGTGAATTCCTGCCGCGTCACCGGATAGCCTGCAGTTTCCACTCAGAGTGTAGGTCAAACATATCAGTGAGCGGCTATTGGGAACATCAACGTCTCCCTGACCTCTCTGCCTCCAGCCTACTACTCCACGTTCGACCGTTGCGTAAGTGTCGCCATGGAGGCGAGCTGGGGTTTCCATAGTGTTGCGTTCGTTGTTCGGAGAACATCATGTTTTGGCCTGCGTCACACACACAACCGATATCACAGGCTATAGATAAGAGATATGGAAGGATAGGAGCTGTTCCGTTCAATGTAAAAGTCCATTTGTAGTTCATAAAAACGGATCCTTTAATTGGTTCTTTAATGAGACAAAGCAGGCTACACCAGGAAAAAAAAGCTTGATTTTTTTTTTTTTTATAACAACTGCACTCTTACATACATTTTTTACAGTCATGGACTCCCTTTGTTCAGTAGAACACCACACAAATCTATATACTCAATGGCTTTTTAGAGTTTTACTTGAAAAATCTTGCTGAAAATCTGGTATGTCTGTGTGTGTGTGTGTGTGTGTGTGTGTGTAAATTGTTGTTTTTGTGTATGTGTGTGTGCTTGTGTGTGTTTTTAACCACATGAGGGTGTGTTCGCTTTTCAGTATTGCCTTCCTCTCACCCGTCCATGCTGACCTTTGACCTATGACCTTCCGAGGGGTGAGGAATTCACAACAAAATTTAAAGCTCACAGGATGTGCTCACACTACGAGTCGAGTTAGGGCCCTTGCTTTTGAAGAACATGCTTTTCTCATCTTTAAAGTACTACATTTTCATATAGTTTTTTTGTCACATACAAAACAGGAAAAGTCCATTATATACATCCTCTGTCTCCCACATTGGAACTACAGGTCCATTTTCCTGCGACAGTAGCAAAGATCACGTTTGATGTTTCTGGGCAAAGATTTTGACTGCCGGTCCAGTTGAAGCATCCATGTTTTGTTTACCCTTGGTTTTCTACGATTTATTCTAGTCATGCAGTTCAAAAGAAGGAACAAAAATGATAATGGATTATAATCTTTAGAAATCCTGTGAAGCGGTTGGTCAGTTCAGTGACAGTCTCAGAAACGGGACAGAATTCCTTCGAAGCGTGGTGGTCCATCTGTGCATGTCTATTTGTTGCATCAGTTTGATGATGATTCACACTGTTTACCACCGAAACACGATCTGCCAGTCTGCAGCACATCTGGTAGCTTAGAGATGGAGCTGAAGAGTTGAGAAGTTGGGCAATAATGGACTTACAGCTGGTTCGGTTGGGTCAGGGAGTCACGTCGGAGCGTTCTCCTTCATACCGGCCGGTCCACGGCGTACTGGCAGGGGCTCAGGTTGGACACTGGGTTCTGCACCGTTGGATATGCGAAGTTGGTGTGCTGCTTGGCCTTGAGCCGCAGACTGGCCAGGCTGGAGTTGCAGGTGTCTCTGTACATGTAGGGACTGGCCGTGGTGGCGTAGGGGCAAGTGGCCGCCGTCACCGCGACCGAGTTGAGCGCTGTGGGGCTGTTGAGGTTGTTGAGGTTGCCCAAGTTGTTGAGGCCGGTAGCGGGAACCCCGGCCACCGCTGAGGGCACCATGCTAGAGGCCATGTTCATGGAGGGGATGGAGCTGGGAGGGGAGAACATGGGCTGGGATGACAGGGGGCTGACATTCATTGAGTTAAAGAAGGGGAAGCTCTTAGCAGAGAGCGGGCTGTTTGCTAAGCTCTTTGTGGCCCAGTTATTATAGGAGTAGCCCGTGTACATGTCATCATAAGGCTGCATGAGTCCATTGAACTGGGCACCAAAGCCGTTTTTGCATAACTCTGCCTGCTGGTTCCTCTCCCGCTTCCTCCACTTGGCACGTCGGTTCTTGAACCATACCTGGGAAAGCCAAATGGAGAAAAGCCCTTTGAGTATACAGTCCATGTTTCAAATCTCCATAACAAGACATATACATGATTACATAAGCAACGGTCCAGTTTTGGGGAAACTGAACACACAGAAAAATGCAAATGATAGATATCACTGATTTGATTATCAGATTTTTTGTGCTAATGCAGAATTTATTTATTTAAGAAAATACCATCATGAGTTTTTGGAACAGAAAGAATTCATTTAGCAGCCTTTTATTCCTCCAGCACAGGGGAAGGAAAGACACATGGGCAAAAATTTTAATTTTGAAACAAAAATCATGTAAGAAATAAGAATTCAAAACATTTTACAAGATTTCATCTCCAGAGAATTTGCCCCCAGAGAAGGGCAAATTTAGTTACAATGCCTGAAAGCAACTTTAGTTTATGGCATTTAATGTGGAAGTGAATTGATAACAAAAGTTATTACTTTTGTTCAGCTTGGTCTAGACCTGTGAAATCTGTTGAACAAATCAAATTTGAAGGCTGTGACATCGTTCAAAATCGCAGAAAATCATGCAATTAGAGATGGTGGGATCCTATGAGGCCCATATGAGGCAACATCAGAATCTTGTGAATAATAATTAGCTTTCTAGCTTGTGCAGTTCTGAAGTAATAACCCTTAGACTTCAGATAGACTTAGATTCCAGTTTACTATAATTTGGGTCTTATTTTGTTTTTGCCCACCGTGGTAGCACTGTCCTCATCAATGACATCTGGGAACACAACAACATCTCTGGAACAGGGATGTTGTGAACATAAAGAATAGTTTTTTGTGGTTTTAAATTCTACATTTTTTTGGCCAAGAATAATTAAGAAGTACACAAAAGAAAAAAAGCAGATTCAGCAAAACTTTAACTTTAAAAAAAGGAAGTTGCAGCAGTTACATAAAACCTGTGTGTGATATGTATTGGTAATGATTAAGGCGGCAGTGCATCTATTAAAGTAGACAAGGTTAAACTGCAGTTGTGGAGACTCACACACCATTAAAAGCTCCCGAGAAGATTAGTCTGAAAGTTGACAAATGACAGTAAGACACAAGTGAAATGACCTGCACACAGTAGTGCATAAGTGGGTGGAATGGCAGTGATACAACATGAGATGCTTCCACAGCTTCATTGATAATTTAGATTAATATTATTTTTGCACCCAAAATAAAAAAGAAAATTCACACAAAATTATTTTCAAATTACTTTTTCTTTGTTAAATCAGAGACAGCATAACTCAATAAAGTATAATTCTAAACTACAACCAGTCAGAGTGCCCTAGCTCCTCTCAAACACTCTCAGTAAGTCTTTGTATATTCAGAAGTTTTGACATATTGATCCCAGAGAGTAAGTTGAAGTGATTCATCAAACAGTCATATTAAGCAGGGCTTATTAAAACTAATCATTGACTTATTTGAATAGTGAGAGCCCAATGAAAGAAATGTCAGGGAAGGGCAATCATCACATTTGTCATTTTATGGTCCTATATTTGGAGGATATGAATTGGATTAAAGTTTCAGTGGAAAATCTAAATTGATTGGTTTTTGGAAATGAAAACTATACTTCTGTGGGTAACAACCTGGACAAATCTTGCTCTAAATTAAACAAAAATCTGTTATTTGTGGATACTAAAAATAAAGAGCCTGATCAAAGCCGCCTGGTCATCTGTTAACACCTGTGTATTTGCTTTAAATTAAAATAATTTGGCATCAAATGTTTTCCCTCATTAATCGTCGTAAAACTTTTGCAGGCATTTCCTGTGTTGATACTCATCCGTGTCTCTGCCCCCCTTGGCATACACGCTGTGCATCATCCAATCCGGTGTTATTATAGCAACAGAATGCTGTTGATCATTAATATGAGTGTAAAGTGCATGACTCTGACTTTTCCATCCAACTCAGTGACAGAAGGGGAAACCCCACACTGGAGGAAAGAATCTAGCCAGTTTTGAGCGTGACGCAGAGTCATCGCTGTTTGAGGGTTTGTGGAAAAGGCCTAACCTCAAGGTTATTCAGTGGCTCGTCTGTAGCCACATATATACAGTCCATGTCTTTTCCTCTAAGGTCACATGACTACAAGGAAAGGAGACATACTGCAACAAGTATGACTTTGACATACATTTTTAGTTTTGATTAACTATCCATAAGTATAATGAAATTGGTTTAAAAGGGAGATTAGTCATATTAGACATATTATCACCTCACACACTTGCTAGCAAACTGTTAACAAACAGCTGCCTCTTTACGCAACCCACAAACATGAAGCTACATTAACTTCATTAGAAGTTGTATTTTTACCACCTGAGGAATTTAAGTGCTGTATTTACTGTCGCTGTAGCCCCAGGTTGTTTTCCACAAAGTTCTCAAAATCTATGCTAACTCTATGTAAAAAAAAGCTATGCTAACTCTTCACTAAAGTTCCACTCACTCTCTTTGCTGCATAGACAGCATAAGGTGTAATTATTCCCTGTGGGTTCATCAGTACAAGTAACATCACAATACATATGGTCATTTGATTCATTATCAATATATAATATAATTAATGGTGCACAGATATTGAAGGAATGGTTCAATCATGTTGCAATAAATATATTTCACTGTTACTCTGGCCTTAAGTTGTTTAATATGAATCATGATTTGTTAGTAAAGCCAGAAAAGTGTGCTAACATTTGTCCTTGTGTCAACAACTAAACAAAGCTGGGGAAATTAGATTAGCTTCAATTTTATGTTATTTCACTTTTTTAGAAAAGCTAGCCAAATGGCTCCAGGGACACCTGCCCAACTCAAGACATTCCCATCAGACTCAGCTGTACGTTGCACTTAAAATGTTAAAATATTAGCATGCTGCCATTAGCTCTAATGTTAGCTGTATACCAGAACTCACATAGTATAGGAGCTGTTTTGTGTACATGATACTGTGTGTATATACATGTATCAGTCAAGTGAAGTCAGTCTTATTTATATACCCTGAAATCACAAATCATACATTTGCTTTCAAGGTCTCTACAGTCTTAGCAACATATGGCGATCTGAGACCCTGTTTTCACTGTGTTCTGTCAGGCTGCAACTCTGATGATTGACAACAGCTCTTTGACAAATCACATGAATCGAGCAGAAAGGTGAAGTATTTTGGGCATGTAAGAATTTACCTACACGCAAGGGGGTCAGAATGGGTACGGGTAGACATTAGGAACGAGACAATGTGTAGTCTGTTGTCCTTTCAAAATAACAACCAAGAGTGTGCGGTATGTGACCTTTCATCCAGCCAACATTAATTTGATCCATTACTTGTCAGGCAGGCCAGCAACTGTATTGTCATCCATCAGAATGTGTGTCCCCCTGCTCCATATAGCTACCCTGACCAAACCACTGGGTGTGGGCACATTCTCCTGCACCTTTGACATTTGGGTCCAGTGTATGAACTGAAAACGTGTTAGAAGGGAATACAGCATTTCACCTCGTAAATAAAGTAATATTTTTATCCTTGTATATTTTAAGAATTATATTCTCATAATATAAGGATGCAATGGTTAAATTTTTTAGAGAACTAAGTAGATGGCCACTGAAAATTTTGTGACAATATTACATTGGTTTGGTGTATGGGGTGGCTATAGCCCTATAGATTTTTCCATATTATATGCTATGTATAAGTTACAAAGTAATAGAAAGATTTCAAGATTGTGAAAATCAGAACCAAAGAAGTTTGGTTATCAACAGCTTTAATCTAACACAACAAGAAAATCTAAATCCCTGCCATCCTTAAAGCTCTTTATCTGCTTGAATAGACTTTGGGGATAATGTAAACTTGTGACAATTGTTGGTATCCAGCAGAACAGAACAGAACAACATTATAATTAATTGTATGGCAGCTGTAAAGATGAGCATGGATCAAGCTTAAAAACAGCAGTTTGACAAAACAAAGAAAAAAGTTTTTAAATACATCACTGTCTTTCTTAGTAGATGGAGGAAGACAACAAGATTTTATTTATGTGGACTGTAGTTTGCATGGCCCATCACTTTACGTAACAGTGGTGGACCTAAAGGTGCAAAGTTTGAGGGTGGCACTAAAGGTATGGGGTCACTAAAATCCCTTGGAATCCAAGGGTTAGCTCCTTTGGGATCTTGAATGTGCTTTGTCTGATAGACTCCCTAAAGTCCCCAACATGTACTGGAAGCAAGTGGAACATTTGGCCCAGTGGCAATGCTTGACAAATTGTGATGAAGATCATCAGGTTAATTAGGACCCTAACCTTTTTCCTGGAATCAGCTGCTGGAAATAAAAAGACAATCAGGCTTGTATGCATGTACCCACCCTGACCCGTGCCTCAGTGAGGTTGGTCCACACGGCGATCTCCTCTCTGGTGCTCATGTCAGGGTAGCGGTTCCTCTGGAAGGTGGCCTCCAGCTCCTGGAGCTGCTGGCTGGTGAAGTGAGTCCTCTGCCGTCGCTGCTTCTTTTTCAGGGAGCTGTCCTCGGCGCTGGACTCATCCAGCTGGTTGTGGTGGGATTTCTCTGTGTCTGCGAACACGCAGAAAGAGAACTTGTTTCATGAGCACACTGGGAGGTACTACTTCAGTGGGATGATAGATAACAGCGGACAGAATTACAGACTACCCCAGACTACCCCTTTTGTGAAACAGAAAAATGCTATGACCATAGTCTCCATTCATAGGTGACAACTAATCTACCTCCTTGCAACACAAGAATGGATTTAGTTGGGAATTTCAATATTTCACAGTATGAATCTATTAAAAATATGATGCCTTGTTGTTATTAATATTCTGTAGGTATATATATATATATATATATATATATATATATATATATATATACACACACGCACACACATAACTTAAGATTACAACAATTAAAATGTCCTTTACCAGTAAAAGTTCCACATTCTTACTAGTCAATGTACAGCAGCATTATCATCAAAATGTGCTGAATGTACAGTTTCAACAGTAAAAGTCTAAGCAGAATTTTCTCTTACAGACTGTTATATTATTTTAAATATTAAATCACTGAATCATCACCACTAAGTTTAATGTGTAATCAGCATTTCAGTGTTGTTGCTGGTGCAGGTAGCTTCGTTTAATCTATTAATCTACATATATGATATTTTTGACCTAATTATACACAACAGTATGTTAGGTATGTAATCTGCAAAGTAATCAATGATTATTCCAATGCAAACTCTAACCCCCTACACTTTGAAAAATCGAATTTCTCTAAATAACTGCTAAAAAAAACTGAAAAAGAATCAGTTGATGCTCAATATATTGTAATTTGCAATGATTTATATTGGCTTCTAAGCAGACGTTTTACTCTCCACATGTCAGTATCTTCAGTTGTGACATGACTATAAACTTTGACTCAGACTACTATTTTGACTATATTAAATACCAGAGGAAAAATATAATGCAATGTAGGAGAGAGGGCATAGTGTCCGCAAGGTCCTCGTCATCATCATCTGCTTGGTCCTCATCATGTCTCATATGGTGTAACAATATTCTGTGTTGTCACTGTTGACACTGCAATGCATCTGCATGGTCAGTTTCACCCTGTCCTCTCTCTTCCTCATCAGTGTCATGATCACAGATCTGAACAAGAGCCTGATGCTGAGTCAGTTGTCGGGTGTGAGAAAGCTGTTGTATTGAACCAGTGTTGTTACAATATTCCCCTAAATATAATATGTTGTCTGCAAGGTTTGTTTCCCACAGGGGGATCCTGGGAAGCGCAGGCAGGGGGTGTGTGATATTTATACTCATTGAGCACATTATTAGGAACACCATACTAACACTGGGTAGTTGCTCTCTTTGCTCTCAGAACAGCCTCAGTTATTTGTGGCATAGATTCTCCAACAGGTTGGAAACTTTCCTCTGAGGTTCTGCTCCACGTTGACATGATTGCGTCATCATCACATCATTTCTGCAGATTTGTCAGCTGCACACTCATGCTGCCAGTCTCCTGTTCTGCTGGATTCCCATCTGAAGTTCACTGAACTCACTGTCATGAGACCACTTGTGCTTTGTGACATGGAGCATGATCTTGGTGGAAGTAGCCATTAGAAGATGGTAAACTGTGGTCAGTAACTATATCAGCAATGACTGAAAATATTCCCCACATCATTACACCAGCAGCAGCAGCAGCAGGTTGGGTCCATTGCTTCATACTGTGGACACCAAATTGTGACCTGACCATCTGCAGCCTCAGCAGAAATCCAGATTCATCAGACCAGGCTCCGTCCAACTGTTCAGTGTTGGTGAGTCTGTGTCCATTGCAACCTTCGTGTGTGAGTGCGTGAGACTTTTAGCTGACTGGCAGAATGAATTAAACTATATTTTTCAAACTGAATATTTTGGAACAAATTGGAGGGCTTAGCACATTAGAAATGAATTGCACTTAATCAAGTGGACATGTACCAACTGAACATTGTCTCCAATTTGTCTGTCTGCAGAACATTTGAACCCTGCTTTCCTCTGTAGAGTCTAATTAGCTAGATTCTGCATAGAGCAGCAGAACTGTCATCACTTTACAAGCTAACACAGTCTGTGTCTGTTAAACAGCACATTACTCTCACACCTTTCACCCTGGATCAACACTATCCAATCCCTGCTGAAACCGACTAGACAATATTGTCAGATCAAACATTCGTCTGAAATCCCTCCATCCCATAGGCTGGAAAATGACAAGCATGGGTGCAATGTTGCCAAGAGAGAGCGATTCCAAACACTGCATTACGTTCAGAGATGTGCAGGAGCAGCAGGTGATTGCATTTGCCACCCCCCCAGCGCCGTGATTTTAAAGGACCACACATCCATGTTATGTCTGCCAGGGCTCCTCTCTGCCAGGTCTGACTCCCACAATTTGAGGACCTCACAGAGAGAAGTGAAATTAGTTTGCCAGCTAATCCTTTGGATCAAGCTTTTGTGACTCGGGCAGGTTGGGCTCTGTTTGGCGAGGGCTTAGCTCTCTGGGAGCAGTTCAAAATGATCAGCAGGGTTTAAAAAGAAGCTCCGCAGGGCCACCAGCAAAACCAATAAGGGCCAGGCAGAGGCTGTTATCTGGCAGTAAACTGACACTGGGTAAGCTGTCACTTAAGGCCAAAGTCTATAACACAATACAGAGGAAAGGGCAGCTCTTTTTAGAGCAACGCACTGACCAACAATAGGAGCAATCTGACTGATAATGTGCCGACATGACAGAGTTGTTCCAGGTCAGCTTCTCAGAGTGCTTTAATCTGGAGAAAGACTACAAGAGGCTTTTAACCAAACCAATTTTCAGAATCTGGGAAAAAAAACAGCAAAATCCAGAATCTAAGAGCAGTATCATGAGTGCATGTAGATTGTAGAATATACATTATACTTAGGATCAGAGCTCTTCAAGGGTAAGATCAAAGTCAGTTTTTTCAGGAGCTGCACTTTTGTTTCCAGAGAGAAAGCTTATTATAAAGAGACAGTTCAGTCAATCATGAGTGTGAGATGGTTCTCTTATCCATGCCTGAAGCATGAATCAAGTTGCTGTGGTAAGGTTTGGCAGCCATATTCCAGCAACTTCTGTAAAACTAAATCTCAGCTCATTATAAAGGCGAACAAATTTGTTTGAATCTTGAAAAGTTTTATTTTAAATAAATCCCATCTTAGATAATTCAAATGTACTTGAGAAAATATTGGTATAGGCTAAGGACTAAGGACCGGCTAAGAACTGTCGATTAAAGACGGTTATTTTTCAATGTTTTCTTATGGAGACATGCTAATTTGCTGGAGTCTTGTGTGTGAATCACTCAACTCAAAGCAGAGACCAGAGTGATTTGGATTTGTCATATATTTTTTGTCACATTAAATACATGTATACATTCAAATATGTCATAAATGTTGTTTCCCACAATGCCTGCAAATCTGAGCCTTATAATTAATCATTATTGTTCTGGCTGAAAAGTTTTCAGATTTTAACACATTGCATCTCAATATACCAAAACGACTAACAGACAGTTAGTTAAATTTTTGGCATGGCTGTGTTTTATTAAACATATAGTATTGTTGTAGTCAAAAATACATATAAATATTTAAGGCTTTTATTTTGAAAATTTAGATTTGCTCAATAATTGGCTCAACTGCCTTTAGATTTACTTACAAGAAAAACTTAATTATGTTATACGTCATCACCACATTACATCTATATAGTGCCCCTCCCACCCCAAGAATTCCTTGGATTAGGATTTTTAACTTCAAACTAAAAGCCTTGTCTCAATGCAAAAAAAAAAAGAAAAGAAATGCACCTGAGTTATCTTTCAGTAAGGAATTTATGTTAAAATTGCATCTGTTTCTTTTCTCTTTTTGCTAACAGACACCATCTGGACCTGTTTTATAATAGTCAACGTGACATTTAGGCTCAATAAAAACTAAAAATAAGGGAAAGGATTTCCAGACAGCAAATGAGTCTATTCTTCAGGACTAAATTCTTCAAGACTAAATCGGTTCATCACCACATATCTTTCCAGAACAGTTTGCATTTGACAGTTTGTCAGGACTGGATTTCTAACCGCATACACTTTGGCAGTTAGACTGGGTTACACATACATAAACACGCGCCTCTGGATAGATATGAATAAACAGATAAGTAGATGGGTGGGTTCAGTTGTCCTATGGAGAAGTTGGAGAGACCGTTCATAAAATCCATCCAAGGTGAATATTTGTAATATATAACACTTGCTCATGTTACATAAGTGGACAAGCTGAAGTGGCCAGTTTATGTAACAGGTTTCAGAAGCAGCAAAGCTCACAGCAGGCAGTTATAGGAAATCAAGCTGACCTCCATCTGATTCTCATGAAGAATTATCACTATCAACCAATCAACAGCTGGTGAGTTAAACATCTCACTAAGCCACCTCCATGGAAGCTCAGCAAAAATCTCTTCCCTGATGAATGTTCAGGAGAAAAAAATTGCTGCAGGTAACATTTGTCAAATCTATTTTCTTTCAGTGCACAGTAATGTCCTGCTGGGATATGTTAACCTGAAATTACCGTGCATTCGATTTTTTTTTTGGGGGGGGGGGTCATTTGCAAGACACACTGATTGTTCTTATTATATTATTCATGATTATGCAGTTAATTAAGATAACACATATGTCATTCTAAAATAAGATATTTCTTCCTGGCGCTGACTGAAATCACGCGCGGCGGCTCGATTTCAGTCAGCGCGTCTCCTGAGAGCGTCAGGCCCACGCCGCGTTGCTTTTTCCTCCCTCGAAAACTCGTTTGCACACTGGAAGCCAACGAGTGATGTGTTCTTATTAAAGCCCGCAGTCGCCTCAGCCTGAGCCCGAGGAGAAAGCGACACAAATAAAACCTCCAATTAAAGAGGCTTTGTTTTACAGGATCAGAGTCTCTGTGGACTCGCGGATTCCGGGGTGGCGTTTAATTCCTCTCCGACTCGTTTACAAGAGCACAGACTGCAGAGTTAAATAGCCTGTGTTCTTTTATTAATTGGTTCTGATTCACGACAGTGTGGGAATGGTTCCTCTGTCTCCTCAGTACGATCCATCCTGCACATTACAGCCTGAAAATTATATTAAAACAGATTGTAGCAATATTGGTTTGGAGACAGTTTGCATTAATAATTTATTGTTGTTATTATTATCATTATTGTTATTTTTATTATTATTATGATTGCCATTATTCTTCTTCTTCTTCTTATTATTATTATTATTATTATTATTATCATCATCATGTTGTTGTTGTGGCTGTTTAGTGGTATTAAATGTTTCTTTGCTCGTCCACACGTTTACTTTCGTTTTCGGGATAGTCGCTTGATCCAGCGGTGCACCAGGCAAACCGTGACATCCAACGTATGCCATGACCGCAGACAGAAAAACATGGGTGCACACATGCACACGCCTCGCACGGGTGATGGCGTTCACTAACCGCTGTTGTCCTGGCCTTTGCATCCCTGGTCGTGCTGCGGGGTCCCGGAGTCGGAGAGCGAAAGCGCCGGGCTCCGGGCTTCGCTGTCCGTCAGCAGGTTAAAATCCATAACCAGGCTCTGCGGAGAGACGGGCACACACGCAAATGTCAGTCAGGCTACATCCTCTCAACACTGTGCACACACACACACACACACACACACACACGGCCAACAACCTCATCGTTTAGCTCTCCGTTGTCCTCGTCCTCAATGCGCAAATTTAATTGATCTAATTCATATTGGGATCATAAATATATTATGGCATCACTACATCCCCATAGCACAAATCCACTGCTCCAATAATAGTCTATAATAAATATGGTATTTAAATGTGGTAATATACATATAGGCCTACATAAAATAAAAGTGGTTTGTGTTCTGTGTAATATCTTACATAGTTTCGATATATTCGCCTGATGATATTTCTATAATATTTCCCATTCCTTCAGCTTCTGAAGGATTACTTTGTGTGAACAATCCGTTTGAACCCCATGGTGGTTCACGAAAGGCCTGAGACGTGTCGGCTCTTCTAATAACGTTTCTAATTTCCCGAGATGCACGGCACGGTTGATATTTTCCTCCACGCATGTGTTACAGGATCATTTGTATGTCCCCAGAATATATTCCCACTTTTACACTTTCACTTTGATCTCAGACCGCCCAGCTGCCATGATCCAGATGAAAGAGGAAACATTAATACCCTCATGTCATACACCGGGGCTTTTTTTAAATTATTATTGTAGGCAGCATTTTATGTTCTGATAAAGATAAACTAAATTAGAATGAAATTAGTGAATGAAAGTATAATTACATAAATAAATAAATGATTTTTTGAGAATTTTTTTTTAGTTAAGAAGCATTTACAATAAAATCCATCATAAAGTCTCAACAACAACACAAAATGTGATTGACATCGCATTTCTGGTTCATTTCTTGCATAACTGGTTTCATCATATTATTTTTATTTCTAACAGCTGACCTCATTGAGCCCCTCCTTCCCTCCAGATGTGTCTCCCTCTTTTCGAGATATGATCAATTCATTAAAATCAGTGTGCACATTTGTTTCATTTGCCCCCCCTCCCCAATCTTTCCGTTCACCCCCTTGAATGCGGTTGTAATCCCGATCTCTTTGTAGGAGCCTGACATAAGCAGCTATAACAAGACGTGCACTGAATTGACTATTCTGGGCTCCACGAGGGGAGAGAGCAGTAGAGTTATTGCTGTGAAATATTCAATGACATTTCCAAACCACATTCTAGCCGGCGAGGGTATGAGGAGCCCCAGAATAGCTTCATTGTTTATTTATCCGAGAGCAGTTAACACCTTGAATATGTTGGTGGGGGTCACACACATTCTGTTTGCACTGAGAGAGGCCTTGGATGATTTGGACAAAACACAGCAAAAAACAGCTTCCCAATTCATGGCGACAGCAAGGTATGGAGCACACAGGGACTAAAAGGTCAGAAGCTTTGCTCCAAAAAGCAACCTGTGCCCTCACGATATTCTCATTCTGATGTAATGTTAGGTTATTCAGTTGGTAAAGTCAAAGTACATGGAGGAATAATAGGGCTAAAGCAGGCGTAATGTGAGGCTCGGCCCACAATGCAGCGTGGCATCACTGTTTACCCTGCTCTATTTCCCAGCACATCAGTGAGTAAGACCTGAAGTTTGCAGGTTTAGAGGGAAAGTCTTAGGACCTGCAGCAGACCACATTAAGTCCATGCACCAAAGATTTCTAAAAAGCCCGATAAACCTTAGAGTTTGAGCGAGGGGTGGGGGTTAACCATCCCTATTTGTTGACTGTTTGGAGCCAGCAGTCCCTCTGCGATTACAAACTTTAAACTTAGAAGCAGTGCATTTGTCATCCCACCACCAACACCTCTCCTCACCCCCGGAGAATGAGCTGCCTTGCTGTATTTCCCCCTGCTGTCTCTCTGCCATCGTGCCAGGCCTTTGTGTGCCCAGTCACATGTGACTTCAACTGGGGTTAAATCTGAACCCTCGGCGGGGAGGGTGGGGGAGTGGGCGGCTCAGGGTATGGCATGGCCTCCCCACCGCCGTCAACAACAATAACACATTGTACAACTGAACTCTTGAACCAGAATGGCCGTCGCTGTTTGAAGTCGTTGAAATGACATTAACGACAGGATTCACCTTGGTGCTCGCTGAGCATCGGCCCACGCTTCATAATGACCAGGTGGATTCACTGTTAGGATGGATTGAAAGTTTGTAGATGTAATTCTAATTGTTTAGAATTCAGGAGGGACGCATGCCTTCTTTGTGGACGCTTTTCTACGGTATTTGGATTTTATTTCTTTTGTCTGAATGCAAATGCGAGACATTTAGTCCTAAAAATCAGTCTCCCTTTAAACCCCGCCATGGGTAATTTGTTTACAAACACCCAAAGTCCCACACGCATTACTGAGAGCTTGGCCGCAGAGTGGCGGACGCAGCTGTGAAGAAGACTCAGGTAAAAGTCGAAGTCGGATGTAACATAGTAAAAGGTATGTTTCAGATTCAGGACAGTTGAGTCATTCAAATGTGTTTTCCTCTAAACTCTTGTATCTCCGCTCTAAACTTTACATTTGAGGAAACTGGGGAGTAAGTACTTTTCTTACTGACACACCAGACCTTGAATGGATGAGTGGATATGACACACTGGAGTTTCAAAGGAGCAGAAAAGCCACACGCAACTTTACGCTTGCAGTGTCTGTCTCAAACCTATCATCCACTTACACTGGGTTTTTTGAGTTCAGATAAAAACTCTTTCTCCCTCTTTGTCCCCGACCCCTTCCCACAGACATCTGTACTGAACTGGTCGACTTGAATTTGACACAGCAAATGCAAAAATGCCATCGCTGTAAGTCATCAGCATCTCCCTTTAAACATTTCCTGACTCTCGGCTAACTCACACTCACAAAGCAACACGAAGCTGCGCTGAAGCCAACCTGCATATTCTGATTAAAGGTTTAGCACCTTATTAGCGGCGAATACCCGTGACATCTGATGGGCGAACCAACAACTTCCTCCATCAAACACATCTGCCATTTTCTCTTGGACGGACAAATGCGGCCTGATGCACATTTAATATTTCTAACACAAGCAACGTTTGCCAGAGACCCTAAAGAATGCATCTGCATCTGTTCTTTGTTTAGCGTGCGTGAGAATGATGGCAGCATTTCTCAAAAGATTAGAAGACACGAAATCAGCCTGGGGCTGACGGCACAGTATCCCTGGGAAAAAAGATGCAAGGCGGAGGATAAGGTCATGTCTCCCAGTAGAGAGAGATTACCTCGGTAAGCACACTGCCTCTGTGTTGTTTGGATTAATAAGCCTCTGATATGGATTTGTGGGCTAAAGTTTACTCGTGGGTCAGAAAGATCCGTTGTCCCCTTGTTCATAACCGCACAAATATTGTATTCATTTTTGTCTTCTTTTGTTTAGTAGAGTGACTCAGTAACAGCAAATGATCTGCGTCTGTGTTTGGGTTTCTAAAGGGTATCGAGAAAATGTGACCCACCATTTCAACTGACCTCGTTTGCTGAGTTCTGTGTGACTGAACGGGAATCTTACATTTGTCATTTTGTGCTTGAGATTTTCCTGACTTTTTCACTGAGCTTGGTCTGACAGAGCTGGGGCACAACGTTCACATCCACGCCGCGGTCAAATGATTCATCCGGCAAAAGAAACCAACTGTCACCTTTGTTGCAGGATTATAATGATTTCTTAAAAATCAAGATAATGAGGCAAATCTGAGGTTTCAAAATACATGATGACTTCAACACACAAGCAACACGTGATATAAGAATGAAACGTAGAATTTTTCATTTGTGTTGAAAGCAGCATTACCTTTGCTGTCGATGTGTGCTGAGCCATTTTTTAAAATCAAAGACACTCCACACGGGTCTCGGTGGTCGCCTGACAGAGCAACAGCTGTCCCCCTTTGTGACTGCAGAGCCCTGGTCTGGTATCAGCAAGGTCCAGTATTTTGGTCAGAAATATGAATGTGATCCAGGCCGGGGGGGGAGGGTTTCTATAGCCCCCCTGACAGTGACGGATGGACACGCTCTGGTGTCAATGTGGTGCTGAGAGGTTGGCTGGCTTTGACAGCGAGCGAGGGGAGCGCGGGTGATGCAAGCCGGTCATTTTGCCCAGAACAAGGTGTCAGTGGGCCTCTGACCCCCGCCTGTGCCTCCAAACTACAGCACATCAGGGGCTCCACATGATTGCATTTCCAAATTCAAGAACAATTCACCCCCTCCCTCTGAGCTCTATATGACCAGCCAGCTATTAGTGAGGTCAAGAGCGGAGGCTGACAGACTCTGCTACCTAAATGGCAGAGGTGTTGATGCTGATGCCCCCCCCCAACCCCGTGGTCACACACCCCAGGGTGCCTTAACTCCTCAGAGAGGCTGATGGTAATCAAAGATGAACTGGAGCGTCACAGTGGCCTGGAAGCAGTCGGCCTCCACCTCCCCATCCCCATCCACCTGACGCGCTGCCCCGCTGCCTCCACAGGTTCAGACGAAGCCCGGAACACCATCGACGCGTGTTTAGGCCTCCTGCTCATAAAAGGACGCAAATCAACAGCGAGACCAGAGTCTCCGCTTTGCACACGCGCTTTGCATAAACCAGGTGACAGCGATCTCATTAAAATATATATTTGATGATAATAGTAAAATAATAATAATAATAATAATGCAGGCAAAAAAATAAATCCTCTAATTTTGGGGGAGATTGGCGGGTCCATCTGGCGGTGGCGCGCCACAGAACTGCTTGCATTTTCCACGGACTTGCGAAGGCATTAGCCCGGGAATTATTCATAAACGCTTGGAGAATTAATTCCCGGGATTAAGAGTTGATTAAGATGTGTGTCACTTTGCTGTCTGAGAACTTATTAAGGACCTCCTCGAAGAAGGCGGCAGATGGAATTTCGGCCCCAATGTTTGTAGATGTTAATTTCTGCCCTCCTCTAACAGCCATTTGCATATGATTGAGCGGAGCGAGGGCCGAGGCAGAGTTCCTGCGGCGTGGATCCCTCCTGCCTCCGTGCGCACAGAGACCCGGGGGGATGTGGGGGGGATAATTGGCTGTGCGAGCCAATAGACGTCCGCAGCAGTGATTAACACAGAGCCCCTCCGCATCAAGAATTTATTATGCTTCATCAAAAATATATTGCACTCGGTCTATAGTGCGTGTAAAACAACGTTTCTGATGCAGAGGAAATTATTTGAATTAGAGAAATGTGACATGGGATGTTTTTTTTGCATAATGAGGTATTGATTATATGATGATTTCATTAACTGACGCAACCTGGAATGTGAATTTAAGTGGGTTTTTAAGTAAGTCTGTCCTCTACAGGACAGAAATAATATATCACAGCTTAAACGCTGCTTTTGTAAATGTATATTGTTGTATACAATCCCGTCTATTTCATCGGGTTTTTTTTCTTTGTTTTTTTAACCTGATGACTATGTGAGCTCATGGAATTGCGTCAGTTTAAGACTAACCGCAAGTTTCCACCTGTCACGATTGACCAAACTCACATGATACACAGAAGGTGAAATCAACGGGTTTTAATAGATGCACTATGGTGTGTCACAGCTATACCGGCCTCTCAGGCCTCTATTGCCTCTGCAGCAGGCCGTGGCCTCCACACTCGCCTCTTAAAAAAAATAATAATTTAAAAAAAGAACGATTGCGTGACGAACACTAAAAGAAATATTTATATTCTGCCCCGAGGCCGAACGTCAACTAGCGTAAACAATTTTTATTTTCATACGTCCGGACCTGAGAACAGATGAAAAAAAAATAATAACTGAAGGCCAAATGTACACACGTCATTCTTCAACGAATATCTGCATTGTCTTTGATTTTTATTTTATCCAAATATAATTAAATTAATGAATGCAAATATTTCAATGAAAGAGAACCATATAGTCTAAACCTTTTGATGCGGAATAGGCCTTTTTATGTTGCAAAATATATCAATTATGGAGGCTAAAGAACACTCATCTTCCATTGCAAGCGAATGTATTCTTCAACTTTTAATTTCCATAACGTAAGATATAATTTCACATAATGTATTTCTTTTAGCTCTAATAAAACAGAAAATGCTCCAGGTTTAATAATGTAGTAATGTAATAATGATATAACAACGGGCCATGAGCAATAAGAAAATATTTTTAAAATCGATATTTTAAAAAAAACAAAAAAACAACATCCATCCAAGCCCGGGGAGATGCTGGTGGGAGCCTTCTGTTATATTATTGTTGTTGTTATCTAACTGTTCAACGAGATCAAAATCAAAAATTAATTATCAAATCTTAAAACCTGAATCATATACTCATGATGTTTGTGATACAGATGTAAATAGAAGCGTGAATGAGGTTTGATATCGTGTGTGCGGCGCACGCACGCGCGCGCGCGCGTGTGTGTGTGTGATGGGGGGCTGCTGTGTAGAGGTCGGACACTTCTGTTTTTCTGTCCGCGGTCTCCCGTGGCCCCGGCAGCCACCTGCCACCTATCAATTTCCTCCACATCCAAATATCTTTTGACCTCCCAGATATTTTTCACAACGTCCGTTTGTGCGAGCTGCCAGAGTTCTGGAGAAAACATACCGAGCTATAAACATCGTGACTGAGTTTAATGCTACGGGAGAAAAAAAATTATGATTTTTATGGGCGTGGAGGCTCCGCTTCACGCAGTTCGTAAACGCTCCCACCTTTTTCCGACCAACAGGCCTCACACACGGATAGAACCCGAGAATTTGGAGCGAACATTTACGCCGCGTTTACCCTCCGATCGAAGAGGATTCTGTCACAATATTTTTTCATAATTCGACATTATTTTTGTCTGAATGGAAGATGCAACACGAACTTTTAAATCTTTCGCCTCTCATCAGCATCATTTTTTCTGCTCGTCAAAAGACGGACACCCGAAACCCCAGCTCTTTCTTTGCGTTTTGAGCCACATTCATAGATACAGCGGCTTGTCTTCGTACTTGTACGCGAAGAGTCGAGCTCTGCCGCTGTTATGGAAAAGCTGCACATTGACCTTAAACGAGAGTTAACGAAGCCCCCTCCTTTACATCTCCGCCGGGAGGTTTTGGCAACTTTTACGCACGAATAAAAAACTGCTGGATGGATTCCAGATGCACAAACTGAGAGATAAGGCAGGGAGAGATGAAGCGATGGGGGGGAAAGTGCGGTTAATTGCACTTACGTCGAATCCCGGTCTGGTTAAATTAATCCGTGGAAAGTGCAGAGAGCTTGGCTGCAGGCTGATGGCTGTCCTGGCCTCAGGTTTACTAGTGACATGGACGAAAAGTTCCCCGGCGCGTCAAAAAAGTCAGAAAAGGGCGTCAGTCGGTCACTTTCTTCCTTCTCTTCTTCTTCTTTCTTCTGTTCCCCTCTGTGTTGTCAGACATGAAGGCTGTGGAAGAGTGAGGCTTGATCCCCACACAGAGTATAGCGCCGGAGGGAGGGAGGGGGGGAGGAGGAGGGGGTTGACTTCATGCTAAATATTGTGTGTGACAGGTCCACTGTGGAAAGGACGGCCCCCTACTTTCTCTCTCTCTCTCGCTCTCTTCTCTCTCTCTCTCTCTCTCTCTCTCTCTCTCTCTCTCTCTCTCACACACACACACACACACACACACACACACACACACACACACAATGTGCACTCTCCATCTTTTTTCTCCCAGCAGCCTCCACAGTACAGTTTTTGGTTTGTTTGTTTTTCCCTGCACTGTCATTTTAGATCGCACAGATGTGGGAACTCTTTCTATGGCATCTTATAGAGAATAAAATGTATTACTGTCTACAGTGATAATATTTAAAACTTTATATTTAAGGAGAATTGAATCATTTTAAATCAAATTTTTTTTCAGTTTTCCATGATCAGTTTGCCATTTCTTGGCATACAGTTGAATACAGCATACAAACACAAAAACATGCATATTTACACAAAAAGTAAATGGCTGGAATGGTTTGCTACTGAAGCAAGTAGATATTTCTGTAATAAACATTTATTAACAGTAATAAAGGGCTTTGCATTACTCTTATGGCTATGAAACACATCACATATGACTCACACTTTTGTCATGTGAATATTGTCAGAAAAAAACTGCACGAATGCAGAGGTTGAATTTATTTAGTTGATTTTTTGGCATTCTTCTATTCACGTGCGCTCTTTTGTTTGGCAGCTTTGGTTATACCTGTACAAGAAATATCAGTTTTATTGTGTAATCTCTGTTAAAGTGATTAACTGATAGATGCATACTGAAATACAAGCCTGCTGTTGTGCCTTCAATTCAAATGAATCCCTGATGGCCTGAACACCATTTAAAGGTTTCAAGTGGCATCAAGTTGTTGATTTGGACAAATATATTCAAATATTCAAAAGGTCAAGATAACAGACTTCACTGTGAGATGTGAAGTCATTTTAAATAATGTTATCAGTTTGTACTGACATGTTAATTTGAGTAAATGTGTTTGTGGATTTGATGGTGAGATGAGAATCATACTCCTTTGTTGGATGGTTGAAGTTATAAAGGGCTGCCAGTTAACCTTGGGTGGTGCTGATGCTGCTGTTTGGATCTCATGCAATGTAGGAAAATAAATAACGGGCTGTTAACACTTAACAGTGCCCTACTGAAAGTATTGATGCTGACGCTGAAGCTGAAGTGTGCAGTCTGAATCCAGTGAGCCACTTTAATAGGACTGAATGGGGTGCCATCTTTGACGATCTTTGAACACAGTCTATCCGTCCATCCATCTATCCATTTGATATACCTCTGAGGGCGGTGGGGCGCTGTAGCAAATATGGAGCCCAGCTTACATTGGGGCGAGGGCAGGGTACTGACTGCATGTCTTTGGACTCAGGCATGGGAAGAACATACAAACCCCCTGGGCAAACCAGGGTTCACACTTCTTTTTACTTTTTTGCGTTGTTTAGCCAAGTACAACAAACAAAGCAGGTCACACACATCACATTTTCGACTCGTGTGCACATGTACACTGTGATGCCCCTATAGTATGTATAAAAGCTGGTGTCCACAGCTGTCCACATCGGCGACTGTCCTGAAGTCTGACTGAACAGATACTCTCCCACTTTAATCAGACTGGCTCTCTGCACAGGTCTTACAGTATAACAGCTTGCCTTTTACTTGTGCTATGTACCTGTCAACACGCCACTGATTATATCAGTGTCACTTGGCTAGCAGGTAGAATTTAAAGGATGCAAATAAATACTCAATCTGTCGTCTGACAACAGACACAGATATATATGTATCTCACTGAGAACAACTACAGTGATAATTAGCCACGATTTAAGGTAAAATACCAGGGCAGTGAGAATCAACTCTCTTTACAATATATTTATCCCTTCAAGTTCCCAGTGGGCCTGGAGTGAGGCTGTCCTCTCAAGCCCTAAAACGATGCATGTTTAGATTAAAAAGTTCTCTGGAGGCCATAGAGTTTTGACCATCAGAGAAAAGAAGGAAGTCAGATGACATTGTTGTAGAGCGACAGTCTGCAGAGGAAGACTGTGGTGGATGGTTGGGTCTTTCTGATAGATATTTGTTCTCCCTTTCTGTGATCTTTCCCTTTAAGTTTAGTTCTAGTTTTCCACCAATAGGTATAGTTTTCCAATAGAAAAGAGTAGTTTGCTCATTTTTGGCCAGCATTACAATTAATACAATTTCCAAAACCAGTTGGCACACAGTAAACATGAAGGTTTTTCTTCTTAGACCCTGAACTATAGTTCAGCCTGCATGATTTGCATTTGCAAATGATCATTCCAATTTGGTCCCGTGAAAGCCATGATAAACACAATATTTCTTAGTACTAATATTTTGCAAAAGTGAAAACAACCAAAGAATTGTTTATAATGTGCTACAGTGAGTCATACAGCAGTAATGAGGCAAGATTTTCCTGAAAACAGTTTCAAATGTAAAATCTAAAATATAATACACATAAATTGTATTACAATCCCACCTCAAATTCATGGAAGACAAAACTAAGATTTGCCATTTGCAGACAATGTAGGAGTAAGCCCATTGGTTCTTGCGGACACTGATGCCCCTTGGCTCATGTTCAGAAGACTGATATATACAGACTGACATCTCTAGAAAAAAGGGCCCATTCTTGTTGGAGTATTTCTTTTTTAATGACAGGATGTTAGCTGCATCAGTCCCTGAAAAGGAGTGACTTCTGGAAAGGTGGCTGCACATTACACCCTCAACACTGCAACATAGCATTAAAGGCAGAAAGTTGTTTTTCTTTTATGATGATGGGGATTTATCTCCCTCTTAACTGAGAGATTTTCAGCTAATGCTACCACAAAGTTAAAATTTACAGATGGTTGGTTGGTTGGTTGGTTGGCTGGATGGATGATTGGATGGTTGTTGGTTTGTTGGTTGGTTGGTTGGTTAGTTACCCATACAGCAGTTGTTGGATGATTTCTGATAATGACAATCACGTTACCCTCAGGATAGAATGTATCTCACGTAACATTTCACCTTGCACCATCATCAGGTCTACATTTTCACCTTGTCCAGTAAATTAGTTTAAAAAGATAAAGAAAAAGATAATGTCAGCATACCTACACATCTAAGAACATTATACCTCAGCTAAATGCTAGCACAAACTGGAGATAGACTCAAAATTCCAATCAAGTAAAAATAATGTTTTTAATGTGTTATGCCAGTCATTGAAAACTATACATCTTTCCTAATTTTGCCTATTATTTTTCCAAAATGGGACTTCTATTGTGAGGGCAGTGGAGGCTTGAAATGTAGGGAGAGACTAATTGTCCTCTAGTTACAGTGATTCAAAAGAAAGCTATGAATCACAGGTGTTTGAATAGTGTTAACACATTCTTAACACAGCTGTGGGCTTTGAGATATGATATTGGGATACACAGTGCCAACATTTGTCATCTTTCAGTGACCTTTGCTGGTGATGCTGCAACACTTGAGGCTTGCAAAATCGAACGCCTGAACAGGTTAGGTATGAAAATGACCAAAATTCGAATGCAGGTGTATTTGATTTGCTGCAACACCTGGCATGTAAAATGTAACTCACTCTGCATATCAGCAATGATAAACTTATTTTCAGCATTCAGTGGTTCAGATGATACTGATAGATACAGATGAGGACAGAGGAGGTGTGAGGAAAGGGAAACCCCATCACAATTTCGACCATAAAAATAGTCTGTGTGATGGTCCTGATGCCAGAAGTTAAACAGTGGCAAGCTGTGGGCCTGACTACAGACAGTATCATGCATGAAAACTTCATCACTGTTTAAGTCTTAGTATATTACAGCTGTAGTTACAGTTTGGAATTTAATAAACTGCTGACCCCTGTTTTTCATTTTCATTTTCATAATTAACTGGGAAGTCCAAAAACGTTGGGGTTAGGGTCATAAAGAATGTAAATAATAATAATTACTAGCGGCAAATTCATAGGGAGATTTGTTGATTTGACCTTGTTATTACCAGTTACAGCCTAGGTATTCAGCATGCAGTCCTGCAAAAGCTGAGATCATGAGTACAAAAGAACAGATTTCTGCTATAAAACATCAAAGGTATAAGCTAATATTTTAAAAATAGGAAAATCCAATCACAGAGCTTTACATTCTGTTACATTGCATACCCACTACTACTAGTGGGTAGATGCTAAGGTTGATAGTGTGTGGGTAACATTCAGGATGTCAAGAAAAATTGGGCTTTCTAATAAAGAACAGGAAAAAAACCAATGGAACCTGTGGCCATCCTTCTCTGCTCCGCAAAGATTGATTGATAGGTTAGACTAAAAGTACAGTATCACACGTGTACATGTCCATAGACATGTATCAGCCCTCAGGCCTCAAGCACTGCTGAAAACCATCTCTAAGGTTGCTGGAGCAACTTCTGATAAACAAGCCTCAATTCATCACTTCCACATCTTTCAAACAAGAACCTACTCTGCAAAAATGACGCAACTATTTTGCAACACAAAGTGCAGTCTATATTAAATTGTCTGGGTTATGTTTGTGTGTTTTTAAAGCCAAAATACTAATTCTTTGTCTTTTTACCAGAAAGCTACCCTACAAGGCAAAGCAGTAACACAGTATGACATATGCATCACTCACTGAAGCATGGAAGTCTTACCTGTGAGTCTGTCAGAGTGCTGCATAATTGTTGGTGTTTTGTTTTCAGGATTTTGAATAGGTAAAAATAAAAAATAGAGAATATAAAATAAAAGAATCTAACTCCTCTCAGTCTCATGTCTGTAATTAATGATGAACAGACTCATGTCCAAAACACTTACATAAATATTTTCAGTTTGGATGACAGAAATGTAATCAAGAGAAATCCAGCTGCTTCATATGTAATTGAACAGGACAGGGATGTGATGGATAAAAGGTGGATAGGATATGAAACCCAAAGTCAGGGTTAATTAACAAGGACTTCTCAGACAATTACTGTTGACTTAATATCTTAGTCTTCAGGCAGTGATGTTTCAACCTGCAATACATGCAATAGTTTTTCTATACTATTTGTGAGAACATTCTAAATGCATAAATATATGCAAGTGCATGAGAGATGTATAAAGAGAAGTGATGTTGTTACCTCTGCGGTGCAGACGTGTTTGCTTCTGTGAAAAATGACGTGTATATTTCCAGGTGAAATGTTACAGTGATAAATCCCACAGGTGATCAAACACTTGGCACAGAGCAAACACAAGGTCTGACAAAAGTATGTTTTAAACACAGAGCAGTAGTTTGAGATAAGAGATTGTAGGACTGTAGCTCTGCAATCGACGACTGACCACCCAATACAAAGCAAACACATACACATTCATTGTTTTGCTATCGATTGTTGGGTCATTGGATTAGATTAGGACATTCTCTAAAATCCTAAATCACCTACTTTCTTTTTTATTTTTCAAACTGAAAAACAGAGCATACTGGAGAAACAATATACATAACAATATAATAAATATTTTCATAATAACAAACAAATCTTTAGCATATACCACTATATGTACATACATGCTGCACAAAAGATTAAAAAAAAACATATTCTGTCCAACTATCATAAAAAAGGGAGCCTAAAAATACATCAGCAGGAAAGAGAAATATTTTCACACTTGAACAACATGGTATGCCTCTACTCACTAAGATCAATGTACTCCACAAGATCCTTGCTGGTCACTCACAATGAAAATACGTCCGAAGGGATTCCCTGTAGTGCACTGGATAATGTGTCATTAGGAAACAAATCAACGGTAATCTCTCATACCACACTGATGAAGTGGATGGATCAAGACAAACATACAGGACTGAGAGGCATCCAATGTCACATTTCTGACAGATGAGGGGTTGAGCAACACATAGCTTTTTAGAAGAAATTTTTCTAACAACTGAACATTTTGAGAAAACCTCTTTTGTCCCACAGCCCTCCTATATAGTTTATTGGTAATTGAGATTTGATTTATTTTTCTTTGAGTACATGGTGAAGCAAAACAAAGAATGAAACTTGTAATTTGTGTTTACTGCATTTGCAGCATGTTTTTCTAGTTGGCTGTGATTTGTTTCATAGTTGATTGGTCTTCTGTTTTTGCTGGAGGTTTCAGCATTTGCTTTTGTTCCGTTGTGCCCCCCCCCAAACTCTGTGCAATGCATTGCATGTGTTTTCTTTAATTGCCGTGCACTGAGCTCTCAGGGCCACCCAACCTAAACTCACAAAGTCACAGTATTTGACCAATTAAAGAGAGTCAGTCTTATTGTTGAAATAGTCGTGCAGTAAGACTCACTGATAGTAAACTGTAGCATATGACGATAAACAGACAGATAAAAAATATAATCTATATGTTGTATACCGTGGTTCCCAGCGTGGAATTGTTCTCTCTAATGGTGATGCCTCCGGTGCCCTCGTCATCAATCTGGAGCAACCAACCCTTACGCCACTTGCGCTGCCTTTGTCCCGCCTCTTTTCTCTGTAACCCAGGCAATCTTTGATAAAACTATTATTTCTGTTATTTTATATGAAGGAAAAGTATTGTCAGCGCGAATAAAACGTAAAATATTTTTTCTAATATCTAGGGATATTTTAGAGCTCCATATGACGCATAAAGTGATCTGTTCCGTAACCTGTCAATCAAAACTCTATCATCACGCTAGGTTGAGACAACAGAGTTTTTCCACGTCAGTGTGTTTACCAAGACCAAATTGACAGCAGTAGGAAGGTTCTGAATTTATTCACGTATGGAGCATTTTTTGAAGAGTGAATGATTAAGCGGTGTTTGGAAACATTACTCTATCAAGCAGTGGAATGTCGGATTTTTTTAGTTTGTCTATTTGTCACAGTGAACTGAACTTTGGTCATCTTCATTCTTGTTGGCCGACTAGCCCGTGAGCTTGCCGAGCTAGGCTTGCATTAGCTACAGCAGGACTCCGTTTTTGAAATTGCAGCCAAACACAGGTAATATATTGGTTTGTAGAAAACTAAATAGGCATGTTTATAGGTATCTTGTAGGCGTTTTGCTGTGTTGAATAAAAGAAATACATCACCATTGTCTGAGAGGACAAACCCCGAAGACACATCATGTAACCCTTAGCAAGTTGACATGCTAGCTAGTTGAGCTAAGCTAGGTAAGTGGCTGTCAGGTTTCTGTGCAGGTAAGCGGTCTTGTTTATGCCACGACTTTTGAAACACTGAAGTAGTGTTAGAGATAAATGCAAATCGATATGTCCACTTGTCCACATTGTATTTTCGCCTGTCTGTCAACAGTCTTTCAGCCCTATCATGTGATGGACAGCTAGCCTCTTAGCCTTGTCTTTGAGTGGACGCTCCTGACTTTATCTCATTAGCCGGCTAGCAACTTCCTAGCTCACCTGACAGCCAAGAACCTGGCCTGTATCACTCACTTTTTTGTATGGTTGCATAATGTTGCACCCAAATAACACACATTGCGGGTTTCATTCTGATCACGAAAGAGTCATGCTTGAAACTCCAGGAGTATTAGCATTAGTTAGCTGTTTTCGTATTTTTAAAATGACCGGTTGTGATGTTGTGACGTCCAGCTGGTTGTTATCGTAAACTAACACGAACTTCCACCAGTCACTGGTGTCAGAGGATAAGGGAAGAGGTCGAGAATTTAAAGAACATGCAGTGATTTATGGCCTTCATTACTAGCCTGACCATAAGCATCCCTATGAAAGGTTTGAGCCATCAAGGCAGCCGTAAAAACACATCACCTTCCAAAATATGTTGCAATAAGATATCTTCTAATCTATAATCGGGAAATCCCTCTTGCCTGATCTGTCACGTAAATGTAATATGGAGGGGAGACATGCAGACATGCAGGATTTTAAATGATTTAGTCTACAGTTTGAAGGAGTAGAACATGTTCATTGGAATACATTAACAATGAGAAAATTTGATTAAAGACATACATTGACAAGCCCATAGTGTAGAGATTTTACACTCTGAGCCATATGTGATTTTTGGACTAAATGATTAAACTTGTCATGATTAGTTTAGGTGGCGTTACTGTAATGTTGCTGGACAAACCTGCAGGTCATAGGAAATGATTTGGTTATCACCAAAGTTGTGAGAACTGGAGATGTGGGGTTTTCTGAATTCATGCTGAGCAAATCATTCTTATGAAACTCTTATGCGGCTTATGAAATGAATATCAGAAATATCTTCCTGACAACTTTCTGCTCCTGAGCTGTGGACTCAGTCTCATTTTTGGCCCTTTCACCCTTTTCCTCTTTCTGCTTAAACTGTACTGAATCTGCTGTGTACACTTGTGTTGGAAACTATAATATCAGATCAGGACTCAACATCATCGATTCAGATTGGAATTGCTGGTTTAAAATCTTAATCCTGCCGTCCCTTGTGAAGTCTCATTCATCAGACCATCTTATCAACTATAAGCCCGTCACTCTGTCCCTACATCTGAGCCTCTGCCTATCATACTTTCATCCTCTTATTATTCGGAAGAGGCTGCTTGCCATGAATTTGAAAGAATGTGGCCTCGGTCGCCCCAGTCGCTACACTCATAAGTCTCTGTGTAAAAGAAGAGTATTATTTGGCTGGTCTTTGGTGACATGAGGAAAAAGGTTAATCCAGCCATTTTGAGGTATACTGCTTGACAAATATGAACAGCATGTCATTTTGATTCTGTTTGGTTATCTGTATTGGTTTTTGACATTGTCGAGGTGGACATGGAAATTTGCTTTTCAGTTTTAAGGATCTATATTCACCTGAGGGTGGGAGTTTTTAGTTGGTCTGAGCTTGGTGACTTGATTTTTCGATACGTTTTGCAGCATTTCTGAGATTTACGTTCGATTTAACGTTAAATGATGGTTTTCTAATGAATTCCAGCATAGCCACATCAACTGTTGCTGAGAAAATAAATTTAACCACGACAAGCACTATCACACAGTTGTACTTGATGAGTCACTGGTCTGCAGTACATTATTTATGGAAACCAGGATATGTGGATGTTTGTGTAAGCTATTTCTGTACTGCAAATATTTTTCAGATTTTTGTGTTACACTTAGTAATTGGTTGATTGATAGGGCTGAATCAAAAATTGATTTTCGCAATTTTCCAATTAATTGTTATTTATACTCGAATGAGCCAGTATTTATTCCCAAAATATCAAATTTGATCTTTTGCATTTGTGCCTTTACTTAGCAGGCATGTACGTTAGTGTTAAATGTTGTGTGTATGTTGTGGACGCACCTGGAAACGTCTGTATTTTCAGAAATACGTCTCAAGGTGTTTTCAGGTCTCATGCTGTGATGGATTTCATTTGATCAAACATAATAATTAAATATCTGCCAGAACTGAACATCCCTTCTTCTTTTTGTCTGTCAGAGAAGCAGCATGGTGGACAAGAACATCTACATCGTCCAGGGTGAAATCAGCACTGTCGTTGGAGCCATCAAGAGGAACTCCAGATGGAATACTCACACTCCTCTGGTAAGTTGAACAGAGCAATTGTTACCGTGTTTTAAATGAGTTAAGGTTACATTTACTAAAGATATGGAAATTGACTCGTGGCTGAGACTGAATTTCAGAGTTTTCTAGCCACCGAATTTCCAGGTTAATTGTGCAGAGTTCATCTCCAGTAATGTCAGACTCATATTTCAGCCAAGGAACACAGAAATGGCAGCAAGGTCCAAAGCAGATTTATTTGTGATGTCTGCAGGTATTCTACTCTCATTCACTCCAATATTTCACTATCAGCGGCAGCTGGCAAGACAGTAATAGTATTTACAGTCCTCATCAATATCAGTGGCATCCCCTGAATTTAAGTACACACTTCAGCATATCTTCAGAAATAAATGCAAATGAACCAAATTTGTATAATCAGAATATTTTAATAAAAGGTGCAAGATTACTTATCAAAAGAGGAAATAAATTTATTTAAGCCAGAGGCAGTTCTCTACAGTGAAGAAGAAGAATCTCTGGAGAAACTGTGATAACCAAACATGCCACAAACCTTCTTAGCTCTGGTTGTTAGAACTGAAAAACCTGTGATCAGTGACATCTCGGCGTCCACGTGTTGCTTCTAAGCCGGTCCCAACCTGCTTGCCAAGGTAATATTTGAAACTCGCACATGGCCAAATGCACAGTCAGGGTACCGCTGGCCAGACGAGGGAGGAAGCGTCAAAGGTGGGAGGCCCAATCAGAGCTGCGTTGAACAGCGTCATCCAGATATGCCTTGTAGTTTGGGATGGTGTCAAGGACCAAGTTTATGAGCCTCTGGAAGGTGACAGGGGGAATACACATTCCAAACAACACTACGCTCTACTGTACTGAACCTGCCAGTATCTCTGCAGCATATCCAACTTAGTGACAAGAGTGGATGAACCAATTAGTGGCTGTTGATACCATCAGGAATACACACCTGCTCCCATCTGACCTACAATCTGACAAACGCACAGTGCTCCAGGGGCGAGGGCTTCATTTAGCATGTTGTCTCAGGTCTGAGAAGGATTGTCACTGAATGTGGTTTTAAATCACAAATGAGTTTCTCAAGGTCAGTCATGTGATCAGCAGGCAGGGGGAGGCGGATAAGACGCCTGTCGCAGTCCGTCTTTGTTGCCAGGTTTGGAGAGGTCCCCCCGGCCAGGACGGTAATATCAGCCGGTACCTGGTTTCTGGTTAGACATGTGATAACGCAGTCCGTCACGTGGACCGTGAGGTGCTGACCGAGCCGATCCAGTAGCTGGGGACAAGACGAGCAGCTTACCGCCAGGCTTTTTGTCATGATGCTGTTTGGTTGTTGACTGGGAGGAGGTCAGCGCATCTTTAGCGAGGGTGCAGCCCTGCCAGACCCGCAGAGCCCCCCCCTAACAGTTTGACCACTCGGCACAACTTAACCTAAAGAATTCCCTGCGCAGCCTCTCACACGGCAAACAGGAAAAACGGAATGCCCCCGTCCCGGTCTGTCAGGGACTCGAGACAGGTGTTTGCACAGGATGGAGTTGAGGGGTTTGCGGAAACCTCTTGAATGCTCTCTGTGCCTGGGGATGATGAGTAGTAAATAACTTGCGCTAGGTTCCCAGGGTCTTACGCAAAACCTTCAGATGCGAAATGGGTTCCGAGTTTGCACAGTCCCGCGCAGAGTAGAGGTAGAAAGAACTTGAAGGCTTTTATAATGACGTCAGCAGCAGCTGGAGCGCTAAATGCCTCACCTGGACCTTTACCTTAACCCAGACCTTAACCTGATTGTTACCCCAAGCCTGAAACCAAGTCTTAACCCTGAGAAAGCAGTCTGGACCTGCGGGGACCTCAATTTTTTCCCCGCGAGTGACACATGTCCCCTTTTATATCCACTGGGATATAAAAGTAAGCGCACACACACACACACACACACCCCAGAGGAGGGATGGAGAAATGTTGTTACTGCAGACTTATTGTTTTGATATGTTTTTCATTGGAGGAAAAACATATCAAATGGATGGAGAGGATGGAGAGCATTATTTCGTGTTATCCAGATTTTCAACCTTGGGCAGATCCGGCTTTCCTCCGATACAAGTTCCCGATGCACACTCGCAGGGAGTTGAATGCTTCTTGACATGTATGAGGGGCGATCACACGATTCGGCCGCTCTTCCTGTTGTGCGCGAGCACAGCGACGCAACACCCGCTCACCTAGACTCCGGTCTGTGATGGAATTAAGCCCCCTACTCCCCTGTAACTGTAACATGCATGTTACCGGTCTGCGCGGACGTGACGCACCTGTACGTGGCCGGATTCTGTTTTTGCAGAAACGCAGTCTGCTCATCTGAGGGGAAGCACACTTCTGGGTTGAAATGGCTGAAAATGGGTCGTCTGTGAAGGAAGCAGGAGTGAGAAGCAAAATCACTGGCTGTTACTTTTAGTACCAGTATGGATGCTGCTTATTCTTTTAAACGTTTTGGCTCTTCTTTCGTACCCAGCCAGATCTGGCCCATATCACACAGTTTGCAGGTCACAGCAGACTCTTGTCTTCCTCATGATCACATCTGTCAAGAGTCAACATGTTGGGTTCTTGTTTGGAAGCAAAAATGTCATCAGTAGTTGTACTGGTACGAGTCAGCCGTGTCTGTTTCTATCACTGGAAACAGTTGATACATACTGAGACTGTATCAAACATGGTTGAACCTGAGCTGTATGGTAAACAGTGTTTCAGATGTCCTTCCTTGCTCCTGTCCTTTTCTCATCACGAGTGTTTTTTTTTTTTCTTGTGCCCAGGATGAAGAACAGGACCCGTTACTCAACAGCTTCGGCCACCTCAAGGACACCCTCAACAACACTAAAGGTGGGTGTCAGCTGGTTTCAGCCGCGTCTGAACCGGCCGAGCGTGAAAACGCCCCCAAGACTTCTCAAATACGAAATCACTAGAGTCTCACTCTGTCACTGTTCATCAAAGTATCCACAGTGGAAACCACAAGTCAAATTTTTTTTGTCTTTAATTTATTACTGACACAAAACTACCAGACAGACATTTGCATGAAAACTTCATTGGAGGTGGATCTTAGCCCACCTTAGAGGGGATTCAATTTTGGGAGCGATCAAGATCCAGATCCAGGAAATTCAACATGTGATCATTTCTCCACAAGTCCTGTCGCGTTCCTGTGCGTCAGTATCAGTAAATGTCCTGATTTTGAGAAGACAATGAAGGAAAATGTTACGTGGTGGTAAAATGCATTTGTCTCAGTGTCTCAATTTACCTGAGACACAGTACTGCTGTTCTGAGTACATTGCTTTACTCTTTAATATGAGAAACATCAGGGGACAGTATTTCAGTGCTCTCAGGAAAAGAATATAGCGATAATGTAATAGGAATTAAAAAGAATCATATTTACTGCATGCCAGGAGCATATTCTTCCACAGATGTTAGATTTTTGAATGATCGTTTGACAAACGTACATGATAGGAGACGTTCTGGGGGGGATGTTCAGCCTTGCGGGGGTCTGCGCCCTCCCAGCGCTTTCCAGTTAGAGTTGGTTAGTGAGCTTTTCGTTTAGTTACAGTCGGGGGAAATGCGACAGAATGAGGGAATAGGTTCCTTTCGTAGGCTGCTTCAGCCCTGACCTCGCACTCTGTGCTGGAGTCAGGTTTCCAGTTGGAAAACTGTGAGACAGGGTGACATTTGTAAAACACTCACAACTGACATAACGAAGGGCCGAGGGTTTGAGTTTGAACCGCTCTATCGCTGAGCGTGTGGCGAGCCTGAGTGTGTATTGCAGTGGGCCGACCCCCACCCCCACCCCCCCCACCCCCCCACCCCCCGCCCCCCGGTTCTGAGAGACCCAAGCTGGCTCCGAGGACAATCCCGCATGTTGTCATGCCTTTGCAATGACAGCGCTGGCAGCTCCCACAGCCCCCTGCTCTGCAGTTGTACGAGGAGCGAGAAATGGGAAAGATGCAGCACATGGAAGCGCGCGGCCCGAGCCCCCACCGCTGCTCGTCCTCCTCCGGGGAATGCCTCCTCCGCCCCTAAGACGGACAGGCGCTGCTGGCCCGGGAGGAATCCACTGTACTGGTTAACCCTGCTGTTCGCTGCTCTTCCCCCAGTAACCCTTTCCCTTCAGCCCCCCGAGCTCCAAAAGCCCACGTCCCTCTGTGAACACCCTTTCAAATCATTCCATTACGCTGCCTCTCTTTGGCCAGAATGGAAGTCGAATATGAAATTGAAATATTTTTTCAGCTTTTTTTTTTTTTTAGGGCATTTGCATGAAGTAATGAGTCCATGTCAAGGATGTTTGAAGGCTTGGTTGCATCCTTAAGCCCAAATCCCCTCTGCACCCGGCCTCTCAAATGTTCCTCCCGTGCCCTGATGAGAGACAAAATAGAGCTCACGTAACCACAGCAGAGCTGAATTCTGTGCTTGACAGACTGATCAATTTGTTTTGTTTTTCAGCGGGCGTAACAACCTAATAGATCTCTGTAGCCGTGGGTCTCGGAAACGCGGCAGTATTTTGGTCGGAAGTGTTGCGGGTGGGCTGCGTTGCGCCGCTGCTCTGAGGCTTCGCCGCAGCCCAGCTGTCTGCTTAATGAAAGCACGGTAATTTCATTCACTCCGCTGCGTGTCTCTGTGCCCTCTAACAACAAGAGCCGTCCGGCAAAGGAAACATGAATTAGTCCCCGCAAGGTTTCTCAGCCCCTGCCCGTCTCCCTCCTCTTATTTTCTCCCTCTCGCCACCGCTCTCTGTTGCTCCCCCTCCGTTTGGCCGAGGGTCTCGGCGCTCTGGCGGCCCCGCTCTGTTGTACCTCCTTGTGATTGACGGGACCATGTGCCACGGGGCTGAGTGGTGCAGCTGGAAGTATATCATCTGCAATTTTAGTTGGGTAAATATAGCAGGGAGTCTTGTCAAGCAGAGAGATAAATTGTTCTGGGAAAGGAAGTGTTGCCTCTCTTTTCTGAAAGCAGGAGGAAAAAAAAAAAAAAAAAAAAGTTTCCCTCAGCCCCCTGGAAAATGTAAGGTCCTCTCTCTGCTCCCGAACAATGAGAGCACAGTTGAAGGAGGGCAGCGATGGACCATGTGTTGTGATGCCTCAGCTCCATCTTGCTCAGTCAGCTCGGCAAATCAGTCCCAGGAAGCGGGAGCCTTCCCCCTGATTAAAACGGGGGCGGCTTGGATCGAGCGTGATATCTAATGCCCCGTCCCTAACCTCATTCGACCCGTGTAATCCACTGCTTTCCACAGTTTGGTGGCGAGCATCTGGCTCGCAAAGAGTCACGGTGTTTTTTTTTTTTTTTGTCCCGCAAACGTCTGGGACGCAGCGGCACATGCGTCGTACTTATACGTTACAACAAATGGATAGATGAGACCGCGCACGGCCACTTGGTGGACATGAGGGCAGTGAGACGCCACGATAAGAAGACACGCGCCACTGGGAAAAGGACAAGTAAAATGACGTGAGGCGCGAGCAGCGAGACTAGCTCCCGTTGTTGAAGGACGCAGCGTTACCTGTGCGCTTGTTTGCTCCTTAGCTGGAGTGGCTACGCGCAGTCACCCTGAAACTGGGCCGGGTTCGGACCCCGCAGACGTCGCCGAACGCCATCGAAGTCGCCGAACGTTTCCGACGCTTTTATTTTCCCGACGCTCATGGCGTCGGCGAACACTTGGCTTAGCAGGGCCGTAGCCGTCGCAGTGTCATGAATAGCCACGTGGGTTGTGTTAAGTCTCACCCAGGCACTATGGTGGAATTGAAACAAGCAAGTGATGGTGACAAATTGGCTCTAAGATTTGAACTGCTCCCGTTGTTGACTAGCTTGTATATTGACATGCAGAGAACCCCGACATCTCAAGCGCTGGTTTGAGTGACAGATTGAGTCTTTGTCTCTGACTTGACATTGACGCTGGTGGTGGTGGGGGGGGGTGTCTCCTGTGTGGGATCATCATCAATCAGACAAATCTGCCTCAGTCTCTTTCTGAATAATTCTGTGGCTTTATTTCTTTCCGGACTCTCCCTCAGACAGTAAGAGAGTTCAGAGAAGAGCCTTTGATTCTGACATACAATGTAACCCCCCCGCTCACTTCTTTTTCCCCAGTCGTACCTTTTTTATGCAGAAGTCACTGAGCCTCGGCTTCTCAAATCTTCAATTCCTTCCTCCCGCCCTCCTCGTCCATCAACCCCCTCCGCTGCAACGAAGGGCAGATCTTTTTTTTTTTTTTGACAAGCCTGCTCCTAAATCCCTTCATTTTTATTCATACAAATACAGGTTTAGAGCCCCCTCGCAGCCCCTCAGATACAAAGCCAGAGTGGCCTTTTGACTGACAGCTTTCTCCTTTTCATCCAAACACTAACGAAATTCACAAGCACACCTCTAATTGACCTGAATCACCAGCACGGCACCAGAGAGACGTATCGGGGGGGGGGGCTTGGCAGTGGATCTGCGGCATGAACATTGTCGAGGATGATTTGATGACTCTCCAGCTGACCTTTTAAATAATTATCCCGGTTTTCCCCAAAGCAAAACGCAGGATTGTAGAATTATGGCAAAAATAATGTGTCTTTAATTACGTAGTTATATTTGTATCTGTTCAAATATAATGACAGTACTCAGCGGCACCAGTACAGTTTTTTTCTCCCCCCCCCCACATAGCCAAATCCACGTGCTCCTGACAACCTCGCTAATTCCTCACATTTCACCGTCGTGTCCGTCGGCACGACACAACGCACACATGCCGCCCCCTCTTAGTCTCTTTTCAAGGTCAAGCTCGTACGTCTCGGGCGCTCCCCTCCAGGCGGGCGCTGGCCGGCCTCCGGTGGGGGGGTCGTGGCCCGAGCGCTCGGGGGAGGGCGGTCGCGACCCCCCCCCCACGCTCCTTCCTCCTCTCGCCGAGCCCTTCCTCTTCCCTGCCACCTGATCTTCACACACATATATCACTCCCAGTTGAAGCGGCCGAGGGCAGCTGGCAGCTGCCGAGGAAGGGGGACCATAATTCATGTCGCTCAGCCACTTATGCAAATATGTTTACTCATGAAGGCATTCTGAGCAAGGAGAATCTGCCTCATGGCAATTCTTTACACGTCTGCCGCGTGGCCCCGGTGTCCCGTAGCTTTAAGCGCGAGCTCCCGGGTCAGCTTCTCAGCCCCGCTGTCAGTGTTATTTTTATGACCTGACAAACTGAGCGGGTGGAGTTGGCACCTACGTTCGTTTCTTGCCGGGCTTGACATTGTGGGGTGTCGTACCTGGATACGTGACTGTTTATGAGTAAGCGTGCACGTCAGAAAACCTAATAGCTGCAGTTGGCGAATACCTCTACTGTGTTACTGACCCATCAGACTGATGTCCTGCTAATTTGTTTAGTCTCGATCCCAAAGGGGGTCCTTTATTTTTTCTTTGTGTAACTGCAGCACGTATGTAAGTTGATGAATTTTTACAGAGGATCTTGACGATTCTGTAGAAACTAAGGATTTTTCCTTTTTCTTATTTCAACAATGAAGTTAATCCAAAATCCATTCAGAACAGACTACGGTCTGTTGACGTTCTGCTTCATGTGCCGGTCTGAGGGATTGGCCAGTTGCTGGTCGAGCCACTAACCCACAGGTTTCAGGTTAGCCTGATGCACAGTGCCAACGTTCATTCTCCAGCTAATACAGCAGGTCTCATCTGATCCGTGATCACTCGTCAATTTCGACTATTGATTAATCAAGCAACATTTGTATGATTTATTACTGTGTTAAAAAAAAAAAAAAAAAAAAAAAAAAGCCATCCTGAGGTGACAAATTGCTGGTTGTGTCTGGCCAACGTGGTGGATTATACAGGTGTTATGGAGTGGCAAGCTTCTGGCCTTACAGTTGAACACCTCCCCATCAAGAGAAGCGTGATTAATGGCCGCGGCTCCCCGTCCCCAGACAGGCTGCCACCTAGTGCTGGTTAGTAGCTGTAAATCTGGCCAGTTAACGGCGCCCTAACCGGGGACTGACAGGAAGGCTTAGGCCCAGTGTGAGGAGGGGATGCAACTGTTGTCCTATCTCAGAGGCTCTCAACAATGTGCTGAGTGGATGGAGAGTCCCAGCAGAAGGCTATTAATCACGCCGCCTGGGGTGTCTGTTGGGTGGGTGGGTGGGTGGGTGGGGAGAGGGGGTCGGGCTCAGGCGCGGAGGGAGCTGAGGGTTGAGGGTGCCGTGGAGAATCTGGACGTGCTGACAGGAACAGTGGGAAAGATGTGAGCAAAACAAACTAGCCCCACATAAGCCCCAAAAGATGGAGGAGGAGGAGGAGGAGGAGGTGGAGGTGGAGGAGGTGGTGGTGGTGGTGGGGGGGTCGGCAGGCGGGACCGGCTAAACAAGAAACGTGCTCCACATTCACACAGTGGCCTCCAGCACGGATGGAGCAGTTTGAGTTTGTTTGAATCACACTGCATTTGCTGTTTGATGAAATCTGATTGGATAAGATCAGTTAATGTTATCTGCATCACCTCTGACCTAGTCACACATCAGCTCCATTCCACCACCAGCTCTATTTTATGCAGTCGGTTTCATTTGAATTGTTTTTTACAGTATGTTAGAGCATTTCAGCAATCATTTGTGAATGGGTCCTCCACTCGTAGTTATTTGTGTCTCCTTGTGCGTCACCTGACGCTCAGGTTGTCATCGCCAAGCGGTGGAAAAAGCGGACCTTTGGGTTGAGGTTGTTATGTCGGACTCCGTCATGGATTTCCACCGAGTGTCGCTCGGTTTATATTTACTCGAAAGAGCGCGCGGGCAGTCCGAGTATCTTTCCTGTGTTAAATATGATAAATAAAATGCCGGTGACACTTTTACGCTTTAAACGCGTTCCACGTCTCCCCGGCCTTTAACAGCGTGGTGGACGTGTGCGGCGGCGCGGGCCGAATCGAACCCAGTCCGGTCGAAATAACAGCACGCCGCAGCCTCGAGCTTTGCTCCGCGCTGCGCCGCTCTGTGCTAACACTTGCAGAGAGGTTAGCTTAAGAGTTTATTGCTTGAAAACAGCCCAGCATAAATAAGGCTCAGCGTGCTAATGCCGCGGAACTGCAGCCTGACTTTGCGTCGCGCGGACAGTGCATAAGTCACGGCGAGTTAACGGCTCCTCCGCCGCTCTCGTTTCAGCGGGGCTGCTATACTGGTGGCTGTAAAAGGTGTTTGCGAGGACAGGGACTAAAAAAAGGGGGGGGGTCTTCAAATGTGCTGCACCTTTGACAGAGCCCTGTAATTCCATATTGACAGTTATATAGGGTAAAGTGACACTGGGCGGCACGCTGCCCCGCCGATCATTATCATAAACATACAGTATCGTGCGGGGCGGAACCACGATGGAAGGTCAGCGAGCAGGGATTGAGGCTGCGGGTTGATAATCCGCAGCAGGACGGTAAAGCTGCTCAAATCAGACTCCGCTCCAGCACTAACGGTGGAAACAGCGCCAGTGTGGTGGGGTCGGGGGGGGTGTGGGTGTGTGTGGGGGGGGGTTGTTGTGGTAGAAAATAAGGGCCCATATTAGTATTTCAGAGAGGCACCGTCTTGCTGTCTTGCTTGTGTGGCGCTCACATCCTTAAGCCTTCGGTGTCTCAGTGTGAATCCCACAATGCCTTGATGGACTGGGTTAATAAACCTCTCAGCAGCCATCGCTCCCACACACACACACACACACACACACACACACACACACACACACACACACACACGTGAAGTCTCTCAGCACACACACACACACACACACACAGCTGCTTGTTATTTCATGCCCCATAAGGGTGCTGTGACCACGGACATTGTAATACACATATCCAATTAGCTAAGCATAGCATCACGCACCGGTCTCAAGCTGGGAATCTCACAGACGCATACATGCTCACTTGTACCGGACATATTTTCATGTCAGTGTCGGGTCAGGAAGCGCCGCTTCGCTGCAGTTTCAGAGGGACTCCGGTCACGTCCAGCGTTGGGTTGAATCATTTCTCTCTCCAAATGTCAGTCCTTGCTGACTCCTGCGCTATGGAGCCACTTCATACTGCTCACCGAGCGTTTGCGGCATCAGAGCGGATCTAATGATCTTCTGGTTTAGTACGACAGTATTTTTGGAAGCAGGTTTGGTTATGGTGCGATGAAGGCAAGATCCGTTTTCTGTGTAGTACGTTTCAAAAGGAAGTAACATGCAAATCATTTTGATGGAAATGGAAAGGAGTTCAAAAAATAAGAGAGTAAGTGTCACGGTGCAGCGTAAGAAAGGCCGAGGCAAACAGGAAAGGCTTCAGTCGCCATTTCAAAGAGCTCCAAGTCGCAGCAAGACCCGCGCTTCATAACTGAACGTTGCTCCTCCACGTGGAGGCCCGACTCTGACCGAGACCAGACGCTCCCATTTTGGCCCGAAACCATCCAGAGCTTTACAAACTGACAGCAGCCTTTTGAAACCAACCTGGGCCACATCTGAGCCAAAGCAACCGGAGTGAATGAAGTTTAAACGGATCGTTTCTAATTTTAACGCTCTAAAGTCTTAGCTTTTATGAAAAACCATGAAGAGCTGACTGTAACCAATGAGGAGTTCTTAACATATTGTAAGGGATTCTTTTGGCAAAAATACAGAACACCTTCATTTAACACATCAATTTAATTTCAGTGAAATGTGTAGGTGCGCTCTGCGCAGCATCCGTATGGTTGACATCCACTCAGAGGTACGAGGCCCTCTCCTGCGGGTGGATGGCCAGAATTAGAAAAAGCCCTGCTATTTCTGGGCTGCAGCTGGGCGTCCGAGAGGAGCGCGCTGCAAAGGTGACATGGGTCAAAAATGTGTCGTGGACGGACGGCGGCGGGAGAGAGGAGGGCAGGCGTGCTGGTGGGCGTGTGCGAAGGGGGGAGGAAGGGCGATCAAACAACTGGTCCCATTTCACGGCGCAAATATTGAGTCGAAAAGAGGCGACACATGCGGCAGGAGCGCTTTAAACTTGTTGACGCGCCCCGTCTTAAATAGAGCGGGATCAACGCTGCCGATAACAAATTTTGACAAAAGCCGCCCCTGCTGACAGGGGAGCGAGCTGGACGGGCCGGCGTGGCCCGGGCAGCTGACGACCAGACACGCTAACAACCTGGGACAACAAGAAGGTGTTGATTGCTCTAAAAGCAGAATAGACCCGACGATGTGTCGAACTGTGTTCGCTCCCTGTTCGCCACTCTGCTGTGTTTGATGTGGCTGCATCAGGACAGAAGTATGACGTGGCCGTTTCCGCAAAGATAATGCAAATAGCTTTGAAATGATGCAGCGTTTTTAATTTTTTTTAATTGAATATATTAAAACACTCACAGGCTCCATTCACAGCCAGGCAAAATGATGTTGTTGCATCTATTTCTGCCCTTTATCAACCATAAAGGAAGAAATCCCTCGTTACAGTGGTGGTAAAGTAATGCTCACCTGGGTGGAGGTAGTTTTTATATATATATATATATATATATATATATATATATATATATATATATACATATATGAAAGGCATATGCAGTGATGTGTGCGTCTGGTAGTTATTAGGAACTCTGTGCTAATTAGAGATGGACGTTTACGTGACATTGTGTTTTGCAAGCCAAATGCATCATAGAATACTTGCGTATATATATATATAGCGTTTTTATTTCTTTCAAAATGAACAATATGGTTTGAATAGGAAATAAGTGAAGTTTCCAAGTTAAAGTGAGACCATGACGTTTGAGTTGTAGCAAGCACTCGCGTGTGTGTGTGTGTGTGTGTGTGTGTGTTCCCCCCCCTCGCCGCAGTTTAAATATACCTCTGTGGTTTCAACACAGGTGGTAATAATGTAGTGAACAGCAGTTGGAGATATCTGTCCCCAGATTTGTCCATTGTACTCCATAATCCCCTGCGAGAGGAGCCACGCTCTGGCCAGCGCCCGTGTGCAGCCATCCCAGCTATGCACGTACGACTATCTTGGTTTTAAACAGTAAAAATTCCTGCTAAACTGGCAGGAGCTGAGCACGTTACGAGCGGTGAAATGTTACCAAATTTATGACCTGGAAGGAGATCTCCTGGTTCGCGAGGGTGGGGCGGGCTCAGACGCAGAGGTCGAGAGAGGGTGAACTTGTGAACCGGTGGGCATCGTTTTTACTGTTGAAGTCAAGTATAGGTCAAACTAATCCAGGGCTCCGAGCACAGATTCCTCTAAACTTAACACCGCAGACGCGTGTGTCTGGGGCTCCGTGCTGCATGCGCTCTGAGAAAACAGGGCATCCCAGTGGTGCGTTTGCACTTTCTTCCAGGGGCCGGAGCGCTTTGAGAGGAGTAGTCCACCCGGCGGCCTCGTTTAAGGGCCGACGCGCGACGCGGTGAGGGAAAGACCACCGCGAGGCGTCGTAGTCGTGTGTTGAGCTGCTGGAGGAGCTTCACTTTCCCTTTCACGTTGATTCTACAGGTGTCTGGGTCCAAAATCTCCCACAGGTTCTCAGGTCGCACCATGTGATTCACGTCACTTTCATATTCAAAGCGTTCAGTGACCCGCGGGCCTTACGGGTCAGTTTTTGGGCTCTTCACACAGGCATAATTTGAGTTTCATTGTGTAGCTCTTTATTGTAAAACACCTAATTTTTGTCGCTGTTTAGAAGAGGCTTTTTTAGCCCTAATTCTGGTCGGACTCATTTAGTTCTGCATCAAATTAGATTCTTTAAGTAAATGTTGATTACATGTTTGTTACATACCAGCTGTTGACTACTAAATTTAGCCCAGTTAATTTCCAAATACAGAACAGCCTGGCTGAAAAAGATTAAGCGTGTAAGCCTAAAGCGTTGGGTCCGAAACAAACGGCGACCCACCTGGGAGGTCGTGACCCCTGAGATGATGGGAAGACGCGTCACCCGCCGCGCTCGTGGATTTGCGGTCGTGTCGCGACCGCAACATCGTAACACCCGTAAAGATGAGGAAGACAAAGCCAACGAATGCCGTGCCGGTGACCATGGAAAGTGACGGTCAGCGTCGACTGCAAACTGCTGCCAGCAGAATGTTTTGTCGGAGAGCACAGACTCGTTTAGTGTCTGAGTTTAGCACACACACACTTTCTGCTATGTCGACTGTGTCTTTTGCAGATTCTGTGTATGGGCAAAGTTTTTTATTTTAGTTCCAGTGCGGGTCTGTGACCACTATAGTGAAATTGCCTCACAGCCAGAGCTTTCTGCCGGGGCCTTGTGGCGTTCTCTTCCCCTTTTCATCCAGGATCTCCCGCAAAACTGGGCAAATGTTGCCGTGCGAACGCGAACGTTTCTTTCTGTGGGTTGGAGTCGAACTGTTGTTTCTTTCTGCAGAATCCCGCGGATTAGGGAAAGGTGTGAACGCGCGTTTGTTTTCCAGCTGCGCCCGCTCATCCAGACGCTGTCTGTCGCTCGCGCCCCGCAGACCCACGCCATCTTCTTTAAAGGTGACAAAAGGGATAACCAATTGTTTTTCTGTTTATCAGAGGTGACATGACCAGTGGCGCAAGGGGGCGAGGAGGCCCTGTGTTGCCATAGCTAAATATACATCCCTGACAGCTCCATAATAGGTTCCAGGAAGTTCAGTCGAAAATAAAAACAAAGCAACATTTCTAGCTGATTGGCTTTGAAAGGCCGTTTTTCCTTGCTGAATGGGAAAAATGTGGACTTCAGCATTCCATGGCCGTGATGCCAGTCGGATTGGATAGGCGCAGCCTTGCGTGTGCAGAACGAGCCCGGTGAGTGGGAGACACATTGCACTGCAGAAACCAACTTTATGGGAAAGAATTTGTCTACATGTTTGAAAGAGCTTACAGCGTGCAAAAAAAAAATAAGAGCATCTGTTTGCCTCTTGTCTCTTGTTGTATGTTATTTTGAACTTTGCACGTTGCTGTGTTTTTAACCTAACACAGTGAGGTTTTCAGACATTAGTTATATTGACATTGGCAACTTTTTTTTTTGTTGTACTTTTTGTAGTGTAGAACATTGAGGCCCACCGTTTAGTGGTTTGCAGCGAGTGGAAACCATATACTACCATATACCATATGCCCTGGGTTACGTTCGGTTTATTTTCACTTTAAAGTTGTTTTTTTTTTTTTTTTTTAAACTTTGATTTCACTCTACAATGCGTGACTGCGCGGCGGCGCTCGCCTTCTCCTTCCACCCGGAGCGGCAGCGCAGGCGGAAGTCGCAGGAGACAAAACGCCACGCTCGCCCCTCGGCATTCCCTTGCGAGAGCAGGCCGACGAGACAGCGTGTTTACAAACACCTTCGCCTCTGCGCACAAAATTTAGTCATGAATTCATAAAGATAATGCACTCCCTGGACCTCGTCCCATTCGCTCAGCTGTCTGACATTACCCCGCAGTATCTGTTGAGGAGCCACTTACTGCCCCGTGGTTTAGAGTTACTTTACTCCTGGCAAACAGCCTCAGTATTAGACTCCAACATCCCTTTGGTAAATTATGTTTGTATTCGCATTTTTTTTTTTTTCCTCTTTCTGACTCTCGAGTTTGGTTAAATTACGTGCTGAGAGATGTTTTATGACAAACAGCAAGCCCTGGGGAAGTGCACTTTATACATCAGTGGAAGTGAGCTGCCATGTGAACAGCAGTGAAGTGGCTGGCTTTTTTTTTTTTTTTTTTTTTCCTCCTCCTTAAAAACCCACTCAGCCCCTTCTCCAGTTGACATGCCGAGGAAAAATGCAGAAAGCGTCGGACAGCTTGTTCGAAAGTGATTTACCGCTTTCAGTAGATCCGGTATTCAGGATATATTCATTTGTACGTAGATCTACAAATGTTAAAAAAAAACCAAAACAAAACAGAACAAAACACAGAATGCCTCTCTGAAGCGGACTTCCTCCTTCATGTATAAGTGAAGAGGTGTTTCAGCAGCGTGATCCCCCGGCCCTGCGCTCTCCTCAATCCTGCCCCTCCGCCCCCAAGTTTCCCCAAAGCTGTCTCTCGTATGGCAGACACGCAGGCCCACAGGGGAGTAATTTATGACAGTTGTCGCCTTGGTCTGCTAAGCCAGCACGGGACATCTCCAGCCACTCCGAGCGGGGCAATTCAGCGCCCCGGCGGGGATAAACCCGATCGGCTTTAATGTTTCCCCGCCGCCGAGCCTGTGTGGCATCAGCGGTTAGAAATGTCCCCTGTAAGCCTCTGTTGTTCAAAAGTCACCATGTGTTGCTATGGAGAGAGCAACCTGTTGCACGCGGAGGGCTTACATGACACCGAGGCTTACGTAGGCTTGCCTTTTGTGGAAAGCGCTGTTATGAAATGCAAGTGGCATTACAAAAAAAAAAAAAAGGAGCCAACATCCAACTTCTTTTTATTTCAAGAATAAAAAGAAGTCACAGTTGCGTCCGATAATGTTCGCAGCTTTGTGCGACAGAAAATCCAACATCTTTGTGCAGCTATCGGCCAGGTGTGCAGAGTTGTTAAAGAAGGCCGCGTCATATCAATACTGCGGCCAGATCAGCGTAATCGTTTTGGACCGGTACTGCTGGGATTCAGATGAATTAGTATGCATAAAAAATAAATAAATAAAAAGGAGAGATGTGACAAATTTAGAAGGCTACGCCTTTATGGAGCCATCCCGAGCATGGAATGCCTTGAGGGAGCGATTGTTATCCCCACTTGAACAATTGGTCACGTTTCACCCCTCTCCACTCCATGATGGCAGACTTTCAGTCAGTGTAACTGCCTGGATCAGGACGTTTATTTAGAGGTCGACTGGTTTTTGACTTTTTTTTTCCAGGGCCAATACCGAAAACCAATTTTTGGAACCAGTATAGAGAAGCAGTAAAAAATGAACATCCAAACCTTCATCACAAGTGCATCACTTTTAGTGGATCTGACAATCTGCCACCTGAGTGTGTGCATATCTGGAATTAGCAGCTGACTGGCTCGCACTCGTGATGCGTAACCAATCAGACGGTGCTGTGGGCGGGACATTGCTTGAGACCATAGGGCGGTGACTGCACACAGGGAGCGGCACATTTTAAAATGAATTCAGGTGATTGATTTCTAATGCTGAATATCAGATCTGTAAACCTGAATCATCATCATCATCATCATAATAATAATAATAGTAATGATAATAATAATAATAATAATAATAATATGCTCTGCCCACAGGTAGCTGTATAGATTATAGAAGACAGCACAGAGTTTTTTATTATACTATAGAGTTTATTATTATTATTTTTTATTTGATCTGTTTTAATGCCTGTACAGTGTCATGTGACGTGCAGTTTAACACAATGATGCAGCTTGGATTATTGACAAATTTAACAAATAGTTGTGTTAGCAGAATGAGGAGAACCTCGGCCCGGGGACCTGGACCTTGTCGTGGGTCGGGACTGGTCACTCAGTGGACCCTGAGGCTTTCACTACCCAGGGAGTTCATCCCAGCTGCTGAGGTGGAAAACTGTAGGGAGGCCAGGCTTTCGACTTTGTGTGTGTGTGTTGCAGACTAACCAAACAGCATGTGGTCCTGGAGATGGATCGGCAGCCAGGCTTTTTCTTTGGCACGGTTAAACCAACTCAATGCTGTTTAGGAAGAGACTTACTTATCTGCTGGCCAGCCCCCCCCCCCCCCATCAGACCACCCACCCCTCCAGCCCAGGGTAAACTGAAACAGCCAAGATTAGTATTAATCCCTCTTAATGCAGTGGCTCATAATTAGGTGACTTGAGACTAAGCCGTCCCACCTAACTGCGGCGATTTATTAAACACACACCGAGGATTTGCTGTCAATGCTGGGAGGGTATAAAGTGAGCATCATGTCTGAATACAGCGCGATCAGCCCGTTAATACGGGTGAGCCTGATGAGAGTGGCTACATTCAAATGAGGGGAGATAAAGGCAGACGAACGCTGCGCCCCTCAGCGCGCCGCACTGCGCAAACACACAGCGAGCGCAGACCTGTATGAAGCGAAGTAAACGTTTAAGCAGCGCTCGCGGTCACGACGTCGCCGTCGGCCGAATCTGAAATACCATGGAGCGCATTTTCTCGCCCCGGGATCATCTCTCCCTTCATACCACACGGGGGCTGTTTTAACTTTGGGGCCCGTGTGCTGATTTACTGCCGTACGGTCATCCTGGCCCGGCACCTCAGCAGCAGTTAAAATGCCACCAGTGATGGTACAGCTGGCTGTGACAGTAATGCTAAGAAAATCGTCCGTGGCCCCGAGGATGGATTTCACTCTGGAGCCGTGCCAGAGATTTGGAACTCTAGATGTGATCGGCGTCGGCCTCCTCATGCCGTGAGGACGGCGGCGGCGGCGTGTCGTCACGTCATGACTTAATTGGGTAATATTGATATGAAACCAGAGATGGACGGAGATATTTTTAGATTGAGATTGCGCTGTCAAATAAATCATCGTAAATCAGCGACTGCCTTCGGTCGTCATGTCACCTGATGTCTGATTCCAGGTGGCGGCGCCGGTGCCAGCTTGGCTCTGTGTTCCGACAAACAGAATTAGCAGTTACTGCGAGCGGGAGGCCGGCGTCGGCGCCGTGGTGTTTACACCAAAGTCAGACCCAAAAATCTTGTTTTTGAATCCTTATTGAACTAAACTACTAGATTTCTGCATTTGCACAAGTCAGCTCTTAAATAACTCAGACTCAAGAGTCCATTTACACCTGGACTCACATATTGTGGCCTGAACTGCAGTTTCTACTGTAGGTTAATAAAAATGAGGTGACTTATTTGAGTGTGTGTGTAGGATCGAGTGGCATCTGGTGGCCCCTCCAAGGCCTTCAGGTAACGTGAAAACGGGAGCGGACCCGGGCTGCCACAGAAACACGGCGGTGCGGTGCGTTGGACGTGCTCGACGCGACGCGGACACGAAGGCGTCTTCTAAACTACCAAAACTACCAAAACACAGCAGTTCCACGTGGTTCTTATATGAACGAACTGAGCTGCATCCACTTAAACCCACACTGGTTTCCTTAGAGAACCAGACGTCGATGGTGGAAGTGGCAGCTTGCAGATCCTGCTGACATTATCTGAAGGTTTTTTCACTCTTCCTCTTCTTCTTCTTGCTGATTAAAAAAAAAAAAAGATCTCCCTTAGAGATTTGTTAGTTTTGGCAGTTTGCTTATTGGGTTCCAAAATTTAATTTACAATCTTATCAAATTGAAATGTAAATTTCATCTTTTTTCGCAGTACTGTTGCGCTGCGATGCCACTTGCCTGTTTTAGGTCCCCCCGGTTTGGCCAGTCATTAACAAGCTGTTGTGGCCCACAGTGTTACCTCTGTGTATTGCACAATGTTGTGTAAAGTCCACAGCCTGCAGTTCCCGGGAGGGGGGGGGCTGTTTCTGAGATACCGCTTCTTGTGCCGTCACGTCACTGCAGCCAAATCATTCACTGGACAGTCGAGCACGACGAATAAAGTTGTTTAAAGGTGATGCATTTTAAAGATCGTGGATGTGGGTTAGAATATCGAGGCGAAAAAAAAAAACAGGCAGTAAATGTGAAACGCCTTGTTTCACGTGAAGAGGCCCTCTCCGTCCGGCTGCAGTTTGTGCAGCGCGGCGGCCGTGTGGGATTCGCAGCCGGAGTCGGACTGTGCAGCGCGCCGTTTCTGGAATCTCTCCGGCCCCGCGGGAATGCCATTAGTGGGGAGCTGAAGGAGTGCAGCAGGTGAAACAAATAAGGACGATAACACCGCGCACGCGCGCGCGCACAGATACACACACACACACACACACACACACACACACACAGCTTTGTCTCCGCCCTGCCTGCGCCTCGCTCTTTTTCCTCTCTTCCCATATCTCCCATATTCTTTCTCTCATCAGCTCCTATCTGTCCACATTCTGTTTTCCCTCAGTGCCACTTGGCGTGCTCGCTCTGGAAGTTATTCCGCTCTTGTTTGTACGCACAAAAAAAAATCACCCATTTGTCAAAAAAAAAAGAAGACGCAAACTGCTGTTGTAATCTTCCTGTTGCGAGACCATCTGCGTCTTGGCCTTAAAGCGCAGCCCGACCAGAACTGGACACTGACACGGGAAACAATCTGGACTTTTTTTATGTTTGTAACCGTGATAGATAATGAGACGGATATTTGCCACGTGAAAAATTCCTCTTCCTGCTTTTCTGTACTGTACTTGTTATTTCTACAGCGGAGGGTGTTTCCCCCCCACTTCAGCACCATTGATCTCTCTGTATAATATCATAATATCCAGTGTAGAGCGTGACCGATTTAAGCTAACTGCTAATAGGTCGGTGTGTTTATAATGGAAGACAAGTAGCAAACCATGAAAGAAGGGAAAAGGAGCGGGAGAGAGCGTGGAGTCAACAGTTTTTTGGATCTGTGTCTTCGTGGTTCGATGTGCTTTTTCAAATGTAATCAGTTACTTCAGCGGTAGAGAAAAAAAGTAACTAGGTATATGCACCCAAAGGTGATTTTAATCTAGCTTGCCGTGAAGCTGCAGTGAGTAAGTGATAAATGCTTGCAGTTAAGCAGTTCATGTTTACCATGTACTCGTTCTGCGTACGTACTGAATATATTACACCTGACCTCTTACACTGGGAGTTTGTCTGAAAAGATTAAAGTTTAGAACTGATTCTAACGTCTGACCATCACCTCCCCTCTCCTCTGGTCCTCTGTCCTCTTTGTTTCCTTGCAAGTGTGAATGGTGTGCTTCCTTAAGGGGGGGATCCAGACAGAGCTGTGTGCCGGTCTGCTGGCCGCCCCCAGTCCCCACCCCCCCAGACATATGACCGTCTCCTCACCCCGCCCAGCATCTTAAACACACACACCCATTGGCAGGATGAGCTACAGGTGATAACGCGACCCTGGTGCATGGAAATGAAAGGGTGAAGCACAAAGACATTTAACCAAAATCCACTCCTATTTGACACCGTTGGTATCCAGATGACTTAGTTCTTTAGAAGCTGCGGCACAAAAGCGCTTCCCTCCCGCGCTCATACGGGAACGTTCGCGGGCACTCCCACAGGTTTGAACTGAGCACGATAAAACATCCGTTATTTATAAATACACCGAGCGTAAAGTATGTCCATCCATCAGACGAGGGGACAGCGGGCTGTGAAACACATTAAGTGGACGACGGGGGCCGGGCCTCTGCGCGAAGTATGCAGCATAGAAAATACATTTTATGTACAGGATAACAGGTGCAGAGCAGCGCGGTGGCTGGCAGGCTCCAGCCCAGCAAGGTTTGGTAATGAAGTCATGCTGTTTGAATGCACCTGCTTTATTTTTACTGGCTCTGCTTTTTCTTTTCTTTTTTTGACGTGTGTGTGTGTGTGTGTGTGTGTGTGTGAAACACGATTCTGCTGAAAGGAACCGTCTTTGAATCCAACAAATGATTTTGGTCATATTGCAGAGACTTTTCCAGCGTGTCTAGTTTGATAGCAACAGCGACAGAAACCCAGATCACTTGACTAACTCTTTCACTCCCACCACCAGCAGTGGGCTATTTTCAATCTCTGACTACCATGGCTTCACCTCTGATGTGACAAGATAATATCTCACCACCAACACGCGAAGGCCACGGCCAGTCCGTAAGGGTCGCAGATACTCCGCTGACTTTTTACGTTTACAGCAGCTGTACTCGCATATCATTTACTATACATCGCTTGAGACTATAACGCCATTTTTTTCCCCACAATATTTGATATTTGATACGTTCTGATCCAGAATTGGTCGGGAATCCTTCGTTTCCCATCGCACGACCCAGAGCATCTATTCATGCGTCTTCCCTTCCTGATGAGCGTCTTTCAGCATCCACACTTTCACTTTTCTCTAATCCCGTGACTGGAAAACAGGCCTGTATGTGCGAGAGAGGTTATGTAAATGACCTTATACACTGTGATCCAATAACAGCAGCTCTCTGAGTTTGAACTCCAGATACATTTACATGACCTTTTTAAAATATAGCGCTCGCAACACCGTGGTGGCCTGTGTGCCTGAATTGCTTAACCCTTCACACGAGCCTCATCGCCTTGGCTGTAATACCTCTCTGTTGCGCACACACACAAACGCACAAACTCTCTCACGCCTCATTAAAAGGGGGAGCCCGGCGTCGTCCCTGTAGCAGAAGGTCCAGTTTGTCTTAATGATCAGCACCAAGTCCAGAGGGCAATTCCGGCAGAGCCCCGCGGGTCAGAGGTCAGCGCCGGCGCTGTGTGTTTGCTTGGTCTTCAGCTGTGTCGTCAATTACCGTTCACACCGGGGGCCTCGGCGCGGGAGACTGACAGCCGTGTGTCTTTCCAAAGGGGTTCAGTCAAGTATGATGGTACCTGTGTTCACAGTGAGATGATTTGCTTATTACATCAGCTCAGATTGGGTTGAAACAGTTAAACTTGGTTATTAATCTGTAACCATGACTGGATGACGCAGCATAAAACCGCTCCTCATGCTGCTCCCAATCGCTCAGCGGTGAAGGATGATTGTGCCACACACAAAAGCATTTATAATGCTGCATTTTTGCGTCAGTAGTAAAGCTTTCACCGGTGTCGATGCGCTCTGGCATACAGCGGAGCACGCTGTGAGCGTGTGACAGTTATTGCCACCTAATACATCCACAGAGGCAAAAACGCAGCAGAAACGTGGATGGGAAGCACTTATTTCAGTCAGAAGCCGCTCAGAAACTGGAGTCGTTTGCGCCGCTCTCGGTGCCTGGCTCCGGCTCCAGCTGTTCTCTGGTGAGATTCATAGGTGCCGCAGGATTTCCACCCATCTGCTTTACGATAGCGGCGGAAGAAGCGGAGCGGGAAATTAAGTAATGTGGGAAAACGACTGTAACCGATAGGGGTGTCGTGGTTTTTCATTGGGGAAGTGAAAAGCGGGATTGGTGACTCTCCCAAAATGTTTGTTCTCCTCCCCGCCGACGTGGTGCCTCGCAGGCGTCTGAAGTAAACAGACACAAAAAGGAGTGACCAGAATAATACAGCTCAGCTGGAAGTGGCCTCGTGTTTGGTTGGATGCTGTTGATAGATTAGAAAATTAGCTGGTTAAAAGAAAAAAAAAATATCTCAAGCTAATTTGATATATATATATTTTGAGATAAAATAAGAAGAAATATGAAGACATCTTTTGACTTTCGAGCTTGATTAGACTTCAGGTGCGTGTGAGGAGCTTCTCTGCTCCTCTCTGCACGATCCGGGGCGAGCGTTCCTGTAAATACAAATGCAAACTATATTCCATGCAGCCCTTTAGGAACTGCTCTCTGGCAGTAGCCATTACAGCCGCCCTCCAAGCATTTGGAAAAAAAAAAGTTTTAATTTCTCTGGGGCTTTCAAATTGCCTGTTTAGTTTGCGCCGAGGCATTGTTCCCAGCATCTATAAAATACCACTGTGGCCCGCTGAAATGACCATATGGAGCGCCATGGCGTTGTTCAACCCTAATTGCCCCCTTCTACAAGTGTCAGTTTCATTGAGGAGAATACAGGGAGCGGGGTGGGGTGGAGGGGCAGCAGAGAAGAGTGAATGAAAGGAGGGCGGGGGGCCGCCGGCTAAAGGAGGCTGACATTCATCAAACTTCTCCCGACAGATGGATAAAGACGACTGTCGTGCCAGACTGTGTTCGGCAGATGAGCAGTGGAACTCTCCCCGGATTTCATTTAGCCTTGCCGGCCTCGTTAAAGCCTCGCCTCCCTCCCCAGCACGACGAGCCTCGCCGTCGCAAACCAAGGACCCTGACTCTTAATTTTAGCAGCTGAAGAAGCCCAGATCAATAACCATCAGTGTTTGGTTTTGGGCCGCTGCGTCGATCAAAGGGGGGGGTCGGGGGGGACTGCCCTTCCCTCACCCCCCCCGCCTCTCTGCCACTGCTACAGAAGGTGTCATTTTGTCTCGTCCCTTTCTCCTCGAAGCGTGTGGAACAACTGGACGCTGATTCTTATCCACGTCCAGCTGTAGTCCAAAGATGTGACAGAGCCAAGGACCGAGCAGTCATACTTTCTAACACCTAGAACAAGAGAAGTCAACCTTCATATATGATGATATAGTTGGAAATGAATGCTGTTATTCCTTAGTCACAGCTACTGTTTTACAGTTCACAGATCACACGGTGCGATCCGGAAGTCCATCCATTCAACAGCTTGTGTGATGAAGTCATTTTAGTGACCCACAGTTGTCACTTCCTTTTCGTTCATCTTCTTAAGCAGCAACTGATCAGGATCATCATTAGCTGGATTGTACTGTAGTTCATGAATAATGGAGCAGTAAAAAAGGTGTATAGGACTGTAATGTGCCCTTTGACTGTCTTTAATCCGACATACGCTCAACCACGGTTACCAATCGATCCTGCGTTACATACAAGACTCAACCGGAAACGTAGAAACAGAAATGCAGCATGGAGCTGGTGCTGCAGGTGAAGAGGCCGCCTCATTCACGTCTCTTTCATGGATCAACGTCCAGCGAGCCGTCAAACTCGGCGGCTGCCCTGTTTGTGTTTCTGCTGAATACATCACAGCACACCTGGGGAATAATTACCGTGGCAGTCCTCCGTCGTACAAACGCAGCGGCGCACACAACAGTGGCTACCTGCTGTGGGGAAATTGGCTCTCTGTTTATACGGCATCACACGCGGACCGTCTCCCTCAGCTTGTTGAGACTCATTGTACAGCAGAATGGAAATGAACACAAGTCTGGGACTCAGACTCCAGGTCAGTTTATGTAAAGCGGGCAGTAGGTTCATACATCAACATCACACGACTTCTTCTTTTTATATCTCGACCCGTGTCTTACACTTTAACGTTCAATACTTTTTCAAAGTGATGCCATTAATTCCTCACTTAGTGACAGGAAATATCGTAATGGCAGCCCAATCATTTCTTGCAACCTGTAGCTCCCATCTGAAGAGAAGTTGAGCGGGAGAAGACAGAAAATCCTGCTCATGTATTTTCGAACACCGTATTTTCTCCAAGCTGCTTGATCCTAACATCAGAGGCCCCGATTCTAACTGTGACAGTTACATTTTGATACAAATAAAGGTTGAGCGAGCAAACTGAAGTCGCGCGGGCCGTTCGTAGCGGCAGAGTTCTGACCGGTTGTGACCGTGGTTTTTGTCTGCGGGGCGCGCGCGGATCCTGTGCGGACAAGCAGGAACCAACGTTACGTTTTTTTACTTCACTCATGATCTTTGGTCTAATGCAGACACGGCACATGTGAGCAAACTGCTGCTGCTGCAGGGCCTTAGTATTGAGTTCCACCTTCCTCCACGTTGAGGCTTTGCAACATTCCCCTTCTGTCTGGACAGCATCCAGCGTGTTCCCGAGGAGGAGGCCGCTCAGAAGCCAGGACTGCGTGATCCTCCTCTGCTTTGATGTGCGGCCGCTGAAAGAACGTGATATTTTGCTTCTTAGCGCTCAGCTCCTCGGCGTTGTAATCCCGTGGAAGACGGGCCTGTTTGCGGAGCTCCTGACTTTGCTTAGAAAGCTTCGCAGAGACTCCGCGTTGAAATATTCCGCTCCGGTCGGGCGTCGGTATTTTTTTGTTGCGCGCGTTCTCGATGTTCTTTTGTGCGTCTTCCCCCTCCCCGTGTTGTCTGGACAATAAGGGGCAGCCCGGATCCATCCCCCTGCCGCTGCTCCCTGAGTTCTAAGCCTTTTCTGCTCCACTGCCAATAGATGTGCATGTGTTAAAGGTGGCTTCTGTTTTGCGGTTAGCCGGCCTCATCTCGAGGCGCTCTCCTGGGGCAAAGGTTCACCCCCCCGCCTTCCCCGGCTCTCCTCTGTCGGGGTCATTTGGAGAGGTAATCCACACATGGCTGGATACTCCTGCCGCAGCTCCGAGCAGAAAGATGGGGGTGGGTGGGTGGGGGGCTCCGGCGTGGTAAAGGTAGAGAGGATTAGGCTCATGGTGAATCGTAATGGGCTCATTTCACACACACCTTTTTTTTTTTCTTTCTTGTGAACCAGTTAAGTTAAACTGGAGTTGTACACACACTCTTAAATCAGGACCTGTACCCAGCAAAGCCAGCACCCATGCACAGCTGGGTGAGCCGCTTTAATCCTGCGTTTTCTCTTTCTCTTTTTTCGATCAATGTCAGCCAGAGGTCAACCTGGTTATAGAATGATTGCCTGGCCGCGGCTGCAGCCGTCGTTATTTATTTCACTCCACTCCACAAGCCCCGGAGATTGAGCTGAAGTACAGAGCCTGTATTTAGACTTTATTTAAGAAGATTGGCTGTGGCCACCGACAGGCCGCTCCCGTCAGCCCCGTGTTCACCGATGGCCGGCCGGATCAATACGACACAATTGAGTTTTCCAATCTGCGGTCTTTGGGAATGCAGCCGTGGCACTTACAGGGTGATCGCTTCTGATGAAGTCTTCATCAGGATCTATTGACAGATTCATTTGAGCACCCTCATATCACCCTTACGACATGTTTTTTTTTCACACTGTAAAGTAATGGGACACTAAAACCCTTTTAAAAAAGTTTTCTGCCAGCTGACGGACAGGTCGAAACCAGCAGAGCTTGCTTCGCTCTCTGAAGTTGGCCCCGATTTTTATTTTTTGTTTTGGTTAAATCTTAAGTTTATGTCCTTTAACATCTCTTTCATAAGGGAAGCTGCTTATTTTTTGTGCTGTCATTGCTAAATTCAGGCTCGGCGTCCTCCGGCTCCACGCTTTCATATGTATCAGTTCTTAAAATAAAGCACCAGATGGAAAAATATTCAATAAAGCAGAAAGAAAAGGGCTTTGCTTTTGAAAGCAAAGGCCCAAAAGTGACCTGGCGGCCGATGAAGGGACTGCCTAAATTGCCAAATTATTTCATATTTGATTTCTAAACAAGCCGCGGGGATATTGGATACGGCCCACTAATTCGCGGCCGTCACATGTGCGCCCTGGAAATTGGTCGAACGCGCCGCACGTTTGATGTGCGCCCTGTTTTCCCTCGCCTGGGAGCGGAGCTGCTCTTAAGAGAGCCGTAATCCTCGCGGTATTGCTGTGGCAAGCGCTCCTCTGGCACAACAGTTCCCAGCGCCATGCGTGACTCCGCTAATTTCCCCCGTTGTTGTTTTACCTGTTTTGTATTTTTGCTTCCCCGTCTCGACTCCCCCCCCTTTTCTTCTCCGAATTCGAGAGAGAGAGGCTATTGAAGTCAAGGTGGATCGGCCAAGAGTGATTTTTTCCCCAGAGTGGAATGCCCAGCGAATCGCCTTTCTCTGAATTGATAACTGCACCTGGCTTTAATAAACTGTACGACTTGACCGATACTAATACTGATGGTCAGTGATACAGTGAGTCAGTGTTTATTAAAAAAAGAGAGATTCGTGCGTCTGAATTTATAGGAAAGGTCGTTTCAGCAGAAAAAAATGCATGCGCATCAGCATCCACCGGTTGCAGCATGCTAACAGGCTAACACCGGACGTTAGCGTTAGCCGGTGTTGAGCAGGCGTAACGCTTGCTGTATTGGTGTAGCGTGTTAGCATGCTAACGTTTTCTCTACTCGCGCGTAACGAAAAACAAAAGACGTCAGTCGCGCGAGGTGCAGTCAGGTGTAACCCTGCGCTCGGATGGAAAGCGAAAAGATAACCCACGTCGTTCCGGTACGTCACTTCAGAAGCGTTAACGCCTGAACCCAATGTCATGGCGGTCCACGAGTAGTTGCCGGGACATTTGGCTCGGAACCGGAACCATGGACCTGACCAAAGTTGTACTAATATCAGAATCAGCTGCTTTATTGGCAAGTACGATTTTACACATAAAAGGAATTTGTTTCGGTGTCGTTAGAGCATGACACATTTTCTAAAATAAACAAATAAAAAGTGAAAACATAAATATATAATATACACTGTCTGGCTGACAGTGATAAAGTACCAAGAATCAGATGTTCACAAATGTGCAAGGAAATAAAATAAACGTTAAACAAGATACAGGGTGTTTATAGGTGATCTTTACAGGTGCTGGTCGCTGTATTTTTGAGCAGAGACGTTTGAAAGTCAAATTTCCACGTTCTTCAAAGAAGAGAATTATATATATATATTTTTGTTGTTTTTGTGCTCAGGTGAAAAGTTTGTCTGTCTCAGACTGCGTCCTACCATGTACAGCATGTTAGATGTGGTGATAGTCACAGCCTGATTTTTGGGTTGTGTACATATAAAATATGAACCTGTTGGTAAATACAGTACATTTACTGTAAATGGAAGCCGATTACAGGTTTCTATATGACTGACTGTGTGTGTGTGCTCTCCTCCTTCAGAGCTGTCAGATATTGAACCCAACGTTTTCCTGAGGCCCTTCCTGGAAGTGGTCCGCTCCGAGGACACCACTGGACCAATCACAGGCCTCGCCCTCACCTCCGTCAACAAGTTCCTTTCCTATGGCCTTATCGGTAAGAGATCGTAACATCAGCATTTTGTGGATTTATCGTTTTACTGTGCGCCCACCATATCTACTGTATATCTTTATTAGCACGCAGCTCAAACTAATGCAGTCTAATACAAAAACTGTGCGTAGAGGTGCTAATGTTCAGGCTGTGTTGAATCTGTTCATTCAGCTGGCTGATCACTTTGCAGCCTGTCGTTTGTGCTGCTGCTGAAGTTCATGTTGTCATATTATTTTATCCATCCTGATGATATCAGTGAGCGAAGGCTACATAACAGAAACAAATGTCTTGGGCATCTTGACCTGCAGTAGTGTGGACCAGTCCCAACAGTTCCAGCGTCCTAAATCGGGGGACATCTTTGAAGTGTTTCCAGTTCCCACCTTTTACCACCATGCATTCTTTTCTTGGATACAGACGCTTACACAGAGGACGTGTTTTTTTTATTGAGGAAAAACGCACGCTAATACCCGTGCATCATCTGAGCACTCTCGCATTTTCCCGTTGGGAAGCGACGGTTGAGCCAGCGCCGTTGCTCACTGTTGGGTCCCTTCAGGAATGCCAGGAATGGTCTATTCTCATCGCTGGTGCAGAAGAATGGTGCTGGCGTACAGTGGGGACTGCCTGTCCTCATTAGCCTCATCATGGAAATATGGCCCGGTGTCTGCCAGTTGTTTTGTTAAGTGTGAAATCAGCATGCATCACCAGATGTGAGTGGAGATAGCAGGGGTTGAGTCAATGTTACAGCTGCAGCCGCTGCTAAACAAAATAAGAGCTAAAGGTTAGAGGAACATTGCACACAGATTTGAATAGATCGCACGTTTCTGGCTCCTTTAAGGAGTTAGTATTTTTTGCCTTTTTTCCCTCAGAGAAAAGTGTTAGCCACGTGTAAGTGAAACTTTTGATAGATGAGGGCGGTGGGTGGAGGGTTGAGGTTCATGACGGGGGTCGATACCCTCCGGACCCATGCTGAAGTGCCTGAGAGTGCGAGTCAAGAGGAGCGTCCGCCGCCGCTCACGCACGCCCGCACATGATCTGCTCAAAGATCACCTCACAAATCGCCGCCTGCGTCCCCGAGCCTCCGTCGGTCCGGACCCGACGCCGGCTCCCCTTAATCCCCACTGCCCCACATCCCGACGCCCCGGCACCGCCGCCAGCATCTCAGCAGCATCTCATCAGCACGGCCGGCGCAGCGCGCTCTCCACTTGGAGTAAATATGAGGAGAAACATGGCAGCGGTTCTACAGCTTTCTGAACCGGGCCGTGTCTCCGTGCGACTTTTGCTCCTCACACGGCGCCCTCTCCAGCAGCCTGTTAACGCTCTCGCCTCTCCTCTTGTTTTACTTAGACATGCATCCATTTTTTTTTCTTTCTGGTTGGGGGTGGGGGGCGGAGCCATGAGCAGGCGATATTGAATGCGAGTTCAAAGAGAGTTGAAACCTAATCTGAAGAATGTGTCAGAAGCTCCCAGAGGAAACTAAAGACATACTTTCTTCTGACAGTGCCGACTAACTGTGTATGAGATTTAGATCCAGTCAGAGTCAGTCATTCGCCGCCAAACTGCAGTTTTACATCATTGGTTACGCCTCCATAATCTTGTATAATTTTTGACCTAAAGTTTAAAAAAAGAGTTTTTCTCTTAAATGATGCCCCTTAATATTCAGTGCCCACTTTAGGTTTGTCTTTTATTGAGGTGACCACAGTAATTTTACATTTTGCTCAAGTAGAATATCTGACCAACAGATTTGTTGTGTTTATTTAAAAAATATATACTAGCAGTTGCCAGATTGTATCTTTGTATTTTTCTTCTCATCTCAGAAATACAGTACATGTACTTTTCATTTCCTAAATCAAGAGTAGATAGAGAGAGAGCTAGGACATTAGACAGATTAGACAGGATAGATGTGATTGGTTGATAAAATGGAAATGGAAAATGTTACGCAGCAAAGTCAAATGAATCACGTTGAATGAGGTAGTTAATCCTAACTAACCAGTGTTCCCACCCTAACCCTAACCTACCACATACTCACTTTATGTTGTACAGTAAACCCAAGCCAACTGGATTACGTAAAACACGCACATACAGTATATGTTTAAAATAATAATAAGAGCTTTCCAGCAAGTGGTATAAATCCTTCAAAAACTAAAGATGGACAGATGTTGACCCTAAAAAGTCAAACTCAGGCTGAAATATCAGCATTTAATTAATTTTTTTAACGCGCGCAGTCTGGAGATAATGTTTTCCGCTGTTGATGTCCTGGCTCTCCTCCTGTTACAGCTGCGAGCACAGGCTTTGACCCTCCTCGACTGTCGGGGAGGAAGCGCTCTCTCACACACCTGGATCCACCAGAGCAGTATCGCTGAGGTTAGGCGGAAAGGTCGACAAGTGCGAAATAACTGCAGCCGTAAATACGCTGAACTCACATTCATGCAGCCTGCTAACTGGATATTTAGTTATCCGTACACAACAACACAGGATAGGAAAAAGGACAAATATATTGGTGTGTGTGTGTGTAGCTGAGTAGCAAAGAAAGTACAACAATACTGGTATTGTCAAGTACTGCCATCTCCTGGCTAGGAAGAAACACAAAAACCCAACGCCGCTTTTTCTGGCTGTCTCCTCTGGATCATGCAGCGTTAGGCGTGAGACAGCCGCTGTTTGGCGCTGACGTTGCTGCTGGGTCTGACAGCCGCTGAATGATTCCTGTGACCATATTGTCCATGCGTGTTGACATTTCTGGTCAGTTCAGGTCGTCCCACTGCAGGTCTGGAGTGAGGATGGAGCAGGCTCGCCGACACGTCCCCTGCACCAACTGCACCCTCCTCTTTTTGCTTTATTTATTTATTTGGCCCATCTGGGGTCCAAAAGAGGGGGGGTTCTCCCACACAGTTATTTCCCTGTGTCATTTAATTTAGTATGAGGTAATTCCTCTGGATCTGCGGCCTGAGGTCCACTAACTAATCCTCGCCCGCCGACAGATATCCAGATCTGTTGCTGGATCCTCTCCTTTCCCACTGCCCCCCCCTCCCCCATTCCCCTCTGGTTCTCCTGCCCAGCAGAGTCAGCAAAGCCCCTCGCCCCTCGGTCACCGGCCCACCTCGGGCTCAGAGCGAGGCTCAGCCGAGGCTTAGGCCGCAGCCACTGCTAGAGGAGATGAGCTTAGAGCGCAGCTGGAGCCTGCCTGGGACTTGAGGGTTGAGCAAAATTGTTCTCAGCTAAAAACGGCTCTTGTAATAAAAAGAAAAACTTAAGTACATAATTAGCATGAGCAGCAGCAAAGCTCCACAAAGAACGGAGCAACACCTCCTGCACAGAAAGTCCACGAGAAGACAGTTCTCGCAGTCCAAGCTCAAGTGGAACGGCAGTGTTTAAAACGAGTATAAAAATTGACCCCTGTGTAGATTTATGTGACGTAATAGACTGGTTCACTGGTTAGCCTCACAGTGAGAAGGTCCTGGGTCTGACCAGGCTCAGACAGAACTCGCAGACTTCCTTACGGCGTTTGCACGTTCCGTCCGATGCCTCTGTGGGTTCCGTCTGTGTGTTCTGGTTTCCTCCTGCGCTCCGAAGACAAGCGGGTCCACCGGCGTAGTAGCGCCTGCCTCTCGCAAAGCGTCAGCTGGGGTGGGGATTTGGCTTCAGCTCCCCCACGACTCTCCGGGATAAGCAGTGGACGGACAGCGCCGGCGGTGCGAAGACTTGACTAGAACGCGAATGACGGCAGCGGGCTTGGAGGAAGTAAGACGTGTAGTCGAAATGAGACGAGGCGAGGAAAAAATAAGGAAATTAAAAGGTGCAGTAATGCTCGCTAACATCGGGGTGTGCTTTGTGGCTCTTCAGGAGCTTTCTAAAATATGAGAAAATAATCTAATGATGCCATCAGCCTTACCTCGGCCTTTATTTAATCTCCCTCCTGCAGCTCCCTTAACTTGCGGAAATACAGTACCTACACTAGAGCTAGATTTTAATTACTTAAAAAAAACAAGAGGGGGACTCAGTTTGAAAAGCTGAAAAACCGAAAACTGTTCATACATCATGATCAGCCGCACTTCCAATCAGGAGAAGCCAGTCTTACACTGGTTGAAAGGTGATCTGGTGCTGTTCAGGAGATGAACGTGGAAAAGGCCGCTGCTCCCCGTTCGTTTTGATTTTCCAAAGATGCGCCGTCGCCCTTTTTTCTTTTCCCGCTCTCGATCACGAGTTTGATATACTTAAAACTTCTTTATGTGGCAGCTGGTTCAGCCCCCTGTTGACTTTGCCCACATACCCTCAGGCACGTACACACACACACACACACACACACACATGTCGAGCCTCTCCTTTCCTTGGTGTTATTTTAACAAGTGCCCCCCCCAACCCCCGACCCCCCTCCTCTGGACACTGCTTGTGTAGACTGTGTGCCAAGAGGAGGATTAGTGTTTTATATCACTTATGACATTCTGCTGGATCCCCCTGTGGCTCCAGTTTCTGCGTCTGGGCGCTGCGTGTTTTCAGCACAGCTTCCACGCTTGTTGTCGCCCTCGCCTCTGGAGGGACGCTGGCACTGCTCCGTCTCGCCGGCCCGAACCGCACATAAACCGGTTCTCAGCCATTAACCGGCTTCTCACTGATATAGTGTGTTCGCCACTTCCGCCCATGGCCGGGCGGCTCGTCTGCTGTAAGGCCGTGATCTAAAGTGGACTGGTGACCGCACGCTCAGACAGAAAGCCCCACTGTCACTTTAAACCCGCACATCGGCGGCTTCACGCGGACAGGCCGCATCGCCGCTCTACTCGGAAAGCCGTCATCTGCGCCCTCTTTGCCTCCGTCTCTCCCTCCATCCTTCTGCCCCCCCCTCCTCCTCCTGCTTATTAGTTAATGGATTACTGCTCCTGACGGCGATGGGAAAGTAAAACAGGCTGGCTCCAGGCTGATAGCCGGGCCAGCTGCTCGGGTTTCAAAAACAGCGGCTCCTGTTGCTCCGACGGGCCGGTTTGTCCCGGCCCGCCTCCCCACAAAAGACCACGTTTGGTCATTAGATCCCGGGGCTTGGAAAGACAATGTGGGTCGACCGTGCTAGATTTGTCTAGTTGTGTTTGCGCGTCCAGCGGCTGTGTTCTTGGTTGCTGAGTTGCTTGGTGGATATTATATGTCACTCACACATGGTTTCTGTTTTTTTAAAAGTTAGAGTCACAGTAGACATGTCATCTGCAGATATCAAAGGACTGCATACTGAAGTTTGAATATAATATTACTATATATTTGTCTGTTTAACGGTAAGTCATTCATGGGTAGGTCCCATTAAAAAACAAAAAACAAAAAAAAAAAACAACCTGCAGGATGTATATGAATATGTACAGTGAAGGAGATGACACACACTTTGAATTGATTGCAAAGATAATCCCTTCTTCATCTAACATTTACCTGTCTACATAAAGATGTCAGCCAGCAAACGGGGCAGAAATAAAATACAACGCTGAACCCATTAACAAGTTCCACGATCTCAGCGCAGACGTAGCTGAGCTCACCCCTCTGTGACCGTCGCCACAGCCTGAACATTACAGGCCTCTGTAAATGCGGAGTTCTGTGTTGGAGTGCATCGAATGCTGACTCATCAGCACGGCGTGACTCAGCAGCAGCTCCGAGCTGCCCCTCCATCCTCCGTTCTTTCACTCAACCAAAGCTGTCATCCCTCAAACCGCAGACGCCAACCATGAAGCGGCGGCGGAGGCCATCGAGAACATGGCAGATGCCGTCACGCACGCCAGGTTCGTGGGAACTGACCCTGCCAGCGACGAGGTCGTCCTTATGAAAATTTTGCAGGTACAGTACGCGATTTTTTACGCGAGATTTCCGCGAGGTGACACGGCGGGCCGATTTAAGGTGAGCTGGATAATGAGCCTGTTGCGCGGCACCGCTTCAGGTCCTGAGGACCCTGCTGCTGACGCCGGTCGGAGCCCACCTGACCAACGAGTCCGTGTGCGAGATCATGCAGTCCTGCTTCAGGATCTGCTTTGAGATGCGCCTAAGTGGTGGGTCAAGTCATTCATCCAACACTCTGACACTACATACTAACACTGTATGAGCTGAAATTGTTTGACTTTAGTTCCAGTCACACCAACTCATAGTGGGAAATATTGAAGCTGCTCTTGTGCATAGGTATATTTTGTGGCCACCCTGTAACACACTGGTTTTCAGTCTGGGGGTCAGGACCTCCTAATGGTTCATGAAATGACCGATAGGATTAGGAATACAATCCAAATTTTTCTCCGTGACACAAAAGCTTGTTTGTTATATCAGACTTTTCGATTATCACTTCTATTTTATTGCAAAATACTTCATGTTTTTACCCCTTCACGCCTCTGAAAACATTTTAACTCCAACAAACGGAGACAGGGATACTTTTCTTTTTTAAGCTTCTACTTGCTCAGCCCGACCTGGTTGAACTCCCCTTGAAGTTTTTCTAAATGTCTCTCGGTCTTACCTCAACTGTGTGTCTTCTTCATCTCGCTCTGTTTGGTTCTAACGTCTCTGTCGCGCCTGTTTTTTTGCAGAACTCCTCAGGAAATCAGCGGAACATACACTGGTTGATATGGTGCAGCTACTGTTCTCCAGGTAAAGGAATGGGACACTGGCGGGTGAGGACAGGGCGCAGGCGTGTTTGAGGCGTACGTCTTTTTTGTCAGCCACACCTCGACGTGTACACTCGCGTGGACGTTTTCGCAGCGTGAGGGAGGAGGACAGGGAAATGTGTCTCAACACCACAGAAGAAGATCAGGCTGCGCTGCTGCTGCTCTCTTCCATCACCTCCAGATCGCAGATCGGAGCTTTTCTGCATATATTTGTCTCTCAGGCCTCATTATTCCCCTCCAAGCTCATGAATTTCATTTTGCACTGTGCACGGGGTCAATGGGCCGCAGATTCACTAATGTCATAACATGATTTCTCCTTTGGCATTTAGCATAAGAGCCCGGCACGCACACACATCCCATCCTGGTGCATCAGAGTGCCAGTCACATTCAGTCACAGACAAAGGGATGAGCCAGGAGAGCTGCACACCGTATGATCTGCATATAGATGAAGCTGGTCTCAGCTCCCAGCCCCATAAATACTAAGAGGCATATCTACGTGCACACACACACACACACACACACACACACACACACACACACACTGAACTAAAATTACCAGCGATGCCAGACGGAAGCAATCAGGAAAATAAGCAACAAAAAAGCTTTGTCTGCTCTGCTGAATATGGAGTGCACCTGGAGAACAAACAGAGCTCAGAGTTACAGGGAGATTTGCCTCCTCTCCTGACGGATTTCTCCATCGAGACTATTTGACGCAGGATCTGTAACAAAGTGATGGGTTAGCCCCCCCAAAAAAAAAAAAAAAAAAAGTCCATGGTTGTTTTTTGCCAAGCTTGTCACCATTCCCTGCCGCGCCCTCCAAGCATTCGTGGCCTGTTTTTGTTTACGGGCAGGACTCTTGTTTGGCACCTTGTTATCGTGCGCCGCCGCTAGATTTTACTGTCCAAGCATAGAAATAGCCGAGCGTGGCGGCCAGGCTCATAAACGGAGGCATCCCCGTGCACCACCAGGAAATACAAATGTACTGCTGGCTTTTTTACTCTGCACCTCCTTCTGATGCTGCTCACACACACACACACACACACACAGGCCCTGCATCTCAATTTGCCCATGTTCTACCCCCACTTGTCCACACACCCCTGTGAATGGGTCTGATCTCCCCCCACCGCCCCACCCCATCAGAGAATAATGAGCCGCGGCTCTCTTCAGCTCCTCATAAGGAGTCTTAGATTGCCTGCTGAAAGTATTAGGCATGTTAATCTGTTGGACCCACAGATCATCCAATAATCGCGCTCGCAAGACAACACTCTATTAAGGCCGAGGTGATGTCAGAAGGGAGCTGCTGCCGGCTCCTTCTCTTTTTTTTTTTTTTTTTTGTTTGTCTCTGTGTATGTGTGCGCGAACGGGATGACATCTTATTTTCCAGCAAAGCTTTAAAGTCCACCGAAACCTTGTGCACACACACACACACCCACACACGCACACACACACACACACACACTCTCTCTCTCTTTGTGCCCTGAGGAACAGCAAGCAGCACTGCTCGTCAGATGCTGGAAAGGTTTATCTGTGGCTCAGGCTGACAGCGTCGACATTATGATTGTGATTTTGCCTCCTAAGCAGTTTAGGACACATTCCACAATACACGTTTCTTTTTTTTGAAGTCAGGGAAATGCATAGGGGCATCGGGCGGGCTGACAATAAATTTAAGTTGACGCAGAAGCGGCCAAGATTCAGACTCTTAGCCCTGAAACAATTCAGTTCAATCAATCGATGGATCATCTGCTGCACACGTGATCCACTTTTAACCAGAACGAGGACGATGCCCGTGATTTCTCTCTTTATCTTTATCTCTTCTTTCATCCAGTACTACAGTTTGACACTGACAAAAGTGAGAGTTTAAATGCAAAAAAAGAATAATAATAATAATAGTAGTAATAATAGTCAATGACAGGACCACCTGTGTGTTTTCAGCTGAACAGGATTGTTCTCCCTGACTGTCCTGATGCTGTTTCTCTTCCAGACTACCCCAGTTCAAAGAGGAGGCCAAGAGCTACGTGGCTGCCAACATGAAGAAGGTAACAGAACTGAGATACTGAATGTGTTTGCACACTGTTCCCGTGTTGGTTTTTGTCATTGTCATTGTGCTGGTTTTTTTTTTTAAGGATTGTGTGTCTGAACGCTCTGTCTGTGGCCGTGTTAATAATGCGTTAGCATCAATAGCTAAGAAATACCAAGACCAGCCACACTATCCCTGCGTATTGCAGTCAGTGTGACCGGAGTCGTGCCCGTTCCTGACGGCGCCGCCTCCTCTCATCTCATCTGCGCCTGCACCTCACTTTGGCCCCGTCCTGCAGAGCGGCACAGAAACACGCTTTCGTGGCTCGTCTGATTGGCTCGCTGTCACAGTGCACTGACACAGGCGGGGTTAGTAAGGCTTCTTGGTGGGGGTGCATGAGAGGGCAATGGCTTCCTGTTGAAATTTGTTTCATGGACTCCAAAACATTTTTCCTGTGCCTTTTCAAAATTCATAACTACTGTCTTTATTCCACTATATATACATTATAGTTAATGTAACTAATGAAAAACTTAAGGACAGACTTAACAGTGACTATCCAAATACTATCAAATACCATCACCAGTGTCCCCACCCACCCACTGTGAAGTTGATGTCAGTACTAACCTACACTTGGCTTCAAAGTAAGTACAGTAGTATCTCTGGGAAGTGCAGCGAACGAGTGAGTGAAGTACATGAAGTAGGTTTAGGGAAATTACTGCAGTGCATCAGTACTTCTACATAGTATCAAACACTCCAAATGTATGTCTGGGGATGCACTGAACATCACAATCTGACAACTCCGTATACTGGTATGAGCTGGCGCATAAGAGGGAGTGCAGACAGATGTGTCTCACTGGGGAGACGGGGCTGGAAATAATCACCCTTCGGGACACCCCTTGGGACCGTTTTGTCCGCCGCATGGGGAGACGGTCACGATGCATCCCGTTGAAAAGACTATGCCCTCCTCACACATGATGCGACCAGACGTCAGGAGACGTGCTTGACATGGGGCAGTTGGAAAAGGTCCAGCGGGATGTGCTAGGACGTCGTACAGGAGATGACAAATTTGGACTTGGCTCATCGCTGCCTCCTGTGTCTTTACGTCTGTTTAGAGTTTGTTTCCCCCGTCAGCAACAAGCGGGCCCCTTCCACACATAAAAACCGTTCTGATTTTGGACGCGTGAGAGAAAAGTCTTCCCTGCGTCTGGTGAACTGGTTCAGACAGTGTTCCCGGTGCTTACCAATGGGGACACCGCAGGACTTTCCCCTCACGCGGTGGACGAGACCGTCCCGGGCTGAAGCGAGCTTTTAATTCATTTCATTTCTACGACAGCTCGTACTAACGGCGAGCAGCTCCACGCCGCATGAATGTCGTGCTGCCGCTGAAGCACGTGCTGCTTTCTGCATGATCCGTCCTGCCTGCTCGTTAGCTGGCTGCTCATCCTCTGGTGGCTGTCTGCGTCCCCCCGCCCCCTCCCACGCTGAGTGTGTTCTGTGTTATAATCCCGCTGCTGACATGTTACCCATCACTAATCACGGGCACCTGCCCCCTCCCCTTCTCTTCTGAGGCTTACAATATCTTGTGGAAAAACAAACGAGTGCAGGTAAGGAAGATGACTTCAAGTACTAAGGCTGGAGAAACCCCCACCCACCCCACCCCCACCCCACCCCACCGCAACCTCTTCCCTGTCCTGTTATAAGACCAAACTAACCTCTGCCACTTCTTCAGTCTTGGCTGGAAGAAGGAAGTTGACATGTGCTGTATATAAGAAAGGAGCAGAGCAGCTGAGCAGTCTTTATCATGTCAGGCTCAGGCTCAGCGGGCTCCTCAGTGCTCACACTACATTTGTATTGCTAATCGAACAATGTGTTTAGTTTACGACCTCATGCACATCTCTCAGCTTCTGTTGATCATGCCGCCCATACGCTTTCTCATCTGTTGCAGGATAGAGCATGCTTCAGTAGCTTACTCTTTATTTTCCTAAAGGCTTACATTGTTTTAAAAAAGAGTGTCTGAAACTGTAAACGAAGCACTCGCACTGAAACAACAGCACCCCACGTCAGAGCAGTAAAAGCGGCCTTGGCTCTTCCTGGTAGACAACATTGTGTGCATGCACATGCTATGGTGCTTTCTTTTTTCTCTGTGCACTGTGATACGAAATGACGTTAATCCACAGATGAAGACTGGGTTCTTTTTGGCCTGTGATGAAATAGAGGTCCTCTTTTGAACCTCACTCAGTATCCACCCACAGTAAGATTACCGAGTCAGGTCTCAGAGAAAACTCTGACACTCTGATTACTCTGTTAGGAAGACGGGTGTGATCTTCTATTTTTTCTTCCCTTTTTCTCCCAGTTATATTATACAGAATGATAAGACAAAACTATTGAAATTAGCTTTAATTTGAGTATAGTGTTACCAAAGCCTGTTCTACAAGGTTAACAGTGAAAGTAGAATAAATTATAATCTATAAGAATTTCTTTTGAGCCTCACAGACACAGCTGTGTATGAAGCTTTATTAATGATTGAGCATTGCACCCCTATAAACATTATCTGGACATTTTAAAAAGGCACCACAGACAGCATCTATCTTATTCCAAGAATTCTTCCTCCTCATCAAAACGACCGCCCGCGTCGATCGGGGCGCTGGGCCTGTCATGCTCGTAGTGGCTCGTGTAGCCTCCGGCGCAGATAAGGAGTGTGTGATGTCTGTAGGTTCGCTTCTCACTCAGCCGTCCACTCGGTTTCCTCCAGCTGAAGATGCGCGCCGGCGGGATGAGCGAGTCGTCCAAGTGGAAGAAGCAGAAGCGCTCGCCGAGGCCGCCTCGCCACGTGGTCCGAAGTCCCTCTGGTCAGTTGGACCCAGCCCAGTCCAGCACTCTCAGCAACAACAACCTTGCAGGTAAGAGTCTCCCGCCGACTCCCAGTCCTCTCTGCTCTCAGGGCTTTTCAGAGGCTGAAGTCAGATTCTGCAGAATCTGTGGCGACAAGTGATTTGCACTTGATGAAAGAAGCTGTACTGTACACATGTGGCTACCCTCACACGTCAGTGACACGATGCCCCATTCCTCCTTAGAAATGTTGAAAAGAAAAAGCCTGAGCTTCAGTTCTTTGTTTTACAAACATCTTCCAAAATGGCCTTAGAAGGGTGGGTAACCCCATTCATCTAAATTGAGCAGAGAAAAGTCTTCATTGTGCAGTTTGGTATGATTGTATGCACCACACTGACGGAAGAGGAAGAAAATAATTGCCGGCATGGTGAGGGTAAAGGCCACACCTCCGGGTAACTTGATGTTCCTGTGAGCACAGCTGCTCATGTGATTAAGAGGTGTTGGCCTGCAGCCAACCTCCCTGGATGTGGCTGCAGGAGGAAAATTGACCCCGATTGAACAGAAGGAACATTTGAATGGAACCAGGGACAGCTTCGAAACAGATACAAGATGACCTGCAGCAGTTTGCTAAAATTCACGATGAGAAGTCACAAGGCTTCTGGGAGAATGTCCGTGGAGAACAAGATTCCACTGAGTCTTAGTTTGGTAACTTTGCTGAGTCCGTCAGCCCAGCGTAAAGCCCAGCGCCTGTCTTGGCCGTTTCCTCCAGCAGGATGGCGACCTAAAACACAGACCTCTGAGCTGTGCCTGCATCTCTTTTGTCAGGTGGCGTCCCGTTCATCGAGCAAGGCTCGTCTACCTCCAGCTTACCGGCCTCGGACAGCGCCGGCTCATCCATCTCCAGCCCTTCCACCACAGACAGCGGCCTGGACACCTGTTCCAAAGCCACGTCCAGAGAGGACCTGTCTGACCTGGAGCAGTGCAGCTCATCTGCAAACACCCCGAGCGCCGCCGCCGCCACGCTCCCCGGGGCCGAGCCCGGCTCTCTGGATGCACAGGTGGGGCTGTTTGGAATATACAGAGTCAGTAAGAAGACAAATGCTCTCTTCACCTCTGATCTGGGACTCATGACCTGTATGTCTCTCTGTTTGTTAGTCCGAGGGCAGGCAGGTCGAACCCACTCAGTCAACCTCGGTGGAGTCCATCCCCGAGGTTCTGGAGGACAAAGACTCCACCGAGCAGTCAGACAGTGCCTCTGTCCACGACATGGACTATGTCAACCCTCGAGGGGTCCGTTTTACACAGTCCACACAGAGAGATGGTATGGATGTTGAATGTTTTTCAACCTCTGGTTTCTCTTATACTAAGAATTGTTGACCTCAGTTCTGTGTTTTAACAATTCCCCAGTATGAAAAGATTACACAAAAATTTTCCTGAAACTTCATACACGTCTTACAAACAGCGGACAGCTCCGCATTGTATAGTAATCTGTCTTTTCTTCACACACTGACGTCATTTTCTTTGCACAATCATGAAGTTCTTCCTCTTGCCTCCTCTTCAGGAGCGTCCCTCATCCCTTACGGCCTCCCGTGTCTGAGGGAGCTCTTTCGCTTCCTCATCTCACTGACCAACCCCCACGACCGCCACAACACTGACGCCATGATGCACATGGGCCTGCAGCTGCTGACTGTAGCGCTGGAGTCGGCACACATCGCCAACTACCAGTCCTTACTGGGCCTGGTCAAAGATGAGCTCTGCAGACATCTCTTCCAGGTACATTCAACCTGCATTGTCTGTTGTTGAGTTGGTGCTGATGGGATATTTCCTCTAAATTACTTGTTCTGTTTAGGTTTTTTGTCCTTGGCATTATGCTTTACTAGTAGTGTTGGCTAAACTAAAATACTTGTCATTTTGTTAATAAAATCATCTCATTTTCAGATATTCCAGCAACAATGTCAATAATTCAGCTTTTTGTCTTTCACTGTCTTCTGATTATTTGTGTGTCTGTGTTGCAGCTGCTGAGTGTTGACCGTATCAACCTGTATGCCTGCTCCATACGAGTTTGCTTCCTGCTTTTCGAAAGCATGAGAGTGCATCTGAAGTTCCAGCTCGAGGTAAGTTACACTCAGTACTTTCTTCCTCACTAAAAAATCTTTATGGTTTTTTTTTTTTAATGTCGCCTACGGTTGCTCAGATATAATCCACATATACGGTCACATTGACCCTGTGTGCTGACCTGGCAGATGTACCTGAAGAAGCTGATGGACATCATCACCTCGGAGAACGTCAAGATGCCCTATGAGATGAAGGAGATGGCTCTGGAGGCTCTGGTCCAGCTGTGGAGGATCCCCAGCTTCGTCACCGAGCTCTACATCAACTACGACTGTGACTTTTACTGCTCCAACCTATTTGAAGACCTCACCAAGCTGCTGTCCAAGGTAACTTCGCCTCATCAGGATTGCAGTCATCAGGAAATCTCCTGCAGATCGGGGGATTCCTGATTGAATAGAACAAACTGCAATCCAAGTGCTTTGTCTCTGTGTTTTTCAAATAGCTTTTGTTCATAATAAATCTTGAATACCTTCCACATTTTTATATGCTTGTGTGTTCCAGTATTCATCACACTGTGATGAAGTATCAGTTGGTAGAGAGGTGGGATCTGAAATATTTGTCTGTGGAACAACAAGCCAAGTGGCTTAATAAAAGGGATTGATTCCTTGAAGGATTTTTCTTTGAAGAAACTACTGTTTAATGTGGCATTGTGTTAGATTTCATTTGATGAACACTGCAGAAGCCATGTTTGTAATTTTAGTTCATGATGCAACACTGTTTCAACTTAATTACGAGCGTAGTGAAAAGACTTCTGTCAACTCAGTGGTGAGGACAATTACAAATATCAAAATATCATTATCTAATGATGCTTATATGTCCAATGACAAACTGTTTTCTGCACGTGTCGTCGCAGAACGCGTTCCCGGTGTCGGGGCAGCTCTACACCACCCACCTCCTGTCCCTGGAGGCTCTGCTCACAGTGATCGACAGCACCGAAGCCAACTGCCAGGCCAAAGTGCTCAACAGCACTGCTCAGCAAGACCAGTCGGAAACACTGCTGGCAGAAGGAGAGGGTTCAACCAAGAACGGGACGGACAACACAGCTGGTATACACATCTGACTCCCACTTCATGGAAGTCTTTTCATATTTGTTGTCCTCTTCTCTTTCTTACAATACTGCTAATAAAGGCAAACTTTATCCTTCAGGCCGGCGTTGGCCTCGATCGTTGTTTTGCTCTTTAACAGAACATATTTTCCCTTCTGTTTTCAGATCTTAGTAGAATGGGAAGTATCAATGGTATGAGTCTTCCAGAAGCTGAAATTGCTCCGGTTTGTCCACCCACCAGTGGACACCTGATGGCGGAGAAGATGAAACTGGGTCGACAGGATCAAGGAGACAACGATGCCGGTGAGACTTTTATTTTAATCACGCAGCGGATCAAACTCGTGAGTTGAAACTTATACATGTTTTCATTCTTTACACCAGCTGAGAAGAGAGTTCCGAAGAAGCCTCAGCGTTTCTCCTCATATTTACCTAACTCCCAAGAACTGGTGGAAATCAGAACAAAGAAAAAGGTGAGTGTTGTCACGGACCTGGATTTGTTGTAACATTACTCGTCCGCAACCAGCTGCAACATCAGCTACTTCACCTTCAAACTGCTTTTGTGGTCGTGCGTCTAGCTGCTGATCACAGGGACGGAGCAGTTTAACCAGAAGCCCAAGAAAGGAATCCAGTTCCTGCAGGAGAAAGGCCTCCTCAGTAACCCCATGGACAACAACCAGGTGGCCCAGTGGCTCAGAGAAAACCCCCGGCTGGACAAAAAGATGATCGGCGAGTTCATCAGCGATCGCAAGAACATGGAGCTCCTGGACAGCTTTGTGAAGTAGGCGGAAGTTCCTTCATTTCAGTTTGACTTTACAATCCTGTCCTGAACAGCGCAGGGGTTTTGGTTCCCACGGTGCATTGACGCGTTGAATCTCTTTGGCAGCACTTTCACCTTCCAGGGCCTCCGCATTGACGAGGCGCTGCGGCTCTACCTGGAGGCCTTCCGCCTTCCTGGAGAGGCTCCTGTCATCCAGAGACTCCTGGAAACCTTCACAGACAACTGGCATGTAAGGCACACTTCCTCACCCTCTCCTCGTTAGCACGCATTGATGTTCAGATTCATTTAGAACAGGGTTAGAAGCACAATACTCCAGACATGTCTTCTCTGAGGTTACGGTCTTGAAGCCCTCTCTTGATCAGTGACATGAAAACATGTCTGCCCGCACCCTGGAGAACACTCTTGACTTGCTCTGCAGCCACAAACGTTTATTTTTTAAAATTTTTTCTTAGCTTCTTGTCCTCTTCACTCCTCATGTTAACTAGACAGCTCCACCTCAGTCTAAATGGCAACTCTCAGTCAACTCTGAGCAACGTGTGAGATTTTTTCTGCATGAAACAGCGCTGAAATGACACACAGCTGCTCAACAACCATTAGCAGCTGAGTGTCCAGTTACTTTTGAACCCTGGCGATTTGGGCACTATGTGTTCAAAGGGCTGTATCTCCCACAGGCTTCTTCCTGTACTGACGTAAACCTACTGAGACGTGTCACTAGCGTAAAATACACGACTGAGATGCACGTGTGTTACTGGAGCGCGTGAGACGCACAGACGAGCGCGACTGTCTCCTGCCAGCAAAGGCAACCTTGTCTTTTCCATCATCCCACAATTCCAGCTGTTGCAAACCTGGTGAAACTATAAATCAAACACTGTCACATGATTAGTCCTCCAAATTATAGTAGCAGGATGACCTCACACACATATATGCACAGTGATGGACAAAGGACAAACTCCACAGGGGGAGAACATCTGACTTCTGGAAATAGCTGGAGGACCATGCGACCTGGAAAGTATTCATAGTAAAGGGCTTTTCTTAGGCTGACCACATACAGACAAATAGTAGCCTTGAAAGAGTTGCTGAGTAATTTTAGACAGTGACACGGTGAATGGGATTTCCACTCTGTGGCGTCACAGCACGATAAGCGAGGAGAGCTCCAGTCAAGGTTAGCTGCTTATATGTAACCTACAGCGGAGCGGCCCTCTGGTTTGGCGTGTCGGGTGGAAACCAGTCTGATGACGTCCTGTTTGTTGTGTTACATTGCGTCTACTGTGTGTGTGTGTTTGTAGAAAGTGAACGGCTCCCCCTTCATGACCAATGACGCCGGCTTCGCCTTGGCCTACGCTGTCATCATGCTGAACACTGACCAGCATAACCACAACGTCCGCAAGCAGAACATCCCCATGACTGTAGAGGTGAGTGGACACACACACACACACACACACAATAAACCGAGATGGCCGTGATGACCCCGCCCACTCAGGTGCGTGGCTATGTTGGGTAATGCAGTCCCACTCCAAGTCCCACGCCCCAAACTCCACCCCCTGTGACATCATCTGCATGTCAGTTTCATTTTAATTTCTCTTATTTTCAAAACTGTAGCCAACAATGAACAATGTCTGCTGCGATGGAGACAGAGCACATGCCTGGTGCCTCACACCAGCTGACCACACCCTCCTGACAGCGACAGGTGGCAGCAGGCCCCGCCCCCTTGCCAAAGTCTCTGCCAGCACGTCAAAGCTGCAGTGCTAGTTGTACAGTTTGCACACAAACTGTATTGAATAATTGTGCAACTCATCATCCTCACCGACAACATGGTGCCGGGCCCCTCCTGTTCTGTACCAAGAGGGGACGGTGGCACTGTGCGCTGAGATAACCAATGAGCAGCGAGCTCAGTTTTAACAGCTGTTATTTATAATAAGGAAAAGGCTTGTGAGGAGGAATAGGAAAACCAGTGGCACAGGTTCACTAATGTACAATAATAATGATTAATAAGAGCAACTATAAAAACAGTCATGGTCACTAAACAGGAAGGTAACGTGGTTCTCAATGTAATAGTTATTTAGTCGAGAGGGAGAACTGATTTGACTGATTTGGCTTGAAAACTGACAACAAGCGTTAGAAGACTTTCACGCACACACACAAATGCACACTGTCATTTGCATTTTACGGTCACTGCACAAACAGCATCAGGGTTGCTCTGTGTGATCCTTTCTTCTTACTGTCAATGCTTTTCTTTTCAAAATCAGTCTGCGGGATTTAACCAGAGTTACACACAGCATGAATCAGATTGACTTCACCCCTGTTGTACTTTGTTGCAACTCGGTGCGAGACCTTGGTACAAATAAACAACTATCTGCTTGTGGCAGGTCCAGAAGGAAAAAGGAGTGAGTGTGTGTGTGTGTGTGTGTGCGTGCGTGCGTGCGTGCGTGCGCCTGCATGTGGGTCTGTCTAATAAAAGCTGAACATTTCTGTTCCCCCTTTATCCTGCAAAAAACAGCTTGAAGGTACAAATTCACTGCCAACATCCCTACTCTTAACTTTAACTAATGAGACTTTCCTGTTTTCTGATGCTGGTTATGCTTTATGATTTGATATGTAGTTCTGTCCAGCAGGACTTCTTGTCCCTGTCACAATGACAACTTGAACTCCGCTAAGATGCACTTCTATAAAAAAAAAAAAAAAAAATGCACCTTTTTGTTTGTGCTTTTGTTGAATAAATGTAGGTTTGCAGATTTGATTCTGCAAAGGAAAAAAAAAAAATCACCGCGCACTGTATTCCGACATCTATTTTTTTTCCTCTCGCCGGGACATGCCACCATTTGCGTGTGATAGTATGACATTCCCCTGTGAGTGCTAGAATTTGCACTGGTGCGGCCTGGCGGCTCAGAAAGCCGGCAGCCAACAGCTGTAGCCAGTGGTGGTCCGTCTGAGAGGTGAACTCATCCTAACCAGGCGCCGAGGGGGCAGGGGAGGAGGAGGGCTCTCCCTCTGTCTCTCCCTTCATCTACCGTCTCTTGTTTTTTCTGTCCCTGATTGACAGGGGATGAAGACTAAACACAGGGTGTGTGGCAGCTTGCGAGCAGATTGCTCCCGCTGACAAACAATAGCAGGCGCTGGCTTTCTCCCGCCCTCTGCTACGTACACGCGATTTGCAGAATTGATCTTTCCGGAGTCGGGCGGGCCCTCGTCGTACAGCCGTGCGCGCGCGTGCGTTTGAACGAAATATTCCTGCGCAGTTGGAAAAAAAAAAAAAGGCCCGGTTGACCTCGAGGCTCAGACTGACAAGAACAGGCAGGGGCCGCCGCACAATAGTTTGGAGAGGGCCCATAAAAGTGTCACTTTGCTTACTTAGCAGCTTGCGATGCGCAGTATTCGCCGCAGCATGTGTTTGGCGGCGGGGCTATTTTTGAAACGCCAAAACTGTCCCCAGAATCACCGCGCCCGAATCAGATACTCTCCCAAGGCATCTCACAGCGAGACGACGTGTTTTGCGAGGGAGGTACACGTAAGGTCAGCGGTTTAATGTAAGACTATAAAACGCACACAAAACACACTCTCTGCCGCTGGGCGACTGTGCGTGTGCGTGTGTGTGCGTGCGCGTGTGTGTGTGTGTATGTGTGTGCGCGTGATAAACGGCGACCTGATCCCCGGGAGCCTCCCTCCGTGCGCTCCTGCAGAGGAGCTCCTGTTTCTCCCTCTCATACCTGGCAGTAATACAGAGCCTGCCAAGGCGAGGCATCAAACCGAGCCTTGAGGATGTCAGTCATCGCAGGGCGCTTATGTTTATTTACAGGAAGCTCTTGGCTCTAATCCCTGTTTTCCTAAATCTTCGGCTAAAGTGTATTAAGTGACACGTAATGAGTGTGTTTCCACCCGAGGCCCTTTTAATTGTTGATCTGATGCTGGGCTAACGAAGCGCTGGATGACAGAGGCTTGGCTGTCACAGCTAAGCTCCCGCGTTGAGATGCATTGACTGACGTGTTGATGGTGGAGACTGGAAATGACAGGCTATTTTTTCTCCTGGAACCTGAGGTATTAAAAGTTTCTGCCAGGACACGCAACTTTTTTTTTTTTTTTTACTAACTGCGCTGTTTTACTTTCCTTTATACAGCAATTCAAGAAAAATCTGAAGGGAGTAAACGGAAACAAAGACTTTGACCAGGACATGTTGGAGGACATCTACAACGCCATCAAGTAAGCTGCCGTCATATCGCAGCCCTCGCCCTGCCTCCCTTAGTCCACACGTCCCATTAAGTTGACAAATAATATCTGTAAGGTAAAAACTTCACAGCACGAGCTGACGACCTTTAAGACCGTTTTCTTTCATTTTAAAATCTGGTGTTGTGATGGGTGTTTTTTTTTTTTCATTTAATTTAATTTAATTTGATGAGACTTCAAAAAAAATTTTATTCCTTACTTTTATTATTTTATAGTATTATGCTTTTATTTTAAAACATTTAAACACACATCATAATCATACATATATTATTGTTATATACAGTTGGGAAGTACTGACAAAAATTTGATAAGTCTAAGATGACATTTTAGATTTCTCGTTCCTGTCCAGCCAACACTTCAAAGTTCCAGCTTCGTCAAACAGAAGATTTGCTGCTTTCCTTTTTTACATCATCATAAACTGGATAGCAGCAAATCTTCCGTTTGACGAAGCCGGAACTTTGATCAGGTTGTTTCACGCTGTTGCAAGCGTGTTTCATTTAAGCAAATTAAATTTCTGAAAAAAAGGTTTGGCAGGTTTGACAAAGATTCACTTACCTTCTCACCAACACACTGACTTCAGAAGCCGAGACGAGCGAGCTGACACGCTTCTTCCATCCGTAGGAACGAAGAGATCGTGATGCCGGACGAGCAGACGGGCCTGGTGAAGGAGAACTACGTGTGGAGCGTGCTGCTGCACCGCGGTGCCACGCCCGAGGGCATGTTCCTCCGCCTGCCGCCCGGCAGCTACGACCACGACCTGTTCAGCATGACCTGGGGTCCCACCATCGCAGCCCTCTCCTACGTTTTCGACAAGAGCCTGGACGACAGCATCATCCAGAAGGCTATCACTGGCTTCAGGTAAACAGGTTGAGAATGGTCAGCCACTGCTGCTGTTCTGGGATGAAATAAACTCACCGGCTGGAGTTGCTGTATTTGTAATCTTTGTCCTGCACAGGCCACTGGGGCTCATTTTTCCAACCCACAATTTGAGTGATAGTTTAAACCAGTCCCTCTAGTTTCCTGATTAGTTGGAATATTGCATTCTGGGATTGAGGTTGACCGAACCTTTAACTGAAATCCTGAGCATGCAGTACGCCATGTCTTTTAGGTGTGTAGTCACGTGTGTCTTTCTTTGCAGGAAATGTGCAATGATAGCGGCTCACTATGGCTTCAGCGACGTGTTCGACAACTTGATCATCTCCCTCTGCAAGTTCACCACCCTGAGCAGCGAGGTGAGGAGCTGTTGGAAGGAGCACAGCGGCCCGCAACATGTGCAGAGAGGAAGTTGTAGTTCAGCATGCCGTCAAAAGACAGGATGATGTCCTCAACTGCAAAAAGACACATCAGTAAATGGAGCTGTCTGCCCAGGCCTTTGAAAAGTGAAAACGTATCGCATCTACATGCAGGCACACAAGCATATACTGCATATGCATATATTGTTGGCTGTGAATTTTCTATATAGATACCAAATGAGCTGTTATAAGTTATTTGTCATACATCTTGAGTGTATGCAGGATATCTGGAGAGCTTGAAAAGCTTTAAAAAGAATAGAATTTAGTTCCCTCATAAAAGGCCTTAGAAGGTAATAAAAGGTATCAGAGATCAGGATCTCAAAAACAGTTCTTGTGCGCCATAAAGTCTCAGTGACAGGTGCAGAGGATCCACAGCTCTCAACCTGAAAAGAAAACCCAGAGTCCCACACCCTGTCTGACTTAACAACCGGCCCGGCTGCTTGAAAACTGGAACGCCCTCTCTCGTCTCCCTCTGTCTTTGTCCTTTGCATGTAGAGCGAGTACAGCGAGGAAAAAACTGATATAAATGAACGATAAATCCAATTTTATATAGATAATATAAAATAAATTCACGCGTAAGTAATTACAGCCCCAACGCGGGATCACCGTCACCGTCGGTTTGGAATGAAAAGGCCTGGACAAACAGTGGTAGCCTGTATTTTGCGGCAGCTTTGCTTGTGCAAAGTAGACACAGGTAGTGTTATCTGAGGAAGCAAAAAGATGCACTGATAACGGCGCACGCCCGCAAAGTCTGCCCCTCCTGTTTTTTTCATGGCGTCTGCTAGGATTGTACGGATAAATGTGTGTGAATAAAGTAATGGCGCGAGAGCGTTTGATGTGTCGGCGTGTCCTCTCCTCCCGCAGTCCGTGGAAAACCTCCCCACGGTGTTTGGCAGCAACGGCAAGGCCCAGACGGCGGCCAAGACCGTGTTTGACCTCGCCCATCGGCACGGCAACATCCTGAGGGAGGGCTGGAAGAACATCATGGACTCCATGCTGCAGCTGTTCCGAGCTGAGCTGCTGCCCAAAGCCATGGTGGAGGTCAGGGCTCCCTTTCTACATTCTAAACACTCTTTCCCATTGTGTCAGCGCCGCGCTCGGCTACTGCTTTGTGATAACAGGGCAGAACGAGTCGCGCTTTCCCCGCATTCTGTGTCCTCTGCTGCCACCTGCTGCTCAGTGCTCACACTCGCCTGTCCCCTCAGGTGGAGGATTTCATCGAGCCCAGCGGGAGAATTTCTCTTCAGAGGGAGGAAACGCCTTCAAATCGGTATGCATCCTTTACTCCGACAGGAAGAGACCGGTTTTCTATTATAAACGGAAGCGTGTCACAAGAGGCTCACAAATAAAAAGCTGTAACTTTCCTCCTGTGTCAGCGGTGAGTCTGCGGTGCTGAGCTTCGTGAACTGGCTGACGCTGAGCGGAGCGAGCAGTCCGGACTCAGAGGCCCGTCCACTGAGAACCAAGAGGCCAAGCAGGCCGCCATCCTCTGCATAAAGGTACTGAACGGTTCATCATATGTGATACCATGTTTATTTGTTAAATAAAGGTTATCTGCACTATTTTATGGTAAGAATAGTGAAGTGCCTTTAATAGTTCTCAGAGGGTTTTGACTGTGGAGCGAATTCTTTTGGTGTTAGCGAGAATGACTGTATTGTTTATACTCAATTTATTCATGATTATTTGACTCTTTATACTGTGTTTATTGTATCAAACCACTTGAAATACTGCGATGGGTTCCCATCAGCCAGATGGTTTCCTCTTTATAAAATGTGTCAGCATCCCTGAGGGTTTTTTTTTTTCTCTTCGTAGCAATGTGACCCAGAGAAGCTGATCACAGAGAGTAAATTCCTGCAGCTGGAGTCACTACAGGAGCTGATGAAGGTTGTTTATTTTTCTTAGTACTAAAGTGTTTTCAACAAAAAAAGAAAGAAAAGTAGATGAACTTGATTCTCCTCTTCAGGCTCTGATATCAGTCACCCCTGATGAAGAGACGTACGATGAAGAGGATGCTGCCTTCTGCCTGGAGATGCTGCTGCGCATTGTTTTGGAGAACCGGTAGGAATCAGAGAGCGCACCTCCTCAGCGCAGTCGTCTGCGTCATCCGGCTTTAACGCAACAACCGTCCCTCCGTGTGTTTGCGTGCGCAGAGACCGCGTGGCCTGTGTGTGGCAGACGGTGCGCGACCACCTCTGCCACCTCTGCGTCCACGCCAACGAGAGCTGCTTCCTGGTGGAGAGGGCCGTGGTGGGACTCCTCCGGCTCGCCATCCGCCTGCTGCGGCGAGAAGACATCAGCTCTCAGGTGCAGCAAACGCGACTGCAGTCACCCACCTTTTGGTCAACTCTTTTGTTTTGTTTTTATGGTAACAGTAAGACCAATCTGCAGTCACAGCAGCCTCGTCTTTGGACTGTGGCACAATCACACACGCGGGAAACAGTCCAACTGGTGTGCTTTGTTTCAACAGTGTCACAAAGCAAATCTCACACTCAAGGTGGGAATATCATCCAGCGGGGATGAGGTTAACTCTGACCTTCAGTATCATATAGTCAGCTTTCAGAACACTCTCGCGTCGTGTCTGAACACAGACTTAGTGAGAGGTGCAGTGATAAACAAGTCATTTGAATTAAACTCAGGTTAGGAGGGTGGTCTACATTAAATTGCCATTGAGCTTTAACACTTGGAAATCCACTTTACGTCTTATTGTTTGATTTATGTTTGTTTGCCTGGAAAATAAATAGACAAATAAATAGACAAACCACCACTCCTTAACCCAATGTAAAATCCAGTTTTTAAAGTTTTGGGCCCCTGTACAAGAGTATTGTGTTAAAGTTTCATTTTTGGTTTTGAGCCCCGCTGATGATCAAACCATATCATTCGCCATTTCAGAAAAACAGAAACATGCAGGAAGACAACACTTTGGAAACATTTTAGGCCAGATGAAGGTTTGAATGTTTTCCAGCCCTGATCTTCTCCCCCCTCCACAGGTTCTCCACTCCCTCCGTCTCCTGCTGATGATGAAACCTCCCGTGCTGTCCCGGGTCAGCAGGGAGGTGGCCTACGGCCTGCACGAGCTGCTGAAGACGAACGCGGCCAACATCCACTGCACGGACGACTGGTACACGCTCTTCTCGCTGCTGGAGTGCATCGGAGCCGGAGTGAAGCCGCCTGCCTCCTTCCAGCTCGCCTCCGCCACCGCTGACAACGACACAGGTGACGTATTTCACTCTTCGTGTCTTCCTTTCGGGAGGAGCAATGAAACCCCACCTCTGCTACCCGGCACGGTTCAACACCAATTAATTAATTATGAATTAATGTGTTTGTTTACTTAGGATATACAAACTTAGTGGTAATGGAGATCAGTTCTCTACATGTATGCAAGACACTCATCTGTTGAATTTTTTAACACATTTGAAAATGTTCTTGCTACTTTAAAGGGATGTAAGGAGACCTCTTATGATCAAATCTCTTTTATACAAAGCAAAAAAAACTGCTGATTATTCATCAAACCAAACAAGTAGTTTGGCTTTTTAATAACCACATTCTTGTGTTCCAATTTTCATCCAGAACAGTTACAGTCAGCTGTACACAAACTAATGAAGCGTGTGAAAATCAAAATGTTTGCCGTGTGTGTGCAGGTGCTCAGTCAGACAGCGAGCTGTCCTCTCATCATCCCAGCGAGCTGAGTCTGGACCGAGGCTACACGTCCGACTCAGAGGTCTACACCGAGCACAGCAAGACCCGCATGGCTCGCTCCACCACTGACGTGGACGTGGCGAGCAGTGGCTGGCTCGTGGTCAGTGCGCACGCGCACACACACACACATTCCCAGTCACATAGGTGCAGATTTCACGTACAGATGAATATTTGTATTTATTTCCAGGTCGGGAAAGACGACCTGGACGCGAGTAAGACGCCCCCGGTGAACTCCAAAGCGCAGCTCAATCACCCGCTGGTCAACCAGTACAGCCTGACGCTGGGTCAGGACCTGGGCCAGCACGACACCAAGTCCCTCATCAAGTGTGTGGAGACGCTGACGTTCATCGTGCGGGACGCTGCCCACGTCACGCCGGACAACTTTGAGCTGTGTGTGAGAGCCATACGAGTGTTTGTGGAGGCCAGCCTCAACGGAGGTGAGTCCCTGAAATACACTTTACATTGACCGGACCTGCTTAGTACTCAGCAGACTGAGATGAAATGAAAACCATTGAAGGAATCCTCAGCTGGTACAGTGTTGCACTTCCATAAAGTCTGGCCATTGCGAGAGACACAAACCTTTTGGTCGGAATCAGCCTGCAGTTTGTAACGCAGACATTCTGTTTAAAATGAGTCTTAGCCTGACAAAACATGATGCGGCTGTTTTCACAGACTGAGGAGCTGGTAAGTGCTCCTCTACTGGATGTAGGTCCTCAATGGAGAACAGACAAAACAATAATAACAAAACCAAACTGACCTCTCCCTGCGCAATGTCACTAAAATGGTAAATAGTTCATTTTACAGTAAATCATCCCATGTTTGCATGTAATGAAAACATAGGGTTAGATAAGCTGCATTGAAAATACACAGGATCCAAATTCAGTATGCATTTCTTTTACACCGGTGCCTTCCAGCTGAGGTTAATAACTTGAACACCACAGCCTTCTCACTTTGACCCGGGTTGTTAATGGTGAGGAACTGAAAAATGACTTCCAAACTCAAGACCCGTGGCAGGGGAGGAATGTTCGACCGCCACAGATCTCAAACAAGAGCTTTAGAGAAGGCAAAAGCCCACTGATACACAAACAGTTACAAAGGTCAGTCTCCTTGCGTGTCTTTTGTGTTTTCATACTACAGATAACCTCATTGTGCTGCTCCTGGATGACGTAATCCTTCAGCCTGTGTTCACGCTTTCCTCACGTTCCGCTCGTGCTGCATGAACTAGCCGTGACTAAAAGCCTCTTTTCTCCTTTGAGTGGATCCCCCGTGGATGAGGCGCTCGGCTGCTTTATTCCAGGACAGACGACAGTATGAGAGAGACTCAAACTCCAGTCACGTAATATCTGCTTAATAAAACCGAATAAAAGTCCAACCTAAAAGGCTGCGCAAGATGCTAACAGGAAGCGCAGAACCCTGCTCTTACTCGACTGAGCTCCTGTGGTCTGACTTCACATCTTTTCGTTAAAGCTGGTTTCAAGATAAATGGAGAGCTTTTGGAAATTGCCCCTCGGCTTCCTGCTTGTTTCGAGGATCAGGCCATCTTGGGCGTTATTGCTTTTTTTTTGGCAAGATAATGGACCATACCACTTAAGACGAGAGGGGGTGGTGAACCTCAACAGTGCACCTCTTCCAGCTACTAATAAAGTTTACCAAATAGATTGAAAACAAATCCAGACTGCCTCTGCCTCTGGTTCTAGATGTGAAATAAGATTGCTCATTTAAAAAAATAAATAAAAATTTTGCCCCCTCAGGCTACCGCAATCACGACAAGAAGAAGAGCCACAAGTACGACTCCAAGTCCCGGTTGAGGAAGAAGGCGGGGGGCAGGGAGAAGGAGGGAGGGGCCGGCGCGCGGAGAGGCGGCGGCCGAGCGTCCAGCCAGCGCCCGTCGCGCTCCCACAGCGACGAGGAGGAGGACGAGGGCGTCCCGGCCAGCTACCACACGGTGTCATTACAGGTTAGTCAGGACGTAAGTACAACGGCCCTCTTCACCCTCCTTTCCTGTGTCCATCTGAGCGCAAACACATCTGCTTCTCCCCTCAAACGTTTCCCGTGGGTCAAACTCCTGCCTGCTTGAGGCTGAGCTGACTGTGACATCAGGAGGTGTTTGGGGAAACCACGACTTTGACACCCAAGGGGACATTTAGTTCAGGTGCAATAATAATAATCTTTCCTTACAGCTGTGATATGGGGCCTTTACAGTCACGTCTGTATTTCATCAGGACCTCGTTTGTCCTTTGTTTCTCATGTGGTGCTGACTTGGGGGGAGTGTATTAATATCTTATTGCCATGTAGAAACACTTCAAGCTTTGCCCCCCTGGAACTTGGCACTTCATCCCATTCACAGATCCTGTTAAACTGTGTGAGTGTGTTAGACTCGTCCCAAACCCGCTCCAGTTTCTGTCTCGGCTTCAGTCGTTGCGGCACCGAGAGGTGAACTGTCACCCCGGTCTGAAGTCTTGTGCAGAGCTCCCGGTATCACCGGTGCGTTCAACCTTCCAGCCTGCCACAGCCAAGGCTGCAAAACCTCTTGTAGATGAGAGATTTCAGTTTCTGATTCTGAACGAGTTAGCATAAGTTTCTTAAATCACGGTTGGGCTCCATCAGAATGTGTTACGTGTAGATTGGTGAGCAAAAATGGCAATTTGATACGTGGAACAATGAAAGGAACAGCACAATGAAGTGTGCAAAAAGTGAAGCCACTGCAGTTGGCGTCAGACTCAGTTTTACAAATGACTTTTCTTTTCCGTGTCAGTGGAAAGAAAAGGTTGGTACAGACTGCAGAGTTCCTCTATGCTGGAACAAGGAGTGAGTGTCACAGCTCACTTGTCTGCTCCTTATTAATACATTTGGCCTTTTGATCAAAGAGCTGCGCTGAGATTTAACGCGGCTTTGGATTTAATGAAGCTGACATGAGACCTACATGCTGCTGTGGACTGCGTTTTTCAGACGGCATGATGTTATCCTTTAGCAGCGCCGGGAATCCTTTTGTTCTTTCTACACAAACACACAGTCAGAGCTTCACTTCTCCTGACGCTGTCCGCGATGGTTTCTGGTTGAGAGAGAGAGTCTCTCCTTACAGTTGAGAGGTGGTGACCTGATGAAAACCTCTCTTTTGTTTTGCCTTTTAAAGAGGGCTGTAGGAAGTCGACAACGCAGCTTTGTGTGTCTGCAGCTTGTCCCGTTCAGATTGTTTTAAAGACAAAGAACGTCCCTTCACTCGACCGCGTTGTTATCGTCCCACGCGTGGCGTTTGGTCGATACGAAGGCGCTCATTCTGCTTGTTGTGGGTGCAGCTGCTGGACCTGATGCACACCCTGCACACCCGGGCTGCCAGCATCTACAGCTCGTGGGCCGAGGAGCAGCACCACGCGCAGGCGGCAGGCAGGAAGATCGAGGCCGACTCCCAGACCCTGTGGACCAGCTGCTGGTGCCCGCTGCTGCAAGGTGGGCCCTCGCCTCCGCACACGGGCCGCCTTCATGGACGCCCAGTCAGTTAGTGTTAATCATGATTAATAGTAACAGGCGAAAGCTGACGCGCCTGCTTCCTTTCAACTCACATTTACAGCTCAGCAGGTGCAGTTGTATTCCTCATTGTTTACTGCATACATAATGTCTTGTACTGTATTGTTCAGTGGCATAAAGAAGATAAAGGTCAAGACTGCACTTGTTTAACCCTTTTAAAACCACGGGGATCACCAGTGATGTGTATTTCAAATTACCGTAACTCCTCGCTATTTCGTGCAATTTTAATCATTGAAACTGCCACTGAAAGCTGCGAAACAGGGCTTTCTGGTGCTATTACATGCATTACGGTAATGACTGAGTGCGTTTGGGGAGTTTTAGGTATTTAATCACATAAGAATGGTAAATACTTGACATTTGATTTTGAAAGTTCTACTTCTCCTGGAAAAAGGGTGTAAATTATTTACACACAGGGCATTTTTTTGACACAATTGTAGACAAAAAAGTTTTAGCGTTTTAATAAATATATCTATTGTTATGGTGTTAAAACGGTTAAAGGACATAATCAGATAGTAATCCTTCGCCTGAACAAAATGAGATAAGCAAGTGTTGGATGATATCTATTTCTTATATAACATAAATACCAGTTTCTTCACTGTAACATTTTCTTCATGCGCCTGGTTGCTACACTCACACACATCCCCTCGTGCAAATGTAAATCTCTGAGCGTGAAAATCAGCTGATCACTGATTCTGAAGAGAAACTGATTATGTGTAAAACACAGAGTAAAACGCGCTGACTGAGTGGAGAGCGGGCTGCAGATCGCTGACCTGTCTGTTTTGCTGTCTTCGGCTCCAGGCATCGCGTGGCTGTGCTGCGACGCCAGGCGGCAGGTTCGCATGCAGGCCCTCACCTACCTCCAGAGGGCGCTGCTGGTCCACGATCTGCAGACGCTCCACGCTACTGAGTGGGAGTCCTGCTTCAACAAGGTAAAACTGGAGAAATCTGTAATCTCGGATTATATTATACAGCATGGGTTGATTAAATGTGCTGAGTTAGATTGGATATTAATCTTTTGCAATCCCTTTTCTTACTCTGTTTGTTTGGAGTTTCAGTACCAATTTGATTTCACCTGTGCTCATTCTGAAGTCAATTTTCACAGATTTCAGCTTGCTGATGTGTGTGTGTGTGTGTGTGTGTGTGTGTGTGTGTGTGTGTGTGTGCGCGCGTGTGTGCATGCAGGTGCTCTTTCCCCTGCTGACTAAACTGCTTGACAACATAAGCCCAGCAGATGTGGGTGGTATGGAGGAGACCAGGATGAGAGGCTGCACGCTTCTGTCAAAGGTTTAAAGCTACACACACACACACCCACACGTTCAATACACACTTTATTAGAAACACTTTGGCCAGTCATGTGGCAGTGGTCAGTTCATAAAATCCTGTGGATACAGGTCAGACGCTTCAGCTAATCTTCACATCAAACAACAGAATGGAAAAACAAGTCATCTCTGTGGCTTTGACTGTGAAACACACATCGCTCTCAGAATGGAGAGAAAAACAAAAATCCTGCAGTGAGCAGCAGTTGTGTGGACAGAGACATATTGTTGAAGAGAGCGGTTACGATACGATAACTCAGATAACTACTGTGAAACTTGGTGAGCAGAGAAACATCTCAGAACATCAACATGATGAACTGTGAGGTGGACAGACTAGGACAACAGAAGACCAGGTCAGATTCTACTCCTGTGTTGAAGACTAGAAAATGTAACTTGGTCTGATGAATCTGGATTTCTGCTGAGGCTGCAGATGGTCGGGTCACAATTTGGTGTCCACAGTATGAAGCAATGGACCCAACCTGCTGCTGCTGCTGGTGTAATGATGTGGGGAATATTTTCAGTCATTGCTGATATAGTTACTGACCACAGTTTACCATCTTCTAATGGCTACTTCCACCAAGATCATGCTCCATGTCACAAAGCACAAGTGGTCTCATGACAGTGAGTTCAGTGAACTTCAGATGGGAATCCAGCAGAACAGGAGACTGGCAGCATGAGTGTGCAGCTGACAAATCTGCAGAAATGATGTGATGATGACGCAATCACGTCAACGTGGAGCAGAACCTCAGAGGAAAGTTTCCAACCTGTTGGAGAATCTATGGCACAAATAACTGAGAGCAAAGAGAGGAACTACCCAGTGTTAGTAGGGGAACCTTCTGAGTTGGTACCGTCCTACATGGCACTGTAGTAATTCCTGTACACGTCATTATTACACTACCAGCCATTGAGGCAGGAAGCCACAGGTTGCCAGGTTGGTCCTGTTGGAGACGAAGCCGCCGACCGTCCCCAAACCGTTTCTCACACCAACGCAGCTCGGCGGCGTCCGGCAGCACCTGACGCATGACTTCTTTTCCACCTGTCCAGGTTTTCCTCCAGCACCTGTCTCCCCTGCTGTCCCTGCCCACCTTCGCTGCCCTCTGGCTCACCATCCTGGACTTCATGGACAAGTACATGCATGCCGGATCCAGCGACTTACTGGTGAGGATGGCGATTCAGTGTTTGCTTTGGATGTGGCAGAAAAAAAAAAAAGGCGTATCTCGCTGACGCGCCGCCTCCGTGCTCGTGTGTGTGTGCAGCTGGAGGCCATCCCTGAGTCTCTGAAGAACATGCTGCTGGTGATGGACACGGCCGGGATCTTTCACTGCGCCGACTCCAGGACGGGGTACTCGGACCTGTGGGAGATCACCTGGGAGCGCATTGTGTGCTTCCTGCCTCACCTGAGGGAGGAGCTCTTCAAACAGACCGTCATACCAGGTACGCACGCACGCAACGCGCGCTTATTAGTTTGTCGCACGCCGGCGATTCTTATGCGTCGCCTTCATCCGTAGACCCGGTGCCCAGTCCTCCATCAGAGACGGTGCAGCCGCCGCCCCCGGCGGGTCGGCCTCCGTCCCCTCAGGCGTCTCGCCCCTGCCCAGCCGCCCTCCCCTGTCCCAGCGCCCCCTGCGGAGACTCAGACCCCCAGCAGGCCGGCATCGCCGCAGGAGCCTCAGACAACCAGTGCCGCCGGTAAACACACTGAAGCCTTCCTGTCTCAGTATGATGTCACACGGTCTTCCGTCGGCTCGCGTTTCCTTCTCTTGCCTGACAACGACGCCGTGACTGGACTGAAGCACCAGCCGCTCACCGCTGAACTGACTCTCCTTGTTTTCTAGGACCGGACCGATCGCCCCCGGCCCCGCCCTCCACGCCCCCCATGCCGCCCATGCCGGTGCCGCTGACCACGTCCCCGACCCAGGCTCCCTCGCCCTTGAGCCAGTCCCCCCTCATCCTGCAGCCCCTGGCTTCTCCCCTGCAGGTGGGCGTCCCGCCCATGTCCCTGCCCATCATCCTGAACCCCGCCCTCATCGAGGCCACCTCCCCCGTACCGCTGCTGTCGGGTCCCAGGCCCACGAGCCCCTCCGACGAGGTGAAGTAAGAGAACTCCAGCTACTACCCCCACCCCCCACCCTCACCCCCCCGCACTCCCCATCACACTCTGCAACAACTGGACCCAACAGACTTGAAGTAGAACTGGAGGAGCTGTTTGTCACCAGGTTTCTGACATGAAGACGCATAGGAGAGGACAAATTAGATACGACACCTCAACTCCAGCACGTTTGATTCGAAGGGTTGGCGTCAGGGTCACCTGTCTCTGGTGCACCGTGCATTCTCTGTGCCATTTTTTTTCTGTCTGGTCTTTGCTCATTCCTGTGGATAGATGACTTACACAGAGACACGTTCACATATGTGGCATCGGAAACTTCAGGCCAAAAGTCGTTCAAGCATAAAAATTTTGAAATCTAAGCCCTCACGCCACCACTGACAACTCTGAGGTCGTGTTGGGTGTTGTTGGCAACGTGGGGAGAGATCATTTACTACTGCACGTGGTGAGCATTTTACTATACACATATATATATTTTAGCCAAATACAATAACTTGTAAATAAAAAGATTCATTACTTCCCCACCACACTTTTATTCTTGGGACTGCAAGGGTAACTTTGAAAGGAAAAGGCAGGTGTTCTCTATTTTTGTTGAGACAAAATAAACCAGGTTTTGGACGCACACACACACACACACACACACACACACACACTACTTGTTAGTAGCATCAGTTCATATAAATTGATAGTTGCTGTGGCTCTGCATGAGATGAAACTCACCAGCTGAGGTTGTAGCTGCAGCCCTGATTCCTCCCGACTGATCTCGCTGTGTGAGGGAATTCTTCATGTTGTCAACATCAGGTTTTTGGACTTGGGGTAACAAGATGTTTTGGTGAACGTGGTGGAAATCGTGCCAGCGCAGGATACGCTTCTCAGCCGAAGGATGCAAACTTGATAAGACCGGGCTGACCTCATGATCTCGATGTGGAGCGTTCAGACAGGGAGAAGTTATTTTTGGAGTTTAGATATTTGGCGGCGTTCGCGAAATAAGGTTTCAACAGCTCGACTTGAGTTTGGATGTTCTCAACAGAACTGCCATCGCACCACTGATGAACATCTGATTGAAAACTGTACAGAAAAAAAGACTTTATTTATTTATCAGTCAATTTTGGATTCAGAGAGTTCTGTCCTCCTGTAACGTCCAACGACAGAGACACTGGACCCATTTGACTTGAGCGCTACATGAGTTTTTTGTCCCCAAAACCAAAAAGAAAAATCCTAATCAACTGCTTCTCCACTAAAGGGGGACCGCGTGCACACCCAAGCCTCGCTCGGCTCCGCTGCAGATGTCACATCCGTTACATTCCAAAGCGCACACACTTGATCCACTCCCGCTAACTTTCATTTGGCACCAGTTCAGAACCGGTGTCGCGCTCTCATGTTTATTTCCCTCTTGAGTTCACGGTGCGGACTCGTTGCATGAAGAGGCTTTAGCGAGGCTGCGTCACCGATCACGTCACGGCGACATCTGCGGAGGCCAGCGATTAGCGGCGACTCATCGGGAAATTGAATCTAACTGAATGTGTTGTCGAGGGCATCTGTGTTTGGAAACCGTCTCTCTCAGCTTCTCTGGTTTGAATGTTTCGGCGGGTCGGTGCCGGACGCTCGCTTTTCTCTGCCCCGCAGAGGTAAACAAACACAACAGGTGCTGTAAAGCTCGCCTGTTGTCAGACTTCCCCCCGGGGTGTGACTCGTCGGTCTCAGTCCGTGTGACTTGGACTTGGAAAAAAAAACTGACTTCCAGTCTTTAAAATCAGAATCTGCAACTTCAATACAAAAATATCCAACTTTTTGAAGTGGCACCTCCTTGAATTACATACGCGCCAGAGTGGAGCTCAAACTGTGTGAATTAAGATAGATGGTTTCCAAATTTAGTTTCAGAGCTATTTGCGTTTATTCAGCTACGGTCAAACGTTGACATCGTTGCATGGCGGCTGCATATCGTGTCCGGCGACGCGTACCCTGACGACCCGACCGCGTAGACGTGGATAGAAAGCGTAACGTCCGTGCGACGCGGCCCCGGGACTCCCTCAGAGACGTTTAATGTTAATGCTATTTATTGAGCTGGGAGAGAAGAGGGGGACTCGTCCACTGCGCTGCAGTCCGTGCAGATCCAGCGTGGACGTGTCAGTCGGGTAACGCTACAGCCTTACAGAGCCACCGCCGTGACACATTTTGTAAGCTGTGGGTTTGTTTGTTGTACAGGACTCTTAGATTTATCAGCTGATTGTTGCTTGAACAGGAAATCACATGGATATAATGTATATATATAAATGAAAAGTAACGTACTTTTTACTATGTAATAAATAAAATGTAAAGAAAGTGCTCGCTCTAGTGGGTTTTTTTCTGTTTTAGTCTCAGTCCTTGTGTAGAATTTTCAGTAGTTACAGGTTTGTGTTGAGGACATTTGTACTGGGCTCACTGCCCACCAGTGATGCTTAAATTAAGTAGGTTTAATTAAGTCAAATGAAAACTACTTCATTTTTGTAGTAGGTGATTATTTAATAATTCAGAACACTACTACACATCACTGACTTTGTGTCTTTCTTTGTCTTCTGTCATGTATGTATATATATATGTGGTTGTGTGTGTGTGCTAAAAATGAAAAAAAACCATCAAAGAATAGTGTTCATAAACACTTCATGTGGCTTCTAACCCTTAAACGATTAGTTCAATGGGAGCTTCAATAAATTTAGTATAAAAAAAAATAGTATTTTCAGTATAGCAAGGCATCAACGTCACAAACATGTCACGGTATGGTGACTCATCAGATATGCAATGAAATAGGACGATGCATAGTATGATGTAAAAATACAAAAAAATGACCAAGTTGTACAAAAAAAAATCATAGTATAATATGCCATTAAAACACAAAAACATCAAAGAATAGTGTTTCTATTAAAATATTGTGCTATTATAATAAGTGTATTAAAATAGTATAATATGTGAGATGGACAGAGTACAGTATGTATAGTATGAAAGGACACGGCGGTGTTTGTTCTGTGTGAATGCACAGCAAGGCATCTACTCAGAGCAGACACAGAGCGAGAAAAAAAACCCAGTGGAAAACAAGTTTTGAAAGTCCAAGCAGTTCTCTGGTGTAAAACATCTGAGATTTTATTTCAAAGCAGAATGAGAACCACATTTTTTTTTTTTTAGTAAACTAACTGTATCAGAAACTACAGAGGCCAGGAAAAAAATCTGTTACATTTGTACATGGAATGTAAAAACATCAGTGAAACAAGGGACCGTAATGGCAAACTGTACTTAAATTATCTAATCTATAAAGAATGAACTCTCTTTAAGGGACAGTGGAACATAAACGTGTACAGCACTCCACTCACAAATAATGTTTGTTTTTTTTTTCTCGTTAACCAAGACAGAACCGAAAACCCCTACTGTCATACCACCTACCTACACCGTCAGCAACGAACGACATTTAGAAAAAAAAACCCAACCCTCAAACAGGAATCCTCACTTGGCGTCCAGTTTTGCCATTTCCTGAAGGTATATTCCGATGCTCTCGCTGTCAAACAGGACAAAGTAAATGTTCTTCAGAGATGAGCTGGTGGATGACACAAAATGGTTGGAGATGGCCTTGAGGATGAGCTGGGCGGCCGTTTGCTTTGGGAATCCGTTCCTGTGACAGAGAGGAAGGTTGTTAGTGGAGGCTGTGGCGGCTGAACGAGTCATCTGCTAATCGGAAGCATCAGGGTTCGATTCCCATCTCCTACTGTGTGCATGCCCGAGTGTCCTTGGGCAAAACAATGAACCCCAAATCAACGTCGGTGTGTGTAAATGGGTCAACATGGCTTGCAGCAAGACATTTTAATTGGTTAAGACTAGAAAAGCATTATATAAATGTAAGAACATTTATTCATAGATGTATTTTTTTATACATTTTCATGACTAACAGTACAAAGGGTTTGAACCTGCGCCATACAACGACAGCAGCGACATCACATCCATACACTGTCGGCGGTCACGGCTCGGCTGACGCGCACAGAGTGGAGCTCACCGTCCAGCAGGAAGCGAAGGGAAAGCTACGGACTTGAGCTTCTTCTCCTCGGCCGCCGAGAGGCAGTTCTTCACCGTCTTCTCGAGCTGGTCTTCACACTTCTCAGAACCCCACTGAGGGACGTTACAGTGGATGATGAAGCGGGCTGCCATTCCACTGGCCTGGCTCACCGCCACTGCAGGGGGACGGAGACACAGTCACTCGGGATTGGGTTTGACAGTGCACTACTTAAACCTGCAGGGATGCACGTTACAAGTATCAAAATGATTGAAAATAATTCCTTGAATGCGTTTTGCCCAAACATTTACATTTAAATAACCGAGGTACTGTATGTACTAATTTGTCACAGTTCATCCATCCAGCAGTGTGAAATATATGCAGTTGATTAAAATAAAAATGAGCTGTGCAAAATGTAAAGGGATCTGGATGTTTTCTGAGCCAGCCTCAAACAGCATGGCTGATACATTTTTCTGTTGCAGGACGGTGCGTACCCGATGCCACCTCCAAAGGCCCCTGTGCTTTCCGCAGCTCCTTCACTCCCTCCAGGAACTCCCGGCCTCCAGCTTTCTCCAGGGCGTTGCCTTTAAACGCAGAGAAGAGCAGCAGTCGCGCACAAGACCGGATGGCTACAGGCAGCTGTTGAAACGTGTTGATGAAAAACGCAGGAAGGCGTCCCACTCACCCACTCCGTCTTTGAGGTCCATTTCTGCATTTGTTGGGTTGATGATCCCCTCCACTTTGATTGTTCCAATTTTGCTGATTTCACTCTCTGTTAGTGAAAGCTGTGGATTCACAAGTCTTCTTATTCAGTGCCGTCACTCCACACATGATAAATTTACACTGGTTGTCACTTAGAAGAACTTAAAATGAAGTGGTTCTAATAAGGCACTTTATTACTTGTCACATATCAAATGTCATCACCGGCCTGATCCACGTGCGTTACCTTCTGTCCAAGGAACAGGCTCTTTGCTGACAGGATAGTAAATCCGTCTCCAGGACCGTCCTCAGCTGTAGAGTTTGGTACAGACTCTTTGTCATTGTCTGTGCTCTTTGTTAGATGGAGAAAAAAAGAAAACATTTAACCACACTTGCACTGTAACATGATTTACATTTATACACCTTATTCTTCAATGTTGGTTTTTGGCTGCTTTGGACGCCTTACTATACTTTGTCATTCTACTGACATTTTAAACACCTAACTATACTATCTTGGTTTTTTTTGACCAATTCAACGCCTTACTATACTATGTCCTATATCTATGTGCTATATCATGTCATTTTTTTGGACCATTTCAATGCTCTATGATACTATGTTGTCTTTTTTGCATTTTGGACACCTTAGTATACTATGTCAATTTTTGAAGCTATAGTAAGTCCTTTTATTGAAGCTTTGGATGCGTTACTATACTATGTCATTTTATTGACATTTGGACACCTTACTGTATTGTTGTTGTTTTTTTACCATTTCAATGCCTTATGATACTGTGATTTTTCTTTGTATTTGGTATGCCTTACTTTACTATCTTGTTTTTTGGCCACTTTGGACACCTTATTATACTATGTCATTTTACTGAAATTTTGGACGCCTTGCTTTACTTTCTCATTTTTTGTCTGTTTCAGACATCTTGCTATGCAATGTCATTTTTCTTTTTTGTCATCTTTTACGTTTTAGACAACTTACTCTATTATGTACTATGTAATTTTTTTCTCAATATGGACGCATTACTATACTATATAATACTTTTTAAGCTATATTATGTCCTTTTCTTGAAGCTTTGAATGCCTTCCTATACTTTGTCATCTTATTGACATTTTGTGTGTCTTATTATACTGTCGTTTTATGGACATTTTGGGCACCTTACCATACTACATAATTTTTATAATTTTAATTTATAAACATAATTCAATTCGGATGCCTAACAATACTATGTTGTTTTTCTAAAGTTTTTTGACGTTTTGAATGGCTTATTTTACTGTGTATTTTTTTGACGTTTTGGGCACCTTACTATAATATATCTTTTTTTCTTTTTTTAAATTTTGGACACTTTACTGTATTTATCTGTTGACCCCACTACAACGCACCTCAAATACCATCTCAACACCCAGCGGGAACCTGCAGTCTGTACATACATCCCCACTACAAATACAGGAGGCTCAAGAAGTAGAGCGAGTCATCTACTAATCAGAAGATCTGCTTTCTTCCAATCTGTATGTAAAAGTCTCCTTGGGCAAGACACTGAACCCTAAATCATGCCCGATGCAGCATTGTGTGAATGTGTGTGATAGAGAAACCCTTATTGGTCTTGAAAGCGCTATGTGAATTGGTGATGGCTTGTATTGTAGAGCACTTTGAATGGTCAAAAAAGATCAAGCTTTATCCGTATCACCTTGTCCTACTTTGGAATTGAACCTGGACATGTCAGTTTGACAAAATAATCTAAACTCAAAGACCTCTTACTGGCTTTTCCTGAAGCTTTCTCCTGCAGCTTTCCCTCAGACATGGCTACCAAGATCATGGTGGGTAATGGTGGGATTTAAGTCCTCTTCCAGATTCAAGCAAATACGACACACATTTAAAATTACATTGCATGGTTTTCACTGAGAAGCTCCATATCCTTTTCTTCAGTTGTTTGGTTAAACAAACCCTAGCTCCAAGCAGTCTTTACTTACAATTTACTACTAAGGCAGTCATTTAGAATGACATTAATATAAATCAATAAATATCTGTACTGTCTGAGTCAAATGTGTTGCAGGAGTAAACAGAATTGTTCACTGTGCAAACATTGGCTGTTCCTATTGCCATGACTCAGATTTTTACTGTTGTCAACAGGTGTTTGACTCCAGAGGGGGTAACGTGACTTTTGACCAACTTGATGCAAGACTGTGATGTTTGTGCGGTAAGTTGTGTGTTTGGTTTTCCACTGGAAACCACTTGGAAATGGACTTACCAAGATGCACGGTGGATTTCAGTTCAGTTGCACGACGACTGTGCAACTGAAGAACTGACGTCAGATCATTTACTGAATGCAACACACAAGGTAATGCAAGGTCCACTAAAGGTCTCAGTATGCTACAAAGGAACTACATCATGTGACATTTTGACCAACCACGTTTAAAGGCAAATTGTTTCCGACCTTTTGAGTGAATTGAACCAAAATGGATAGTAACAAATAGCACAGGGATAGAACACATTTAATGGAATCCTCCCTGCGCCAGCTTGGCAAATCACTGCCTGCTGAAATGTTGGATTGTTTGGATTGATTATCAGATACAGCCCAGTGATTCTGCAAATGGAAAGGTGGTTTCAGATGGTGCTCAACAAAGTGACAAGCAGCACACTGAGGCCTTCATTAAGTATCTCCCTGTGTGTTCCGCCCGTTCTGTTGAGTCGACTAACCTTTGGCTTTCGGCCTCGTTTGCCTTTCACCTTCTTGAAGGATTTGACGGGGGGTTTCTTGCTCTTTGAGCGCTCTTCCTGCTTTTCGGGGATGGACGACTGGCTGTCCACTTTCACCCGGCCCCCCCTCTTCTTTGAGAGCAACTCTGGATGGATCCGCGGCAAAACACCTCCATTTGATATGGTCACCCCCCGCAAAAGCTGAGGGACAAAACATTCCAGAAATAGAGTTTGACTCTATACTGTCCTACAACATGCGAAAACACACCTTGCATGAAAATGGTGACTTGTCTTGTGCGAGCAAAAGTGAAATGAGTGTTAACCACAGTCACCCTCACCATTCTGAAATATCAGCTGCTACACACACTTGACATCCCTGAGAAATGATGCAGTCAGTTATACAAGTAACAACCTAACCTGGTGCGTTATTCAAATATGAATGTTGACATTAAGAATTGACAGTAAATGTATTTATTGTTAGAGATGTATGCTCTGTCTCAAGTCAAGTCAAGGACCCTGAATAAGTAAACAAATCCAGCATACAGTATAAACCCTGTATACACACCTTCAGTGCATGACAAACAATTTAAGATTTGAAATGGAATCACCAGGCAGCCAGTGTAAATAAGATGTAAAAACATAAAACACACACTTTGCTGTGATTGTTTAACAAAGCTATGGTGGTTGGAATCACACACTAACACTACATTTTTACAGATTGTGTATCTGGGTGACATCTCATTAAATACTTTAGGAGGTTTGTGGTATTTCCACAGTATTTCACCATACTGCATATTCCACATTGCACATCTTGCATATGACTTTTCTTTTGTCCAGCTCTTCACTGTCTTCATAGTATTTTAATCCAAAAAGCAACCAGACATCTGCCGTTAGGCCTGGCGGTGCCATCAGTGGAGCAGCACCTGCCATGTTTTATGTTTTTCGCCATGCGACTGATGGTCAGTTGTCATTATAATAACAATAATTTGGAGCATGAAAAAGCCTATTACCAATTAATCAACTGATATTGCTTTATCCCCACGATACCAGTGACATCATGCACAAAGTGCTTTACTACTTATCACCCTAAATTTAATCACGTCATCCTCATGTTATTCCATGGATTAAAACATTTAAATATGTTTGACATGCTGTTCTGTACTGGCAGGATTACTTCTGTTGTGCACCCTGTTACATTGTTTAATGCCACATACAGTACACAGTAAAATGTTCCTGGATATTCCAAAAGTGAGGAGTATCCTAATGTGTAATGTCATTTCACATAAGGATAGTTGGGTGGCTGGATTATTTGTGGACAGAATGCTAAACTGGAGAGTAAAATAACATTTAGACAGTTTCTTCTCCACCCTTTATGCCTGTATCGTACCGTGGACAAAGAGCTGATAGTGATACGTTTCATAAAGATGTGGGGAAAACCCACTGAAAACAGGTCAAATATGACCTGAGTGCCAATGGTAGCCCTGTGGTGAAATATTCTGCATGGTTGAAACATTATCTCTAATATAATCTGCATTGAAAAATGTAATAAAATGGCTGTTTTATTAATTGGAGCATTTAGCATATAAAAAGCCAGATATTTTGTCAGGAGTTGATGGAGTTATTCCTGCTAAAGCGAAGATGAGATCCATCTCACGAGGAGAATCGAGCATGCTAATATTTTTTCGACTAAGTATTTTGGAAAATGTCACTGTTAACATCTTCTCATATGACAATAGAATGTTACATAATTCATAATTAGATGAGGCTGTCACCCTGCTGGCAAAGAGAGAAGTGGGAGGTGGCACGGTGGAAAAATAACTGACAGAGCACAGGAGGGAGTGGAATAGTAAAGGCAGTGTCGTAAGTCAGGCTCTCATGCACTAATTTAGCCTCTCTCCTGCAGCGACTCGTCCATTCTCCAACATCTGTCACCGTTTCCTCTCACAGTTTGTTTTTGTGCGCTCTGGAGCTCCATGTGCTGGACGCGCAAATAACAACTGCCAATATATTAACTTGATAAGGTGATAATACTCTGCCCTCAAGTTTTCAACAAATGTTTCTGCAGCTTTATCTTCTGTACTTCAACATCAATTTACCAGTGTTAATTTTGACTATTTGAAGATTTGAAAAATAAAAAAAAAACATTTTTTACTTTCACATGAGCTTCCATGATTGAAAACATATTCTGCCTTGTCTTTGACTGAAAGCCTTTGTAACTGTTAAAGCTGGATTGAACAGGTTCACACACACAGGACACATAACATATTTTGTATGCGTGAGAAGCCAGGTGAAAACCAGTCTGACACTGGTCTATTCTCGTTGTACAAGCATGAATCTACAGCATGTTAGTAAGCAGTCACTGGCTTCAGCAACTGCTCTGTGAAAACACACTGTGATTAAGTCAGAGGCGTCTTACCTGGTTGAGCTCCTCGTCGTTGGCCACAGCCAGCTTGATGTGCCTGGGAGTTATTCTGCCTTTCTTGTTGTCCCGTGCCGCGTTTCCTGCCAACTCCAAGATCTCGGCTTAGAGGAAAGAAAACACTGTGTTGAAACCCATCAAACATGCAGTGTGCCGTCTGGTAATACAACAGTGAAGAAGATTAGACAGAGCTCTCCTCTGAGGAAACTGGATCGCTGCAGCAGTGATGTGTAAATAGACACAGCAAGTAAACATAAAATAAAGTCATTTTTTTCATGATCCTCTGTTAGTTTCTGGCTTTATGGGCCAAAAAAACAGCCTTAGTTCTGTTCTTATAACTAAAAGAATCTGACCTCTGTTGGCATAAACACTTTTTGTATTATCATTCCTATAATGTATCATATTAATGCTTTGCAGATGTTCTAACCAGTCCAAGTCCAAGAAGGTGTCAGAAATGAGTTGAGGAGGTTATCAGCCGTCATTTTTCTTTAATGCAACAGATCATATTCATCATAAACACATTAAGTGAAGTGTTCAAAAAAACAATACAATATATGGTAATGGAACATGATATGGTGAACTAATATTAGCCTCATTCACACTGGCTCCAGCGAGAACAGTCATACACAAACAGACGCTGAAGCTGGTTTACACTTATGAAGCTTGAATGTGATGCGATGCTGCTCCTCCATGAGGTGAAATTGGGTTTATATTCCACGACATTAAAACTAGTATTTGAAGGATTGAAAGTATGTTTTGTAAAATTGTAACTGTGGTTGTAAAACTTGACAACAGGAGTCAAACATTTGAAATTCAGATTTCTAAGATATGAAAGTTGCTTTTGCAGAATTTCAACCCACTGCTTTCACATTTTGGGCTCACTTTTTACAGATATTCAGCACTCCATATCCAGAGACTGTCCTAACGCATTGGTCACATCAGTGAATACAACATGGATTGATGTTATTAAAATGTCACATTATGTCCACCTTAATATTGACGGTTTCTCCTTTATCTTCTATGATATACTGTATATCTTTAAATATATAGAATGTATATAATATGTTAAAAATCTTTCCACTCTATCATGTTGTGGCTCTGATGTTTGAAAAAAAAAAAAAAAGTATTCAGACATTTACACCTCACTCAAACACGACTTTTTGTGTGGGCACAAAATGATACTACACTACATGACTCCAGTCACACTCATGATCAAATAAGCAGGGTGTCAACATTTTAATACGTAACATCACACACCCTGCAGTCTCATCAGACTCACAACTCTTCTCTTTTTCTGACATTAAAGCCCCATTTATCAAAGAAAACAGGAAAATGATTGATTACGGCCATTATAAATGTTCACTGTATACAGTGGTGACCTATTATAAATCATTACAGCAATGTGAACACAAGTGACGCACCCTGTATGACAGAGTGTAAACACATTATATGTGCTCACTATTGTCATACATGCACTCCATGTAGACAGCAGAATCACAGAAGAAAGAGCAACAGGAATGAGGCGGCGCTCTGGCGTGAGATGCAGCTCGTTTACAGGATCCCACACCTTCAGTGACAGCTCTGTAACATCACCGGGATCCAATTTGATATAATCTATGGGGCAAGGGAGGAAAGCAGCCGAGTATTTGTGAACGCATGCTGGCACTGATCCCTGGCCTGCCGCTCCATCAAGCCCGAAGATGCGGTCCATGCTAAGGGAACAGTAGGAGTCGGTTCCACTGAACCGATGTGTTCAGCTCTGATGTCCACAGGGGAGATGACACTGGGGAAGTGCATGCTGCCATGCTGAGAGCCCTGGCTCATTCCTGGTTATTCAGGTGGAGGTGCAGCCATAGCCATATTTTCAAATGTTTGAATCTTATTTTTTTCAGTTTTAAAACCATCATTTACACTTTCAAAATTTCACTTCGACCATTACAATCCTGGTTTTAATGGTTTACGGAGTGAACCCAATTTCACCTCATACCCTACCTGCCAGGTACTCGATGACAGCTGCCATGTAGACGGGCGCCCCCATGCCAATGCGGTATTTGTGCGTGCCGGTGCGCAGGTACCTCATCATCCTCCCCACAGGGAAGATGACACCCGCCCTGGCTGAACGGGACAGCTTGGTGGCCTTCTTCTTTCCTCCTCTGGCTGACATTCTGCTGTGGACACAGGCAGAACAACCACAGTGAGTGAATAGCAGATACAGTATGACTACACGCAACGATATCAGTCCACAGATAGGTCTGGATTTACTTTTCCAGGCTTTGCCATATCCGTCATATCTGCCTCCACCCTGATGCAATAGTGGTATCAGGAACACCTCCTCCCAGGAACAGAGTCCTGCTGATGACAGTTTTCACGGGGAGTAGCATTTCCATACCCATGTATATGATTATGAAAATGATGTGAATCATATGCTAAGACCTCCGCAGTCAACCCAACTGAGCACCTGTGGGAGATTTTGGACCAACAGGTTAGACAGTGCTCTCCACAACCATCATTTTGGAGGAATGGAGATCATTTCTCCAGCAGAGACAATATCAAGGCACATTAAAGCCGTTATGGCACTTTACTAAGACACTTCCTGATGGCTTGTTCCCTTAATTTGTCTCCGGTCTGTATGTGATCTGAGCACAATTGCCAAAGAAATGAAACTAGAGCGGTAACTGCCACTGGATTTTCGAGTTTGCCTAACATTAAGGAAATGAAGTACTTTCCATAAACACTTGTGCTTCGACAAATGATTAACTGGATAATGGTTAGCCAACATTCCGTTAAGCTGCGCAGGTTTCAGTTAAATGTGGACATGACACTTGGGGTTTCCTACTTTGTCCACTGTTATGTAATTATTAATTCGAATACAAAGCTGCGTTTGAAAATAATGAACTCTGACAAAAGCGCAGGGGAGAGTGTGTGTGTGTGTGTGTGTGTGTGTGTGTGTGTGTACGCTCACAACAACAGGACGCAGCAAGCTTGGCTCCGCGCGACTACCAAACAACTTACCATATTTGTATACCAACAGAACAGAGTTACACTATGAGGGGAAAAACACATGCGTCACATTCCGTACGCCTATCTACGCGGCTACAATGAAGGCAAGTCGTGTTTTTTCTTCTTTATTTCCCTCCTTTCAACCATACGTTAACCGAGGATGTTTCAAGGGGAAAATGACCGCTTCTCCTCGGAGGTTTCCATGTAAACAAGTTCCAGCAGTGTGCGGCGTGATACGCCGCGGCCTTCAGCGGCGCCGCTACAACTCACACATCACCCCCATGTATGCACTAATTAACACGGGGCTTCCCCGTCCACGTTAAAGGTGGAGGGATATGTTGCGTGCGCGCGGTGTTGCGGCGCGCGAGCTCGGTGGAAAGACACGGGGACGTGAGCAGGGCCACACGGGCTCGCGTTACTACGCCGACTCCTAACGCTGCTGCGAAGCGAGCAGCGGCTCCTCCACGTAGCTACGCAGGCGTCAAACTTGACTTTTTAAGGTGATTGAAATCGCACATAGGCCTGACAACCGGCGCACACGGAGACGCGCTGTTCTTCATTAGCGCGGATAATGAGCGGGGAGACGCGTACAGCTACGTGTGGATGTTAGCTACGTCAGGTCGGCTGCGTTCGGTTCAACAGAATTATTTAGCACACGCTGCCCTTGGCACTTTCCTGACTTAGCTTCCCGAGAATAGAGACATAAACCACAACGACCCTTTTCTTTAAACAAGCCCCGCCCGCCCCCTTTCTCCAGTCCTCCGCATGTGTGTAATCACATTAGATGTGGAAAGTACAGCGACTCCGTCACTCCGGATATGCGCCGAGGCATGAATAATAATAATAATTAAAAACCCTCCCAAGTTTCTACCTGTTTTGTCCTTTAGACGCGGATCAGCGCGAGCTCGAGATGCTCCTGTACGGAAGACAGACGGATCCCCCCCGGTGCAAGGCGGCGCGTTTTGTTTTGGTTCTGTTTATTTGCTGTCCTTGTGCGAATAATCTTGCTTCCCCAACGTTAGAAAAAAAAAAAGCTCGCACCGAGCAAGCAGGAACAACGTAGTCTGGTCGGAGGCTGGCTCTCTGCTACTGATGCTGCAAAGGGGAAAAATTCAATCGAGGGAAAATTCTGTGAAAACGCCCCCCTAACATGGCTTCAAGAGGGGGAATGTTGGTTGTGAGGGACATAACGCGCTCACAGATAAAAATAATATTAGGTATAAACAAGGTAGACCAAATATACATTTATTATCGAAAATAATGTCTTCTCGGTGAACAAAAATGGAAGCCTAAAATGACCTAACCAAAAGGCCTTAGACTGTATTTCACCTCAGATTTCTGAAATGAAACCGGGGGGAAATATGAATGAAACCTGCACGGCTCCAGGTCTAACAAGTAGTGAAATAGTAGATGAACATCTCTCCTCCCTGGACATGCAGACTGTGGGAAGTGAGTGAGACAGATGATCCAGCCCGCCTCTTTGATGCATCAGAGGAGAAATCACAAGGGACCGGAGAGTCGCAGCATCCAGCGAGATCACCTGATCCATCTTTGATCTGTCAAAGCCAATAGATCCACAAAGGGGGGACGACAGCCACATCTACTTACTGAGGATATGGCACCGCATTTGTATTGCCTATCACATTTTCTTTACATCACTGCAGGCCATTTTCCAAGACATACCCTTGTGTTTCCACCATCTATCACAATGTCTGCCTCTGCTGCCAACTACATTAATATTCCAGTGTAATACAAAGCAGACTTGTCAAAATCGATCTGTGATACCATATAAACATGACAGAACAAACAGAACAATTAAGTGATGGCTGGTTAATTTCAGCTGTCTGACAGTGGAATTTCAACTTGTACTGAAGTGAATGGAATCCAGCCCTGATGGTACGGTACAAAGGAATAATGCATGAATGGTACTGTTGCAGTTTGAAGGTGATAGTGGTTTCAGAATCAAGTTATTGACTTAAAGACGCTGTGGAGTTTGGTCTATACTGAAGCATATTCTCCTTGTGATAATGTAGATTTCACTTTCACACCAGAAGACATGCATGGTGAGTCACACAGACTTGCAATATAAATGTCTTATGATGAGTTAAAATGGTTAAAAATAAAATTTCACTAGGACATATACATTATGCACAGTATGACATTTTATATTCAGCTATTTACAAGTATCAGGTAGGATTACACAACATAGCATCACAAAGCCTGCTCTGACAATTTTCGAGTCTAAAATGAGTAATAGTGAAGTGGTGGTTATAACATGGCAGGAATCTTATACCAAAAGTCCTGTAAAATAACGCAGCTATTCTAATGCAATGTACTGTAATGAAAACACATTATATGGTAACACAGTATGTCGTGCACAAAATGTGAATTGCGTTCCATTTTTCTGCAATTCTGATGGGAAAATGCAAGCATCAGCTTTAAGTAAATGGTAGTTATTTTCCCACGTCATCGTGGTTGTAACGAGAATATTTCCATAATGCAATGTTTTATTACTTACTGTATATTCCTATTATCTCATAAGACCGGACAGTCAAATATGACTCTTACTGACATAATTTCATAGGACATGAAGAAAAGACTCAAAACAGATATCAGTATAATGCAGGTACATATGTTAAAATAAGAATGAGATTTCTTGGCTACCACCTACTGCCAGCTTTGAAATGTAATGATTCTGTTAGTGTTTTATTTTACTGTCTTATTTTCCATATTACTCCAGTTTCAAAGTTTGACATAAAGAGACAAAAGTAACTTGAAGTAACTGCTGTTTCTAACTTACTGAGGAAAGCTTGTTTGAATATTTGGATGTATATGTATACATTTACATTTATTCATTTTTTTATTAGTTATTTATGAGATATAATTGGTCTATGAATACTCTTAACTAGTTAAATTTGAGGATGTGGTTTTGTGTTCTTTCTTTCACTTGATTTCCTTCCCTTCTTTAAGTGATTTTTACTGCATTTATCATGCTCAGATGGCAAAGTATGCATGTAAATATTGCAGTTATGATTTTGACTGCATTAATAACATTTTTGTTTATTTTAAAATCTGCTCCTGCAAAAATCATCTTAGAAACATTTTGGTTACATTAGCAGAAATATAGAAAACATGGTGGAGGCCACTTTGAGGTCCAATGGACATTTTGTTTCAGAAAAAGCAGCTAGCATTTAAGTAGCCTGTAGAGGGCAGCACAACACCAGCCGTGTGCATGTGTTTCTATGGTACAGTACCTAAAATGGACACCTCAGTCTGTAATCACCATGCAGTTCTTTTTGACCATGGGAACAGCGGCTGAGGAAACATTCCTGACTAATTTTAAAGGAAGGAAGAAATAAATTTGAATGACAACTTTTACAAAAGTTAATAAAAAAAGACATGTAGCTGATTATCACTCTCTGTACTGATGACTCTTCTGGTTTTAAACATGCAATTTAATCTTACTTTATTCAGAAAATGAATTTACAACTCAAGACAAGAATGTTGTCATGGAGTCTGAGGTGTTAATGGAGGTGTCTGAGACCCAGAGAAATCCCAAGTATCTGACACACGGACTGAAATGTCAGAAATATAGCAAGGGAGAGCCTGAAATATAATTAATATGATCATAAACCAGTTTTAAAGCAGACTCAGGGCCAGCGTAAGGAGTCTCATTTGGTCCTACCTCCCAGTTCTGGTTAGAAACCTGACAGCTGAGATGTGAACAGTCTTGGGTTTCCCTCTCTAACACTGGGAGGTCTTGAACTCACTGTGTAAAGTGCCTTGGGATAATGTATATTGTGAACTGACGCTATACAAATTGGATTGGATTGGATTGGATCCTGTCACCAGTGTCTTTAATGGAAAGGCAACAATCACAATCTTAGTCACAAAGTCACACAATCACACGATGATGAAAGCATATAATATTATGTCTATCAAATTGATAAACAGAGCTTATTTTTGAAACATTTCCAAATAGGTATGATGTTTGTTGATCTACTCAAACTGGAATCCAGTAGATGTCAGAGTTTGTCTGCCTGTGTGCTGGAGGAGGGCCGCGTGACCATCTGTGCGTCTGCCAGCAGGACTCAGGATCCAGGATCAGTTTCAGCTCATTTCATCCACAGGATAACACTAGGTGGGCCTGATTTGCGTAAATCATGAGCTTTAAGAACATGTTAAAGGGCCTGCTGAAAACTTCATCCCACCTATCAAGTTTAAGCCCTGCTGTTCTTTCCATTTTGATTTGGTTTTGGACACACGGCTGTCTGCTAACGTTAAGTGTTGGAAGGCATACAGTACAGTGTCAGAAATCACCTGACTATGTTCATTTTTAAACAGAGGGGAATAACTCAATAACTGTATGGAGACTGAGCAAAATAAGAATATTACCTAACAGTATGAGAGAATCCAAAGCTACAGAATTGAAAATAAACAAAATTAATGGGTCCATAAGACATGAAGGCAATAAGCTTGTTATTATCCCTATTTCCATTATGAGCATATTTTTAGTTTGGCTAAATGTAGAGATATAATAATAGCATAACTGGAGTCAGTGGGTTTGATATGGATGAGTAAAAGACAAAGGCATTTATTGATTTTAAAATGCTGAATCCTTCAGTCAGTGACAGAAACCAGCTAGATCTGGCATATCATAACGTGTGATGAAAAGTGTTTATTGCATAAATTTCAGAAACTGTTTACAAAATGTCAGTTAGTAATGTACAAAATACTAGCTTTAGGATATAATGTTGTGGTAAGTGTTGCATTTGACTGTATTTTGCTTATTTTGTCTTACTTTAATTTAACTCTCAGTTCACCCTGTCAGGTTGTAATCTGGGGAACACTGAAACTCTCTAGAATCATTTTCAGAGGCGAAAGTGTGTTGGAGACAGTGGACAACAGTGTTGCCTGCCTGTGAAGGAAAACACCAGCATCAGTCATTTCATCAAACACCCCACACAGCCCTCTAGTGGCTGCAGTAATGGTGACTCTCGTCCATCAGATGCCGTTATAAAGACACAAAGTCCTAACTGTGACCTAACTGTATTTCATTTCTTCTTGTCTGAGTAAATATTTGTTTCTTTCAATAAATGTCCATGATCATTCTCTAACTGTATCACCTGATTATTGTCACAAACAAGACAATGAAGTCCCCGCTCTTTTCCATTTTCCTGACCAATTCAGGTACATAGCATCATGACATCAGACATTAACGGCATTTTTTGACATCATACCAAGTTAAACATGAACATAAAAGTGGTAAATAAAATAAAATACAGAGCTGTAAAAAAACCCAACAACAACAAAGAAGTCACAGCTGTTGGATCAAGCTGTAAGTGAACTGCAGGGAATTTCACCAGTGGGAACGTCAAGAACAGTGGTCATCTCTGCCATGTTCCTAGGGACTGCAAAGTTTTTTTTATACACATAAATTTATTTGAATGATGCACAGAAATTAGACTTACAAAAGTAAGACCTCAAAAACAGGTTCAGATGCAAAAACAGAGATTCTATTGATGATGAGCTGTAAAATATAAAATAGCTCAACTATATTATAGATTTCCTGATTGTAAAACTTCAAACACTGCATACATTTTTTCCACTCTTTGTCAGTGGAAGAGCTTTCTGCACGGATCTCTGTGTTGTAGCTCAAGAAGAAAGTTAATCACTCTGAAAAATTTCTGATTGGCCTCCTCAAAGCGACAGATGACAGAAACAGATGTACATCCTTGAATTAGCCATGATTTCCCTTTATTTCTGATTTTCTTTGGGAACAGCTCAATCAGCACATGCTTTTCCTTCTGATTTAGACATTATAGTATCCAGACCCTCCAGTGGCCCACCACAGACGGCCAAAGTCATGAATATGCAGTGGATGGGGCGCAACGATGGAACAAAAAGCTGTAAATACAGAGACTAGTCAGATATGATGAGGAGATTTATTATTTTATCTTTCTGTGATGGCAGTCTCTAGATTAGCTGACCAAACAAAAAGCTCATGTCTCCTGATGTCTGCTGAATCATAGTGAGCAGGCACTTGTGCACTTGCGTTTACATGCAGGGTCAGCCGCCAAGGGGGATTCTGCAGGATGCTGAATCCACTTTAATGACAGGATATGATCAGTGTGGTCTGTGTTGTTCATAGATACAGTCAGAAAGTCAGACTTAATACTGTACCAGATGCTGCCTGCTTCAGCATCCTCCTTCAGAGGGGGCTGGCAGATGGTTTCCCCAGCCTTACTGTCTGGACTCTTCTAAAGGATGCTTCAGGGAGGGGGAAGTGGGGAGGGCAAGAGCCTCTCAGCTGAAGGGGCATGGACACTCCACTGTGTGAATCCACACATCCACTGTGGATGGAGAAAACACCTGGACACCAAAGGCAGTCTAAACAAACCCCATGCCTATAGTGTTGAAAAGACTGGACAGGGTCATCTTGGCTCTGCTGCAGGAGGAGGAAGTTTTGTGTGTGGATTTGTGCCGGTGTGCCGGTATCTGATTCACTCTTTGAATTTTAATCCAGCAATACAGTGAGTCAGGACTGACAGGACCTGGCCATACAATTTGCATAGCTTACTGGAAATGATGTGTGAGCATCAGTGGGGCCAGAGACAACCAAGCTACTACTCACATCCACAATGAAAACAACAATCAAGACCCCTGTCATTGTGCTTTTGCTGCTGGGCTGTGGATCACAGCTAGATTTATTATTTGCAGTTTAGTTTTCATGACTTGGAATTATTTGGAAGTATAGCAAAAAGTGAAAACCTCAAGAAAAGAAAGCAGTCCATTTTCAAGCTCTAAACCCCCAAGATCACATTTTCTGTCCTATTCAATCACAAACATAAAAACAAGAGGGGTCAACCAAAATACAAAATGCCTTTTTTGGAAATGAGTAAAAGAGAAAATACAAAAGCAACAACTCCATTCCAAACACATTTCAGCCAAGTCTATAAAAGCTAAAGTTCAGTCGTGACAATGTAAAAAAATAAATTGTGAGCCCTCTTTTAAATTGTACTGCTACAATAACTGGTGGTAACACCTACAGCATTATTAAATTTCCACATTCAGTTAAAGCATGAGATACGACATGTTTAATTATGTTTAACAAATCTTTCCCTGGCCTTAAATAAGCCACAGATGTGAGTCTGGATGCAGATTCTGGTGTCACTGTTCTTTGTATTCCCACCATCTAGCCTGACCATTCTGAAGATCATCCAGGCAGTGATCCTGTTTGCCATCACAACATGATTGGGAAAACATTCTAATATTTTATTTTTAGTATTGGAGCATACTGGAGCCAGGGCTTATCACCAAACATAAGTGCTGGACACTCACCAAAGCGTTTTTTGGCCTGGATGGAAGCAGGTACATATGTTTATGTTTACATATGTCAGATGCCCACATACATCTGACCATATAGTGTACATTTCTGCAGGAAATTAGATCAGCATGATGTCGACTTCAAAGGGGAATCAACGACATGATTAGGACAAATAACAGAAAATCTGTACCTTTCAGATGGGAAACCAAATTATCTTGGCTGAAAGATAATTTGTTTCTCCACAAGTCCAACATATCACAAATTATGATATCCCATTTCCCATGATTGTATCCATTTATATTTCTGCATGCCAAAAATGCTTCTCCATGTCACGATAGAGCAGCCTCATGAGTGCTGAGCTTTTTAAACTATTATCATGGAGGCACCTTGACAAATGAGCCTCAGCTGAAGGTTGAATAGAACAAGAAAGCCGCTCAGAGTATGTCTGTTATCTACTGGCAGGCTCAGAGGATGACTCCATGTTATCCTATGGCCCACTTGAACATCTGGCTAATCATTTAACATGAGGACGAACCTTCCCCGTGTGGTACTTTTAGCTCGTATACAGCAATGACACATGTCGTACATGGTGAATGATAATCCTCATGCACCTACCATGAGGATTATTTATCAGTGCAACATCCAGGTTGTCTTGTTCTGGTGACAGTCCATGGGGATATTTCATCTGCTGTGGATTGGTAGCCTATAGTAAGACTGCAGAGGAAGTACAAAACAGAAATTTAGTCTCTGTCTCTAATTCTATTTTGTAATGAGCAGCCACTGGTGGTCCACGAAATACCACCAGAGACATCAGGTCCTCAGAAGGATGGACAGAACATCATGATTCAGGTGTAGGGAGGACACAGTGTTGTTGTGATTGTCTGGTATTGAAACTCAGTGAAAGTTCAATCGGGAAGACTAGTAAAACAAAAAGATGATGCAGCCCACTACTGATCAGCTGACTGAGGGCAATTTTGGGAAACCAGCTGGTCAAGATTCGGCCACAGTCTCAATCAGCCGATCGTATCGTTGATGTCATACTTTAAATCTGTCTCTCTTCAGCCAGCTGTCATTTCAGTGTGAATCGCTGTGACCTTCCTCTCCATTCACCTCCAGTCCACTTAGCCAAGTGCTTAGGTTGAGCTTGTCACAATTCAATCCTCATTACGTCCAGGTATTCAGCATGATCTTGACGACATCATGATGGGATGTTGTTGATGAAATCCTAATGACCTTAATAAAAGTAAGACCATCCTCTTTCCTGGCCAATTCAGCACAATTTACAATGTCTCAAAGTCCAAGACTCTTAGAATATTTTTAGACATGATGTTTTACACACCACAGATTTTATTATGCCGCTGCCTCTTGAAACAATTAAATCTACAACAGGTTTAACACACGCACTAACACATTTCCTTCATACTGCAACCATCAGAAACTGAAAGGAGGTACAGATACATATCAGCAGTAAAGAGCTGTATGTTGTTTGACCTCTCAAAGAAGCAGGAAAAGCTTCGGAAAAACTATTTAAACCGTGATTGAAGGACAGTGGGACACTTGAAATCCAAGCAAATGAACTTTGTTTGAGGTATAAATATAAAATATGTTTGTGTCTTCTCCTTGTTCCCACAGTCGTATGTCCTCATATGTCTGGAGGGGATCTTTAAAGTTTTATGTTTTTAATAAAACTGTCTGTCATACTATTTTTACTACCTTTATACAGAACTCTTGCTCTGTGCACTACATGTACACCTGTTATCTGCTCATGTGTTTTTTTGGGTTTTTTTTTTCAGAAGAGTCAGGTATTTGGGGGCAGACCTTCCTCTTTTTTCAAACTAAATCATCCACTAATCTCTAAAGCGTGTGTGAAAATAAAAAGGCTGTAGGTGTTTTGTGCATGCACCTGCCCAGGCACTGTCAAAGGAAAAGTCTAACTCCAATTCCTGGGTCATGTCCAGAGCAACTTACAGCTCTGCAGCCCCAGTACATCGCTGTCTGCTGGACCTGGACCCATACATGTGAAATGAAATGGCTTACAATTAGTTTTATTGAAGGTTCACCAGTAAATGTCACATTAGCTCACACCTGGAAGCAGTATCCACTTTGACAACTGGGAAGACTGAGACACTTCCCATCACTTAAGCATCTAAGCAAAATGACATGACCCTCTTTAGGGGACACTTAATCTCAAGGAGCTTTGCTGAGTCCTGAATTCCATCTGGGCTGGTTCCAAACCAGGGATGGTCCAGACACACCACTATGCCTTTCCTCTCCACGCTGTGCCTCCACAAGCTGTATGGCTTTGTCCTCATTTTGTTTTTCCATGTTTAGCTGCAGTGAAGGTGGGGTACAAGTGTCCATTCAGGGTTTTTCATGGGATAATTAGGCTCTGTTTGCTGTTCTGGCAGTCAGTCAGTCACAGCTTCCATGCATCATGCCTCAGTTGTGCTGCAATCTGGATCTCTTCAGTCAACTTATCCACCTGTGCTGGGCTTAGTTGAACTTAGGTCTCATAAAAAGTGAGACACTTACAAGTTAGCACACTGTCTCAGGGAAGTCTCATTATTCTCAATATCTAATTTGTAGCACTGCTGAAGGAGACCATCTGTCTGCAGCTGAAATGGTGGGGACATCACAGAGGAACTGACATAAGTTTTAAATTGTGCATGATCCTTGAAAAATTCAGGGGAGCCCTCTGCAGACTTATGGGCTCTGGCATTGATGCTGGTAAGCCTGGATGAATATGGTCGGGGTTTATGATGTTTGAAATTTATGTGCTTCACCTTTTCTCAGCTCTACATTCTTCCTTGTGCCTGCATTCTACTTACTCTGCACATCAGTGCATGATGTCCCTACCTTTTCCTGCCTGGTTGCATTCTTACCCTACATTACAAAACTGCCCATTAGAAAATACACCATCATTGCAGAACACACTGGAAAACAAAAGAAACTATCAGGAGAATTGACATTTTTACCTTCCACTCTATTGCAGCTGCATGGCTGCAAGATTGCCCCGGTACTGCAACACATGAACACCCAGCCATTTTTACTTCACCTGATGCTGAAACTAAAACCAGGCTCTGACTCAGCTCTATGCCTACCTGGACTACAAAGGCTATACTGAGGAAGGCATTGGTGAATTTGTAACTGCTAATCAGATGCATAGTTTGCAAAGCACCTACCTCTGTAGAGATGTAATTAATTACTGGTTTTGACATAAGGGCTTACTATGGACTGGTATTTCAATACACTGTAGCTTGTAGCCAAAATATGTTCTTTAACTGAGTTATATTTAACTTAATATTATTATCACAATATAATATTCTTATCCCTCTCCTTCCTACTTTTTCATTTACTCTAATATGAGGACAAATTGACACCTTGTAGTCAAATAATAGATTGTCTGTTTTGTTGCCGCTTATATGACATGAACTTTTCCTCCCCTTTTGTGCACCTTGCTGTAATTTATTGTTGTTCTTGTTTGAATTACTTTGTAAGAATAGCACGGCACTTTAACTTAATATCCTGTAAGTTTCACGCACGCCCTTGTTTGTCTCACCATGGGAAAGTGACCCTGCAAACTGGCAGGGTGGGACTTCCTACCATCCTTTTCCCCAGACTATCTCGTCACCTACACACATCTGACATGAGAGGGAAACCCTGCCTTTCCACCCCTGGCCACTTGGACAAATACGATGACAGGTTTAATGGGCCAGTGTGTTTATTTCAGTGCCTTTGTGTTTTGCTGTATGACCTGTAAGCGGCAGGTCAGGGTGAATGTGATAAAGTGTTCGACATCTGTGAGTTTTTGTAATTAGAGGAGTTGTGCACAATGAGTGACGGGACCATTTAGTCCAGATTGTGGAGCGGGGTACAGTGACACTTGACAGCCTGATACTTTTTATTTCCTGCTGTGGTTGAAGCTAATTTGTTGCTAACCTTAAACCCTTGGGTTCAGTTTTTGTTTGTCTGCATATGTCTGACTCTCCGTCCTGCTGGCATGTTACCCATGTTTATCTTGGTGGGTTTGTGCACCCCTAATCCTTACCAGTTGTGTAATTACATACACCATGCTGCGTAATCCAGCCAGGGTCTTATTTACAAGTGGTAAGTGCTGCATTTTATGTCTTGCACAATGAAGACCTTCCTTCCCAAAAGGACATTGCCTCTCAGTCCGTGGCGCCACTGTGTTTGTTTGAAAGAGGAAGTAGAGAGATAAGAGCTGATAGCAACCAGGGTGCATTCAGACCAGGTAAATACATGTCAAGCTGAACCTCTGCAGTTGAGAGGAATGCATTCAGAATAAAAGCTTTTGTGCCATACGTCAGTACAGCTTATCTGTTGGTGCACTGTGTAAAAGGAAGTGTAGAAACTGACCATGTGTTTCTAATGAGACTCATTTTGGGATATTTTAGCTTTTTTGCATCGCCACCAGATGAGACAGACAGGAAATATGTGGAAAGAGGGAGGGGTGGGAGTTACTTTAAGGATGTATTGCAGTGACATTTGTGGTCCCCAGAGACTCAACTGTCCCTGTTGTCCAAAACTTAGATTTTTTCTTTTTTGCTTTGTTTTGTTTTTAGTTCAGAGTGAAACTTTATAAGTGGTTGATGGGTTGATATGATATTTTAACTTTTTATCTATTTATCTATTATTACATTATTGGGTCAAACTTAAAATTTGCCCTAGACAAGTCAGTTTATTTATAGTGTACCTTCACAAACAAATGAATTACTGGATTATGTGATTGAATGATCAAGTATAGATACAGATATAAATTTAGAGGACATAATGAAATTAATAAAGTATTCCATAGAGGGTTCAGACATGTCTTCATGATGACAGTTAAGAGGGCAAGGGTGTGTTGACATGTTTTGAAGATATTAAGGGGGAAGATCTAATTGTTAGTGGCAAACTATTCCTCAGTTGAAAGTTGACAACTGAAAATACTTGATCACCTATGGTGCCACTTGAACATCTGGCAGTGACAGCAGTGATATGTCCGCAGATCTGAGAGGTGGTACACTTCTTTAAACACTGCCGGTCCATGCAGTGTTTTAAAAACTTCTTAAAATCAGTTCTGTACTTCACCGCTAACAAGTCAAGAGAGGCCAATACAGGGAGACGTGGTGTCTCTGCAGTAAGTGAATCTCACTTGTGCATTTGGAACCAGCTTCAGGTGAGATCAGTCTGAGGGATTCCTACAAAAATAAAATCACAGCAGTCAAGATGAGAGGAAATGAAAGCCTTGCACCTAATTTTTCCAAGTGAAAAATCAAATATCTATTCATTATTCATTACTCTCTGAAATGTTGATATTGACTGAGCAGCAGAATCATCTGGAACTGCCACTACTTTGATATCTGGGTAAACAAACCAGATGGAACACTAATGATGTGGAAAAAACCACATGACTGGCCTGGCCTACTTTAATGTCCAAAAAAGAATGTGCTAATGATTTAGAATAGCTCACCTTACATTCAGTTTCCCTGACTTAGTCAGTAAAAACTGACAAGTTTTTGTCAGCTTTCAGAGGTCCAAATCTTCTCCTTTTGTTTTTGTTGCACATGTACGGGACAAGCATGCAGTCACACACAGTCCTATAAGCCAATTTAATGTCTTTGATCTTCCTAACATCCTGTGGTTTTGTGAAGTTTGCCATAATTAAAGTCAGATGCAGGCCATTTAGTAATCCAGCACGGGTCAACCCGGGCCTGTGTGACAAACCCATCAGCAGCAGCATGTGAGACGGGCTTGGAGTTGTTTCCCAGCAGAGGAGCCCCCTTGAAAAGTCATCTTCCCAAACGCACTCAGGTGGCACGGTCAAGAGACAGCTGGAGAAGCCATCTGACTGTTTATTCTCTGTCTGTCTGTTCCACTTTCCCGATGCATTCATGACTCATGTTAGGTAATGATCAGAATGTATTTTCTATTACTTACTGAAAATCATCGCAGCCCTTTTTCAGCCATGGGTCAAAAGGCCTGTAGCCAACAGCTATGTCCCCTTAGTCCCTTTAATCTTTTTATTTTTATCAAAACACTTCAGCTACATTTTTCACTAAATAGTCATAATGAGTGAAGAAGTGCATTGGGTTCAAACAGAACCAGACACCTGAATGCTGGGAACATGCCGTGCCAAAGAAAATGGCTGTTTGACAGTAAGTTAAAGTAGGGGATGATTAGTTATGATCTCCTAAAGTAGGAGATCATAACTACATCTCTCTGCCCTGACATTGTGGTATGGTCCAACAAGGCAAGAGTGGTTCACCTCATCGAGCTGACGGTGCCTTCAGAAGAGGGGATTGAGGCCACCTATGTGCGCAAGAAGGCCAAGTACTCCACCATCTACCCAGTGAAGGTTGGCTGCCGAGGCTACGTGGGGCTGTCAGCCACATGCTTTCTGAGGGATGCAGGAGTGACTGGAGGGAAGCTGAGGAAGGCCACAAAAGAGCTGGCAGAGGAAGCCGAGAAAGGCAACTTTTGCCTCTGGCTGAGGAGGAAGGACAGGAGCTAGGTAAAGAACACGTAACCCCAACAACAGCCGCAGGGGGTAACATCTATCAGCTGCAGGGGGTGACAGGGAGACGTCCTTGTCACTGCTCCGCCACCAGGAGATATTCTAGAGATTAAAGGAGCGAAACCTTGGTGAACGGTGGTTCCTAGCTGATGACCCTGCTGCTGACCCGTTGGGCACTGGAGGAGGTGCGACAGGCAGCAATGCCAAGCAGGAAATACCATCTACCTGTACATTAGCTGAAAGTGGTGACAATATTTTTAATAGAGCATACACTTAAGATGACTGATTTTTTCGGTAGATAATATTTTAGGTGGTCAAAATAAGCTTTTCACTGTCCCTGTGCACAGTAGTTCATGGCTGGGCATCTGTGTTGCTGTTCCCCTGTTTCTCCAAAGTGTGAGTGCTCAGACCAAAATCCACTACAGATAATAAACTACTGGGACTACAGGGAGTAAACATCGGTACCTCATACAATCCCACTTCAAATAACCTGAACTATCACTTTAGATTAGATTAGATTAGATTAACTTTATTAATCCCACAACGGGGAAATTCACATTCACAAAAAGACTCTTCATCAGCAACACTGCGCTCTCTCTTCTTCCTGCTATTTCACTGTGAAGGTCAGTACTCTTTCTTCCCTCCATTTTTCATTAGCAGTTTACCATTGTTCAGTGAAAGTCAGGCCATTTACAATGACATCACCCAAGCGTGTTGATTAGAGGAAGGAGACAAAAACAAAGTGGAAGTGCAGTTTATTGTGTAGATGTGTGATCATGAATACAGAACTGAAGCATATGGTTAAAGTGCTAGAGTTCTGCTACAATGTGCCTTTGCACGTGCATGTTAATCCATCCGTTGTGCCTCTGCTCTACAAACAAGAGTAAGCTCCAGTTTACCCTCTTTTCAGTACATGCTTACGCCAAAAAAGAAAAAGAAAAAAAGATACAAATACAACTAGGAAGAAATAAATGCAGCAATGCAGGTCAAATAATACAATTTTACACATCCAGTTACACTGTACAATGTCAGTGTGATCAATGACATAAAAAAGAAATAAAGACAAATTATACAAAAAGATAAGTATCCTGATTAGTGTCCTCAAACACAAAGTACAGAGCGAACTGTGGAGTTTGCATACCAGTGCACTCTCAGAAAGTCTCCATGTCCCCATCTTTCCACATCCAACCAACCCCTGCTAAACAAAACAGTTACAAAACTGCATTTAGAGAAGACATTCACCGCAGTGCCAACTTTGGAAGCATGTGGGCCCTGAAAGCCCTCCAGAGCCACCAGGTTAGACTGCCAGTGGACATCTCAGGCTCTGGGGATAATGACACTCTTTTGTAGTCCAGACCACAAAGTAGCAGTTATGCCTTGCAGAGAGGTGAAGCTGCCCCTGGAGTTGGTGCCAGTAAGGATGGTCCTCATCCAGGTTTCCTAATTGATGCTGAAGCACTTGATTTGCGCTGCTTCACTAATTGTCATTTCCCTAAGACACTTCACTTCCAGCTCCGCAGAAGACCCCAACAGACCATCTGGAGACGGTCAGCAATCCTGATGGAGAGAGCCACAAGCCTGACTCATGACTAGCATCTGTGTTGCAGTGGTGAATTGCCTGATGCCTTAACTGTAACCCACTGTACAGACAAAGCACCATCTGGCACTAAGTGAAGCAGTAAATAAGTTGCATGACTTGACTTTGAAGTTGAAGGCAGTCACCCTCCCTCGCCTAAACACATGCCGGTTTGGGTCGGTGCACTGTGCTAGTTGTTGCCACCTGAGTTGCCCTACACTGCCCCTCTCACAAGGCCGTGCTGGCCAGGATGGCCTCAGGCCCCTGATACCCCACAGACTGCACAATTTTATGAACAGAAAGCGCTGCCAAGGTGTATGGTTCCATTTCTGGCTCAGATGAGAGAAGCCAAGACATTCTTGAGAACCCGCCCCTGAGTCTAACCCTCAGCCGGTCATGATTCTGAGTGGTTGGCTAACTTGTCAGCAGGTTATAGGGTTTATTCAGAGGGGGCAACAGATCCCTCAGAGAGAGTGTGCTCTCTCTCTCTCTGGACAGATGGTGTTGTGCAGCTTCAGTTCAGGAAGTAAAAATTACATTAATGTCCTTCTCAATATCTGCTTATTTGCACTACTTGAAAGTTTGGATAAAAACATAGGTAAAAGTTAATGAAATTCTGTTAAATACACAATGGTAATATTTTAGAAGCATACCTCAATGATGGAAATGAGCAAAAGCCTGATATGTAAGCCTGGACGTTTTGTGCTTTATTTAACCAGAATACACCAACAAATTCATGAAGACGCATCATATAAGAAATATGCTGAAATGTAACCAGTCTTCATTTTAAATGAAACCGGAAGACAGAAATAGTAAACTTTTATCAAGCAGTTTGAATTTTAAGTTCTCAGTGCAGACGTGGGTTAACAGAGATTTTTATTTCTTGTATGATGTGGGTTGATGAATTTGTTGGTGTATTCTGATTAAAGAAAGATAAGAGCACGTCCCTGGGTGGGCTCGAACCACCAACCTTTCGGTTAACAGCCGAACGCGCTAACCGATTGCGCCACAGAGACTTGTGTGCTACTGTGAGGAGAGGGTGAATTTCCACTGATAAGTGAGAATTCAAGCTGCGTGATGAAAAGTTATATACTTTTGTCTTTCAATTTCAAAAGAAAATTGGTACATTTTAGAATATTTCTCATATTATGCTGCTTCCTGAATTAGCTGGTGCATTTACGTTAAATAGATCAATTCAGGCCCACCCAAGCACAAATATTCTGTTGGACCGGGCGTTTATTCCTCTCGCCCGGGAACTTTACAGCAGTTAGTCAGTTGCTATCAAGATAGAAGACGCAACTATGGCGTAAGGTTAATAATTTATTTTAGAGGCACGGAAAATGAGTATAGAGTCAGCGCTGAGACTTTGATCTGTCCACTTAAAGAGTTGGAGAGATGAAGCCCCAAACTAAGGAAATCATAAGTTCTTATACATCTTGACTCCTCCTGGGACCAGGGAATACAATCTTAAGGGTTACCCTCCTGGCGCCAGGGAGTGTGACCCTGAGTGTTATCAGTGTCTTGCTATGTGTAGCCAGTCACAACCGGCTCCAGCTGAGCATGAGCGAGTGTTATAATCAGATGTGGTGCATTCTGTTCTGGTGAGCAAGCAGCAGCGAAGCAGTGATTCACTTTTCATAATGCTATGGCATGATATGGAGTGAATAATCCAACAATTCACTGTTTTACAGCCTCTCCTTTCCCAGTGATTGTGTATGGTCTGTTCCTGGGGGTCTGCCAGCTCCAAGGTCAGTTTTGTTTCCAATCAGCCACGATTGCTTTTCCTTGGTGTCTTGGATGTCCAAATCTGCCCCAAATCTGAATTTTATTTCTTCAAATTTAATGTCTTGATTAAGTATATTTGAGTATTAATTAATTATATTAAGTATATTTGACATGACTTGAATAGTCATGTCGAAAACAATAACTTCACTGAAACATGTACTGAATATTTGGCATGCACATTTTCTATCTGAATTTGAGAACCCTTATAAAATACACTCTGGAATTAAAGGTTTTATTAAAGTTAAACACTTAAATGTAATACATTGACTGGCATTTGAATTTCAACACAAGTATTTAGGGTTTCTGTGATGTCATCTGACTTTTAGTGCAAAAGATTCCCTTTGGGTTAACAGAGATTTTTATTTCTTATATGATGCTGCTTCATGAATTTGTTGGTGTGTTCTGATTAAAAGAAGATGAGAAATCGTCCCTGGGTGGGCTCGAACCACCAACCTTTCGGTTAACAGCCGAACGCGCTAACCGATTGCGCCACAGAGACTTGTTTGTTGCCATAAGGAGAGAGTGAATTTCCACTGATAAGTGAGAATTTAAGCTGCATGATGAAAGGTTTTCTGCTTTTGTCTTTCAATTTCAAAAGAAAACTGGTAGTACTTTTGTCTTTCATTTGGGTACATTTTAAGATATTTCTGATATGATGGTGCATTTAGATTAATTGTATCAATTCAGGCCCACCCAAGCACAAAACATCCCTAGAATGAACCACCAACCTTTCAGTTAACAGTCAAACACGGTAACCGATTGCACCACAGAGACATGTCGAGATGATCCAGGTGCGAGTAAAGAATCTGACTGCAAAAATTCAAGTTCGAACTCCAAATTATGGGATTTCAAACTCAGGTGTGCTGTGCAGTGAAACTGTTGGCTGTATGACTGAATTTGTCTTTGCTATATAGTTTGATTTCAGCAAGGAATATGTTAAAAGATTTTCAGGTGTGTTATATAATGTTTATTGTTAATAATTTGTAAAGGAGAGCAGACCACAGGTCACTCATACCTGTGGCCTATTAAGAGAATTTCAGATGCACTGCTGGAATCTGTGTCTGATGAGTGTTGGCGCTGATCTATAAATCTACAAACCCGAGGCAAACATCACAGAACCAGCCTGTGAAGCAGCAGGCGTATGGCAGCAAAAGAAAAGAACTGACATGGTAGATAAAGAAAAGTCTTTCAAGTCTCCAAGCCATTGAGAACGTCAGTCTGTAAAACATTACTTGACTTCAGAAGATCAGGGATTTTTCCATTACTGAGATAATTATTTGTAATGTTTTCATTACACATTCACAGCAGGGTAATGTTGCTGATCCTGTTCATTTTGTTGAATATCAAAAGCTAATGGCTAATTATGAGGCAGGGTCACCAGACTAACACACAGTTAACTTCACTACCACACAGACGTAACATTGTGCAGTGATTAGAATCCCAGTCATGCTCCAACAGCCCACACAGGCTGTCGACCTGGTGGCATGGTCTCCTTAAAAGACTCAGTTTTCCTTCAGCGGAGAGAGTTCAAAGCCCAGGGGGGTGAGGTTGGGGACAGCACGTCTGACGTCAGACTGACGAGGTACTCCAAAATCCCAGTGAAGTCACTGAAGTAGTGCTCTGTATCATCAAACAGGCCAGTTTAAAGACCTGTACATCAATAAAGATGACTTAACCCTCAGTGGACTCAAAAGCTTCTTGTTTGCATTCAAAAAAGATAACATGCACATTGGATATGAGCTCAGCACAGTTCAGACTGGATTTCTGTGCACTATCTGTGTGGGCTGTTCTCCCCAAATAACACTAACATTTGTAATGAACTCTAACCTCTCCTGTGGGATTATTCAGTCTGAAGCTGACTCACTAATAAGGCAGGTGATCAGTGTAGTCAGTCAGGAGAGCGGAAGACAGTGCAGACTGGGACACTGCTCCGGTCAGACTGCAAAGCATGGGCTAAAAATAAAATCACAGAACAACTGCATAACATCCTTTGCAAATCAGCATAGTTCATTTAATTCTGTTTACCACATGATTCATGAAATGTATGACATGGGCTCACTGGCCATGGTAGCTACATGCAGGGATGAAATGGCCTTTTTACCAGGTAGGTAGTTAGCGGAAAGGCTCAGATTTTTATTTTATTGCACCTTGGGGATCATTGCTGTTATGGCTAGTGATACTAGTTTTGCTTAGCCCTGATACTTTGAACGAGCAGTGGCTGAATTTGTTTGATATGTTCAAGGCCCACAACTTCTCTTCAGTCAGAGCTGCCCTTCAACAAAGTTTTATGTGGTGTGACACCATGTATAAACCAATCACCAACGAGTCCTCAAAACCTGGCAATATTCTCCAGTGCAATGTAAAGACATGTTTTCTGATGTGAAACCGCGTTAGAAGAATGACATCATTTGTCTATGGTCACTAGAGGGCTTTGGAGGTACCTGTTTCAGCTGTATTTGTGGCCACCGGATGGCCGAGCATTTCTGCTGGCAGATAAAAGAAAAATAAAAAAGCTGTCAGAAGACTCTCTCCAAAGACTATCTATATATGTAGCACCCACAAATCCCTCTTTCATCTGCTCTCTGCAAGATTCCCCTACAAACTCTCCCAGAACAAAATAGAAGATTAAAGCGGCGCTGAACCCTAGGAGCTGGCTTCAGGTTTCAGACGACCCTCTTATGTCAAAATAGGCTCTGAGAGTGGCGACAAAGCACGGGCCACCAATCTGCCCCTGCTGCCAAGTCCTGCATTCCATTCAGGTATTTTTAGTGTTGGCATTTAAACTTGGCAACACATTACATGCCCATACCATCTGCACTATTTCCTGTTCCTGTGGAAGATGGGGAGTTTAGAAGCTCACATCGCAACCTATTATAAAATGTGCAGTAAAAACTGTAGCTATGTGCAGACTGAGTAAAAGTTACTCTACACATATAACACAAAGTATTGAATTTCAGTGTCAGTTACACTGTCAGCAGTAAGTTTTATTGAAAATGTCAAAGATCTTCATCAGGCATCAAACTTGCAATATGAAACATGTTGGAGCCTCACGTGGCAAGAACCAAATAAAATTTTTATTTAAAAATTAAAATAAAAACTATTTGGGGCTATGACATTGTCAAGATATTAGTTAATTAGATCAAATAGTCACATATATTCAGGAAAGAATATTCATATAGAAACACTGTACATCCCAACATAATATTTAAGATACATTTCTTAGTAATTTTATAATTTCTTACACCATTTTTTCAGAATTAAGAGTAATAGCCATTCAGTGTATTTACATTCAGTAATTTATGTCAGTTTCCACTCTTGGTGGCATGGTCCACCTTTCCTGTGTTGGATTTCCTATTTGTACATTTCACCAGCAGTATCACTTTTTGCTGTTGCTCTAACCACATTTTCCCACGTGTATCAACATCTCTTCTCACATCATATCAAGCACTCCACTCATGGTTCTGATTTGGTCACTTGTAGTAAACAACTCTGCCATTTTCTTTAAATGAACAAGCTCTGAGCCAGCTGATGACCAGCTTTGTGACGCCAAGTGTTCATGTGTTCAGGTTCACCAGTGTTCTGATCAGTGAGGTAAGTCAGAGAGAGTTATGGGCTAAGTTGGACTTGCATCATGGTGCAGGCACCTGACTGCCTGCTCAAAACACGGTGGAAGATGCTGACTGTCTTAATAAAACAACATGAGAGGATAGTTGGTTAGACTGAGCTGTAAACAGATACACCAGTTATTCCTCTTAATGTTGCATTTCTGACAGAGTCACTTCTTAAGGTGAGTTTGCTTCCCTGATGGTTGATACACCTGTTATTCTGAATGGATCTCTGCTGAACCGATCACCCAGGACGGAAGAATTAAATGTTGCGCAGTAGCTTTGAATAGCAATTCATCATTCAGGGCCTTTGGGGAAAGTGTGAGTGGGAAGTGAACCAGCACACTTAAAGGTGCAGGTTGCCACAGTGTCAATCCAGTAAAAATGCCTGAGTGGATGTAGGTCAAGGCTGCCTGTGGAGGAGGAAGTCCAACTTTCTCTTTAACCTGTTCAAATATTATGAACCGAGGCTGCAATAGAGTGTGCGATATACAGTGTCTTTAAAAAAACCTTTTCACCCTGTTGGATGTTTTCCCCTTTATTGCTTTTATAAATGGTTGATAGAATTTTCAACCTTTTAAAAATGTACTGTATATATACATACCTATCAGTTTACAAAAGAATACTCTTTAATGTCAAAGTAAAACGAGATTCTACAAAGTAATGTCAATTAATTAAAAATATATTCAGTAAAATAAGTGACTGCAATATCTGCGCCTTCAAGTCAGTATTTAGTAGATCACACCACAGGGACATTGTATCATGTACATAATGTTAACAAAGGCACAGGAAAGAATTTGTATAAGCAATATTAAATTTGTAAGAGGTTGACAAAACTGCAATGGACCTAACTACATCATAAAATTCTTCACAAATATGCACTCTTCCACTTTAGGGAGAAAGTATTAGAAATCAAGTGCAAGTACCATCCTCTAAAACTGTACAAGGACTCAATTTAGGGAAGACATAAAATTTATTACTTCCACCCTCTTTTCACATCAGAATTTTGAGCGTTCTGCATTGGCGGGTGGTTTGACAGCAGCTGTTATTTATGCTCCTGCAACATGAAAGTGGAATGCAGTGACACCCAAATGAATGGGTATCATGATATGTCAGCCATTTCACGAATGTAACCGGACTCTCGCTGCGAGACTTTGAGGAGACCAGACTGTCCTGCTCCGCCTCTGGGAAGTCAACCACCTGCAAGAAGAACTCAGGAAAGCGGACCGACCCGTTCCCCTCTCCCAGCCCAGATACAGCGCTTCAGAAGAGAGGAAAGCCTTTTGTTTACGTGATGTGCCATCAGTTTTAAGAGCAACAGAGTGGGATGGAGAGAAAGCTGGGATTGAGAGTGAGGAAAAAGCACAACAGTTTATGAATCAGAAGCCTCTGATGGGTAAAATGCACCCATGTTAACATCTCTTTCTAAACAGTTCATTATGGAAACCACTAAAGGATTTGGTTTTTGCCTTTTTTTACATTTCAATCCACAAATAGTCCTGTCTATACTCCATTAACCTCTTTGTGATTCTTTCCTCATTTGGCTCAAAGCTATAGCGATGCAAAATGGCAAAGTCTTTGTGATGGTTGTGACAGCTGAACCCTGCCAAACCCCACAGTGTCTGAAAATAGCTGTAGAGGGCACCATCATCACTGACCACAGAGGACAAAGGCCTGACCCTTTTTAGGCCACAGCCAAGCAATCATCCTGTCCAGTTTTTCTCAGCCAGATGTGCCCAGAACGCAGCAATTCTCCCTCATCTTTCATATTGTTTGCCTGACTGGTCTGCCATACAGTACGTGTGTGTGTGTCTATATATATACTGACCTGTGAAAGGCACTGCACCACTAGAAGGAAAAAGTTGGACAGAAGTAGTTTATGGACTTCATTCACATTGCGTTATTCAACATAGAACAGGACAGAGCACTTTATAGTGTCTAACTCCAACCCATGAACAAATCTAAGTTACTGAGCTGCGGACCTGGGGTCTTTTGTCAGACTAAAAGACACGTCCAAGATGTGGACAAGGCCACCCATGAGCCAAACCTGCCACAGTTGTGGGGAAACCAGCAAGTTTGTGTGACTGCTGTAGCCATGTTAAACATTATAAAAGCACTGTACATGAATAATTGGACATAGCAACATGTGCAGAAATTACACATGGTGATAGGTGCATTTTGCTATATTTATCTTTTGTAGCTTCAATCAGAATGGATTTGGAACTGAATGTCATCCCAGTGGTTGACATAGGAAATATTAATTGTGCCATAGGGTGTTTACTGTACAGTACTGCAGGTTTACACTGTAGGGACCCTGGTTATCAAAATGCAGATGACAGACATATGTATGGCAAACAATACAGGTTTTGTATACAAAACTGCATTATTGGGACTGGAGGACATTTAAAAGTTCTCACTCTGGGGGAGTTATTGTATAAAACCAGAACTGCCCTCAGCTTGAACAACTTTAACTGCACCTAGCTGCACCTACATGTTGAGCTACATCTCTGTGGATGACTCCATGTGAGCAAGCAGGTTGTTTCACATGTTCAGGGACCCAAGACAGGCAAGAATGCTATGATGAGCTAGTAAGCTATAAAACATAAATGATCTGGCAGGGAGTGAGAGAACTACATTGTAAGTAGGGGGAAGCTGAGAGTGGAGTGGGGGTAGGAGGGCAGCCAGAGAATCAGCTGATGAGGACTGGTGGGACAGTTTGAGGACATCTGGTGGACAGGTGAAGGAAAAACAGTTCTGCAAAGTCACACAAAAAATGCGGGAGCACGGGGCAGGTAGAAAGTGGACGAGGGCCTGAGACAGAGGCAGGAACCATGACAGCTGCCGCGCTGAAGTCACTCACCGCCTTTGAGTTCCTCGCAGAAGTCTTGTTGCAAAGACGAGACTCCGAGCGGTCAACACGATGCTCTGTGCTCTCCTCACAAGGCTCCCGCTGTGCAGCTGTTAAAATCATTACTGTCCCCGTCAATCCTGGCCATTGTGCCAAGTTGTAACATATTAATCATGTGCATTTTTTCCAGCTTCAGTTCTATTGCCAAATAATGTCGTGCACATTTCAGTGGGGTTACACCAGGGTGTTACACTGTGTAGAAGATATCCCCATGTATAAACAGCAGCTGGTGTCTGGTCAGTGGTCCTGTGAGATAGTGGTCTATTTTGAAGTGACTTCAAAGACCACACTGTGAAGAGTCAGATAACATTTCTGACTGCAGGCATTTTAACAAGTCAAACCCAGGTATGACTAATTAACGGCAGCTCCGTTCCATTTCTAAGTGCAGTTCATTATGCATGCTGACTCACTGAAACAACTACATGAAGCAGAGCCATCATTTCTATTATTATTTACACATGTACCTTCCTACTAAAGCCTAATAAAATGTCTGTGAAATCTCCAGTTTCATCTTTAAATAATTCACCTTTCACACCATAATGAAAACATGTGAATAACACTGTCGAGCTCATTGGTCAGTTGGCAGTACTTTAATACATGTTCATCTGTTATGTCGAACATAACCTGTCCCTGAGCAGGTTAGGTTTTCAGTATAAATTATAATGGTGATTTACCCTGGTGAGAAATAAGCCACTATTGTTACCCTGAAAACCCAAAGTTAAATCCAAAGTTACCTCACTAACCTCAAATCCTGCTTCATATAGCACAGGCCCCTGACTTATGAATGTGTCCCGTCACAGTTAGCTGGATCATAACCAAACTTTTCTGGCTGAACCTCAACATTTTAAACATTATTTATCTTATGAACCGTGAAATATGAAGTACTTATGAATACACTGTTCTCACTTAGATGGAAAAAATCTGGTCTGTTTACCTTATTCATTTATTTCAATATAACAGTGTATGTTTATTCAAGGTAACTCCATCTAAAATGAGCAAATCTGAATGAATATGAAGAGGATTATTTTTATTATTTTAGCTGGGTAACCTAGTGTTAGTATTTGGTGTTAAACTTGACAACTAGCTGCCATTATCTAAGCACAAAATTTGTTAGATATAGTATGATGGAAGCATTGATCTGTTCCTGGTCAAAGCTAGCACAAAGGTCTATGTGCATTTTTTACATAATAACCTCCACGCAACCTCCAACATGGGCGCCTCAGTGTCTGTGACATCATGTGAAAGTTTTCTGGAAGACTTGCAGTGACCCTGTATAACACCAGTAGTTTTGAGGTTCCACATTTGGCGTTCGCTGACCTTCACTGACTGATCGCGGTCGGAGAGCTGTACGGCAAGTATTTTTTCTACGATGTTTATGGCAAACTAACACTCTGATAATCCTCTGCAGTCACATGAAGCGGAACCTCAGCTCAACGAATGATACTGCTGAGTTTCCACACAGCTCCCTCGTTGGCTCTGTGGCGAGTCCCATGTGGGAGCGTGTGTGGGGTGGGTACGTGTGTGTGTTTCCATTCCACAGATCCCAAAACAAAGGATGCGCCCTTTTCACACTAACAACTTCCTGCAAAGTGTTAATTCAGTACTGGAGCAGACTTCAGAGTTGCTTGGAAAGGCAAACTGACCGCCTGGCATGTGAAACGGACCGATGATGTGTGCCTCCCGCCTGCGTCCGCCACTCACTAAGTGTCACAGATTTTTGAATAAGAGCCTGATTTTCTGGCTGTCAGGCAGCAGCCGGGCTGTCGACAGCATGTTTCCTAAAGACTGTGATTTCCGTGACACTGAGTAATTAGTGATGATAGGTTCAACATTGTGCTGGCACGGCCAGGTTGGATTTTATGAGCTGAGCTCCTCTCCTGCCAGTGCGACTGCATTTCCCTTTGTAAAACATAGTGTTACATTCATTGTTAATGTAAAGCAAGACATAAAAAAGCCACAGTGACAAATAAGTGAAAAATCCATTTGAAAGCACATTTTGACTTCATTTAATTCCCTCAGGGGGATGTTTTCAAGCTGTGCCTGCAGTTGTAATTCATTAAATTTATTACAGCGGCCGATTAAAAAGGCACGGTGAGTCATGCGAGTTAAAGCAGCTGCGATCTTTCAAAACAGAATACATTTTGCTGCCCACATGATTTACCTGTCTTTAATCCTCAAGTATTGGAATATCTTTTCTACTCAGACATCTGCTTCTTGTTGTTCTTCTTCAATACATCAGACACCTCCCACCCTCCACAAGATAGCAGCTCACAAGTAGACAATGCGCTGTGTTATCTACCAACCTGCACCTCCTTGGTAGGAGGGCAAAGCACACATGTGAACACACACATTCTGGAGGAGGGGTTTTGTACCTGCTCCAACAATCTGAGTTGTGGCCAGAGCTGCAGCAGGTAATATCCTGCAGCAGTCAAGCATTCATCTGGAAAAGAAGTCATGGTCATAAATCATATTGTGCAGCACCGTGGGTTGGCAAAAAGCACTCTGACCAAGGTAAATGTGCGTCTGTGGAAAAAAAAAAGAAAGAAAGAATTTACTGCTGCGACATACAGATTTGCCTTCATACAAATACAGATGTTTGTCGAGGAGCCAAAGCTCCATGTTCCCAGCAGCAGTGAACAGAGAGGCAGCCTGTGAAAGCACTTACCCCGTGTTACCCAATTAAGCTACTGCGGTGTATGGCATTGACCTGTATACTGGAGTGCATGCAAATGAAAATACAATTAAAGGGCAATGCAAATGTTTTTCACTGCCTGTCCAATTTCTGCCATCATTTTTCTATTTTTTGGTTTCTACTGCTTGGCTTTACATAATTTAGGTTCATGACGCATGCATGATGATGATTTATTTATGTACAGTATGGACATCTGTGTGGCAAGGATTATTCGGGATTTTTTGACAAATGTAAAGAACTTGTCGACAACTTCCACTAAAAGACCAAAGCCAACAATGTGTCTCTCCGTCTCTCGATATGTTCTCATATCCCTGTCCTGTCTGGCTCAGAGTAAATCTTTGAAGGAATACATGCTTGGACGTACGTTCAGTCACTTTCTTTCCAAGAGTACGGTGAAAAGATCCATGCCACTCTCATGGCTGCACGCTAAATCATTACCCACCAGCGTGAGACGTGAACCCGGCCAAGCATAAAGACTGACAGACAATAGGGAAAACAGCTTGTCTGGCTCTATCCAAAGCCAGCACCTCTACAAAATGTAAAAATTACACTTTGCGGTTTAAGGGGGAGTTAAACGCTGGAAGTATTTTTTAACTTCTTGAGATCTTCTCAGCAGAAAACAAAGCAAACTTTTGTCTTGTGTTGTCCTGTATGAATTCGACCCAGCTCTCGCCAGACAGCCCACGTCGCCACAATTTCCTATCTTTACGCCAATTTAAGTTTTAATAGCTTCCTTGCTCTACCCTCATAACTGATGCACAGAGAAGAGGGTGGTATCAATCTTAATCTTAGAAAAGAAGTAAGTGAATGTTCCAAAATGTTGTACTTATCCTATAAAATAATTTTAAAATATGGTTTTTAATTTCAGAAAACCGCTGATCACTGAAGTTTTTAACAAACAGGAGCTGTTGTTTTTATTTTGTTGGGATCCAGCTTCATGCGTATTTGTATATAATCACAAAATTCAATTTGATTTCTTGTAGATGGACGAATGGATGAATTTGCCATTTTTATCTTTAAAACTATTGTATTTCCATTAACAATCTAGTGTCCCCGAACTTTGTGAAATAATCCTGAAGTTAGTCTGCAGAATAAATAAAATATGGACTTGTAGTGTCTACAGCATTATTAAATGTTTTTATGGTTATGTTTAAGGACTCACAGCACTTGTTTCAGTTTGGTCTGGTTTAACAAAGAAAAAGTGCACAGTGACTTCAGACACAACCTGTTTATTTACATTTAACAAAAACCACCATCTTTGACTGACCTGAACCAGAGTGATTTTGAGGCCTACACCTAACCACAGATGCTTCATTAAAACGATGTTTAATTTGATTAAAAATTGTTAGTTTGAAAGTCTTGCTTACTTCCCCCAAATAATACAAATAATAACTGCAATTCCTGATCATGTACACAAAATGTGGATTAGTTTTTGTAACTTAAATTTGTTGCTTTGACTATAAACTGCTCTTAGACTGTGTTGTGTCATAAGCGACTGCTTTTTTTGATTCATTTGTGGATTAATCCACATTGGCTGCAGTGAGTATTTGGACTGAGTTACACATTTAACTACAGTGTGTGTTCATGGCCATGTAGTGCATCACTGCGGCCCACTGATGACTTTTTAATAGTTTTTGGACAACAGCAGAGCTCTGTGGCACAGAGGAAGGTCATACTTTGGACACACCACTTGTTAATAGGATCAGTTCATTTGTGGTTTTGGTCTGCGCACAGGATTTGTTGAGAAAAAGAAAGAAAAAATAGTATATCATCAGACGTATCCTTTCAGTAATAATGATATTTCTAAGCAAGTAGTTTCTGTTGCTAAAAACAGAAAGCCCTGCCAGGTAGAAAGAGTCAAACTTGATAAACAGAAGACGAAGAAAAAAGAACAGATTAACTGCTCTGGAGGAGTCAGGCCTACTAAACTGGGACGTGACTGCCTCTGAGCCAAAAACTACAGTGTTTCCTTTCAAAGATGAAAAGACCTACAAGATGAGAGGGAAGATGAGAAGTGACGCACATGTGGCTGCGTTACGGCAGTGGTAACGCAGCCACATGTGCCGTGTGCCGTGTGTTTTCATTTTGCTGTGTTGATCTCTCTCCTGTGCTCCACCATCTCTTTTGCGTTGTACTTAACTTGTTGTTACTCTGTACATATCTGTGTCAGCTTCTCCATCTTGTAAGTACTTCTCTTTTGATCTAAGGTGTTAATAGATTCCTTATTTCTGCTTAAATACATCCATTTTCCTTAATTCCTTTCCCCTGGGTTAATTTTAATTGTTCTCTTCCTCTCAGACAGATATCATCTGCTCTCAATTTTAACCATGGGGTAGACTGAGTGTCACTGATCTTAATGCTATCTTGGATGCACATTTCAGGATCGTCTGTCAATCAGCAGTCTACTTTGAGAATCCTGAAATGCTTGGAACATCTGAATGATATCCCACAGCTGATGCATTTGAGGAAGCCACACGAATCATGAGATCATGTGCTTACTTTTAAAGAAGAAACCTCATTATCTTACAACATATATGTTTTTTTAATATTTTAACTATCACATTGTTGTCATTATGGTAATGGTATTAACCAGGCTCATTATTCAGAGCTGGTTGAGTGGGAAAGTGAAAGTGGCATGTGGCCAAAAAGTGGACCTGGCAAAACCTTTGCCGCGCTGCATCCAATAAGTTGCTGCATTAGCTTGTCAAACACACAGGCACACATTGTACACATGCAGATTACTTGAATGCCACATTTCCGCTGTTCATCTCATGACTACTGCAATGCAGATGCAAAGTTCTCTGCCACAGTAACTGTTCAAAGCATTGTTTGGCATCTGATGAGCTGGTACCACAGTCGCCTGCTCCTCTGGTTTGGTTTCCAACGACTTCTGTTAATAAGATCTGTCTCTTCTGCTGCTAAATGTGCCGTGATGCTCACCCCCCAGTCACTAAATTTGTCAGTCTGCTGCTCAGTGCTGAGCAGTGCAGGGTTGCTACTCTCCTCCCATGAAAAACAACCCCATGAGTCAACAAAACATCGGACTGGGGAGCCCGCTGTTTATTTCCTGACACTGTCGTTGTACATATACTTCAGCAGACATTATATTGTTCTCAGGGCTCCGACAAGGGCTGATGAAAAAAGTAACCATTCTTAACTGTAGGGCATGTTTCTCATACTGAATATAAAATTATATTAAAATATCATATCAAAAAACTCAACAAAACCTACCTCGAGTAAAAATGTACAGGAATTAAAACCAGACACAGCGTATGTCCAACAGCAGGTGGCAACAGAGACAGCACACGTGCGGTACATCAATCACACACTCGTCAAACGTCAGTGATTCTGCACATTTGTTAATACGGCGCACAGCGAACCAGTTAGAAAGTTCCTCCTCATCCCATGCGTTTATGTGGGAGTAGGACTTGTTTATGAGTGTGTCAGGATGACGGACAGTCGACCTAACAACATCACATAACAGTGTTGGGTTTCAAAGGCTCTGCCGGCATGCCAGACTCTTCTGTGGGCATCCCTTTGAAGCCCATATCTGGTGTTCTTAGATATCAAAACAATACCAGGTAAATATAGAGGTTGCACAGCAGGTACATTCGAAACTGGCAAGTTCCTATCTATGTCAGAATCTGACCCCTGGTTAGAACTTTAGAAGTTGAGAAAATGTCCTTATCTTTTCTTTCTTATTTAGCTGCCAAACTGCCCATTTAATGATGTTTTAAAATGTACCTTTTATTCTTTGAATCTATACATGGTCTCTTCATTGTGGTGGATAAAATGAACAAGATATGAATATTGTAGAGAGAAAGTTACTTGCTCAAAGGGTAAAGTCTTTAGATGCACTCAATAAACAAATAGGACTGATGAAGGAAAAGCAAATTTAAAACAACAGTTAACAGTTTGAAAAAGTGTTCGCCCACAAAAAAAGCTCTTTGCTAGCGTGACACAAAGTTGGTGACAGAAACTTCTGGCACTGCTTTGAGTGATGATCTTCACTGTGTACGATGCTTCACATATAATAGCTGCAGATGTACAGTGTCACAAATCATACATACGTCACAGGCCGACAAGCCCCCCGATATATCAATTTGTTCTATATTGTTTTATGAGTGCTAATGTGAGTAAGCATGATGTGCTGTTGTGATTATGTCGTGAACCATGAGGATACTCTGTTACGCACATTTGGTCATTTGACACTTTTTAAAGGTAGACTTTACTCAAACTCATGCAGCATCATCCAGCAGCCCTGCTGTAAACCTCACTGTCATAAAGCGTGTGCTGAGGTCCAGATTCAACTCATTTTATGGTGCCGTTAAGACGTGTTTCCAACACTGTCCAAAGTGCTCCTGGGATGGTCGGTTTCTCCGGTGACACTTTTCCGATGGTGTGTATTAGTGGCTGTCTGTGACCGACCGTTTCTGTTACTTCCCAAAACCAGAGATGCAACACTCAACACCCACTTTATGCTGCGGCTGACCAGCCCAGCGGAGGTGAGCCAAGGAATGCACCTCACTCAGCAGCTCTCTTTTTTCATGTGTTGCACAACTATTTGCAGCACTTCTTGGGGAGACTGAAAGTATGCACCATGTAAGTATGCACCCATACTTAATTGATATCTCATGCATCTCTATGATGGGTGGGCCCAAAATAAACTCCCTTTGATTTCTGATGCAGTTGCACAATTTACCAACTTGTTCTGACAGACATGAACTAAAATTGATTCATTATTTTGCTATTCTGGACATTTGGCATCTGGTAGGTTCTGTGTTTAGGTCATTTCCTGTCTCTTTTGAAAAGAGAGAAGTGCCAAGTATTCCAACAGGGCGCTAGAGTCCAAAGGCTCCTGTGTGACAGCAGTGGCCCTAGAATTTATTGTGGCATGTCTGGTGTGTAATGTGGTATCTACATGTACTATATGTGTTCATGGGGGCATAGACTGTGGCAATTGTCATTGTGCATTTGTTGCATTTCAATTCTCTTATTGATTAGTTTGCAGACTTGGCCTGTGAGAATTTGGTCTTAAGTTTGCGAAGCTTTGGTCAGAATTTTGATGCTGGCACTCACTAAATCGGTGTGACCAGGGGCCATTGTTTTGGATCAATGACCAAAGGTTTTTACCAAATTTCTCACAAGATTGTGACACGTGACATAAAAAAATTCAAGTGACATATTCTCTCCTTACATAAAGTGAGAGTGGGTTGAGCAGCCTTTTGCAGACACACACATACTCAGCTGAAACTGGATCCCTGTCCTTGGTCAGGAGGGGGTAAAGAGACACTGAGGTGCCCACTTCAACAACACAGCCCCTTGAGTCAGCTGGTTCAGGGTCAGTTGCTCCACACCTCTCATCTTTGCTTACTCATGGCTAGTTACATTTTGTGGTCTTGATTAAAAAAAAGAAACCCCTCACATTTGTGAGTAAAGGTCAATTAGCATGTCCTGTGGCTGGACACAGTGTCTTTACAGCTACTTAGAAAAGTCAGTGCATTCACAAGAGAATCTGCACAATCTGCTGCAGCACAGCAATATCTCAGCCACAACACAGCACCCTGACAATCCTGGATATTTAAAAAAAATGCTTGGCTCAGGTACAAATTAAAACAAAAACAAAAAAAGAAAAGAAAGAAAGAGCAGACATGAAACGGACTTCTGCCGGGCTCCATCTAAGCTGCCTGTCCTCAGCGTGATCATGTTCCCTTCTCTCTGCAGCTGTGATGAAGTGCTGATATTGCGGTTTTGCATAACGTGGCATGACACATCATATGTTGCTATCCTTATGCCTAAGCCCCAGCCTTAGAAACTTCCACCCTTTGGTGTTGCTCTAAAAACAGTCCCTCCACCTCACTTGTGGTTGCTAGGGGCTTTAGTGACTCCTGATTTATGGATACAGCTGTGTGCTGGTGATAAAGACACCTGTCCCTTCCTCCATCCGCACTTCCTTCCCACACTGAAGAGCCCTTGTGCTAACCTGGGCTGGAATGTCACCATGGCAACATTGAGGTCAGTAGGGGTGGTGGTGGGGTGCTGTTAGCAGCAGCCAGCTCATTGCCATCTCATTGAGCCATGTGTGAATGGGTGAATGAGAGGTGATTTGGATAAATGTGGTACCTAAGTGCTGCCATTTTTTCTTTTATTCACATAATAATCAATCACAATAAATCCTACTTTCTACTAAAATGTCTATTGTCAGTCAAATGCAGAAATACAAAAATGTCAGCGACTTTGACAAAGATCATACAAGTAACAATTATTTTCACATTTAGATCCTGTGAATCCAAAAACCACACACATGACTGCAAAGAATTACACAAAGAAAAGCAAACTATATCAGATAAAACTTAATTCGCCTTTTTGTTTTGAAAATTATTTAAGAATGATATAGATTGATTTCCTCCTCTCTCAGTGCCACACTCATACACTATGTCTTGTTTCACACTCTTCCATACTTGCACTTGTTATGTTGAGTGAATAAGTGTGTTCACAATGATAGTTATGGCAACATGCAGTGCACTATGAATACTAGGATGGTGCACTCATAGCAAACAAAGTAAAAAACTCAATGATCACCATCTTGGCCACGTAACAGGAATGGGAAGCGGTCCTGTTTGGTGGACGAGGCAACTGGGGGCAGGCTGTCGGTAACGGCATCCTTACTCATTGCCTCATATTCCCAGGATGTGGCGGTGGTTGCACTCATCTCTGTGTTGACCCCAGGATGGGACAAAGCCACGACATCCATTACATCCACCCCAAAAAGACAGAGGGAGACTCTTATGGAGTTTATGAGGGATCTGCAGGAGAAAGAGTAGTAGTATTAGCTGGAGCTCAGGCAGAGAGAGAGAGAGAGAGAGAGAGAGAGAGTCAATGTAAAACAAATGTTTGCAAACATATCACTAATACATATTCAATTACAATACATATTACTAATAACATATTCCCAATTGCTGACACAGATGATGCAGATGATGGCCCCCAGCATGCAGAGGATGTCCACCTCTTGTGCCTGCAAGAAACGGACCTCCAGCTCCCCACACAACACATCTCACTTTAGGCAGGGGATGATTAAAGAGAACCTGGAGTTGGTTGTAGAGAGGCTGTCTTTAAAGGGTTTATGATCGGAGTGATGGGTTGTTTCAGGCAGGGGTAGCCACAATGTTGCCACAGTGATACACAAGCTGAAGGAGGAGGCTGTTTCTGTATATAATTAATGGGGCTGGGCTTTAACACCTTATTTGTTCACTGATGTGGCAGCCATAATTGGCAGCCTGCACTCCATAAGTCTCTAAGTCTTTATCTTGCTCATTTGTTGGTTTGTTCGACGCCATCTTCCTGTGTTTGTGCTGTGCCTGCTTTACTCCCCAGTGTGATTTGGAATTTTCACCACTTATATAGATTTTGGTTTTCTTTGCCTGTCTTTTTTCCCTGCCAACCTATTTTCTTGGAGCCAGCAAGTTCACTCAGTTCTCTCAGTTATTTGTGTTGTCTGCATTTGGGTCCACGACTTTACAAAAACCTATTTTCAGAGGTGCTGAGATATTATAAACACATTTTAAACAGTACAAACACATTCTAAAGATTTTTTTTTGGTGTTACAACTTTGGAGTGATCCCATCTGGTTCAAAGGCGGTGGCCCACACAATGACTATTGATGGAGTAGTGAATGGACCCATCATTTTGGGAAAGTCAGTGTGAATTGCAAGAAAAAAGAGACAAACAAAATAGCTTTTAGCAGTTTATTGAAAATGCAATGTTTAAACCCTCTCTCTCTCTCTCTCTCTCTCTCTCTCTCTCTCTCTCTCTGTCTGCACTAGTATTAGTAAGGAAGTAAACAGTGCCTCTGTCCTCACTGCTCTCCACGCCTCCACGGTGCTGAAAGATGCGCAGCAGGCAGCAGCAGCTACTTTTCATCTGTCTTCTCCTTCATATTACTCATATTCTTATTAATAGGAAAAATGAAGAATAACACCAAAATGAAGTGCTTCATAAATGTTGTCGAGGTGGTTTCTGACTGTGAAGGACTGGGGAAAAAAGCGAGCGCACTGACTGTGCCAGTGCCAGTTGACAGAGGTGAAATTATTCACTCACTCACCACAATCATCCTCAGCGGGATGGAGCATAAGCTTGAAATGGTAACGTTGTTTCTCGCTGTCGTCACCGCTTTCATCTAAGGAGAAGCTGAAGTCATTGTCGCTGGCATTCAGGATGTGGTCCGAGTCTGTGTGTCATCCTTCTCAGTGTGGAAATCCAACCCAAACTTGTGCTCTTGCGTCGTCAAACTGGGCGTTTTCCACACACTGAAACGTGCATGTTGTCTTTTTTAACCCCTCCTCCACCCCCCACATAGTGCTACAAAAATAAATTCACTTCTTAAGTACATGTTAGAGTAGCCTGCTGAATGTCTCAGAGGATTTTTTTTAGGTATCTAGAAGACTAGGCAAAATTTCTGCTAAGTCCTGCTGATGGGATTGTACACCAAATAGGGTTAATATAAATAAGTCTGCTTTGTTGCAAGTGTGTGATGTATAATACAGTGCCCTTGTCCTTGGCAAGTGTTTGTTGCCTATTCTGGGGATCATCACTACAATGTCAGACTAGAAAATTAGGTTTTTGAAGAAACTGCAATGTTATTGCTCTCTTCTGCAAAAGCTGAAACCAAACTGTGTTGCTGCCTTGAACCTGTATGACGAAGCAGTTGAAGCTGCATGAAGAAAAGGTGTCTAATCAAATGATATGAATCGGCTGTGTCTGCCTGCATTCTGCAACAAGCAAAGTTGTAACAAATGTTAGTATTCCTTGAAGGCTAATGTTTTCCTCCTCCGAAAGCCCCCAAAACTTGAAATATACACCTTTGGATCTCTTGTAAGGGACACTTTTTAATTTCTTATACAGCTAGGTTAGTAGTTCACCTTTGCCTCAAGTCAGTGTGCAAAGCTAGACTGAATATATGTATATATATATATATACTACTCACAAAAAGTTAGGGATATTTGGCTTTCAGTAAAATTTATGTAAAACGTAAAATGTTCACACTACAGTGATATTATATCATCATGTGCATTCAAATGTTTAGAGAAGGTCACAATGAGTTCACCTGTAAAGGTTATAGTGCATTTTAGGTTCATCCTGAAATTCCATCCAAATATCCTTATTTTTTTGTGAGTGGTGTATATATACCCATCTAAAAAGTGTGCTTCCCATGCAAAATATCGACTTGCTCCTTTATTTGTGTATAATTTCTCTCCTCTGTGTGGGTTCAAAGTGCTCTCCATCCCAGTGCACCAATTCTATTAACTTCAATAAATCTCTAAACCATGCAGTCTTTCATTTGCTACAGGAAAGTCTTGCACACTTCAAACTGCTTGAGCCAGAGGAATGTTGAGCTTTTTTCCACCATCACATCTTTCTCCTTCTCAGTCCTGACACTCTGAAGCCCTCCTGCCACCAACCCCCTCTCCCGACAGAGGAGCGAGAACAGGGAGACAGCTCGTGCCCTGACAGGGCTTCAGTAGCCTGCTGCATGCGTGCAACTTGGCTGAACCTCCTCTGGCAGAGCTCACAGAAACAGTCCTTCTCAGCAGGTGTCTGGTGTTTGACTTCCACTGGGGCCCAAGCCCAACATTATCTAATGGAAAAGAACTCATTAAAGTGTATCAACAGATCGGCAGTCAGGGTGAGGTGAAGCCAACCTGGTTTTCATCAAGTACATCAGTACTGAGCTGCAGAGGTCAGAAGTCCTGGTCTAATGTAAGAGTGTGTCTCTTTATCGCAGTGAAAAATGCACTGATCAAATATGTTTGATAATCTCCTTCAAATACAGGCCGTCCACAGCGCACCATTTACATCCAGTGTTAATGTTCTGAGACAATGCAGGAAGTTGTGTGCTCTATATAGCAATGCAGAAAATAAAGGCGTGAAGGGTTGGGGTGATGGATGGACATGTAGCATGGTGTTAAGCTTGTGTACCATAGTTTTATGCAAAAAAAAGTTAGACTCAAAATGCAAACAGGACAGGTCGGGTGGGTAGATAGATGGATAGACAGACAGACAGATAGACAGCTGGTTTTTATTGTCATTTAGCTGTACATTTGAATGATATTGAGGGGATTATTAATAAAACTAACAAAAGATTAACTAGGCCTCAGTGACCTGAAAAAAAACTAACTTGAAAAAACCAAAGGGAGGAATCAAGAAGTAAAAAATTGAACTTACAAAAACAAACAAAGGAACAAAGTAAATGTTAATAGGGCAAAGACAGTAGACAAACACAGGAAACAAACCAGCAATGACAAAGGGAAAAACCAAGCCTTAAGTACTCCAAGGACGTAGGAATAATGAGACACAGGTGGGACACATTAGGGCGGGAAGTAAATTCACAGATAACACACTGGGATATAACTAAGAAAATAAAACAGGAAACAAAAACCAAAACAGCAAGGGAAAGTCCATGAAAACTTGAGTCCATATCAAGTCAGGGAGCAGGCTGACACATGGAGACTTTCATGTGGGAGTGTTTGTGCTCTGTCACACTTTCCCTAACCATCAAACCGCAATTATTGTTTTCGTCGGCCACTTTGGGGGAGCCGAAACAAATAGTGAACACAACTTAAACATAAGCTGAACTTATTAGCGGACACTTGCTGATTTACAGCAGCTCTCGCAGTTATGGATCAAATTGCTACTTTCTGGTCACCTTGTGAATCTGAGTCCAGTATTCACATGACTTTGAGCTCTGTTTTGTTTTCTACCAGCTCCCGAGTGAAATATCAGGCTCTTTATGTGCGGAATGCTCCACGCCGTTCACCAGCTGTTCCCGCACTGCGTCCCCTGCTGTTTGTGTCTGAGCAGAACATCTGCCTGCAGCAGCCACAAATGATGAGAGTGAACGAAAAACTGTAAGGTTGTGGGATGGATGGCTAAACAATGATCTGAAACTCATTATATGGAAAGCAGAGGTCACACCTAAAATAAATGTAAAAACGGACATTTTTATGGATGTACAGTCACCATGGGTTTCTGCTATGTTGAAAGAGCTAGAATATAAAAAAATGCTATGTCTGTTGTGTAGATTTTCATTCAGTTTTTTTCATTTAATTTCATTTTCATTCAGTTTGTTTGGAAAGACATACATGAGTGCATGTGTATAAAGTGAAGGCATATTTACAAAATAAATACAAATTAAAAAAGAAAATATGTATAAAGCTCTGTACAGTTGAGGAGAGCTGCAGATTCAGTTGATAATAAGATAATAAGAAGGGCTCATTACTACAATCAACATCATTATGTATACAAATACTGCTCATTGCCCCATTTTTCAAATCTGTAGCTATCTTACCCTGACTGTACGTCAAACATAGTTTATTTGTTGTAATAACAATCTTTACTACACTTGAACCATGCTATAGTCCCCATGTGAGATCTAGCAGAAAGGACAAAGTTTTAAAAGGTCAGCCTTGTGTTTTGCAGAATCATCCAATACTGTTGTTGTGGAAAAGGACTACCTTCTCTTAAAGTGACTTATAAAACAAGTTTCATGCTTCACTTGAAAGGACTCCTTCCTTTTATATGACTGGTGATGGTGACATTTTCTGCAGCAGGTCCAGTAAATCCTTCTTGAATTTGTGAAATTTATTATTCCAAAAAAAAAGAAAAAGAAGAAGAAAAAGAAAAAGGAAAAAAGACTCTTCTACGAGATTGATCTTATTTCAAATAACAAAAAGTTCTAATGGATTTAACTGTGCTCCTGTTTAACTGTCAATCTGGATCACATTTAACTATATTTGCCTCAATTTGTGTGTTCCTTCTCATTCTAAAATGACTCCACCAGACACATGGGCTTTGGAAATCCTGCGTGCCACTAAGAAAACAGCTCAGTGGTCACAGATGTTAAAGGGGTTGTGGATGAATGCTTGCAGATGACTAATTTGTGCCACTGTTTGAGAACTGGAAAGAGGTGGGTTTTTTAAGACTCACCTCAGTCTTGGTCATTCTGCTCAGCTGACCTTCCGCTGTGAACATGTTATACCCTCATCAACACAGTAATATCCCACATATCACTCAAGGGAGGTGAGGAAAGCATTACACCAAATATACAAAAAAATACTACCTCCTCTTCCCTTTCTGCTGCAAGCTTTTGCATGTCTTGACTCCCGAGAGCCCAAAACATCTCAACCACAGAAGTGACCCACTGCAGCAGAACACACCCCGTCATCCCCAACACTGTAATTATGTCTTGCTAATTTTTCAAGGGATATTTTCTGTTTAAAAGCCCCAATCTTCATTTTGAAATGAAACGCGAATGTGTTGTGGCACTCTAAACTGACTAAAGAGGCAGATAAAAAATTAGAACCCAGGAGAAGGAATAATTGCCAGCGGAGATGTTGAGCTTGGTTAAAGTAGCAGTACTGAAGTAAAAGTCCTTTATGTTATTAAAGGAAAGGTAGTGAGTACTATCTATTTGTTATTAAAGGCAAAAATTTTTATATTACATTACATGTAGCATTTTACTGTTGTAGCAGCTCAAGGTGAAGTTTATCTTCTTCTCATATTTTTACTCCACCAAAAGCTCCACTTTCAATGATAATTTCTCTGATGATGTTTTCCCCACAAGAAAGTTACCTTCTACAGTATATAATGTTGAATAGTGACTACTTATTATGTGCTTTCTTCCAGATACAGGTGTTTTCATACTACAATCACTTGAGACATATTCACTGCACTCAGGTAATCTTCATTTCACTCATAGCGAGAATATGAGCTCTGTTAATTAGGTCAGTTACTTACATTAAATATTTTTAAGTGACATTACTTTGTAGAAATCTGTTTTCACTTTAACCTTAAAGGATGATACTTTCCAAAAAAGCAAAATTATACGATCATGATTCTATTTATAACAACAATAAAAGAGGGTTTTTAGGTAAAATACTAATCTGTAAAGTAACCAGTAACAGCTCAATGTTTGTGGGCCCTGTTCAGTTTGTAGCCCAGCTGATACAGAAATGTTAGTTTGATGCACTGCATACACAAGCAAATCTGCCACAGTGGCAACCTGCCAGAAGGTGAAGTATACGACACCCTTCCAATATGAACTGGCAGTCAGTCAACTGCAACATCCTGCAAGACCGTCATGCCATAATCCCGTGTAAATCAAAGACATGGAATTATCTTTGTTCTACGTCCCAGACTAACACTTAATTTCACTGAACCATCATCAACAACTATGCATCTAACTTGTGTGGATAAACTAAGAAATAAAAAAATAGATAAGGACACATTATATATTCCTTGTTGTTACAGTTCATAGAAGGCAACAGGAAGGAGGACTCAAATGCAGACAGAGACCAGGCAGGGGTGGTTCGGTGGTTTTCATGGAGAGAGATGGTGATAATTCATTCATAAACAGGTCACATGGCGGCAGGCGGCAGGAAACCTCAGCAAAATGGCTCAGGGAGGCTAGAGAGCAGGAGCAGAGGGAAACCTCGGGCGGATGGCCTTCATTCTAAAGAACTGAGGCACAGGTGACCTCAGACTGGTGGCCTTGAGCCTAGAGAAAAATTAGGCTTTAAGATGGGCCAAAGAGGATGACCAGATGGCAAATGAGTGAGAACTCTCTGGAGGGCAACGTCGGAGGTGAGGAAGCATGTCGAAGACGGAGATGTCCTGTGCAAGGAGGACCACACAAGATCATATAACATGAGGAGGGACTCTGACTTCAAGTAAAAGATGTAAAAACAGTAGCAAAAAGAGTTGGCAGCACTGGGGTGAGTTTAAGGTATATGGTGATAGTGTGAATGATCTGTACAAATGGCCAAGCAGACTTAGTGGCATCACTCTGTTGCTGAAGTTGCTCCTGTGGGCATCTACAAAGAAAATGGTAAACAAGGGGAGACCATGCATGCAAGTAGTAGACAGGGCAGTGGCAGCAGAACAGGACGAGAGTGTCTGCCAGAAACACATAAACTGTATTTCTAAACAAAATGACTGATTGTGGGCAACTCCAGAAGGAAGACAATTCTCATTTGCAGTTTTAAGAAGGGGACTGTTGAACTAATGACAGCATAGTGAGGGCTGTTTTTTTTCTGTGAACCCTCTGGAGGGCAGATAATGTTATAGTGGAGTAGTTGAGTAGAAATCTATGAGCATTAAGTGCACTATAATGTTGTTGTGGAAGGCATTTATTTAAGCAGATGAAAGCAGAACATTTCATTAGGAAGGAAACCAAACTGAATCCTGGCACTTATGCAGTAATACTAAGCCACACAGCTGTACAATGCACTGCCACTCCAGCTCCTATTGCTGCCAATAAAACCATTGATTTTATGTTTGAACAGGTCTGTGGCTAACTGAGTGAGTTAAAACTGTCATGAGAGCTATGTGAAATCCAAGTTCTTCTTCTGTCAAATACTTTTTTTTTTTTTTACAACATCTTCCCATCTGTTTTTCACAACATTTTTGCAATGATGCAAAAAGGCTGGTGTTATGAACTAGTATATCCCTGTGGTAGGCAATTACGCAGTTTCTGATGAATAGATTGAAACATTTTAGGTATTTTTTTTTGGGGGGGGGGGTAATGAAAGTTCATCAGTTGAATTCGTCCACTAGTTGGGGGTTGGAGAGGATTGTGGGTAATAGGGGACCTGTGTATCGTGAGTGGTTCGGCAGATGTCCTTTAATCATTTCACAGACTGAGAAAGTAGCAGTGATGTTTGGGCAGATGGTGAGAGTGTTAGCCTATGGAGGATGGGGAATAGATGCAATGCAAGCAGTATGTTCCCTACAACATCCCAAGCTTCATGGGATTCATATGAATTAAAATCAGTCCATCAATCTCTTTGCAACATGCAATGAAAAACATCATCCATATAAAGTAGATTTGGAAATTTTCACTTCTTGCAAAAGTAATTGCATTATGATTTTAATCAAAAATTGATTTATTCTTTGGCAGTTCATTCCACACATGATGACCTACACCGATCAGCCATAACACTGACCGGTGAAGTGAATAACATGAATTATTATTAATTGTACTTGTCAAGCAGCGGGCTATATTAGGCAGCAAATGAACAGTTCACAATACATGAGGATTAGAACTGGACCATAGAGCAGTGGAAGAATGTGTCCTGGTCTGATCATCTTTTTTTCTTTCATGTGGATGGCTGGATGTGTGTGTGTGAAAAGATGGCACCAGGATCCTCAATAGTAAGAAGCAAGACCATCAGAGACAGTTTGATGGTCTGGACAAAGATCTTGTGGGAAACCTCCGAATTTCATTCACCTTAATCTGATCCAGAATCTGTGGAATGTGGCAAAAAAACAAGTCCAATTTATGGAGGCACCCACCTGGCAATTACGGGACATAAAAAGGATTTGATGGCAAAATCTTGGTGTGAGCTACAATGGGCACCTTCAGAGATCTTATGGAGTCCATACGACAACAGGTCTGAACTGTTTTGGTGGCACAAGGAGGGCTTACACAATATTAGGGCAGGTGGCATTAATGCTATAGGTGTGTAATGACAATGTGAGAACATGCTTTTAGTCAGTTTTTCTTACTTCTGACTTTCTAACAATTAAGAACTCAAAATGGCTAATTCCCATAAGTTTTCAGACTCTCTGGTTTGGTCCTCCACATGGAGCTCATGGTTGCTTTATTATCAAAAATCCCTCTTGCACACTAGAAATTTTAAATATAAGTTCAACTTCCTGTGAGGTTTAATGAACACTGAATGCAGCCTTTGAGGAATGATAGTAAATTGTAAAGATAGTAATAGTAATGATCATAATACCACCGTTGTTTGGTTTTACTGCTTAAAACCAGTTCAATTAGAGGACTATATATGTATGTATGTATATGTCGTGGCAGAGACTCAACATTTTCCAGCTTTAACACAGTAAACATTTACCCTCATTGTTACGAACAAATGCATAAATGCCAAATGTTGTATGGGTGATAAAACTGTTTAACGTTGTCCCTGTGCTATAAAAGTGCTCCATGAGAAAGCCTTTCCTCTGTACCCTGAATCTGATACCCAAAACAGATACTGCGATATACAGTAAATCACGACTTCAAGCTCGTTCATGTTTTGCAAAGACAAACAGATGAATCCTTGGAGTATCCCAGTCTCTGTTTCTGAAAAAGAAAGAGAGAAAAAAAACCCCCTGATGACATTTTGTCTGACTTCTTTCCTTTATCTAGTCTTGACCTTTAAAGAAGAAAGACTTGAAGCTGATTGAAAAGACTTAGGTGCATAAGGAGAAAATGTTTCAGTTGGACATATCCGTGATTATGCAACTACCAAGGATATTGAACGATTGAAAGATAGTGAGGATATTGTTTCCTTTTCTGCAATGAAACTGTACAAAGCACAATACATACACAACAAGTACTTGTCAGGGTTTAATAAAATGGTTCCACCTCAGTGACAAAAGCCACAGCTCTCTATTTTAGTATCTAAGTGTGTATTTTTGTGCTCCAGGATGCTTCATTAGAAACAGTGGGCATATTACTTCCACAGTACGGGTGGGCCCGAAGTCTCTCTTATGTTCTGGACTCCGCTTAAACATAATATTGCCCAGAGCCTGGGAACCATCCATCACAAGAGCTGCAGCACACCATGTGGTGGACTGTGAGCCCCCTTCAGAAAAGGGTATTTGTGTTAAACATCCAGTTTCATGACAAGTTTCCTGATTTCCTCTGTGAACCTTCATTTCACACAACCTTAAGTTTTCCCTATAGACAATGTACACAGTTGAAATACTGTACATGTGAGATTCAAGAGAGCATGGTCATTCTTTTTGCTGTTTAAATAAAGTGGCAGAGTGGCATACAGAATGACTTAAAGCTTGCTTATCCTCACTCCTGAGCTACAAGTCTTCCTTCGGTATTTAAGGTTGGGTAAGAGTTATACAAGCAGTCTATATGCAGTTGTTTTACATGGAGTAAATAATGACTTTGAAATAAACCTTTTTAAAAACAATGGTGCTATAAAAAAACACTTGACTTGATTTTTTTGCAGGGGCAATGCCCCCTATTATTGATGTTCCCTTGGGTGTGCATGTTTGGTAAAGACGGACATTGTTAGCACTTTCACTGGCAGAAGTGTGAGGAGTGTGTTTGCAACAGGACAGGGTCTTATTATGGAATTAATTAAAGGATAGTGTCCATATAGTCATGGTTAAGATTTGCATTACCTCTGCTCAGAAAAATGTCATATCTACCTTATTCAATCAGTGAATTATTGATTTAACCACCCAGCAAGCAGGGGAAGTGTCCAAGTCAGTCAGCTATGACTTCTATGTTCACGCATGTACAACCTGCTGTGACTGCAGAGCTCCAGCGCTAGTTTTCTCATCGCAGGTTACAAAAGTGATATTTTATGCTTGAATGTTGCTCTGTTCAGTTGTGCTTACAGGGTTTTACAGTATGATAGCACCATACTGCCTCTTACCTGGCAACATCGCAGTTAGTCTGTGTTTGTTGGCTGCAGCCACTGTGGGTTAAGACTGGTTTTAATCATTGACTGATGACTTTCCAATTTCTACCACTGTACACAAATGAAGTCCAAATTTTGAAAGTTTAAGTGCTGCCATCTTGCACAAGTAAACAGTAACATTAGTAGTAAGAGGTGCAGCTGAGACAAGGAGACTGGACAGAGCTGTGTTAAAGTCCCTGTTACATTTTTCAATGGGGCCCGTAGCTGCAGTGAAATGAGCCAGGACCAATCACTCACCAAAAGCAGTTAAAGCTGATGGACCAATGTGTCGAGTGGTAAATACATCAGCACCGACGTTAAGAGGACAGGCTAGGATTGCTTCAGATTGAATTAGACAGTGATTTGACATGATGGATGTGATAGGAGAGACAGTCAGATGAAAAAAACACTGTCCCTGCGACCCCACAGACTCAGGTCCAGGGTGTTACCACTGCGAGTGGGTGCTGAGTGGGTTCATAAGTATTATTAAGCACCAGAAAGGCAATAAAAAAATCAGAAATGACTATTGATAAATATTGATTTGGTTGTATGCAGAAGCTGTTCTGTTTCTGAGGAAAAACAGGTGATGAAGTGATGGGTTCACATCACTGGCCAGCTGAACTTAAAATGCTGCATTGTTGTACTGATTATTTAAATATGTCAAATTATAAACAGACACAGTCAGTAAGTTTAATATAAATTCACATATTAGTAAAAGGAATTAGTAAATAATCTCATCTGTTTGGCTGCAAGGATTTATACCCGCATCCAAAAATAGATGCCTTTGCAAACTGAGGAGCTCGAACTGGTCCAAACTGTGTCTTTTCCTGAAGTCAGTCGCCATGCAGAGGTGCACTTGTCAGTCGAGCTGTTTGTTAGTATAAGACACCGTTAGGTATGTGCCACCATTTTTCTGTATTCTCACCATTTTTAATATACTGTCAACCAACATTTCAAGGCTGAAACCTACAAAAATGGCAGATCATGGTGGAGGATGGCTTTTCCATAATGCAACAGGTGTGCAAGACTGAGATTGTTTTGTAATGTTGTTATAGCTACTGTGTATCACATCCCACTCACCAGTGTTGACAGGAATGACTTTTGACACCTCTTCCTCCCCCCCTGGCAGAGGAGAGGTGTCAAATCCAATCCCACATCCTCATCCTCCCTGATGGAAAGTAACATGCAGCTTTCACCATGAATGCAGGGAGCAGCCACAAGATCATTTAGTGGGTGTATTGTATGTACAGCGGAATCTGTTTCAGTGGTCCTTTTGGGTAATTTCTAATGTCTTACTTTCTCTGGGGTCACACCTACAGAACTTCCACACTTCACTTCTACACTTTATATTGTATCCTCCTTGTTGGCTTGTTTTAGTTAGAAAAGCATTAATTGAGCATTCATTTTACATCTGAAATTTGATGGACTCCACATTTTATGTGCACAAATAAACTTTACTGTAATTAACTTTACTAACAGGCAATCATGTTTTGGCAAGAGAGATTAAACAGTATCTCTGTAACTAGCTAATTGATCATATTTCAAGTTCATGTTCTAATGTCATGGTTGGTCTGACCCGGTGTGCAGGACTCATATGTACAGGTCTGAATGTATGAATATTAGACGAAAACAAGAATATGGGGAACTGTCCACCATTGAAAAAATAATAATTATAAAGCTGTCATATCTTGTTCTTACTGTGTGCTTAAAAGAATTTCAATAGTATATTTGATCAATATATATGTGATGTTATCACATGATTTGATTATGGCATTTGTGCCTGGACTTGAAAAGGGCTGTTCATGCTTTATCCCCATGCAGCCTGATGGAGCAGACTCATGGGTTATTTTGGTTTTGGTAAATTCTTTTCAAGAAAAAAAGGCTAAATTATATTGAACATGATTCCAAAATAAACGGGGAAAAATTCCAAGGGGATGAAAAATTTTTACAGACACTGTATTTGCATGCAAAAAAGTTTTCTGTGTAAAGAATGTCTCATTATACATTCAGGAATGACTCACAAATATAACAACACACAGACACATAAACAAGCAATCATTTCTCAAATATTATGTGTATTTTTAGATATTCTAGACTGTCTGATGTCATTGACAGAATGACCTCTTGCTTCCAGTGTAGCAGGATGAGGAAGTGAAAGCCCTGTAATACTTTAGCCCTCCTCTGTGGGGGGATGGTAGATGAGGCAGACAGACGTCTTGGCTCTTCTGACTGAGGCTGCCTTCCAAGCCTGGGTCACCCAGAGTGCTTCCCCCCAAAGGGCCATCTGTACCTTCCTCTGGTCTGGCCTTTGTATGAGTTGTTGTGCGTGTGCGTGTGCACGCTGAGAGTGTCTTTTCATTCATCCTTCAACTGTGGCATGTGTTCACCAGTACTGCTGTAGAAAATACCTTTTGTACTACTAATGTAAAATGTTGATACAGATATTGGTAACAATCACATGCTGTTTTGTTAAGGTGCTGCAGAGCAGCAGGTAAAAACCTTGTTTTTGCTGACCTCCAGTGGTTTCACTTCTCACCTTGCTGTAGGCATGTCAGTACACCACAACGTCACTGTTGGCTGTGATTACTGGTGCAAAACAGAGTACTTGTGACCACAGCCATCAGTGATGCTGCATTTGGACAGAGGTGAAACAGACTCCAAATTTCAACCTGAGAATGCAGGAGACCCTTCCAGCTCTCTCATTAAGTTCCTACTGTTTTATATTGGAGGGCTTTGAACTTCATGTCTATAAGCCATTAGTTAATGTGTTGCAGCTTACCACGTCTGATGGAGTGTAATGTGATGCTACTCATAGAACGCCTTGAACACGTCACTTTTAATTTCAGCACAGACATAAGTGATGTATCCAGAGAGAGATGTCTTGATGGAGTGAGCAGCTTCCAGTCAAGGAAAGGGTGTCCATTAGGCTGCAATGAAGAAAATGCAATTCAATTAACTTTGATTTTATTTGTATTGTGCCAAATCAAAAGATACATTAGAGCTCAGAACACAGCAGTTTCCACAGTGAGCTTGGTGTCAGACTCTTTAGAGTGAACGGGACTCAGGATACCTCTATCATACTGATACTACTATTACTATTACTACTACTACTACTACTAATAATAATAATAATACAAACAACAATAATCTGGTTCCTGCAGCTCCAGAATCAGAGATACTGTTCCTATAAAATTATTCACCCACTTGTTCTTGATGTTTTCCCTTTCATTGCTGTTATAAATGGAATCATGGTCAATATAATATGGCTTTTTCTGAAAAGATGTGCAAGCCTGACTGAGACCTATCCACACAGACTGGCTTAAAGGGGGTGACTATTCATGCAGTCACTTATTTTGCACTGCACATATTTAAATTAATTTAAATTACTTTGTGGTAATCTGTTTATGTACAATTAGGCACTGTACTTCCTGTAAACTGATCTTCATGTGGAAAATTACTGTATTACTTCTCTAATTTCCAGTCTGTGTTAAATTTGCACAATTGTGAGTAATCCAGTGCACCAGCACTATAAGTAATGCAGATGTTCGGTGAGTGTGGAGTTCTGTCAACGGCAGAGTACGTCCCACACAACAGCTGCTGTCCACCCAGAAAGATGGAGACTGAAAAGTCACGGCACCCTCTCATAAAAACACAGCAGCTCTTGTACCAAGTGTTCACATGTCCTATAAAAGCAGACTGCGTCCGTTCCCAAAATCTGTCGGCCATGTGGGGAGGAAAGGTGCTCTCTGTTCAGGCGGCAGATGTGTTAACGCATAAACAATGTAACATTAGAGGCAGGTATGGCATACCGCTGTGCTGAAACAGCGCCGCTGTGTTTACTGCTTCTATGATAGAACTACACACTTTGCAAAGCCATGCACAGCTTTAAAGATGTGGTTTCATTGGTTCTTTTCATACTCAACAGCTTTGTCAGATTATTAGAATGTGATTTTAAATAAAAACCTCTTATATACAGTCATTGAGAATCACTCAAGTAATTGCATGTATATTTGTTTTCTAGTTATTGTAACAATATCCTGAAATTTCCTGCTGACTCTCACATTTATTGAACTTTTGCATAACACTTTTTTTTATATTGACCACATATTTCCGTTTATAGCAGCAATAAAATGGGAAAACATCCAAGGGGTGAATGTTTTTTTATAAGCTTTATAAGATCTGAGTCTTTGAGTATAATCACACAGTCTCAAATATCATTAATAAACCATCTCTTCTTTCATAATTATGAAAAGGGGTTGTAGACTTTGTGGAAGGTTGGAAAAGTAAATCCTTGGTGATGAAAAACCTTTGTTGGGTTGTGCTGTTGATCGTTGTTGATCGCTGATGCCGCTGTGTAGGTAACAGCTGCAGTGAACTGTCGCTGGCACATAACAAATGTGAACTCTACCAAAAGTGTTCAGATACAACCACAGTCTACCTCCACCAGTCCCACCAGATGATGCAAAGATTTCCTGGTGTTTCTGTTTGCCCTTCCAGCTTGAGAGCCCAATATGTTGCTGTGCAGCATGTTTCAATGAAAACAAAAGATGCTGCACTTTTTCTCTTCATGCCGGACAGTCCATCGTACTCGCACTGCCATGCTCCAGAAAATCATACCTGAGAGAAAGGGTGCTCTTTGTCTAGAGGCCAATGCACACACTGCCATGGTAACCAAAGTCACAAAGTCAGCAATTTTATCACTAATAAACTTCCATGAACATGACATACATGCTGCCATACACTGGGTTGACAGGTAATTAGGAACATCTGGCTAAAACCCATGGAATCTAATACAAAAGTGAGGATTCTGATGTTTAGTTTGTGTCTATCCCATTTGTATCAGTGAGGGTAGGTTAAATAACTGAAACCCAATACAGACAAACTGCATCCTTCAATCAACACTTCTCAAGAACTGTTTCAACACAACCTGAACATTAGAACATTCATGAAGGAGGATTTACTGCAGGACTGCTGCATTAGACCACATTAGCTTCCACTGAATGTTAGTTACCAGGGTGAGCTGGTTAGGTTTATAATTTGATTTACATTTCATTTGCCTGAGGGAGGTCTTTGCATACAATTCAACCTCTGTGAAGTACGTATAAAATGTCCACTAAATATGAATAATGAATGAATATTCACTTGGGTTTAAATGGAGCTGAAATGGAACAGTAAACTCAACACTAAATGAAGTAACAGAACTTTCTCTCCAGTTTTCCTATAATTACTACCAGATTACACAGTTCTTTCAGAATACTTCCGAGGAAATTGGATATTATGTATGAGGCTATAATGAGGATATTGCAGACCTGTGAAATAAAGCGTTCCCCATTAAAGTTGTTTACTTCAACCATCACCATAAGTAAGGGCTTTTTTTGTAACCCAGGTGTGTTTGAATACATTCCTATTCTGACAATATGTTGTAGAAGAAAAAGATTAGGAGAATATATTGTATTATACATATTATTGAAAGCATCTGTGCGTATGAGGGTGAAAATATATTTCACTTCCTTTCAAAAGCTATTTCTCAGGTTTCTCAGCTGTGCCTCAGAGTGTGTGGGTGTCAACAGTGTCCACTATACCGGCTGACATCCACACTCCCAAGCTGTTTTCACTTTCACTGCAAAATGTGGGGTTTTTTGTTGGGTTTTTTGACGTCAGGCTTTTGAAGCTGGAATGCCTGGAAAAGGAAGTGGAAAACTTCCAGGGCACTCCAAAGTTATTCTGCAATCACATTCACAGGAATATCTACCAACTGACTTGATTTATCATTTTTTCCCATTAGATGAGAAATGGCTCATACAATAGCACTTGCGTGCTGCAAGTTGTGTATCTGTCCTCGGCGATGCTGCGCAGCTGATCCCCATCATAACAACACAGCATGAGCGCCGGTGTTTACCTCAAAGTCACTGATTGGGTGCCTCTTGCTTATTCTAACAGAGCTGGTTCTCATCAAACACAGTGCTCTCTGTGAGTCAGCTAAACCCACAATTAGCCAGCAGTCCACTAACACTGCCGGCATGAGGAACGGATTAGTCCAGAGTGTATTTAAAAACAGGTGCATGTTCAAAATGGGCGTCACATGGACACAACTACCATTTATGTGAGTCTGAGCCCCGGGGTGATGTTGATGCTATCTCTTTGAGGGAATCATTTCGCTGCCTTCTTCTTGTCCATTAGAGATTTGTGTAGGGCTGCAGATGATGATTACATTTCGAATCCACTTTGTTATTTTTTTTATATTCATCATTTAGTCCAAACATAATAGACTATAGCCCAAAGTGATTTCAGAAATTTGCTCATTTTGTCCCAAACAAATTAATTTGACAGTGTGTAGCTGCAGACTCAAGTGGGACAGAAACACAATCCCTGTATGGGGCCTGCTTTAACATATCCATGATGTATTCTGGAGATCTATGACATGAGGGAGTAGATAAGTTTTGTTCTTTTTAATTCAAAGATTGCATTATTTCAATTCCATGAAGGTTAGCATTTTTTCTATGTACAGTAGTTATTATGATTCTCAGTTTCAGGTTCTTCAACACACTCTTCCTGCTGGCTTTTATGTCACGGCAACACTAGTATGTGGGGTTTTAGATAAAGAAACACATGCATCTGTGTTTTAATGTGCATTATATGCTGCCGCCTGCAAATTTCTCACCCCAGAAAATGGATGGTGGTGAACTTCACCTTGAGCCACAGCATGTTCAGTTCACCCTTGGCAAACCCTGATGACGAGTCAGTTTATTCACTTCATTGTTCAGTTAATTTAGACAAGGTAACATTTATGCAGCTTGGTTGAAAGCACTGGAAGCCAAAGAAAACTTTCCCCACATTACTAGGTGAATATCCAAGTCTGTGTCAAGCAGTCATCTTGTGTTGAAGAAATTATTCAAAATCTCTCCTCTTCAGGTGGCAAAATTTATTATGTCTGGACATGTGCACATGGTAAGAAGCATTGTTGCCATTGTTCCCTATAGCACTTCATATCTTGTCACAAAGGATTCATCTCAGCAGGTCATCAGCTCTGGGTGTCTCAGACGTGCTGAAATGTAGGTGAAGACATTTAACAGAAGCTAGCAGAACAAAGGAGTACATCATTATGGGGTACAAAAGGGTTTCTTCATCTCAGGTCCTGTTCATACCTGACATTAGCATGTGGTAAGTAGACAGCTCTAAGTATGTCGGTTCACACCTGCCGTTAGAATGTGTCTCCACATGCTTCTTGTCCAGTGACCACCTGTGGTTGGATCTCACTTCAGTGTTCTATATGCAGATAAACACGTGCAATTGGAAAGTAACAGAAGAAGAAATGAAACATAAAAGTTGTTTGTATGGTCTTTTTGAATTTTTTGAAGACATTGTGGACAAAGCCACTTTATTTGCACAATTTGAGAACCAATGAAATGAGTATGAATGAGTACATACTTCCATTATAGGGTTAGGGTTCCATTATAGAGGATATCAGTTGAGTAGGCGATCCTTCAGTGTGGCCCAGGACACATTTGCATAAACACTGCAAAAAGTCCTCTCTGAATATTATTGTCAGGTCTGAAAGTTACACTTCTACTACTTCAGTTACTCAAGTTAAAATAAAAAGTTAGAAAGAACAGAAGTCTGAGGAGTAAATCCCTCACCCTGCAGTACAGTATAGGTGTTGTTGCTGTAATGTAGAAATCGAGGGCAATGACTCAACATTTATATGCAGTTATGACCTTGTTACCAATGCTGTTATTACTGGTTGGAATGATGGTCAGAACTATTAAAATATGATCCAAGTTGTAATAAAAGCAAATTATCTTTGGAAATGTTGTCATGGTGTGTTTCCTACCTCATGAGTATGTCATACACCTCCTAAAAACTGACAGAAGTACCCTGACTCCTGACTGTGTGTCAAGACACTTGTGTTGGTGAGCAGAGGTCAAGCTCAGCGATGTTGTGAGGGTCATGCTCTCTTTTACAAAGATCATTAAGCAGCAGACTTCTGCTGTTGTCACAACAACTGCCATGATGGATGCGCCCACACCAACAACAACTGAGCAAAAGGTCAAGGCAGTGCACTGCTGTGCTGCTGAATTACCCATTAAACCGCACTATCCTGGGATCTGTGCTCTTGTGTTCTGAAGTCAGAGCTGTCTGCATCAGCAGAGCCTTCGACTTTCAGACAGCTGTGTTAGTATTTCCTTCTGTCCCACCGAGAGGCCCTTAAACCAAACACACTGTGTGTGTCTTTTACTGGAGTCCCAATGGTAGAATGGAATACAGCAATCATATAGTGGCATAACAGCATTTTGACATAGTTTTAACTGACTTCTCATATTAGTTCTTGCAAATATTGTTTGTCTAGCTGTTGAGCTACAAGCTTCTTGAAGATTCATATCTTGTGAAACTCTTATAGTGATATTTGAATCATTGAGGAAGCAGCAAAATGCCATTCAGCAAGCCGTTTGTTTTTAAGGTAGATTTTCTTGAACCAAAAATTTGGTTTCTCGTCTACATATGAACTGACAGCACGAAAGGAATCATGCTTTGGGAACATGTATATCTACAGTATACTTGCATGTGTAACAGCATTACATTAAATGCCAATTAAAATACAATATTTATTGTACAGGTATTTTGTATAGTAGTGCCATAAGAAAGATTAGGGATGAACAAAGATTAAGGTTCATCCTCTGGGCAGCATATACAGGTTTCACTGAAAACTCAGCACTACATGCTAAAAAACCTTGGTCATGGACCAAAGTAAATCCTGGCTTAGTTTCAGGTTGGTTGCCCTTAACAACAAGTTAAAGGGTCACACAAATCAATAGATGTCATACTTGATAATAATTTCTATTGATTATCCCATATGCCCTACTCTGGCATTTTTGTACATTTTTGTATTGCACTAGATTCAACTTCAATTCCCAGTCATAGGCCAATGCATAAAATTATCATATTTTGCCCCATTAAAATGAATGGCAAAAATACAATAATCAAAAATTCAAATAATTAAACTGGCATCTATAGGTTTAAGATCCTGAATATCTTGAGTCCTGATCCTGAGGTTTGAGCAAGGTTGAATTTGTTTAAGTGATTTATGAAAGAAAATCAGAAAAAAATATGGATGTATGATGATTTGATAGCAGTTTCTTGTGGTGTTTTGTGGTGTTCAGAGAGTAGTAAATTTGAGGAGGGCATGAGGGTTTTTTTTTTTTTTTTTTATAAATCAAGCTTTTTGTTGGTTTGAATAATTTTCACAGTTCACTCAAATGTTGAGAAGGTTTATTTAAACCATTCCTAGATTGGATCATGTATGGAATATTTAGGGGTGTGAGAAACAATTTCCTTCACCTTTAAACTATAAAATAGACAGGAAGTCCCTTCATGAGGACAAACTGAAAACCCCCACCTGTGCTTTTCTTTTAAGGCGGCATCAAGGCTCTTGAGATTAAGTTCCCTGCTCCTTAGCAGCTGTCTTTCTTTTGTTCAGGTGGATTGTTTTTCAGGGGCTGTGGTATGTGTGGGTCTGGGTTCCCTCCTCTCAGGTCCTGATGGACTTTGCAGGTTGGGGAATCAGGGGGAAACAATCGCTGGTGAGAGACAGAGGAAGCGAAAGCAAAGGAAATGAGAGGAGAGTGGTCTCTGACGCAGCAACTGGGAATCTTATCAAGTTCCCTGACAGAAGGTTGATTTGACGTGACTGTCTTTCTTTAGTGTTTCCTTTCCTTCAGTTTCCCTATTTATCCCATTTCATCCCCATTCTGTCTTTCACGACACAATTCATTCAACTCAGCATCCCTGTCAGAGGAAGTTTATTATTATTATTGTTGTTGTTGTTGTTGTTGTGCTGTTGGTTATACTGTGGAATGATGTACAGGTAAGAGCAGTGGTTCCTAAAGTTGGTGCACCCTGGGGTGCCTTATGAGCTGGTAAAAACTGCTGTATGATTTCCTTTTGTTTTCTGATTATACATTTAACTCAACACTTATGCAGCTCTTTACCTTTACCTACATCACGGCAACATTTCCTACATCTATTGTTTTCAAATGCATTAAACAGATGCAATGAGCAGTAAATACTAAAATCCCCATATTGAAAATGCTACATGGAGTTGGGTTGCAGCTATAAGACTGGTGGCAACATTTCACAGTTGCCTCTCTGTGAAACTACACTGATTTTTTTTTTTAAGTGGTAACAAGATTTTGGTGGCTCCTGTATGCTCTTTTACTTTGCAGCATCTGTGGAATAACCTGTTAAAGGCTTCTTGTGTGTCTTTTCACAAACAATTTAGTTTTGCAACTTTTCCTGCATTAAATAGGTAAAAGTTTGTGGGAAACTTTTCTTCTAACCTTATCTCCACACTATTTGACAGAATAATTGGTGAAAGACATTTCTATGGCTGCACCATAACAGCAGATATAAATTTGTAATTCATTGGTAACTTTGGAATCTCAACTGGAACTCAAATGACATATTGCATATTGTTTTGAACCAAGACTGGCTGCATACAGTAGCACAAGGTTTTACTGACCGAGTGAGGGTAATGCTTTAGTTCCGAGACTGTCCGACCTTCACATGACCCTCTTTGCTTTGTCTTAAGTTAAATGTTATTTACGCTGAGTTATGTTCTTCGCTGTATCCTGTTACTGTTCTGGAATTATAGAGTTTGTCCATAGGGATCAGTCTCATCTTACACTTGGAGACGGATAGAGTGAATGTGTGTCGCTGTGGTGGGCAAAGGTACAGGTAGAGGGAACTTGGTATGGTTTACATTAATCTCTGCCGGAGGAAGTCAATCTCTGGGTCGGATCCCAGGATGCATAAAGCTGTCACAATCCAATTTATGGTGATGAACTACCGTAGGTGATGAGTGAGGGCAACGATTTGACCCACCATCACCCTCCCCACTCCTGCCCACCCTCTAACAGACTTTGAGACACTCAGGATGGAACAGGAACAAATGGTCAGGTTCGACCAGGACCACTTCAGAAGATTTCCAACTTCAAGGACCAACATACAAGGGACAGATGTGAATCAGAAAATATATTTAAGGAGAGGGGAAATATCTAATTGTCTTGTCCTCTCTTTGCTTTGTCATTCCTACAACAAAGACCACTGCTCTGTTCATGAGAAGAATCTTTGCACTGACCCAGTGCAAAGATTCAGAATCAGAACAAACCTCTCAAGCTTTGACTAAAAAAGTCCATACCTACATCACTATGGTAATAATGTTTATCTGGGAGTTCTGGGAGGCATCAAGGTACTTGGGGCTTGTTTACTTCCCTTTGAGCTTCTTTTTGGTCTTTAATGGTTCAGGACTCATTACAACCACATGCTCTGTGACTGCCAAACGCTTGTGTCTCGTTTCACATTGCACCTATTATCCATCCACACAGCCAGCCATTGACGTCTGCTTCCTTTGTCATGATCTCGGGAGAGGTCAGAGGTGATACAGAGGAGAGCATGTAGGCAAAGCTTGTGTGGGCAGGTAGACTGAAGAAAGGGAGATTTAATGAAGCCTTTTTTCTTCTGCCGCTTTAGTCCTTCCCCCACAGGGATGAATTTAAACTGCTGAAGGGACTAGTCTCTGACTGACACCTTAAATCCAATGTCCTGTTCCTGCACTTCATCTTTTGTTCTCTGGTTGTGTGGAATAATAGGCAGACAAATGCACATACCCACATGCACGCACACACACACACACACACACACACACACACACACACACACACAGAGCACTTGGAACAGTTGCTCTTCTAATTTTTTCTGATAACTGCCAGATGATGGAGCCAAGCTGGGGGCCCCACTGATGGTCTCACTGACTGATAGGCCGATTGCTAAGCAGCGTTATTGTATATCGAGGGGACAGGAAGTCCGTCGATCCCCCAGAATACCATGGGAAGTGGGTGGGGGGGGGCTCTCTCCAAAGAATAATTTTCTGATTTCTTGGCAAGACGTCTGCTCTTCCTTTGTCGTGGGAGCTGCAATATCCCTGGCCTATCAACTTCTGTCCTGTGTCTGATGGTACTCAGAAGTGTTGTTAAAAGTCCCGGGAAAGGCAGGAGCTGGGGGTCAGTTAAAGGTCAGGTAGTTTGACTGAAATGCTGAGGAATGGTCCAACTATCTCTGCAGTTTGGAACAACTTTTCAAAACTAATCTGCTGATTGGATCTGAAATCATTTTAGTGGTTTGGAATTATAACCTTAATATTTTCATTAACCCTAACCCTAGCCCTATTTTGATATCATTTAGGATTGCCTTTTCTTCAGCAACAGTCATTCAGAATTTGCATTCTGTATCTCTGCTTCACTTTATTGTGGAGTATAATATACTATACAGTACACGATTATTGTTACTGACAGACTCCACCAAGCAAGGCAGGCAAGAGGACTGGTAAGAGCTAAAAATAGAAATATATTAGAATGATACTGAAGAGTGATCACTTCCATAAAAGTTTTGATATTACCTTTGCATCTTCATTTTTATTCACAGGCCTCTTGTGGCCACAGTGGACTATTGTCTCTGGAAGTTAGGTTTACAACCAGCAGTTGCCTCTGTTCTTTCTGCCATGTGTGTGTGGATATGGCTGCGTCCCGCTGATAAAGGCTGGGGCTCAACAAGCAGAGGGAGGAGCAACAGCTTTTGGACATTTTCACATAATTATGGGTATCTTTCATTGGTTAAGAATAAGGTTATGTAGAGTGTGTTTCTCAAACTGCCATTTCATCAGCTTCCACGGCTCTGAGAACAGTTATATTAAAATGATAAGCTTTATATGACTACACAATGTGTGTGGAAACTGTACTTGTCCATTAGAAAATTACTGAAACAGTCATTTCTTCCAAGCGAATTACACTGTGATTCATCATCTTAAATCACCCTAAGTTGTCTTACTTAAAACCTGGCAGCCCCTATACAAATTGTATAGGGCCCCACCTCCTCTTCGTGTATCAGAGGGTATCATTGTTTACAACTTCAACAAGAGAATGAACTAGAACTGTCCCTGTGGTCATAAAAACACCATGAAAGCAAGCTGTGGAAATAACAATCAAATAAACCCAACAGAAAATATTGAATAAAACATTATGTTCTGTGTCTAATTGTAAGTCTTAGACCAACAGAGTAAACTGTGCTGAAGGAGGGATGATTGTAGTGGGAGCAGCGGAGTGTCAGTTGTGACCGTGTGGCAATGGCAAATGGTTTACATTTCTTCCAGGTCAGATATGAGGGACCTTCAGCAGAATTTTGCTTAGAGCCCCTGGGAGGCTCTGCTCATACTTATCACCTTGGTCAACATGCGTGACATATTTTCCTTTCTGTTAATCGAGGTGTAGGGTTCTCCGTGCAGATTCTGCAATTAGTTTAACAGACTTGAGACAGCACACTGAGGCAGGGAAATACAGGATTCTGCATTGTCCCTGGTGTTTCACGGACAGAATAATCCTAATGCTTCTTCAGCCAAGAAGGAGCACAGAACGGTGAAGATGTCCTGGCAGAGTGTAGAAAGATGCAGGAGAAAGACTTTCAGAAAAGGAAAGACAGGCAGCACAAAGTTACGAAACAGAACTGGCCCTGAATTCAAACCATATTTCCTACTAATACTGTAGGTCATGAAATGTTCATGACCTACAGTTGATGATCATGTTTGGTTGTGCTCTGCTTGCCTGTCTGCAAGTAAACACACTGCAATGGTATTTAAACAGGATTGTCTGTGTTGAGATAGTAAAACTCTCCCTGCACATGAGCCTCTTTTCATTGCGCTACCTTGCACGTGCTGCCTTTGTACTCTCCCGAGGTCTCAGTTGAAAAGCACAAAATGACGCGTATCTGATTTTCCCCATGACTGATGGCTGTACTGCAGCCCCCCCCCATCAGTGATGATCATATGAACTGTGACCATGACCAGGAAGCAATTTGCCAGGCTTAAAAAGCCCTGAAGAAAAGGAGAGGCCCTCAGGTCAACGGCACACATATTTCCACTTAGTTCTCTCTAAGAGGTGAGGAACTGCAGCGCTCTGTCTCCCCTTTTACAGTGAGACAGGGTCAGACACTGTCTTTAACTGCACCAGTGAACACAACACTCAATTAACAGGCAGGTGAAGTTACAATCTCCGGTGTTCCCCCCAGTTAAGCTCACCACTGATGCATTCATCATGTTGACATCCTGGGTTTTCAATATAGAAGCTACTTGTTATTTGAGTTATAGAAGTTTGCATTAAGTGTGACATGATATTTTTATGTTCTTTATGCTTTACATGGAAAGTCTGGTGATTGAGTCTTTATTTCTTCTTCTTGTCAACAAATCTTGGGAGTACACCGAAACCACAATGAAGTGATCCAAACAGGTGTAGACGTAGTAGTATTTAGGTATTAGTTTTTGTGTGTGTGTGTGTGTGTGTGTGTGTATCCAAAATCTGATATATCTAAACTCACTCACTCCACTTTGCCATAGAGTTTCATTATTGACCGCAAACATGTTCCATCATCACCACAAACATCCCATCCTGCTGCCCTAAACACTCACATGCCTGTCAGAAATGCACTGTGTAGTTTTTAGGAAACCAAGAGCGAGCTGAAGTAGATTTACATCTTGGGTAGGAGCCATTGGATTTCTGCCTGAATGCCACAGACAGAGCAGGGAAGTCAGCAAGTACTGAGAGACGACCCTACACATCTTGTTCGTATGTTGTTTACATTGTCTTGTTGTTGTGGGTGCATGTGTGTATTAATTAAGCATTGATGAATTAAGCAGATGAACAAATGAAAAACTATATTTTTTTTGTCTTCTGACAAAAATAATTTTTAGAAAATGAGCCAAACATGAATTTGATCTTCCAAACTAATCATATAACCCACAAGACTGCATGGTTTAGAGAAGAAAAGACATCAGTATTCGTCCAGTTTTACTGACCTTCAAAGTTCTTTATCCCAATCCAACTGCTGTGACCGCTACACCTCACAGCATTTAAAGACAATTTTGGTCTGAAACATATTTTTGAAACAAAATCAAGCTGCATCTCAGTCAACCAGGCTTTGTAGGAGACTCAGAGCTACTTGTCTTAAGAGAAACTGTGACTGGAAGTTTTGGTTGGATAGGAGCTGAGCAGCCCATTAAATGTGTCAGCAAAACAAGTTTTACGGCACCTCGCTGAGGAATCACTGTAAATCTAACAGCGATTACAAAGTCTGCTATAGAGGAGGATGTGAAATAATATTTGTAGACTCAGTTCCACTTTGTTTACTTTAGGGTTTTTGGCTGTCCTGCAGCTGTTTTACAACACCCCTGATGGTCAACAATAGGAACTGATTTATTCTTTCCCTGGTTAGATTCTAGGTGGTGCATTAAATGCTTTTTATTTACTGCAAAACAAGCACCACGCAGGATGTTTGGACCTTTTTAGCTTATGGGAACACACTCCTCCCTTTTCCAAATGTTATTTATTAGCTTTAATACATCAAGGACATTACATGTCCTTGATGTATTAAGTATTACACAACCAAAGTACATGTCCCAGCAATTTCTACAACTTAATCTACTTATGTGGATATGGTAGGATCATCTATATCTGGCATTCCACTTGAAGGGGTGGACTTAAGCATGTTACAACTTAAGAGAAATACAAATTAACCAAACCCCTTGTAAGAACTTATTCATCTTCAGTTCATTCAGGATACTGGTAATTAGTATGACTCAGCCAGCCGCTACAGCTAACACTGGTTATTTCAAGGGTAAATTCACTAAGCAAACTAAACAACTATGGGGTGACCAATCTCCTTCATTTCCTACTTATGCATGGAGCATTTTGAACCGCTTAACCTGACCATGGTTTCTACTGCATCTGACATCTGGTTCAGCTTCATCCAAGAAATGAATGACATCGACCCTCCCACCCTCAAATCCATTGGTGGACATGAATAGAATTATAAGCAGCAGTTTCAAGACACCTGTGTTCTTATGAGCATAAAGAGCGCAGTGTATAGGAACTTTAAGATTAACATGCATCTTGGGTGAACAGGTGTGAATGCACCCAAGACCCATTGAGAACATATTGGGATCTGAACATGTTCATGGCTGCATATGTCCACATTCTTTCCTTCAGCAGTGTGAATGAAAATGTGTCCTGGGCCACACTGAAGGATCCGATAGAAAAAAAAATTAATAATACATCTACATTGAGCGTAATACACAAGACTATTCACAGGGCCATGTACTGTGTCAATTGCTGCAGTGTTACACTGACTTATTACAATGCACCACTGAACAACCAAACTATTGGCCAAGACACTCTCAGAGGAACCAGAGCAGTCTCAAAACTTGGAACTTGGAGTTCTTGGAAAGCCCTCAACCAAAAGACAAACCGAAAGACAGGCAACAGGGGACACATGCGAGGACTGAGCCTCTCCAATCCTCTCACCGGTATTTTTCTTAGCTTCGGAATTTCCAGCAAAAAATACAGATGTATCCAAAGGCTGAGAAGAGCTAATAGGACCAAGAGGGAGACATCAGTCTCTTCCTCAAAGATATCATGACTACACCTGACAAATGGCTGTTAACTCCAAGCAGCAGTTAACATGGTTTTGAAAGACAATTTGTTTAGCCAAAATTATGAGATTATGAGATTTTAACCTTGGATTTGGGATTATATTATGGCTCACTGTATATCACACATTCTTGATTTTGCAGGCTACAAATTTTTCCATTTTCATTGGTTCGTTCAGTGCTCCAACTGGGCAGTGTTGATCCAGAACATTGGTTCTGACCAGAATATCTCAACAATGTTCTGTCGGCATACAATGGTAACGGCTTTGGTGATCCCCTGACTTTCCTGTTGCATCACCCGCAGGCTCACATTTGTGGTTTTCAATGAAATATACAAACAACTGCTGGATGGAGTGTCATGAAATGTGGCTCACACATTCATGTAAACCTTAGGATCAGCTGTAATAAAGTGATAATAACTTCAGTGAGTTTTTCCCTTGCCTCAGTCATCATGTAAATTTTTTAAATGTGCGCACTGAAGTGAATACTAATGATATTCCAATCAGGCCCTGCTGTTTTTTTGTTTTGACAATTAATAAGAAAATGTCCAGACTAAGGCATAGGCCATAAGTATGTCCTGCTAAACATTAGCGTTTTAGCCTTTAGCTTAAACATGCTTCCTAGCAGGGCTGTAGACATTTGTTAAGAATTTGGAGAAAAAAAATAACATATTTTTATAAGTTATAGATGTATAAAAAGACAAAACATGACCATGTTTGGTTCATATGTTTTTTGCTACTGATATTTCCACCTTGCGATCATACAGTCTACTGGCATTCACTGCTTCCAGTCACTGTGGGCTAGTATTTCACTGAGTATGAGTGTGTCTGGCAGGTTCAGCCTGCAGCTAGACGCTCACTACCTCGCCAATCATTTGAGAGCAGTGTCATACTAAGGACCCTCAAGTATGATTTCCCATGTCTATTATATTTTCTGCTTCATAAACTGCTAAGAATTCAGCATAACACCCTGCATCATTCAGTTTCACAATGTGCACTTATGTATTCTGCCTCATTCAGTCTGTTAATCACAGCCTCTGTAATTGTGTACGGGAGATTCGTAATAGCCTGTTGTGCTGATGCCAACCAGTGCTGAGGTCAAAGATCACTATGTTCCAGTACAGGTCTTTTGTTGGACATGGCCGTGCCCACTTTGATGTTGCACTTCTACAAAAGCAAAGCCACTGATGATTACTCAGGAAGTGGAGAAGACTTGCACTTGTACACAAGAGAATTACTAAAGTAGGAACACAGGCCTATAGAGTCATTAGAGAGTACATTAAGGGCTAATGCTTTCCCCATGTGCTTATAACTTTGAGATACGCGGAAAACAATTGAGAGTTTACCTTGAAAATAATGCAGTGAGCTGTCATCACCACAAACATTCCCCGATGAATGGATTTATAGGCCACTCTTATCTGCAGTTTTCCAACCATTAACAAGTCCACAGAAATATGCAATGTATTTGCATCTGTAGCTAAAGGCCTGGACCACAGCCAGTGCTGTATCTATGGGTGTTAAGCTTTACTGCACTTTCAGGGGATTTTCTCACTTTTTAAAGATCTCTTACTTACGATCAAAACTAGAAATACTACAGTAATATGATATTCCATTATGAAATAAAAGTCCTTACAAATTCCACCTCAATAAAAGTTCACAAGTGCTTGCAAACGAAATAAACTTAGTGTCACAAATAGCCTGTTAGCAGTCATTATGCATAACACTACTGTTGTGTTGCTGTTACTGATAGTATACGTGGCACTGTCAGGCTAATTTTAACTGTTTAATATATCGTTTGGTATATTATAAAATCTATAACAATGCATCACATCATATTTTAGAAACTGATCATAGCCGCTCATATTTATCTTAAAGGTAACTAGTAACTATAGCTGTTGAGAGTAAAGGAATAAAGTATCATAAAATGGAGATACTCCAGAAAAATATTGTAAAATTACCATGGGTTTAAGACTGTCTCAGGATTTCATGTTCACAGATTATTAGCAGAAAGAGGAGGGGAACAACATTTATTTAGAATAGACAAGTATAAATTAGCCCTGTCTATATTTTTAGTTTGCAGGAAATGTTATAGCTCACAGCTGCTGAGTCTACCTCTGGATGGCTTGAACTTAAATAGAAGGTGATCCGACCTTCAGTGAAAGATGGTTATGGTATGTATATCTGCAGGATATCCCCATTATCAACACAAGCATTCAGGAAATCCAATGTTTGTATGCTGCTGTTGTAACACCACAGTTTTTATTGTCTTTCAGTGCGTCACATGCAGTTGCTCATGGATTCTTTTCTGGCACCAAGCTATCAACCTTCAGTCCACTTCTGATATTGTGACAATTTTAAGACACAAACCTTTTCGTGACTACAAAAGGTGGCAATTGCTCCTCTGTTTGAGGACAATAAGATGATTATTTTGCACAGTCAGTTCAAGGACACTATGCTGGGCGTTGTTTTCCTCTCAGGCTGCATCCTTCTCTGCTGGTGCAGCTGGTGTTTCTCATCTGAACTCTGAGTAGTAGGAGCCCACTGAAAAATGTTTTTAAGTTTATGTCGCATACAGAATTCAATTGTTGCAATGGAATGAAGGTAAAGAATGTGTAATTAACATATTGATTAACATTATTATATTAAAATATCATCTAGTGTGATAACAACATCCATGCTAAGAGCTACTTAATCTAGGGGTTGCTAAATTGTATTGCGTAAACTAAGTAAGTTTGAGTTAATAGTAATTATAACCTTTTTGCTGGGATAAGGTTACATCACACTAACAGATGGAACACATCAGACCGGAGTTGGTTGGAAAAAGCATTTGCCTTTTTACGCTTGGTTTTACTTTTCATCAGTAGTGGATAGAGTACTGTAAGGACACAACACCTAATTTCTGTGTCACATCAGTTATTCTGATGATGTCATGGGCCTGCACTGCTTTTAAGATACATCAACACTGTTGTGAGAAGCTTTCCTCTCTTCTAATGGCAATGCTTTCATTAAGAAGACGGAGGTGCCAATATCTATTCTTATTTTGGTCTTTTCTATGTCAAATATTAGTTAGAATAAACAATACTGTGAGTGAATGTTGACAGTTTATAAAAAGAATTCACTGCCTTGGAGGTTTCTCCTTTTTATTGCTTTGATAAATGGAATCACAGTCAATATAATTTAGCTTTTTTGACAAGATTTTACAAAACAAAACCTTCTATAATGTCAAAGTGAAAACTGATTTTTACAAAGTAATGCCAAAATGATTTTGGTTTGCTGAAGGATGATGCAGCTGAGATATGAGAATATGTTTGGATCAGTCCAGTGAGGTCTGTCAAGTTTGAAAAAAAAGGTAACCTGCATTTTTAAATGAATCTGTTGGGGGCTACAACAAAGAATGAACACACTTAAAAATCCTTTATACAAGTGTATGAATGTTGAAAGGTAATCATTTTGGTGATGTTCTCTCTTTCAATGTAATTTGACAACCTGGGAAATTTGTTTGGAACCTGTCTGACTGTAACATGTGGCTTTGGAATCAGGGAGTCCTATCTTAGTCCCTGATGTCAGTTATTTAGTTGGTGTGTACATTGGTATGAATTCTAATAGAAATAATGGTCAAATCTGGACTCTTGCTTCTAGTATAATATCATGCTTTATTGCATCCAGAACTTATGAAGTTTAAATTGTTTTTTGCATCCACATAACAGAGTATATAATTATCACAGTGAGCAGAGAAATGCTACTGGACTGTATTCATGGAAATTTTAGAGTACTTAAACACTGTGTGCTTTGGCTCAGCCCACACGTACCCCACTACATTTTTGTGGAGAGCCACAGACTGATGTTGTTGGTAACATCATTTACAGGCTCATCATGCTGCCATCAAACTTTAGGGCTGCTGCCATTTGAAACAGTATATTGGCAGCTTATCAAACTTAACTGAAATGAATGAAATTAATTTCTGTGACCTGTCTGGAGGCGTGAGGGTGGAAAAAATAGTTCCCTGTGTACCTATCCCGCCAGAGGATGGTCTGTTTCCCAGGACTGGTGAAGGGAAGAGGTCAAGAGAGAAATGTTCACACCAATCAAAGCTCTATACGATTCAAAACAGATATAAGCCCTTTGCACTGTACAATATTCATCACGTGATTTGGATTCCATTTGGCTCATAGCCTATCCTCTAAAAGAGCCGCATTTGTCAGAGATACACTTAAGCTGTCATTCATGTGGACAAATTAATCAGCCCGCCTCGTTCAGAATTACCACCCACCAACTCCTGCAATGGTCATTTATAAAATGCAGCACCTGAGTCAACACAGCAAGTGCTCAGCTGTAACGAGAGGCTTTCAAAGCAGCCACTCTTCTCCAGGATGGATGCAATTACTCGGCATAGACATTCATTCAACACGACTGTGTACAACCTTTCAATGGAATTCAGGGGCCATTAAAAAAAAAGTTTGTGTTTGAGGTAACATGCAGGTTGGGAAAAGTAATGAACTAACCCTATAATTTCAGGGTCTTTAAATGCTGGAAATTAATCAAAAAGGCTTGGTCAAACATCACAAAGCAATTATTATTATTTTTTACATTTTACTTGAGCATTCTTTCCATCCTTGCTTCTTCATTGTCTTTTTTAGTGCATTACTGTGTTTCTAGCTATGTTTACACCACCAACTGTTGATCGGTGCCATAGTATTGGGCAGGAATATTGATCATTACAGCCATAACCTCATGTGTGCATGTGCTTGCTTATGCACATCTGCTGGTAATGGCTCACGTTTCACTCACAAGACCTTTTTTTTTTACCAGCAAACACTGAAAGCAGTGACTGTATACCGACATGAAACCATCATCCAAAAGGTGAAGTACAGTGGAGCATCATGATTTGGAGCTTTGCTGCCTCTGGACCTGGACAGCTCACCATCATCAGGTTTGTCAAGTTATCTCACAGCATAATGTAGAGTGGCTGAAGGATAATGACCCTAAACATGGAAGTAAATCCACTAAAGAGTTATTTCAAACAAAGAAGATCTGTCTTTGTGTGTGCTCCAGTCAGAGCCCAGACCCTAATCCAACAGAGATGATGTGGAATGAGCTCAGAGAGTCAGGCAAGAATATGTCTAAGCAACTCTGAAGGGAGAACAGTCCAACATTCCTCCTGAATGTTGTGCAGGTCTGATCCTCAGCTACTTGTTTGAGGTTATTGCTGCCAAAGAAGGTTTGACTGGTTATTAAATCCAAGAGTTCTTACTTTTTCCACCAGCACTGTGAATGTTTGTGGGGATATTAGAGACAAGAAAGATTCAATTGGTGTTTGTCTTCACTTGGATGAAGATCAGATCACATTTTGTGACAAGAAAACGGAATCATTCCAAAGGGGTTGTTTACTTTTTCTTGCCAATGTACGATAATCATTCTCAGTGTGAGCCAAACATAAGTTTCTGGGACTGGTTAAGTGAGGCTTTAACCCTGGATTTTACCCCAAACAGACCATCTGCCATGCCCACCAGACCTCCACTCACTGCTCCAACCCACTGCAGTCCAGGGGGCTTCATGCATAGAACACCTTGGCTGGATCAAAGTGTACTACTAAATACTTGCTTTACTGCTTTGAAAACAGTTAACCCACCCCAGTGCCAAGTGGTGGGTTCTTGCTGTGGTTCACTCATCTTGATTATTCACTCTTGATTAGCCTTTGGAAATTATTATTTAGATCACCATCAGGTCATTTAAAACTCTTACCTCAGCCTGCTGGATGATAATTTATGACTCATTCATTTAACAGCCTTGATTTCCCTTTTTGAGGAGATTATTTTGGATTAACCAAGTAATAGTATAATAGTGATATAATATAAAGCATATAATTTGGTGTTAGCAAAAGGTCAGTGGTTGAATGCGAATGAGTGATTGAACTCAATGCGCATTAAAAACATGTTCTTGGAAGGAAAACAGAAAACAGTCTGATAAGTCAAAGAATAAAGGTCAAGGAAACAACAAGGCTATCTTATTGGGAAGAGGATATTACAGACAGCATCAACAGATGTCTTTACTCTGAGCTCCCCACCCTAAACAGAATACAAAGATATGTTGTTTTGTGCAGAGAGGAAGTTGTGTGGATGAAATTTGAGCATTTCTGACACAAATTTGACACTTTTTAAATACATAAATACTGTAAAACGTCCACCCATACATTCTAGATGTAAGTAACATTTTTTTGATAGAGACATACATTGATACTAACCGTCCAAGATGATGACACACATGTCCATGGTCTTTGCAAGTTTTGAACCTTTGAATCCCTTGAATACTATTATTATTATTATTATTATTATTATTATTATTATTATTATTATTATTATCATCATCATCATCATTATTATTATTATTAATATTAATATAATAATAATAATAATAATAATAATGCTCACAGAGGTAACATGTATATTCAGTCTAGTATATTCACCATCTTAGTCTGATATATATATGGAAACATTTGCTAATTAGCATTAAATACACAGTGGAGCTGAGGCTAAGCTAAATTGCAGGACAATGACTCGCTGATGAACTGTGATTAAATCATGTGTTTGTAGATGAGTTGCTCAAGCTGCGTCTCTGCAGGTCTGTCAGGCTGATGAAGCCTCATCACCTTTACGCCATATATAATTGGCGCTGCACCCCAATTAGCTCCACTGTTAGCACCTGCAGCTCCTCCAAAAAAATGAGGGGCGCTGAGTTTCAGACTCGACAATTAATCACTAACAAGGAGGAGTGACACTGGCATTGTGGGACTCCAGTTTGAGGTGTCAAATTTTTGTCATTGTTGAGGACGTTCAAATTTCAGACAGTGTTGAAATGTCATTAAGCAATGTAAAATATGGATTATGGAGATAGATTTGTCATCTTTTCACAATAAGGCACTCAGTGATAAATTTGACAGAGAATCCATGGCTGTGAAAGATGCAGTGCATACAGTGATTTGCGAGTAGAACAAGGCTGATCCTGTGACACACTTTTTAAGTTACATTTTACGAACAGACTAAATAACTACTTAGAATTAATAAATAGGACTTTACTCACAAAACAGACCAACTATTTAAGTTATTATTGTATGGTTGAAAAATTAGTTACCTAGCCAGACTGAGCATCTTTAGCGTGTGTTCAAGTATGTTAGACCTCTAGAAATTCCCAGGGCGCACTGCAGGTGTCAGAATCAGTCTTGTATGAATACCCATGATAAATCACCCTTGCCATGTGACTTTTTACAAATGTCATCATACTTCTTTATGTAGTAGTAGTAGGTATTAATCACACACTTGTTTCATCGTCACAATGTATGCAGAAAAAGAATTTCTACATTCAACAAGTATCCATGCTGAAAAAGCAATGCATTTTCTCTGCATTGAATAAATATAATAATAATAAGAGAATAATATGGCTAGAATAAATAAATATGGCTAAAACTAAACTAACTTTTTTAAAATCCCAGGACAAAGACTCAGTCTCAAAATATCTGCCAAAATTAAGACGATCTGATACAGCATATGCACAGGCTCCAACTAGAGTGAAAAAAAGATATAGGCCAAACCATAAAATAGCCCAGTAGGTTGGGTTTCATGGTAAACCTACACCACAGCTCCATCTTTCTGCCTGCATCACTAAATATAAACATGGACAGCTGAGGAGGGCAGGACCCAGTGCTTCCTGGGGTTCAACTTTATTCTGATTTATGCCAGAGAAACACCGGCGCAGCCTTCAATTGGGGGGGGGCTCTTGGCATTGAGAACAACGTTTGTTTTTTTTTGTTTTAAGTTTTTATTAAGTGAGACAAGATCTAACAGGTGAGACAAGAAAAGACAAGACAATACATTAATATACTGGGGAACATGGCAGGATTCACACAATAAGGCAAATATGCATGAAAAAAAAAGAAATAAAAAAGGGGTTTGGGTTAGGTAACATCTGAAGTGCTGGGGCCTACAGGGTTGGTGCTGATATATCTGATACGTAGACAGACAGGAGCTCCTCAATAGCTGGTCTGTTGCCAGTATGGAAGCTGCCCACTCCCCTGTTGGATTTTGCAAGAGCAAGGCTCTGTGAGTCTTCACAGTCATGCTGCATGTCTGCTTCAGAAATGTCATCCATCAAATTAAATGATCCCTCAATGTGCTCATATCAGCTTACCCAGAACAGGAAATCTGACATTTTGCTCTTGGTTCTTCATGGATACCATTCCACCCCACCAGTCAACATCAGAAGTCTAAGATTTTCTTCTCTATAGGTCTGAGCACAAGCTGTCAGGTCCCCATCTATCTATTACGCTTATACTTCTTGGTCGAGCAGACCCATCTCTTCTGGTTACACAACATGAGGCAAGGCCTTGTCTGATGTGATGAAAGCTCCACCAGTAGATTCATCTTGAATCAAAGATGGGGTCAGTGCTTACATGAAATTAATGAATGGTGATACATAGGAAGGTTTTTCATGAGAAATTCTGGTGCCTCTGCTTATCCTGCTCTGAGACAGGTGTACACATTGTCAACCGTGACTTTACCTGATGTATGTATGATGAGACTGAATATGAGTGGCACGGTGCTGCACCACCTCATAGCAAACAATATGTGACATTTGCATGTTCTCCCTGTCCCTGTGTGGGTTTTTCTCCGGGTACTCCGGCTTCCTCCCACTCCATCAGAAACATGCAGGTTCGGTTGACCGGTGGCTTTCAATTGCCCATAGATGTGACTGTGAGTGTGAATGGTTGTTTGTCACTATGTGTCAGCCCTGTGATAGACTGGTGACCTGTCCAGGGTGTCCATTCCCAACATCAACTGTGATAGACCCCCAACCCACAACGGTTAAACAATACTCTGAATACCCCTTACTATATAATTCATGTTAAATGAATGTAATTGTATCTAGAGTATTGTATTGTATGCGAATCAGGGACATAGTTACAATGTGGTTATGTGGTATGGCCACATGCAGGTGATGGAAAATATGAATAATAAATGCTATTCAGTATTTTCTGCCAAGGCTTTTATACAGGGTTTTGAAATGACTGTGAAAGTATTTTCATTCATTTCAAGCTTGGCACTGAGTGGCTCTTATTTCATTTGCAACTACATAACACAACATTGTGGTGGCGCTGTAATCAGCACAGTGCACTGGGAAAGGTACTGCCAAGACTGCCAAAGAGGACGAAAGAAAAGAGATCCAGACATGCAGAAAAGAGCTTCTGTTTTTTTCTCCACAGCAGGAATGTTTTAGGCAGCGCCTTGATATTTTGTGGCTGTCCAAGCAAGTCCAATTTCTTTCAAAGGTTTTTTAAATTAATGTTACATCCCATCAGTGTGATGTTTTCAGCTTTGCAGATGTGGATTGTCGAATCAGTGATTACTTTCCAAGGCAAGTTTGTGAGAAGGAGAAGGCGAGAGAGGGCAACAACAGTGCAGACATAATCTGATTATTACAGGCAGTTAAAAAGTAATAATTCGACTTAATGTAAATTTCTCAGGTCTGAAAGTAGTGCAAAACCACATGAAGTGGAAGGGAGCAGTGATGGAGAGGATCACAATCTGAGTGCATGACGGGACGAGGAGACAAAGTGAGCAGTATTCAGTTGCCAAGTCATTAGGAGTGTATTTACACAAAGCCGATGTTAAAGCAATTTTCCCAGTTTTTCTCAATAAACACAGTCAGAGGTTCAGGCAATCTGCTGAACAAGTCTACCTGGCTCAGACACAATGAGGATACTAAATAAATAAATGTGAAATAAACTGAGGCAGGAGTTTTGTCTCCATGTGTCTGCCACAGATATCTCCTCAGTCATGATGTCACAACAATACATGCTTGAACAGCTCAAACATGCTGAAGGCAGAAGGTAAGAATCACTCATTTGTCTCTTTTCGGTCTGGCTGGCATTAATACCTTAATTAGAATAAAACTTTCTTGTCTAATCACATCAGATGGTTGACAAATGAACAATACAACAAGAGCACTGAAAAGTCTGCACAAAACACACTCATCCTTGTCACTGAGACTCCAGTGTTGTGATGGATTGGTATACTACCACTCCTCTCCCACTGGGGGGCTATGAGTTAGTTACCATAACACCAAACCGGTACAGTGGACAAAATAACCTTAGTGTAAAATCTGCTCCTGAAATAACGCTTGTGAACTGAAGTCAGCTTTGTACTATCACAGACAAATGTTGGTTTGAGGTCTGTGCTGTACTTGAAAAGGCATTACATGTGAACCATGTTAGGGGAGAGGAGCGTGTGTGTGTGTGTGTGGGGGGGGGTTTGGAAAGCACCCACAGGACCCCCAAAGCACTTCCTTCTCTTCCTCTCCAGAAGGACTCTCCAAGCGGCAGGCCCAGGGGAGGCAGCCGTCATGCTGCTGCGAGTGCGAGCAAACAGCTTCCTGCGTGACGCTCACAGGTCCTGACTGATGGCTAAGGTGGAACATCGATTGCCATGCTTAGAAACTGTGTTTCCTCTTTCGCTCAAGTTCTGGGGAATAACCTGAAACATCTCATGACAGAGCTGAAAGCGCCATCTATGCCACAGTCTGTACTTTGGTAAACATCGGAAACAGACTAATGTAGACTCCAACCTGCAAGGCTTGAGTCTAAGTTAGGGCAGTTCCTGGTAGACAAAGGGAACAGGAGGAGGCTCAACCTCTTTGGGGGTAAAGAGCCTAGAGCATGAGGTCAAGAGGTTCATCTCATTTTAACTGCTCAGCTCGTTCCCACCACCACAACCATTTTAGGAACTCTGAAACTTTACCTGCACCTCATGGACTTCATGGTCACTGCATGGCCTCCACCGTAATCCCTGGTGCCAGGAAGTCCCTGCTGATGGCCCAGAGACTATCAGGGTGGTCAAACACACACCTGGCATCTGCTCCAACATATGCACAGCTTCATTTGTGCATTTCTTCTTTAGTTAAGTAGCTTGTGAGCAGGTTGGTGAATGAGAAAAAATTCAACTCTGCACACTCCTTTGCAGTCTTTCACATCCAAACACAACTTTTGTCTCTGGCATTGCTGTTTCTTTTAAATCCCTAAACCATTTATTTTGACTGCTCATGTTCTTCAGATGCAGTAGCAGCTACACAGAGAAGAAATGAGAAAAGGATCAATCCTCAAAGCAAGTGAGTCCTGGATCCTGTGGAGCTCATTAAACTACTATTTGACAAAACAACATAGTTACAATCAGTTTTAGTGTTGTGCTATGCTCATTTATCACCCATCTATTTGGGTGTGGCCCCACAGGGATCATTTGCGCATTATATTTTCTTATTTATCTCTATTTACCAGCACTGTGTCACAGCAGGAGCTCAACTGCTTTCTCTTCTGCACTACTTCTATGCGGCAGTGAGCTAATGATAGAGCTACTGTTGATACTAATCCCTTATGTCCACAGTATCTGGCTTCATTTCGGCTGCACTCTGGCTCACTTGTGACCACCGGACATTTTAAAATATATATGTATTTTTAATACACACATTGAAGTCACATCACATGTAGTTATATCCTGCAGCTCCGGTTAAATTAGATTTTTTTTTTTTAAATTGGCATTAGCCTCAATATAAAAAGCCTCCTAAAGTTAACTGCACCACAAAATAACTCATCACAGGTGGGGTTGTGGATTTTCTTTGGATGCAAAACATATTCTGTGTGCATTTTTATTTTTTTTTTTCAGTATGGTTCCTAAGACTGAGCTTCATGGTGTATAGGGGGTTAGAGATGAAAGTTCAAGAAAACCTATGAGGACTCGAATCTTTCATCAGAGCTGAGCCTGTGTCCAGATGACAGAGAGGAATAACGGAGGAGCTGTGACTCCACAGGGAGGTATCATTGCCATCTCTGCAGGACTGCTGCGCAGCATATTTAACGAGTCAAAGGAAATTAGGGGTTTCGCTTGGTTTCATTTATCTCCCACAGTCAGGGATATGCCCTCCCAGCTCCCCCTGGCACGGTCGGCAGGCAGCTGGTGCCGCGGACAGTGGTGCAGGGTGCGGCCGCTCTGCTGCTTAACACTCTCTGGCTTCATCTCAAGTGTTCTGCTGCTCTCACATTTCCCAGGACAAGTTGACGGGCTCTTGTTCCACATCCCAGCTGACATGAGACCAGAGGACTCTGCTGGAGGACTGACACGTGGGTCACATGCCACTTTCAAAAGGTGAAAATTTAAATCGACACCCAGAAGACATAAGCACACCAGTGCTTTCATTTATAAAGCTGAGATATTTAAGTTTCTTCAGCTTTCTTGCAATGGAAATAAAATGAAAACACTTACAGCTTCATTTACTTAAAAAAAAACAACACAATAAGCACCTTGAACACTCTGGGGCCAAATGAAAAAAAATATGTATCTGGTGGAAAACTACAAAGAACACCATAGAACACCATCACTTCAGTAAAACATGGTGTTTGTAGCATCCTGTGCTCAAGGGATTGTCTCTTTCGCAGGGACTGAAGCTGGGAATATGGATGGGGGAAAATAGCATCAAATGAATCAATGAATGAATGAATTTTGAAAGCTGAAGACCAGAAGTAGCTTCACTTTTCAGCATGACAGTGATCTGAATCACATAGCCAATATGACCATACAGTGGCTGAAGGAGAAGAAGGCAAATGTTCTTGTGTGGCTTGGTCAGAGCCCAGACTTTAACCCAACTGACAATCTGTGGAATGACTCAAAGATTGCAGTCTACCAGCACTCAGTATCCAACCTGACTAAGTCTAAACTATTCTGTAAATTAGAGTGGGCAAATATTGCTTAGTCTAAGTGTGCAGAGTTGGTAGAGAATCACCCAAACAGCGTCAAGGCTTCCATTAAAGCAAAGGGTAATTCCACAGAGTAATAAAACAGTGCTGTGATTCTTTAACAAATCAAGATATAGGAGAGTAAGGGAGTAGTAAAGGAGAGAGTTTATTAAACTGAGATTTGGAGTTTCTTTTGAAAATTCTTCTCAGTACACCAGCTAGTATCAAACTTTGCTGCTGCTGCTGCTGCTTGGAACAACAGTAATGAGAGCAGTTAGACTGAAAATGACACCTTTCACATGATCATATGATCAATTGGTAATATAAAAAATAGATTAATCTGTGTAAATGATAAACTTCTGGTTTTTCATAAAAACAACTGCTAACAAAACACTGTGTGTTGTTGGCATGTAAGCTAGACTGTCTCCATGCTCCTGTCAGCTCAGCTGTCACATTCTCTGGCTCGGCCACATAAAGGCTTAAATTAAATGCTGTATCCTCTACCCTTTCTTTCTTCCTTTAAATAATACAAACCCTGAAGAACACTTTTAAAAATAACTCTGATACATTCTGTGACTATACAAAAACCGGTGACTCTTGTGATTCAGTGGGACATTAAAGTTTGGCTCCTGTAAAACAAATGCTGTCTTATTTGACAATACAACCCTGGGATCAGACTACTTTTGTTACATAAAGCACAAGGTGTGCGAGGAATACTTGCTGAATAAAAAAAGATTAACAATCCCATGCAGTGGACCTCAGTCTGTTTGGAGACCTGATATTGTGACATGGTCAAGTGATTGGATCTGGATCGTCCTAGCTGTGCTGGTCTCAGGCTCAAGTTTGGAGCGGTCCAAACCGCAGCTTCTAAATCAGTCTGTTGACTACGCTCTGAGCACGTTCTCTTCAGCCAGCGGGCATGACCAAACAAAAGTGGTTGTGAACTCCGACGAGCGGGACCTAGTGCTGAGGCAGCACTTTTCATCATGTCTCCAAAAATAAACCTCTGTCCAATGACCTCACCGTTGTGGTTTGCCTAATTAAACTGTGCAGCTGTGGATTATTTGGAAAACCAATCCCTGCTTTGCAGGGAGTCCAGAAATATCATCGGCAGTAACTTCTCATTAATGACGGTAATGATGTATGATAGGTGGGTGTGGTTGTTTTCATTTGATTTTCTTTTGCTGGTTTGTGTCATAAATCTTAATTTGCTTGGCTAGATTAAAGTTTGGACTGCCCCAGGTGCCTTAGATCATCATATTGAATGAGACTGTTATCTACACAGGCCAAAGAAATTACAGTAATACAGACCTTTTCACATCCACTGCCGAGATTAGCTAAATTCTTGCTCTCTACAATATTGTGGATTGCAACCAAAATATGGCCAGGGAAAGATTTAACATTTTGGGTCGTACCCTTATTTGCTTTATTTGCCTAGTCAGTTAAAAAGATTAAAACTACTCTCATGGCATTGATTCGGCAACCAAAATATTTTAGTAAGGTTAGGAAAGGTTTGGAAAGAACCTACCTTCCTACCTTACATTGCTGTGTTGGCTATGGAACATTGGCGTCAGATGTACATTAAGAGGTGTGGAATCACCCAGTATGGACGTACTGTACTTCCTCGGAATGCTGGCCTGAACTGAGAGCATTTTGTTAAAATGAATAGGATTCTGAGAGCGAACAAAATACTGTAGTTGACTGAGAGACCGTCAGAACACAGGTCCATAAATCATCATGGGAAATGTATCAGCAGAAATTCAATACTTACTAAAGTGGAAGCCTAAGTGGCAAATTGCCTTGATAATGACCAGTGATGGATGAAAATCCACCAGCCAAACGAGAGCCATAGACATCATCAGGAAATCATAGTAAATCATATACAACTAAGCAAATAAGCTGTGTAATTCAATGACACACTTTGGGAGCAGATGAATGATACACAGACACTCCAGTTTCGGCTTTGCCCTGCAAACGAAGCTCCAGTGATCTGTCAGCGTCCATATGTTTTTCCCTCCGTCTGCCTCAGCTTGTTTTTCTTTCTTCATTAAAGCGATCTTTGCTCCACATGGGCCTTTAAAAATTACCCACTTTCTACAGTAAAACCACAGTCTAACTGGTTCCAACCTGTCCTTCCTTATACATTATCAACCCCAGAAACCTCAAAGTGGATCTGGTAAAACGACAGGGTGGGAGGGGAGCAGGAGACAAGGGGTTGCTGGGAGGAGGAAGACACTAAAGGCATTTAATGAGCACTTGGTTCATTTTGCTATGCATGAGGTCGTGCTTATAGTGAGACGGCCACATGTTTGTTGAGTCATCCCTAAATTGGCCACGTTTTATGGAGTCATATTGGTCAGCTGTTAAATGGACAATCAATGTTGTGGACTCTTTATGAACATCTAATGGCAAACAGCAGGCACTAGAACGACACAGCTTGCTGAGAGAGCCTGGAAGCATGACTCAGCTGGGAAAGGGGCATTGCTAACATTGGTTTGCATGAGATAGTTAGCTGGTCAGCTGCAGCACATTAAACAACACGCAAATGCACTAATTGCACTGCTAACAACACACTTGGTGCCCATGACTTGTAAGCCACAGTGCAAGATTGATTTCTTGGTTTCTCATTTTCCTGCCTCAGGTAACAGAGCTCAGCCAACAAGTTCCTGTCAATCAAACACAGACACTGACACGCCCCCAAGCCTGAGAAGGAAGGAAGGCCTTTTTTCATCCTTTTAACTGACTACAACTGTTTACATTACATTTAAAGTTACTTTTGACTGTAAAAAGGGCCAGCTAAATGTGATTTCTGTTGGGCTTTAAAATAGTCTGGCTTTAGCTTATATTTTAAGAGCTTATAGGTAATAGTAATCTACAGTAATTGATCAAACACTGAATCTTCCGATTTCTTCAGTCAGAGTGGCTCCATCAAGATTATTGGGACCACAGTCTCTTTGTTTGCATGTCAGACTTCCATGTGAGACCTGGAGTTTTTTTCCTCCTGCCCTGACCACACGGGTGTGGTTTCAGTCGCTCGACCGTAACCATCCCATTAGCCTTGTTAATTTGCTGAAATTAGGAGCTTACTATGATGCGTAAAAACCACATGCCAGTACTGTAAAACAGTAAAATGTTAAAGGAATAAAGGATTTGGCATTAGGGTCAGAAAACCTGTTCTTTGCATGTGTGCCACCTTTTGTTCTAATATCTAAATGTAAACAGTAGATGCAAGCTAATGTCCTTAGTGCTAGCCAAACAAACAAATGTTTACTACTGGTAGTTTTGCAAGTTTGATGTGCACTGAGCCTGCAGTATGAAGTGCTTTGAAGAAATAGCTATATACTGTACTTGCACTATAAAGTTTCTCCTCAGTTGTTATATGTCACTGAACAAACTGCCAGCCATACAAACAGAATCATATGTACAAGCTTAAATTGTGTTAAATTAAGACTCCCTTACTTAAAGCAGTGCAGGTGGTGACTGACATGACTGGCCTGCCATAGCTGTATGCACTTGCTGCAGCTCTACATACTTTCTACCTGCACTTCCTGTTGATGAGGAGCTTCAGTCCATGCCCCAAAGAATACCAAAGGGACCTGTTTGGGGATTCTGGGGTTACGTTTAATAGCACCTATTATCAGCTTTATATAGCTTCCAGCTTAATATTGTGAGAAGATAACAATATTGCTTTACTTTAAGGAATGGTTGTTTCAACTCTCTTAGTGGTTGTTTTATTTCTCTTTATTGACATTATTTGTGACATTTTGCATCTTTTGCAAAACATCCACAGTAGTTGCCTTTTTCTCCTCCTCATCATTTCATGTCTGTAGTTTTTTGTATCTGCTTGCACTTGTCTACACCTTTTTGTGCCCATGGGTCTGTGCCTGATAGGCCTGTTCAGTACTCCATTTATGGTATACCAAGGTAACAAAACACAAACAGACAGCAGCCAGCCACCTAAGTATAGCTTCATATAATTCCTTATACTGCCGAACAGTGAGCTAATTTAATGTGGAGATGTGATTACCCAATTTAAATGTATGGCTCCTCTCCTGAGATGGGATGCAAACTCCAGCTGTGGATGAAACTGCAAGAACAGTTTTTTGCTTTGGTGTAGCGCTTACGGTTGGTACCACAGGTCACATGATACCTCAGCATCCGGATACACTTTTTTTAACACCAGTGGAGAGAGACACTTGAGTTCCAGCCACCGCAGGGAAACCAACAGGAGATAGATTCTTTCTTGCTGCTTTTTTGTGTGTTGAGTGCTGCCCTGCTCTGGCAGGTGTGAAGGTGGGGCTGAAAGGGGCAAGTGTCCAGCTCGCAGAGAAGCCCAGTGACCTGACCAGAACTGCACATGAGAGCCTATAATTTGTTTGACGAGTATGTCAGCAATACTTTAATATGTGAAAAGAAAATAACGTCAAGGGTGGAACGAGTGACTAATTACAGGAGTATGAGAAAACCGCACAAACCACCAGAGGCCTGGGGTGAGGACTCACACCACTTAGGCCGAGTATGTTACAGGGATCATCTTCACTCACTGCTGTTAAGAGTGTCTTTGCTTTTCAACTTTAGAGAAGGAGTGGCAATAAACAGTGAATTATAACAGCAAGCAACAATTAAATCTCAGCAAATTAAATCTGGTCCAATTCATTAAACATTAAAGGAATAGTCCAGTTTATTTGCTGTATTTCAGCACCCAGCTGAATGCATTGCATTATGACAGTGTAATGCGGTAGTCCTCTAGTTTTGAAAATTATCTTATTGTTTGGAATTAAAGAAATCTGACCATTTTCTTTACTTCCTGATAGTTTTCCTTCGTTATGTGCACTATTAAAACAAACATAGGACCTTAAATCTAGTGGTTAAAGGTCTGATAATATTCAGATGGTATACCATCCAGGCCTGGGCTTTTTAAAGCTTGGCTCCCTGATCAGTCCTTGATATAGAGATGTTAATTCTGGGTGGATCTTAAGAAAGTTCTGTGGTGGTTTTTAAAAGTGGAACTGGTGGATTTTGGAATGAAAATATTTTGGCAAAACATTTATGTTCCTGTCTGATAATATCTTAGCGCCTGGGTTTTGTCTGTAGAAGTAACTTAAGGTTTTTTTCACTGACATGCAGCGATCTTATGGTAGAGGGTGGCACTTTTCCACTGTAGAAATACTGGTTTCACAGCAACCCCTCCAAAAGTAGTTAAGAGAGTGAGAAGGAAAGAACAAAAGGAGGCAAAGAAGATTACGAAAGAGCAAACTCATGTTCTGTAGCAAGCCCTTGGAGAGGAGCGTCTGCATGGCCTCATTAAAGCAAGCAGGCCTGCATGTAAGCCTGTGAGGGCTCTACTGTATAATAACAGCATAGAAGGAGAGAAGTTGTAATTTCCATATTTAAAAGTCACTGCTGCTTGATATTGCGGTAACAGGGAGAAAGATTATAAACCACTTGGAAGTTCTCTGGATCATAACTGGTTTCACTGAAGCTGATTAAAGGCGAATAATGAAAAAGAGAAGGACTGATGTTCTCTTTTTGGCCTGTTCAAGCACTTGTTTCATTTCAAACCATCTAGCCTGCCTGCGGAGATGCTGGCATTTGCAGCACATTCACAGATGGAAATAAAAGCCTCATAACTTTGCGATCCTCATTGGACAAACTGCCACTACAGATGAATTTGTTTGAAAATGTGAAGAATTATGTGTGTTTTTTGTGTAAATCCTTCATTTTATTTGATTTTATTATTTAATTTTAATTTCACTCATTAAACTTAACTTGGATTGTTTGTGCAACCAGTGTTTGGTTAAACACACCCACTCATGGTATGTAGTCAAAATTACTTTATTACTGCCTTAGTTAAAGATAGGCTAGTTTCCTTGCATTAACATTCAATCATATTTTATTTTCAGCCTGAACATGATTTTATTTATCACTGACTATCTAATGCTCACAGTTTGTTCTCCCTGTATAACGCACTGACATTTTTAGTCTACTCAAAATGGAGCAAAGGCCATTATTTCAACATGTACTGCAGGAAGACCATAAGGGCAAACTGCAGTTGCAGAAGAAAATCAGCTGCTAAGTTTTTCAAAAGTGTTTTAATTGTAAAAATGAAAAAAACAATTGCAATTGTTTCAGTATTGAAAAATGACATTTACAACCTCAGAGAGATTTCTTAAAGTCTGGAAAAAAAACTTGATGAAAACATCTTTTATATTTAGGGGTAAGCATAAGATTTTATGTAATGTTTGTGGATTCATCTTTTAACTGGAGTAAGTACAGAAAATTGATTCAAACCTGCAATATTAAAGATATTATGCACCCTTTTTTTTATACCAGAAGCAGAATAGAGCTACACTTGGGTAGAATGTCGCACAATTATACATAATCCAACCATGTGTGATGAACTTAACTGAACCTTATTTATGAGTCAAATTACAGAGGGGAAACCTTTAGCCTCAAAATCAAAGTCTGCAGTGATTTATTGTGCAGTTTTCATGGTGGCCCAATCAAAGATAAATGATCTGTTGGTTCCCTCTCATTCACCGTGATCTCTAATGGATGTAGAGCATGGTGTGGACACATGTCCACTTCAACAGGACAGGGCTCCTCAGGTTATTAGTGGTGCTCTGCCTCCAGGGCTGTGATTATCCCTCTGACCTTGGGACATTTCCCTGACTTCTAAAGCTCAAGACAGATTGCAGTAATTGTGCGTTGGCCACAGTCAAACAGCCTCACCCATCCACACAGCTCAGCAGCATCCATTTCACATCCCCTCTCCACGCTGAGCCCAGAGAAAAGGACAATACTATAAAGAACTCACAGTGACTTTAGAAGACTTTTTCTAACACGTAACTTCAAATTCAAACTTCAAATAACCGATATCTGTAATTTAATGTTGATTATCATGTTTTGCTGATAATAGTCAAATAAAGAAACCTGTCATAGGCTGTTACTCAGTGACATCTTTATCCTCATACAGTGTCAGTGAAACAGACAAACAGGTCTACTTTTTTTTTGATGATGTCACTGCTGTTGGTAACCATTTCTGCTGGTACCACTGCAGTTACTGTTACTGTTACCAACCATTACAGCTACTGATGATGAAGATGGTGATGATGCACTACTGCCTATCATACCTGCCAACAGTTTGATTTTTCACCAATATTCCCCTTTGTTTCAAGGTCCCCCTACCATGTTTTTTTTTCAGTCCTCAAACTCCATTAGAGATAATGGTTTGAACACAGTTCATAATGTAGCAGATATAACACTGATTAACAAGATGTGTCTGTCTTGTGTTTTTGTAATGTTAAATAATGAGTGTGTCTCTCGTAATCTGTCATAGAGTGGCTTATACTGTTGTAGATGTTTTAATATTAATATTACTAATGTGGTCATTCTGGGTCTAAACCGCTGTCATTGGTTTGAAATGCTAACCTCCATTGGTTCACGTAGTGTTTCTTTGGAAGAGAGGGACAAACTGTATTCCTGTGTGTTACCACACTCGGCTCTCATAAAAACATTCACATACACACACTAAATGTCCTTGGCCTTAAAACACTTTGCCTCAGAGGAGGATGATCAGTGAGGGGCAGACGAGGGGATGAAGACATATTGTCCTCCTGTCTTCCTCCTCTTTTCTCTGTCTCACATAGTGAGAGTGGGTAATTACAAACAGACAAATCCTGTCTGGAGAAAAGACACATACAGACACATTTATCCCTGCACCTGACTGCAGCACAGAAGCAAAGTCATGGTCACTTGAAAGGAATAGTTCAACCCTGCTTTTATCTGCCTTGAGCATTAACAAAGGATGCTTTCTTTCATGTCATTTTCAGACTGTGTTAAGAGCAGCACAGGGTTGATGATTGCCCAGACTATTAACATTATAATTTAATACACATAATACAGCTGCTGTGTTGAAATGATCTAATTCAGGAGCGTCAAACTCATGGCCCGCGGGCCATAAGATTGACGAGCAATGAGCGCCGAGCGAGATGATTTTGTGTGTAAAAAGTGTAAAAAAAAAAAAACTAAAACGTCAGAAAAGTCTGCAATTTTGCCATTGTGTCATGATTTTACTGGTCTGGCCCACTTGAGATAAAATTTGGCAGTATGTGGCCCCTGACATGAAATGAGTTTGACACCCTAATCTAAATCCTGACAGCTAAGGCTAATTGTAGTTGAGAGTCTGTTGTAGTCTCAAAGGTTTTGAAAACTCAAAGAAAGAATCAATTCACTGTGATAAATAATGATCAAAACCCTCACGCATGCTTGATTTATCCAGTATTATTTAATTATTAAAACTGAATAACTGGGGGTTGATTCAGGGTGGAGGGTGGGATACCAGCAAATGTTAGCAGGCTAACCTGCTGAATTAAGAGGAGAACCATGCAAAACATCCCCTGCTAAACATTCACATGTGAACATTATTATTGTGTCAAAGCACCACTGTGCCAAAGTACAGTCTCATGGAGCTTCCAGCATGGCTGTAAATTATTCAATCAACAAAAATCTTATTCCAACAATCAGACAAGCAGTAACCTCAGACAACACACTACGTCATTAATTGTCCATCGATAAATCAACAGTAAACCTCATAATGATCCAAAATAAATAAAAAACAATAAAACAACAGAAATAACATTCTCAGTCACTTCATAAATAAGATAATCCTTTATCAGTCCAACATTGTGTGGAAAAAAACCCAGAACAACAAAGATCTCTAAGATCACAAAAGAAACAATCAACAAAAATTCTCAAAAGAGGAGTTCTTTTATAACTCAGCCATAGTCACAAGAAGAAAACACCATCTACATACATCAGTTAGAAGAGACTGACTGAACCAGAGCAGACCTGTATGAGTATGTATTCAGTTCAGTATAATGTGTAGTATAATGAGGCCATGACAAATATTATTACCACATGAAGTAGGTCAGTGAAGCTCAAATGCAGATGAAGCATCTTCAATGTTCTACACACAAAAACAAGGTGGTGGTAAACTCATTTGAGTCATTCTACAACTCCAATCTCTATCACAGCTGTTACAACAGCAGGATGAGCCACTTTTAATTTGAACCAATCCCATGATTGCAATAAATGTACCTTTCATTTGGAGGATCATTTTCAAAGTCTGTTTTTCAGCTCGGAGAATCACATAGCCAGCTGGTCACACCGAGCCACGTTATAATTACAAGGACTTGCAGCACATACAGTCATTATGTAGTGATTCTGGCCCATCAAGCCATCGTCATAAACCTCTGCAGGCGCAGGGCGTCCTAAGATGTGGCTGACAGTCAAGGGGACATCTCTTGGTCTGGCTACCATGATACAATTACAGTACAAAGCCACAAGACAGGAAATTCATTATTAGCATTTTAAAAGCCTTCCGCTGTGGCCTAAGACCATGAAGAAAACCATGTGTGCGTAAAAGTGTATTTTTTATAAAAAATATTGGACGGGCCCCTGCACAGGGTCAACCCTTCTTGATTTGACTGGCCGTTCTGTTACCTTATGACAAAGCTGAAGCAGAACATTTAACTGTGGATTTTTTTAAGGTTAGTGCTCCCCTCAGTTTTACGGATCAATCAACACAGTGTCATGAGAAGCCATGACATAAAAACAGCAATGCTGTAAATTTTAATTTTGCTTTTTAGTGGTCAGTGGACAAGCATCAAACCTTTATGTGCTCAGGGCCCTGAAGACCATAAACACATGCTCAAACTATTAGCTATCCATAAATTCTCCAAAGCTGTGGACAAGTGAGATCTTCTTTCCTGCATGAGGAATGTGATGTTCTGATTCTTGGTGTGATCTTAAACATTTTAGGAACTTATCAAAATTACAGTCATGTTCAGTAAGTGATCTGAATAAAGTGGAAAAAGTGAAGAATTTGACAACATATACAGTAAGAGGGCAGACATAGAGCAAACAGTATAGCAGAGATCCTTTCAAGGGAACGTATTCTTCCAGGCTGTGCCTAGCCACACCCCATGCCCAAAGTCCAGACCACAAGCATCAGGTTTGAGCCATTGGTGCCCTGTGTCAGGCAAGCTTTCTCACTTAATGTCCTGCCTGTACATTGATATGTATGAATCGCTCCAGGAACCACTTTGTCCACGGCTGCCAGGATCACAGAGACCCCCCCGCACCAATTTTTGGGGGGTAAAATGAAGCCTTGTATATGTGTGCTTGTTATCAAAGGAGAAATGTGACTGAATCCTCCTGACCTGGTGTGAACCTTGACCCTGTAGATCTTCGTCTCTCCTCTCTGGATGGGAGAAGCTGATTTAAGGTTTATGGTGGCAGCATGGCGGCTGCATTACATCATATATCTTTGTATAGTGTTAGTGTGAGTTAAGCAGGTCATAAAAATAAAACCCAGTAAACACATTGGAATATGGACTTCAGAAGTGACTGCTAATGAGCAGGCTCATGCTAGTGGAGATAAACCAGCTGGACCCACCTCAGGCACCTTTTTTTTCTTTCCCAGAAAACAAAACTCTGTTTTTCCAGGAACAAAAGTCACTCTGTACTTTAGGCTGACATACACTCAGCAAATCAAAGGAAGCAGGTTATTATATCACTCGACTCAGAAAAGTTTTAAATGTTAAATCCTTGATATTATACAGCCAGGTTGATATATACTGTATTTGGACAGTGACTTTTTGCCTCTGTACTCACTTCACAGAATCAAGAAGAATCAAGATTTTTATTTGTTACATACACAATCATACAGTGTACAATGTGTAGTAAAATTTGTTTAGTACCTGCTGAGTATATGCTTTTCAAAAAAATAAATAAATAAATAAATAGTGAAAACAGAAAAAGAAAAGAAAAAAAGAAAAGAAAAAGAAAAACAGACAAGCAGAAAACCAGAAAACCTGTGCAATGTTGTGACTGTAATTTTAGCGTTGAAGGTTGAGCAGTCAGATTGCCTGTGGAAAGAAGCTCTTCTTCATCCTCTCTGTCCTGGATCTCAGGCAGCGGAGACGCCGGCCTGATGGCAGAGGAGAGAAGAGACTGTGTCCGGGGTGGCTGGGCTGCTTGAGGATCTTCAGGGCCCTAGTCCTTTTGAGTAGATGTCCTGCAGGTTTGGGAGGGTGGTTCACAGTGGATTTAAAACAAAGTCATCAAGATGTGACTGAAGTGTGGACTTTCAGCTTTAATTCGCGGGTAATTTGTCACTTAATTTGTATTTGTTTGAATACGGTCTCAGTGGTGAGGTTACTCAAAGACTGTGGGTAAAATAGCTGCTTTTGTGAGCATCTCTGATTATCTAGATTTTCAGTATGGATAGCGGTGCAGGCTCCTCCATGACTCAAGTGGATTTAATTATATTTGATGATGCTGTAGAAAATAATGGTAAACATTTAATGAGCTTGGCATGTATAGAAGCCCAAATGGTTCATATCTTCATCCAGCTTGATAATGTACTACACCTTTCAGGTAATAGAATCACCTATCCTCTGCAATCAGATTGAGGTGAAAAAGGTCAAAATTGTAAAATACTTGCTAATCCAGTGTCAAACACAGTATGGGAACTTTGAACACAGAGTGTTACAGACTGTTTTCTGCTTTGCATCTGTACACATATTTTCACAAATTCACATTTTTTCACAGTGTCTTTGTGTAGCCTCACTGCTGATCATTTGTTGAAAGATTATTTTCACAATGTAATTTATTTAGAAATAAAAATGTTCACTGTGTCCACAATGTCCACTCAAGCAGAAACTTGAATTTCTCATGAATATTTATTTAACAGGTTGGCAATGGTTTATTTATTTCTACAAGATCTTTCTGTCTTGAGTTTGAGCTCTGATATCCATGGGGACTCTCAATATGCTGGCCGAAGAGGTGTCAAAAAAGTTTGAAGGGCCACATTATAAATTTAAAGTTCAAGTGGCACTCACATGAGATGCATTCAAAATGGAATGTGAGGTGTTCATGAGCTGGAGGCCACTGATAAACTGATCCTGGGGTGGAGTATTATTCAGGCAGAGGCGTGTTGGGTGGTTTGATGGTCTCTGTATATGATACTTGATGGGAACTTGGAGTTGACAGGATATATGGCAACCCTGTCTCTTAGAAATTATGTTTATATAGTACCAAATGTTTTCCCAGTTACATTGTAGCGGGATTATGTTCAGGGGTGCTCGAGTGGATAGAGGTACACAGGGTGCAGGACTATGACACCAGAGACGCCGGTTTGCATTCTTAGTCCCTTCTGTGGTTAGGTTTAGGCAACAAAAGCACTGTGATTAAGGTGAGGGAAAGCAGGGACAGACTGAAACAATAATTCAGACTGTGAATTTGACTCCATCCCACGCTGCACCATTCACCCAAACCAGACCGCTAATTTTATAAGTTACTTTATTTGTTGATGTAGTGGGTACCAGACTAATTATGAATTTGGCCACAATGTTCATCTGGAAGAAAGGTTTTCCAAAAATTTGACTGACCAAGGTTACCTGATCAAGGTAGTATGCTATGGCTATGGGTGAACCCCTAATAAACTCAAGAGGAATACCCCAGTATATAGCACATACAAATGTACACACAAAACAATGAGGCTGCACTTTATAAAAAGAGAATGAGATAGTGTGTTGACTCAGATGCTCATCTTTATATTCAAATATCAGGCATAACAACTGTATCAAGGAACATCACACGCAAACATTCACTGGCAGTTTAATAATAGAATAGTTTAGTCAGTGTTTTGCCTGACCTCGTCTCTTACAGGGGAACATGTGTATTTTGAAGCATTTAGCTGTTTCTGTGGCAACATGGGTTTCTCTCTTTTTTATTTTCTCCCATCTCTTCTCCACATTTCCTGTGCTTCTCACCATGAAGACCTTCCATTTTGCTGGGCGACTTGTCTAAAATGGTATCAGTGAAGAAGCAGGTAGATGCTTAAGTTGATTGTGTACGATGCAGGCCAGAAATGTCCCAGTGCTCCAGATGGGCTGTCTGCCACTGAGGAAAAGAGTGTGGTTTTGGTTAAATGTTAATAAATCCATTGTATCTGGTAATCACTATTAACTTGCTCTCTGCAAGACCAGATCACAGTCCTTACCAATCGTTAACCAAGTGCTGCCTGCTGAATAATGCTGCCATCACTACATGTGGATATTATACTGCAATATCAGATACTTTTTTGTGGACAATAAATATTTTTTCTGTGAATTTAAAATCCTATTTAGGTACAGAAGTATTCAATGTATTTAAATTACTCATTATGCAGACCAATTGCTCCACTGACATATATCATCATACATGAAATTATTAGATTGACAAAGTGATTTTTGGAAGTGTCTGTGACCCCATGGGTTGAAGAGGGTTAATACTGGGATTAATTTTTATTTTATTTATTTAATTTTAGTAAAATAACTGTATCATATGTATTAATTCATTCATTTATATTTTGGCTCAAATGTATTCTAGTATGTCATAAACTATACCTTAAAAAATTACCCCATCCTCCCTGTGGCAGTGGTCGTCTCCCTTTCAGCTCTCTGTTAACGTCAATGCAGGAGGATAGAAGGCTACAGTTCAACAGTGTATTACTGAAATGGTTAGTACATAAATATCTTTTTTAAACGTGTGACCATGGAATTCAGTTACACACACAATGTGTTAATGTGTTTGAGAAACAAAATTCAAACATTTGCAACTGTTGCTTTGCCAGATATTTGGCTAGTACGAGCTAAGCTAAAGCTGAACCGCTGGTTTAGCCCTCTGGCTCACGAGCTGGCTGCAGTACTTGTGACTTGTGATAGCATGGCAACGTTTATCTCAGGTGACATTGATAGTGATACGCTATTTCTCTTTTATAGAAATGTATTGGTTATTATTATTGAAACAGCGTGACTCCTTAAGCTATATGAATGACAGAACGTAAGCAACAGGAGATCTGCTCAACTGTGCCCTTGACTCCCATGTTAAACGGGCTGTCTCTCTCCTGAGCCATACCACAAATGTAGGGACTTTTTAAACTGACATACGTCATTTTTCACATCATCTACACAAATGGCAATTCAGGGTGTTGATAGTGATGAAATAACGATATTAGCTACAGTGTTTGAGTCAATGCACTTCGTTCGAGGTGTTGCGCTCAGTCTACTTCTGCCTTTCACCCTCTGTTAGAACTGCGGCCTGTCCATCACCATGGCAACCTCTGAGCGAAGGCACACGGGTCATTCTGATCAGTTGATTAGCACCTTCTCTACAAATTCAGCGCAGTTTCAGCTCTTGCTTTTGCAGAAGGCAGCACCAGATGTGGCCTGGTGGACGTATGGTGCTCTTCGGTGCTCTCTTCTTCCTGCGCAGCACGCGCAACAGGTTCCCCCGAATCCGGACTGAGGGCCAGCAGAGCGCTGCGTTGTTTTGATCCGTACTATCAGCAGGCCGTCAGTGTACCGGCAGTGTGACTGTGTCCTGGCTTTGAGCATCCTAAAAATATCCCTCGCCAAGCACGCGGATCAAAGGGGGCAGCAACACCGCCGCGATCCCGCCCCGGCATTTAACCTAAAGCCTCTCAGAGGAGGAGCGAGCAGTGCGAGCACAGGGCCCACGGCATCCAGAGCTGTGAGGAGAGAGAGAGAGAGAGAGAGAGAGAGAGAGAGAGAGAGAGAGAGAGAGAGGGGCTGGCTCGGGTTTCAGAGACGCGCACTGGCGGCTGACCTGCGGCACATAGTGGGATCGCTCCGAGGAGACGCAGCGAACGGGACAAACGGGAGCGTAACGCAGAGGAATAAGAGTCCGTCCCAGTCAAATCAGGAACATCACTGACTGACAGATGACACCCTGCAGAATGTCTCGCGTTTTAACTTTACTGTAGCTGCGCGTCTGAGTGCACCCAGGTAGATTTGGAGACACTTTGAAGAAGAAAAGGGGGACATCTGCAAACCTCTTTCCCCCCCAACAGAGAGAGAGAGAGAGAGAGACTCTCATAAGCTCCAAAGTTGCAGGTCGCCAGGAGTCCTCTTCTGCTGCTCTTCACCAGATGAATATAGGGATTTCCGTGTGGATAAACCCAAAGTTAGGTGTCTAAAATGGAACAGGATCGGAAGTGGGGAGTCACTGGAAAACCGGGTGAGGAGTGGGGGAGTCGCGGCGGGCAGCAGCCGCAGCAGCCTTCAAACCAGCCTCTCTGCAGGAGCTGGAGAGATTTGTCCGGCGTGACGATTTGCATCGCGGTGTCCGTCCTGTGCCTTGGAGTTTGCATAGTGGTTTTTGTGCGGGCCGCGGAGCTGCAGTCCCGGATAGTAAGTTTGGAGCAACACCAGCAGCTCTCCGCGTGGACGCTGTCGCTGGAGCAGGTGGAGCCCTTTATCCTGAGCCGACTGGACCGGATCCTGGAGGAGGTGAGCGACTTTATTTAAGAACTTCGCTTTTAGGAACAGCACTGTTAAATCATTAGTTCATTTGACAGAGTTTGGCTTTATCATAAATCAAAAAAGCGCCTTTTACTTTAGGCTCATGTAACAAGTGGTCTGTGAGAGAAGAACCCCAGGGCCTCCTCTGGACATTTTGGTGCCCTGAGTGAGATGACCACTGGGGGGGTCTGACTTTTCATTAGAATATTTTATAACAGTTATAATAATTGTAGAATGCTTTACTATTTCAAATTTTAAATCCCTCTGTTTTCTGCCATTCCATCAACATCATACACAACCAGTTCCAGTGTAGACAGTAGTACCCTGGTTTGAACCATATTGATGATATGGTAAGGAACAGTGAACTGATCGGTCATATCAGGTTACCATTCAGCCAAGTCTTTGATGCCTCCACACTACAGACAGGCAGATGCAGGAGCAGAAGCTCAGCACTGAAGAGGTGTGTTCACTTGCTGAATATCAGTGAAAGAGATGCAGAATGACTGCGGCTGTTATGTAACTGAAAATGAAACTATTTCTCTGTATTCTGTGGGTCACCTGGTCACTCACTCCCAAAGCCTTCAGTCTTTTAATGGAGCAACAGTGGGAAGATTTTGACAGTTACCAGCCCCGGGACATCAATGACATTACTTTAATTACAGGGTAACCTCGCTGTTTATCATTAAAGGCTTTCTTTTGTTAAAGCTACCTGACTCCCTGACTCCAGTTGAACACACACCAGCGTACGTGCTGTATCCCGATTGTGCTGTAGCCTGGTGTGGATCGTGTTATTATGTTTGCATGGAACATATATAACCTGGTTGTTATTCGCAGCAGTGTGAGCAAATGAAGTGGGAAACGGCAGGTTATGTGAGAGTCATTTCCCGGTAGAGTGTGTAATCTGCTCTCAGTACCAGCTGTTTAGTGCAGCGTGAGCAGTGTTTTAACAATGTGGAGGTTGCACTGGACGTCAGTGATCGGGAGCCATTACAAAATAAACTGGGGTCCACAAGCCTCGGACCCCTCAGACGTCTGGACTGTATCTGTATGTCTTCTTCCTCTCTGGCGCCACACCCTGAGCAACCCCTTAAAATAACCCTAATTGATCTTTACCCCTGAAAACGTACCAAAAACTTATCCAAAGATCCTCTCATTAGCCCATGAATTTATGAAGATAAAAAGCTGAAAATGCCTTCATTTCAAAAGGGTTGGTTTCTAATTCATTTACATATTAATTCCAGTTTTTGGCAGTCTGAGGTGTGTCTTGGTTTAAGACAGATTTGGGTTCAACAGATGGACTGTGATATGATTAGGGGGTGTTACAGGATTGTTTGCACCGTTTAAGAGGTTTTTGGGGGGTTAAAAACCCTGTTACTGTATGTTATTAGTTTTAAGGGGTTTTTATTCTTGCCAAGCCCTTAAACTCTGTTGATCCAGTTATGACATGAAATACCTTAACACAGTTCAAGCCTACAGTCATCCTTTCAAAACCATCCAAATCAGTGTTACTGGCTAAATGAATGGGATTCTATGGTTTTAAAAAAGTGTTCAGTGTCATCCAATGTCAAAGTGGTACTTTAACTTGAGTTCAGGTCATTTTAAGTGGATGAAGGACAGTGTCAGAAGGATAATGATACACTTAGTCTTGATGGAATGATAAAGTTAATGAGTTAGAAATAGATCCATTAGTTGTTTCATCTGGATTTCTGTGGAAGGAGTTGTTCATATATTGGCTTCTAACTGATTTAAAACACATTAGTAAATGAAATCACCCAGTAATAAACTTCTATTAACAATCTGTAAACATATGATAAAGGCTACTTTACTATAAAGTGCGGATGAAAAAGTTAACACCAACCAAAAACATTATTGGTGTTATTACTCATTTCTAACCGATTTACAGAACAATATAAAATGTTTTACTTATCACAATAAAGACTTTAGGTATTACTCATAATGTCTTTATGACAGATGTCTCATTAGTAAGTGGTAGCAGTGTTTTTAGTCACTGATCAAGAGTGGTACAGTACAACAATGTTCCTGCACCTTTGTGAATTTGGCCATTAGCAAGCGAGCTGTAAATATATATATGTATGATATCATGTGTGAGATCCGCTGCCCTTTCATTGACCACCTCCACAGCTACACTAACAAACACTGCACAGTGACTGAAGTCCCACAGGGAGCCTGTTTTCCCTGCTTCCATTTGCTTTGCCCTTACTTTTATCACCCCCCACCCCACCCCAACCCCCGGCCCATTTCACTAGGACCATTCTAATGCACTTCCCAGGAAAAGACAGACCACGGGGTGCATGCTGCGAGGGATGGCAGCGTTATTCCACTCTCCATATGCAGGCTTGAGGATTTTTTTCTACTGTATTCTTGGAAGGTGACATCAGGTGACAGTTTGATGAGCTGACCGATGATTTACTGCAGACAAGGAATAGTTCAGCATTTTGGGAAATGGGTGCATTCTTGCGAGATGAGAGGATTGATACCAATCTCAGAGCTGAGGTCAGAGTGTTTTATAGCCCTGATTTTAGAAGCGCCAAGGTCAAGTCTGCTCAGCTCCTCCTAAGTTCTCCTGCAGAAATGTCAATCCAAAGCAGTGCTGTTCAATAAATGCATCAGACACAGTTATGTTGTCACAAACAGGACGCAGCGCGGTTAATGCTGTATGCACTCAATGCCGCTGGTGATGGTGTTAGAGCGCCTGGTGGGAGGAGAATCTCCGCCTCCATCTCCAGACGGACCCGGGGCAACGCAGCCTGCCTCTTTGTTTGGCCCCGTGTGTATAAATAGTCATTATTAATGGGACACGAGTACAGATGTGGCCTTTTGTAGAGGGGGAGAGAGAGAGCGAGAGAGAGCGAGAGAGAGAGAGAAATGTCTGTGGTACTTTCACCCAACACTGTCCAGAATCCACCACCCTGTCTCCTGCGATGATGACCAGTTTCCTCTGTTATGGAAAACGTGCCCGGCTGCAGCCGCACCGACTTGCTCCTTATTATTGCTCCAGTCAAATTTGGATTGCAGTGGAATCCATTAGCTTACTGAGTGATGCCTCAAGTAAACTGTGCTTGTAGTTGTTGTGCTTGGGTACGGGGCTGTGTCCTCTCTCCAAATACAGCTTAAAACAAACACATTAATTAGCCACTCTGTTGCACAGGATGACATGTTGCTTCATTACCACGAACACACACACACACGCTGTTGTTATTTAGACTCAGTCGCACAAGCACCGTCCTGCTGACCCAAACCTGGATTCGTTCGCCGCTGAAAATAGACCCCAACAAAGGGCCTATGCAAACTACAGTGGCCAGCTACTTCAGGAAATTACTGAGCTGTTTTAAATGAAACTCTATACTGTATTTGTGAGCTGTTTTTAAGATTGATGTCTTCAGTGGGAGCCACTGGACTTGGAGCCGAGAGCTGCAGACAGGGTAGAGAAGTCAGAGAGCACAGAGGAGGACCAACACGTTGTTGCTTTTGGTCTTTTTGTGAACTTTTTTTGCAACAAGAAATGTTTTGATTGAAATCATCCTTACACCTTCATTTTTGTCCTGCATTCCAGTGAACGTACAGTGTATTAATCAAAGAGCCGTCAACAGTACACCTACAGACACCTCTAAAGCTCACAGGGCTTGTGTTTTTTATTAGAATCGTGTTGTGACAGTCAAACAAAACAATATTTTGTGGCCTGAGGGAGAGTTGCATGTTGGAACAACGGTCAGTGCAGCGAGTGAGCACATCCTCTGGGAGCAGTAGGGTTGCCAGGTTTCTCTTTACCGTTGCACAGCCTGAGAAAGCTGGCAGATTGAGAAACTGTTGTTCATCAAGGAACAGCCTCCATGCAGTTTGCTAATTTTTGAGCGTTCGAGGTGTTTGGTAGCTGCAGTTTTGAACTCCAGAGCCAGGCTAGCTTGTAGTCATCATACTCAGGCTAACCACGTCCTCGTTGCAGCTCTGTGTTTAATGCACAGATGTGAGATTGGCATCGAGCTAGGTGAAGTTTTAGACAGAGGGAATCAGGTATCACTGCAGGTTTTACAAAACACTACCCTCTCATTCTTTGTGACCAGAGCGCAAATCATTTCTGTTTAGAAGCAAAGCATATGTATGTTACTGTTTTGAAAAAAAAGCACATATAAGGGTTCATGGCCCCTCATAACTGCTAATTCTCAACAGGTGTTCAAGTTAAAAATAAGCTTAGTGAGGTCCTTGAATTCAGTCATTCCTCCCCTAAAATAACTGCCATACACCACTGAAAACGGCCCGACCCTACTGACCCCACCCCCCCCTGTCGTTATCTCGCCCCAGACGTGGCCCCTTTAACATTCACAATTAACCACAAATTGCTCTCTGCAGATCTGGTAGAAGCCTGGTGATCCCAGTGAGCGCAGAGGCACAATGGGAGCTGGAGGCCACACTGCGAGTTGTGGAAAAGTAAAAAATATGATCTGTCCCTGCCCTCGTTTCGTCACTCTGCCCCTCGCAGAGCTGTGACCCGCAACAGAAACGCGACGGCACCGGTCCGCTGCGATGTGTGTGCGTTTGGGAGAGTAAATGACACATGTGCTAATCAGACAGCCTAATGCAAACAACACACCCGAGCAGAAGTGCTCGCGCCACCTCTGCATTTCGTCAGAGCACAGTTAGAGATGGCTGCACGCGCGCGCGCACACACACACACAATGAGAGCGATACATTGATACATTACAGTGGAGCTGGAGACTAAACAGACATGCTGACAGTTTTAGAAATTGTAAAGATATACCGCACAGTAAGGATTTACGATGAGCAAAGGTAGTGTTTCGCTAATGAAAATATGAGATCACTGTCAAGAAAAAAAAAATCCTCAGTGAGATGTTGGGACACGGCATGAAATGCTTTAGGACTGCATGATTGATGATGCCCATATGCAAATAGTGAGCCTGCTGGACAAATCAGCTGCAGTAAGACAGGGGCGCAGGACTCGGCCCTGCCCGTTCGCATCACTGAGAAATGAGTCCTGACATCATCAGAGGACACGCTGTCATTGATGGTTTCTTTCATTGCTCTGAGTGTTTATCATCCACACACAACTTTTCAGCTTTATGTGTTGTCATTGTATCTCAATTCGTCAGGTCTTGTCCATCTTTAGTTGCTATCCATTCGCCCTCTCATTACCTTGCCTGTCTTTTGCATCCGTGGAAGTCTCTGGGTGACATTGTTTCCAACATCTCGATTATGATTAAATGAAATCACATTAAACTCATTTAATGAAATCATTTCATCCAGCTGGGATTTCATTTTCCATTACATTAACATTTGTGACTCCAGTTTTAATTGTATTTCACATTTGAAAATGGAAAATGACATTTCACTTTGATTAAATGTGATTCAATTTTAGTTTAGTCATTTTTGACACTGATGAAGTGAAGGAAGTGGACTGTATGTGGCAGCAGTGCCAGGTCGTGATGGTAATCAGACCCCGGGGGAGTAAAAGGTTTTGTAATCCTCTAAAAATAGGATGTTAAAACCACATCAAAAACTGGTATCGGGTTACCATTGGGAGAAGCAGACAATGAACCTCCCCCCATCCCATCCCCACCCCGTTCTCCCTCTCTCTGTCACACACACACACACACACACACACACAGGAACCTTCTCGCCTGGTTGCTCAGGGCCCAGAGCAGTGACCAAGAACCCAGCAGTCGCTCTGACAGGGCTTCAGAAGTCCTCTACAGGCATGGGACATCCTGCTGGGAGGATGACCATCACAGCAGCTCTCCATCAATCAGACCTTTATGTTAGAGCGGCTGCACAGACACCACGGTGAGGGAAAGGCACATGACGGCCCACTTGGACTCGGCCCAACTTTCACTTCACAGCCTTTAAGAGACTGAGAGCAGGAGGAAAAGCATTCTCTGGTCTGAGGAGACAAAAATGGAACTCAGAATGCCAAGCACTATTTCTGATCATCACCTTGTTAATACCATCCCTACAGTGAAGCATGGCAGGGGCAGCTTAATGCTATGGGGTGGGGGTGGTGGTGGTGGTGGTGGTGCAGCCAAATAAAAAGAGCTGAGCCTTCGGCGACACAATGATGACTCAAAGCCAAGACAATGCAGGAGCGTCTTCAGGACACGTCTTCTGACTGTCCTCGAGCGGCCCGGCCAGAGCCCAGCCTCAAACCCCACGGAACATCTGTGGAGAGACCTCAGGGTGACAGTTCACAGACGCCTCCCATCCAGTGTGACACATACAGTACTGCGCAGTGTCAGAGGGTCTGTCCCAGCTGCAGGTCACGACTCCTGCAGGATAAGAAAATCAGCCAAGAAAACAATGGACTGTTCTGAAGTGGCCTGCAATGACTCCTGATCATAATCCAACTGAACATCTATGGAAAGAGCTGGAAGTCGTCACACTTCAAGCTGCAAAAAGCACTCGATTCCAGTGATTGTCTCAATGTGCTACAATAATATTGAGTTATGGGTCATGCTAGGGTTTTCCATACTATTTTCATATGTTGTATTATTTAGAATAATATGCCACCTCAGACCTGTTCTCTGAAATATTGTCTGGACTAGAAAAGAGCAGACTACTTTTATCAGTTTCCACCAATTTAAGAGGGTTCCAATCATTTTGGTCACATCTGTGCCTTCTGAGGCCGATGACTATGTGAAAACATGAATGAAGGGCTAATGACAGACTTCGAAGTGTGTCCCTCTGGCAGACTCTTCCACCATTGTGACCTTTTGATGTATTTATAGTTGGGAGCTCTTTCACTTATAACTGACTGCTGCAATCGAGCTGAACCGCCGATCCGCTTTTATCTCCATTATCTCTTTTGGATAATGAGTTTTTCCATGCTGTTGTTGCCTCAGGTGGGACCGCAGAGAGTTGCGAGCGCGCACTCCTCTTGCTTAATCTTACTAAAGACTTTTCCAGTTGTGAGGGAGAGTCTGCCAGCGACGGCCAAATAAATTCTTGGAAATTTTTGAGTAACCTTTTGAGACGGATAACGGGACCGTCATACCCACTCTAAGCAGCGATTGTCCAGGTTTTGCGAGGGCTTGGAATTCTCCTCTTGTGTAACATCAAGAATGCTTTTGGCGAGGAATGCATTTTCACCCTGCTGCATCACAGCAGGCTTTAGACGTGTTCAAATGACACTTTGGGCGTACAGTATTTATCCATTGAGATGTTGCACATTTTCCCTTAATGAACTCTGATTCACTCCTTGGCCGTCATCCCACAAACCAGGCCATCACGCACACGGAGGCGTCAGGCGGTACCCAGAATGCCACAGCAGTGCTCAGAATCTCAGTGCCGTCATAGCTTTCTCTTCAGCACTTGCGGCAGCCCTCTAAACAGCCTGCTGTGGCATTCTCCTGCTAGTAACCTCCACCAGCGGGACTGACCGCTATGTGGTGGAGAATGCACCCCGAGAGCTTTGTATTCTGCTCAGGGTCAAATCACACGCAGGCTTTTGTCGGTCTAATGACATCAACTGACACACTTTGTCACTTTGAGAAATGCTAAAAGATGTTGGCAGGCCAACAATAACACAATAACATACAACATAGATTTAAAGATTTCATTTTGTGTTTGAATTAGGTTTGTGAGACCTTTCTAATTTAACAAGGATATAATCCTGGAGTGAATACTTTTTAAACATACTGAATATTAGCATTATAATATCAGTCTTTAACACATGTAAGTCCTTCATCTATCGTCATTGAAGACTTTTAGTAGGGTTAGGGTTTCTGGATGAATGTGACAGCCGATGCTTTATGTTTTTGGCGATGTTAAATTCTGATTCTGATGTTCTCCTTCATTCCCTGTCTCCTGCAGAAGCTCGCAGCACGTCTACCAAAGACACGGGAGGTGAGGGAAGCCCCCCACAGCTGCCTCTGTCCCCCAGGTAAGTCCCTCTCCCTCTTACTGACAGATCTGGCTTTACACACAGAGGACACCGATGTATGTAGCCATTCAAACGGACATACGTATACAAGATACAAGATCATCACGCTGATGCATTGATGCAGCTTCATGCACGTCGGTGATTGTTTCGACATTCCCAAAAGTGACACTACAGTGCTGCTTGTACGCTGCATATCCAAGATTTATGAAAGAGTATTTATTAGAGTTTGGGGATTTAGTCTCATTTAGTCTGCTTATGAAATGGTTTTGTGTTGCTCTAATCTCAAGATGTCTGGGTGAACAGACACAGCTGTAGCGAATGGGGGGCTCTTGTTGCCGTGACAGGGTTTGGTTTTTTTATGGATATGACTCTGATAACTGTATCTGTATCACTCATCAGTGCAGATAATAGTGTAACAACACCTATATGACTGAAAGCTAGGTGTGGTAACAGACCATTACTGAGACTCATCAGCTTTTGGTGTGTAAATAGTTAACAGCAGCCATACAAAGTGTCATGGACCTGGATGAGTCAGCGGAGATGGTTTTAATGATAATGCCTCACCTTTAGATAATCTCATTCACATATACAGTAATTACTACATTTCTTTTAAAACCAGCTACACAGTTAAGACAAAGCTGCCTGGGCCTTGGCCTCATTTTCCATGAGGAATCAAATGGAAGTGATAACTGTTGTGCTTGTGTATGTGAACGGCATGGGTCCTCGCTCTGCACTCCTGCCCTTCAGCTCGCTCACACGTGAGGACAAGGTGAGGTGTATTTCCGGCTCAGCTGGCAGCCGGGGCCGTTTTCGTGTCATATTTGGTCAGAGCGCGAGCGGCTGTGAAGAGGCGGCATCACCGAGGCGTTCCTGGAAACCAAGTCACTTTACATTCTGCCCTACGAGCATCGTGCACCAAGCGCGGACCGTGGCAAAAAAATTTGGACTAGGCAGCGCACCGTTTACCACTTTACCTCTGAAGGCTGCAGTCTTTTTCTAGAATAGCTGCCCTTGTCAGACAGATTTAAACCGGCCAGAAAGAAATCCAGGAGATTTATGGAACTAAAAATACTCGATAACATGGCCCAGCTAAAGCAGCTGAGAGCGTCTGAGTAACTCCTGCAGTATCTGAAGCCACCTGTTTCCCCGCTGCAGCCCCCAGATGGTAGTCATTAAGTCATCAGTGAGACAAGGGGTGTGTCCACACAGAGACACACCCCCGCGTGTTGACTGTTGAACTCATGCTGTGACGAGGTCAGATGGGACGGATGGTAGCGATGGGAAGGATCCTGGCGTCTGTGAGCGTTCACGACTGACTGCAAAGGTGGGGAAGGGAGGGTTCAAAATACTGTGGCTGGACAATACAACACCATACAGTATTTGTTGAATGTGGGGCTAATGACCTCCAATAACAGTCTTACAGTATTTGCATAGGTGGCCACTATTGTGCACATGAATGCGTTCCCACATCCAGTACATGACAGATACATGAGCCCGCTCATAACTTTCTGTTGTTTGAGAAGCTATCCTTATGAATGATTACAATGTCACGATGTTACAAAATAGCCAACATATTTGGAGTGACGCTTATTCATTATTCGTGGTATAATTGTGCCGTGGGACATACTGCTTCAAACACACAATTTGTTTTTCTACTGTTGTCTTAATTTTGGTTCAAAATGAACAGTTGCTGCTGCAGTTTGTAGCGTATCCTGCAGGGGACAAGCCTGTTTTTGCTCATGTTTTTGTGTGTGTGTACTGTGTGTGCGTGGATGTGTCTGGCTGTGACACCCTTGTGAGAACAGGGCCACCACACATTAGTGTTAATCTGTCTTGACAATAGGATGTCAGCGTTTTAAGGTGGCGGTGAGCATCTGTGGGCCGGCCCGTGAACGCCTGTTTAAGGTGGCGCTTTGCTCGCAGCTTCACAGGATGTTCTCCAGGTGTGGGAAGCTTTCATCTCAGAGCCACCAGATGGTCCGACACTTTTACAGCTCCCCGTGACTTTCTGGGTCCCACACCAGGTAGAGCGGGAGCATGGGAGAAGGGGGCCAAAACTCACAGACGATCTAAAAGCCATATTGTCTCCTTATTTTCTCTTTCTCTGTGGTGGATGTTTGGACAGAGAAAGACAAGTTGGTAAAGCTGTCACAGACATGTGCTATCACTTATATCACTGTGAACGTGTCATGTATGAAGAGGGAGCTGATAGCGTATGGTCAGTAAATGAGTTACAACATTTATTCATGGTCATAACAAATGGTCTATATCTATTCAATTTTAATTTTGAATATTTCATGTCAAGTGTTTCCCACATGGTCTTACAAAGAATTCTGTGAAATGAATTCCCCATTTCTTCTTTTTGTTTTTATTAAAATAAATTATATAAATCAAGGTAATTAAAATATTAAATGAAGTAAATGATTGTAAATAAGCAATATATTCAAAATAATTTTGTGAAATAATTCCATGCATTTTCAAAACTGAACTCATTACTGTGAAATGTGTTGTTATCTCACTTCTATCTTTCATTTTTCTTTAATTCAAGTTAGATTTTATGTCAAAATCTGTTTTGACATGAAAGTCTGTTTCTAATTCACAAATTTATCATTCCAATTTTTCTCTCGTAATCAATGAAACAAAGAAGGCAATGTAATCACATTAATCACGTTTTATATTATTGAGCTGAGCTTTAAGAATGTACTACATTATTTCACAATTTCATTTTTATATTCTGCACACAGAATTTATATCCAAATCCAGTGGATTCTGTTCTGAGTATATTCTTCATTACAATCAGTCCCTGTAAAGGACTTGCAGCAGTCAGTAATCATTTTAATCAATCGTTGAACTAACTATTAACACTGACCTGTTGATAACCTTTTTCTAACATAGTGTAAGTCTGTCACTGGCTCCATGCATCAGTTTTACTATAATTGATGCACAATATTCCCATTCCATGGCTCACTGTTGGCTGTTATTTGCCTCTTGTGCTGTAGTGAATTGCAGTATGTGCCCCTCCCCCTCCCAGTGCCCATCTGGTACCTGCCAGTCAGCACCAACCACACAATGTGCTCACATGGCTGCCATGCTTTTAGTTATTTACAGTGCCAGTTGAGTGAGAGGGCAAGATCTGGCGCCGAGCTGGGGACACTGTGGACTGGAGCTCATCTTGTTTAATCACAGACAAATGCAATTGAGTCAAGGCAGCGAATCACCGGTGAAGATTGTAAAAAGAAGGAAATAGGTCCATGATCCATTCATGCTGTCGATGCCAAATTGTGGCCTGACCATCTGCAGGCTCAGGTTTCTGTTCTTGGCCGACAGGAGTGGAACCTGACATGGTCTTCTGTTGTCGTAGTCTGTCCGAATTCTGAAGCTCCTGACTTCTGTGGGATCCAATACATTGTACTGCAGCCAAGTGACTGGCTGATAGAATAATTGAAAGCATAAGCAAGTGGACAGCTACACACAGCAAGTGCTCCTATCACTGCATCGGTCTTAAAAATTAGTTGTTGAACCTTTGGGTCATTGCGCGTCTTCAAGTACCACTGATGTCTGTTTTCCCCTTGTGAGCAGCCTGTGAAAAATGAACTTTGCATGTTACTAAAAGTAGAGCGGCAGAATGTGAGTGACTTCAGGCCTCTGACGTCTCTCAAATGTTCATCCTGACCATGAAACTGAGCAATAGGTCTAAAAATATGCGTAACATGCGTGGTCCTCTACGTGGATGGAGATGAATCACCAGGCGCGTTGCTTATAGCTGAGAGGGCCTGGTATCAACAGTCTGGGTATGTTGTGTATGCACAAGGCCCTGTTAGAGTTTGACCAGGACAGTGATAGTAGAACAAAGCTTACGACTGGAGCGACGCTCTCATGCAGTATGTCGGATCCAGCACGCTCTTTGTCATAACAAACTGTCCCTGCTGCTGCGCAATTACTAGCACACCTAATATACGTGCTTGCACATAATACCAGTGCCACATATACTCACACGGCAGTTAATAATCAGCAGCCATCTAAAGATAACGCAGTGCATTACAGCGGCCCTGCTATAAATCCTCTGATGAAGCTTATAATGTTCAGTTTGTGTTCAAAGTGTTCTTAGAGAGGAGCTAATTCAACTTTATGTTCTGTTTCCAGGCTGCAGGGTTCTGCTGCTGGGGAACTGCATTGTGCTAAAGTGACAGGTGTTTTTATTATTTTGTCCACCTCATTTATATCAGAGGTTGAAGGCCAAATAACAGAAACACCTCTTCAAAATGACCGTTCAAAATGACCGGTGAATCAACACCTCTTTAAAACAATTATGATAAAAACTGAACATTAGAGCCTTTTTAGGGGACTGTTGTATTAGAGTGCAGTAGTTTTAGCTTACCTCAATGAAGGTCCTCCTCTGGGTCATATCTGAGGGGGCAGGGACGAATGAGCCAGAAGGTTGTTCAGGGTGGAGGACCTGTTGGTGTGTAGACGTTACAGGATAAACAGCATTTGCATTTGTAGTTCGAACACTGACTCTTATTTCTGGACAAAAGCAGCTCAGAAACAAGCCAAACGTGAGCCGACGAGCTGCACAAGTTAGCAGCTCATCAGGTCAGAGTAAAGAGGAGAGGAATATGGCAGTCGTGTATTCAGGCCTGAAGTCTGAGAACTGACTTGATCCCCCACTGTGTTGCCAGGGAGAGGATGAGTGGCACTTCTTCTTCTTCTTCTTCTTCTTCTTCTTCTTCTTCTTCCTCTTGAATGAGAGGGAAGAGAAAGAGGAGGGAGAAAGGATTGTGAGATCAATACCCCTCCTCCCGCTCCTGTCAATCGCATTTCTGTCTCAGCAAAGAAGTCCTGACTCACAGGAATTAGCTGCTTTGTGCGACGGCGTCACGATCCCACAACACTTCAAGCCATGGGGGAATGCTCTATGTATGAATCTGTTTGAGGAGCCCTGTTAAAATATGTGAGCTTTTGAAGGCAGATACAAGAGCTGATGATCACAGTGTGGGATTATGGATTGATCATTGTTTTATTCAGTTCTAGCCCTGAAAATTCAGATTCCATGCAACGTTGTTCAGGTAAGGCAAATATTGGGCTCATGGTATTTAAATCATGGTGCTGGTGCTGACACAGGCTGCGGGCAAACTGTGAAAAAAAAGAAGTTCCTTTCCAAGCCACTCAATGGAAAACATCATGAGGTCAGGGAAAGATGTGAAGAACTCGTGAGGACTTAGGGAAATAGAACCATGGTGCAGAGAGGATCTGACTGCACTTACAGTCTGTTTTTAAACAAACTTTATTTATAACTCATGGGGGATAAGTACAGTGACAACCTCAGTGCTGTATGCCGACAATTCATGTAAGGTTTCCTGTCTCAAACAGGATCGTGCCTTACAAAGGATGTTTTCAGTTTATGCACAGTATATAGATTTAACCATCAATTACTCAGAGGAAGTAGCCACAGAATAGATTCTGCTGAACAGAAATGTTGAAATAATATAACCACATTGGAACAAGGAATATGCACAAGTCCAGAAAGTTAAACTGTTAAGATCATAATTACAGTAAATAAAGATAATTAAATGTATTCAGACAGAACTAGTTCCATTTTATATACATTTGTTAAGAAGATTAAATTATTTTTAGTGTATAGGGGGATTTAGTAAACAGATATTTATGTTATAGTATTTTGATGATGATATTGTGAACTAAATGTTCTTTAAGACTGCTCCTCCTTGCATAGATTGACAGAAGAAACATATATCTATGCTCAGAACATCATGAAGGATTTCCAGCAGTTCTATTTCAAGACAAACATTTATAGGCTCTGTCGTAGTGAAACTACAATGGTGCGTCACTTTAAATGTTGCTGCTGCAGGGAATTGTGGGACTGCATTATCTCAGGCTATATTTTTAGGTCCCCAACGTAAATCCCCTCTCCTCTTCCTACAGTTACCTGATTTGGACTCATGCAAAAATGATACGCATTTAAAGTTACAGCGGCAGGGTTCTCACTCAGAAGCCATGTATGCTTGTTTTTCATTATTAGTAGTGGCCACACAAATAACCCTAGACCTGAGATCTTTGGCTGAGGCCCAGCTGTTGCTATCTTAACCTACAGTTTTAATGTTGGTACATTCATTCAAAACTGAATTGAAGTCATATGACGTAAGTTTCAGGTTAACCTGTCCAGTTAACAAGGTTAATCCACACCCTCCAACCAAACAACCAATCAAATTCAGGTGATTCTCATTGAAGATTAGGAAATTATGGGCAAAACTATGAAAACAAGAGCAGGACAAATTTTTCCTGCATTCCTCCATACTGCTTACAGTATTCATTCAAACCCATGCGACTAAATATGAGTTGTGTGTTTGGTTTTCCATAAATATATTTATGCTTACAGACGCACTTCTATCTTGGGTCACCGTTGTCATTTCTCATGGATTTCCTCTGAGGACTGGCCAATGACATGACCCTCCCCACCCGGATTAGTCTAGGGTTAAGACAATAGGAGATGGGGGTTCAGCAGGAAAGAGACAGAGAGGGTTGTGGGGGGGGGCACAGGGGTTAAGGCCCCTCAAAGACTGCGGCTTCTGAGAGAGGAAGTGGGCTTTGACAGTTTACCTGGCTGAGGTCCCAGGGGAAGCCATGGAGGGAGAGAACAGAGGCATGTAACCTGACCCCACCACTCCCCCACCCACCCCTCCACCAAGTCCCTGCCAGCCGCGCAGCTTGGCAGCCTGGCATGGCGAGCATAGCTCAGCCCCCGACCCCATTCAGACCTGTTACCCACCCACCACACACACACACACACACACACACACACAGAGGTCTCGGTTGTGTTTGGCTGAGTGGAGACATGCTCAGCATGACGGAACAGATTTTTACCCACACCATACATGTGAGTTAAAGTGGACATTGTTTGTTGTGGTTATTGTAGGCTCAGGTTACTGCCGTTCATGTTTATTAAGTTAGCAGCAGGGACAAGTGGCACTCCTCCACCGATTAATTCTGTTTGCTCAGTTTCAATCCTTTCAGAATCTGAGGTGGATTACCAACCGGGCAAAAAGTGGGCAACTGCCCCGGCCTCACTGTGTGTCAACTGACTCGTGGTTATTTTGATTTGTTTCAATGTTACCTGAAATATGGGCAAACAGTAAGCATGCTGGCCCCTAAACATGAATGGTTCAAACTTGGCAGACATATACAGTATAGACATCATATAAGTGGAAACATCAAATCAGTCAGTATTACACTCCTGCAAATTCCAACTGTAACTGTAATCACATTTGATGTGGAAAATTGAGGTTGACTATTTGCATTATGCAAAATTCCTAGACTTTACACAAGAATCAGATCAGAGGCTCCTCACACATTGCTTGTGACTGGACAGGTGGAGACAGACTGACAAAAGCTGATCCGTAGTAGTTATTTCCCCACAAGCTTCATCAAAACAGTTCTAAAAGTATCTTCTCAGTGGATCCGTTCTCAGATATTTCCTGATAAAGCCAGAGGAGCTTAGCTGTACTTGTATCTGGGAGATGTAAATAGCGCACTGGTTAGGGCATGAGGACAACCTGTGTAGACAGTGCTATGCAAGAACAATGTGACTTTTTTATTACCCCAAGATACAAACCCTGGACCGAGGGCTTGCGGTGCTACTGTGGGGGGGCAACTGGATCTCCGAGCACTCAGAGTATTCCCAGGAGTCTGCCAGCTGACAGACCACTGCAGCCCACAGCCTGCGATCAAAGCGAGCTGTGAGCTAAAAGCGTGTGTGTGTGTGCGGTGTATTTAATGTGAGAAGTAGTGTAGCGGCATAGAAAGAGATACATGTTGAACTCTGTGTCCCCATAAAACACATTAGACCCTATCTGCTCTGCAGGGGTGTTAAGATGAAATGATACACATTGACCAGCTGATACACCACCACAGAACCAAACCAAGAGAAAGTTTTCTTATGTTTCTTGTCAGTGAATTTCGATCTTCACAAAGCACAGGACACATCACTGACCTGACGAAGGCACAGTATGTACTGATGGCAAAGACAGGAGCTGTCTGGTGTTAGCTGCTAACCCTACTTGCTACCTGAAGTCATCAAGTCTTTCATTGACATGAGTTCATAATGCCACCTTTAGACTGGTGAAAATGATCTGCAAACCAAGGGAAACAATATTCAGCAGCATTTTTTTGACAAAAATAAAATCTCTTTGGGAACAGGCTTGAGCTCGACCCACCTCAGTACCGTCTACATGTGACGTGTCCTCACACGGTCACAGTGATTTGACGTCAGCATCGCGTTCATCACGTTTTGATTGTGGACAGCATGGGACAACATGCATCAAAGGCTCCCCCCACTGGACTCATATCAAGGATGATGCCCTCAGCCTCTAAGCCAGGACTTCCACCATCATTGGAGCCTCCTGATTGAGTCCCTGTTAACTGTTGTTGGCGTGACTCCATATTCCAAACTAATAGAACATATTTATGAACAGGTAAAAATATCATATCCCATTAAATTTGAGCTCATTGATATTAAATTTCCGCTGACTTGAATCATGAGCAAGTAAGTAAGTAATCATTTTTGAGTTTGTGAGAAAATAGTTACTGATTAGTAATAAGAGGACTCTGATCTGCTTTACTTTATCCAAGCAGGGAATTCAGGAGCTCTAAAATACACTGTAAAAATATTCTGTTTGTTGAAGATATGACTGCAGCTAAAAAAGTGAACCCTGCGATGCCCTTGTAAACAAGAGGCTTCCTCTAATCTGTGCAGCTGACAGGAGGCGGGGGGCGGGAGGGTCCCAGGGTCTTGGAGCCGGTTATTTAAGGAGTCCCCCAAGTTCACCTTGACATCTGCGCTGACAGGAAGAGAGCACGGCAGATCCCCTTTCTTCGCCCGTGATAAGTTTACAGTGCAGCTGCCAGTGTGTGGCCATACTTGGAGGAATGTGGCAGGCAGAGGAAGGGAGAAGGAAAGGACAGGATACTGACAGTTCAGCAGACAAAAGAGGAGAAAAAGAGAAAAGATGAAGAGACCTGGAGTGGACCGTGACTTTTGCTGGCCTCTATCTGTGATTTGTAGGGATTGCAGGACTGGCATGTCTACCACAGACCTTAACTGTCTGAAATAAAGAGCCCAGTAAATGAAAGCAATCAAACAACAGGAACATGCTACATGCAACATAGCATGGTCACATACAGTCGAGTCAGCAGTTTATCAGGCACACCTGTACACTCTAATGCTCTCCACTGCAGCAGCCCTCCAATAGATGATTTTTGCATAACCTTTATTAAGATTCAAATATGTATCAGACAACATGTGGCCCCAGACGTCTCAGGGTAAAGCCCCATGTCTCCTCAGACACGTGCAGTCAGGGAAACGTTAGTCAGAGGAGGTGATTGCAGTAGGTGAATGAGGTAAAACGCACCATCTGGTTTCCTCATAATAAATGTTTGTAGTGAGCTTTCAGCCACCTGATCTCCCCTCGCTCCCACTGTTCCAGCTCGAACACAACACACACACACACACACACACACTCAGCACACCTAGCACGTCCTAAACTTGTTAGCATATTGTTTGGAAGGTGTTCACAGCCAACTTTGTCTCTTGAGGACTGAGTTTGAGAAATGCAAATAGGGAAGGAGTGTGTGCAGACTGCATTTATTAAGCATGTTCAGATTTAGACATCAGTTTGTGGACATCTGCTTAACATCAGGAAAATTTAAACCTAATTTTCAGCAAAAAAAAAAAAAAATTTCAAATCAAAGCAGTAAAAAATGCCCTTTTGTCTTTGGCATGATGGCACATGTGAATGAGATATTTTCCAGAGCAAGGCTCCGGTGGATCTCGTTTCATGCTGGCACATTCGCTGCATATTTATGTGAATGGGCCTTAGGAAATGCGCAGTCATTCAGCAGGAACTGACCGCAAACCAGCGGCATTTCCAAATAAAAGCATGATAGTGAATACAGCAAGGTGAAATTAGATGTAATTGAATCTGACCTACCCCTTGTGCACCCCAACCCCCGCAAGTACAATTACGGCTCAGCTGCCTCTTATAGGGAAAAGGGATTCCAAATGGAGTTTATTGGCACAGGGCTGCAGACCCACAGGGTAGACCGAGGTTGAAAATGTACCGACATTGGTTTTTCTGTGTTTGTTGTGTTTTTACGCATGGGCTGCAGCAGATCAGGGGTGCAGACCAGAGCACACAGTCCAAAAGTTCAGCTATGATACATTACATGTAATAAAACATTAATCCATTCTTTGCTTGGACAGTATGTCCATGTTTAGATTATCAGACCTCTGCCTGAGGCTATGAGGCTCCAGGCTTCATCAGTCGCTGTGAAGCACAACACACCCAATTCTCCAAACAAACCATGGTCTGGTTGTGCTGTGGGTAAAGCAGGCACCATAGGTTATGCCAAGGACGAAGGATGCACAGAACAAAACATGATATCTGTGGTTCTCCTGCACTGATTTATTTCTACTTTTTCAGGGATAAAAAAATGTACTCGACAGTGAATGGAAAAGTTATACATATTGAAATGTAGACAAAATTGAGTACAAAGCATGCAGTGCTATTCATTACCATTTATGTATATAGGATGTAATAATATCTACATATAATATAGTACATATTACAATCCTGCAGCTCACAGAGGCAGCACTGTTGTTAAACTGTCAAATAAAACATGTCTTTAATATGCATTCAGCAGCACCAAATATTACATTTCAAATTTGTATTTTAAAGCCAGTTTGAGCTACCAGGAGGAATAATAACATATTTCAATATGCTACATATAACATAGCCAGCAGTAAATCACCAAAGGTCTTATTGAGATGGTGCACATTGATTGGCCGGTCACCTCGTGGAGGCAGACTGCGACCTGCTGAGGTGGCGGGTCCTCACATTGCCACAGACATTTATTTGGAAAAACTAGTGACAAGTTCAAAATCAAAAACATTTTCTTTTTATGAATTATCAACTTTTGATAAATGATTAGGTTAGGTTCGACACGCAAGTAAAAGTGTCAGTGTAATGTGGCTGCTTATTCAAACTGAGCCCTTGACTTCTGCGACTGCAGTTCTTGTTGTGTATGTGTTTTTTTTTTCCCTACTTGTATAAGCTTTTTGTTACATGTCTGGATTTGGAGCATGCTCCCCCTATATTTGTGCTTTCTCTCTTGTATGTGTTTCATCCTCAGTAGTCAGATTATCTAAAGTACTGGATTTGGAGGTAAAGATTATCCTTAATTCCACACAACAACACCTGGAGGTTTATTACTACCTGATCGTCTGGCTGCCTGTGTTTCTGGACCCGTCTCAGCCATCAACTTGGTGCAGTCAGTGTTATTATAGGTAGGAATAAAGGCCAGAGCTACAAAATAAAAAGGTGTAATAAACCAGAATGATCCCTAAAAAAGAGGAAGACATTTTAAAATTTTTATCTCATATGGTGTCAGATGTTCATGTGTGATCAGTTTTCAGGATGTGGACCAGTCAAACCTACTGTCAGCGTTCACCAGTTGGTTGGTGCATGGGCAGGACGTCCAGTAGAAAGTTTTAAAACTCAAGTATGTGACTGCAAAACAACATTTGTTTGCCTTGGAGAAGCACCACCAAACACACATGCACCTCAGCTCCGCTTCCAAGTCAGATGTTATTCTCATGGACCACTGAGTTGTTTAGCAGATGGTCCTTAAATTTGCAGCAAAACACCTTACAGTTTACAGGTCTCGGTGCTAACTTTACCGCCGGGTCGAGCTGATGGGTTGCCAGCATGACTGTTCATATTATGGTATTAAGTCCATTTTTATGGCCAGTTAGCAAAAATCTGCAACCTGAGAGGGAAAGGTTTACAGCGTCATGAGACGAGCTGCCCACCCCCCCAAACAAAATGTGTTTGATGAATTCGCACTACGCTGACACTGATTGCTCATGTTCACACACCTCAGGCCTTTTGCAGCGTCAACTAGTCTCACTGTGAATATCACACTCGCAGTTTCACACTATTTCGTCGTGTAGCCACAGCTCTTATTCAGCACCAAGTGGACTCATTCTTCATCGCAGCTTTCATTAAGGACCTGGAGAGCTCCACATTCAATCTAAAAGGCAATCTACTGTTTGATCAGTCCATCTGATCTATTTAAGAAAACTTTTAGGAGACCTTTTTCCCCCCAAAAGCTGTTTAACTTGTTCTAAATGTTAGCATGAATGGTTGGATGGAGGAGTATCCATGGCTACCATGTGAGAATCCTCCACAGTCATGTTGACATACATACTAGCTAATCTATCTTCCACCTGTGCTGCCATCATTACGTAACCGAAGGTCAGTTGCTTGCACAGTCGACATGATCAGTACGAAACACTACCTGAAGGCCTTTTTCTGAGCTGAGCTTCAGGAGGTAAGGAAATTTTTTAGCAGATGTGCATTGGAAGTAGTGTTAGCTGCTAATGCTAGCACTACTCATATATCAGGGCTACTGTTCCTGTCTTTAACTTTACCATAAGCGCACATGTTGCCTTCTTAAATTTATTTAAAGAGCTTTGTCAAACAGGCGATGACAACACAGTGTCTTAGTTTTTGTGACTTTCCCAGGTTGACTAAAACATGAACACAAGTAATAAATAGTGACCAACAGCTAGTTCTGTCTTTGGTATGCACCCATCATACGGAAAACACTGCGACTGTGTCCCCAGATCAGCTCTGTTAACCCAGGAAATGCTCCATTTTTGGTGCACAAGCCCAAAAAAATATACCCCAAATAAAACAGTTGCTGTTACTGTCCAGCCCTTGTGATAACACTCATAACCCTGGTCTCCCTTGAAAGGTGCGCTAATGAGAGTTATTAAGATACATTTATTGTATAATGGCTGTTTACAGGAAACAACACTGAACCAAAATAGAACAGTGTATGTGGCCTTTGTTGCTCTGCTCCAGACATCTTGTGGGTATCGTAGCAATCTACCAAACCCACAGGGAGCACGCTCTTATGTTAACAGACCTGGGCTGCCTGCCAACAACAGCACGTTTCACAGGCATTTTCAGGAACCAAGCTAAGAATCAGAGTATTTTTTTTTCCCCGCTGGCTGCATTAGGGCAGAGGGAATAGTAGTTCAAATTGCAGTAGCTCATTTGCAAAAGGTCACGTATCGCCTTCATTTGTAATTAAGGACACTTGACTGACTGGGCTGAAGTGAACACAGTCCTGTGAGTCAACTCCTCTTAGTCAGGTTTAGTGAACCTCATCCTTTTTTAAATTTTTAATCATTTTTAAGTTGACAGAAACTCATTTTAGAAATGATTCAGTCTTGTCTTAGTAAAAAATAAGCTAAATATTTTCATCTAGTTTTAACTGACAAAAATACTTAGGGATGTTTGTTTTAGTCATCAGTAGATCAGTCGATAAAACAAAGTTGTGAACGTTTTAGTCAAGACCAAAAATGAGTATATCAGTCAAATGCAAATAGGAAACTTGTTGAAAATTGAAAGTTGTCATGTGACAGGGTTCAGAATATGCCGAGGGGCAGTGCATCCTAACTGATCCATAGTGTGTGATGATCCATAGAGTGGTCAAACACTTACAATGGAATTGATTTCAGGTTTGTAAGATATAGAGATATAGATAGAATATTCAGGTTTGGGACAGGGTAAAAAACAGATCCCAGTGCCCAGGTCATAGACATTCACTAAAAGCAGTAGCATTATTATAGGTTTTTAAATACGTCTGTCTCTTTTTTATGTGTTTGTTATGTGTTATGTGTTATGAGTGACATCAGTTCTCCTGCTGTTGTTGTACTGATGGAATTGGCCGCATGGAAATGTACATTAGACTGAATTTACCAATCTCAAACCCCCCAACCACACCCAACTACACTCATTTAGTGATCGATTTTTAGTTGCACTGCGTTTTCCTAAATGGAGACAATGAGGCACCGGCATTGAAGGGTTGCACTGTCATATTTCACCGAATATCATAGACATATCGTTCTTCATCAGTCTTATCTCAGCTGCTTAACCTGGAGGTTGCTCTTGGATTGGAGAGAGGAAGGAAAGGAACTTGGACACGTCTCACGCTGAGTTTATGATCTTGTGAAAACAAACAGTGAAGATTAATTGTGAGAGTGCACTTCCTGCTGAAGGTACAGTGCTGTAAGGTTCACCTCTATATTAAGGATGGTTTGATTGATTTTTTGCAAACAGTCTCATCCTTCCCTTTAAAAGGAACCTTTGGAGTGTGAATTTGAACGCGGACCCAAGAATCCTGCCTGAGATTCCTCCAGGAATGTGCTGTGATCCCACGCAGGGGCTGCTTCTTTGCTCCTTGTCGTCTTGTAAAGACGCTCAGGTCTGCAATAGTCTGCAAGAACCCTAGAAGCCCAAAGCAGTGGAATTTGGGATAAATTTGGGATGACGTGAAGAAGTGAGAAGTGGAAGGGGCTCTATCGAAACACTCGGGTTCCTCCGATATGTGACACTCCAGCAACTAACCCAACAGTGGCTGCAGATGGAAAGTTCTGGAGGACTCTTACAAAGTGAGTAGCGTTGTCAATCCATCACACTACAGTCTTGGAAAAGCCCCCTCTGGTGTGGTCCGCTACACACACAGCTCCTCCATCGATCTCTCTGGTTTCCCGGTCACAGGCGCTAAAGCAACCCATCTGAAAAGCTGAAAAAGTTGGCTCTTCTACTGGCGAGATCTGAGAAGCCCTGTCACAAGAGACTGAGGCTGCAGTCAAGTTAAGCTTTTCTCCAGAACTGGCCCAAAGCTCTCCCAAACTTCAACAGACACACTTATCAATCGCAGTCGCCATAAAAGCCCCCCCCCATCTAAGAATAGTTTGGTGTTCTCTCGGCAGCGAATCAGTCAGACTGTGGAGCTGGGAGCTGACTGAAGCCCTCCCTGCCATCAAACCCACTTCAAAAGATGGACCAACTGCCTGCCAGACTGGGGTCAGCTTTTAAAAAGGACCGTGGTGGGGAAGTCACGTAAACCAATCAGTCTCACGCTGATGACGGTAATAAGAACTGAGCATTTTCAATAAAAATATCTTGCACCCAGGCCTAGTATGCTAAAGCATGTGTCTGACAGATTCCTCTGCTCCTTGTTGTTACTGCTTTTCAAAACTATGCAGAAAAAATTCCAAAAGTGGGTGATGCAGAATAAATGCAGTTTTGTTACACTGCATACATTGTATTTAGTTATGCAATGTTTAAACATCTAAATATTATCCTCACAGCTATTTTTTTATTTGTGAATTTACATGATTAAATGATTTCACCTGTGATGTTTGAGGTTGATGTTTAACTTCAGCTCAAAGTGACAGTTCCAAACTGATATAATGAATAACATACACTATATTACCAAAAGTATTCGCTCACCCATTCAAATGATCAGAATCAGGTGTCCTAATCACTTGGCCTGGCCACAGGTGTATAAAATCAAGCACTCAGGCATGCAGACTGTGAAACAAGACATTTGTGAAAGAATGGGCCGCTCTCAGGAGCTCAGTGAATTCCAGCGTGGAACTGTCATGGGATGCCACCTGTGCAACAAATCCAGTCGTGAAATTTCCTCGCTCCTAAATATTCCACAGTCAACTGTCAGCTCTATTATAACAAAATGGAAGCGTTTGGGAACAACAGCAACTCAACCACGAAGTGGTAGGCCACGTAAAGTGACGGAGAGGGGTCAGCGGATGCTGAAGCGCATAGTGCAAAGAGGTCGCCGACTTTCTTCACAGTCAATTGCTACAGAGCTACAAACTTCATGTGACCTTCAGATTAGCCCAAGTACAGTACGCAGAGAGCTTCATGGAATGGGTTTCCATGGCCGAGCAGCTGCAGCCAAGCCACACATCACCAAGTGCAATTCAAAGCGTCGGATGCAATGGTGTAAAGCACGCCGCCACTGGCCTCTAGAGCAGTGGAGACGCGTTCTCTGGAGTGATGAATCACGCTTTTCCATCTGGCAATCTGATGGATGAGTTTGGGTTTGGAGGTTGCCAGGAGAACGGTACATTTCAGACTGCATTGTGCCGACTGTGAAATTTGGTGGAGGAGGAATTATGGTGTGGGGTTGTTTTTCAGGAGCTGGGCTTGGCGCCTTAGTTCCAGTGAAAGGAACTTTGGATGCTTCATGATACCAAAACATTTTGGACAATTCCATGCTCCCAACCTTGTGGGAACAGTTTGGAGCGGGCCCCTTCCTCTTCCAACATGACTGTGCACCAGTGCACAAGGCAAGGTCCATAAAGACATGGATGACAGAGTCTGGTGTGGATGAACTTGACTGGCCTGCACAGAGTCCTGATCTGAAACCGATAGAACACCTTTGGGATGAATTAGAGCAGAGACTGAGAGCCAGGCCTTCTCGACCAACATCAGTGTGTGACCTCACCAATGCGCTTTTGGAAGAATGGTCAAAAATTCCTATAAACACTCTCCTCAACCTTGTGGACAGTCTTCCCAGAAGAGTTGAAGCGACATCATATTGAACTCTATGGGTTAGGAATGGGATGGCACTTCAGTTCATAGTATGAGTCAAGGCAGGTGAGCGAATACTTTTGGTAATATAGTGTACATTTGAATTTGAAAAAATTATCTAATATTGGTTCAAAGAGAGAACAGTACCCACTATAATAAAGTCACAACAATCCTTTTATATTAAAGACCACTCCTGTATGTTTCATCCATAAGTATTAGCACATGTTATTAGCGCATCTTTAAAAAGTAGGTCTATAAAACGTTGTATAGTTTGTTAGTAATAACATCCCCACCACTTTAGAACAGTTGTGGTGTCTTGTATACCAATACAAGGTATTCCAATGCTTTCTTAATTTTCTTATAACTTGAAGAATGGCTTCTTAAAGAAGAGAGATGTTGAAAAGAGGGTATAGCCCAGCTAAAATTACCAAGAACTACTGAATTATTCTCTGCTAGTCAGTATAAACTCTAAAAAAACACTTCTTGACCGTGATGTTGATGGACACTACTGGTGGTTAATAGACAACCGTCAGGAAATTTTGTTTTTGTAACAGTTTATTTCCTGTCTGGTGTGCCGTCATACCAACTGCAGTAACACCATGCCCTGACAACTAATGTGTGCAGCTTGTGTGTTAGTGAGTTTGGACACAGTTGGTGACGCCCTGTTTATCCAGAATGCTGTGATCTGTGGGTGAGATGCCTGCGCGGCTCACTGATTAGTGGTGAGGTAATCTTATCTAGCTGGGGATCTGCAGTCAGCCTGTAGTTAGCAGGCCTCTTATCCATACAGGTCACAGGTCAAACCTTGGTTTGTGTGCGAAGGCAGATGATGACACCATGCGTCTGTGTATGATGACTTCAGCAGCTGTGAAATGAAAGTGCTGTGTGGAAGGCATTGGGGTTGGGGGGGCGGTGAGGGGTGGGGGGTGAGAGGAGGTGAGCGATGCCCTGCTGAAGGAGGAGGGCGGAGGCCAGTTGGTTTGCTCATCTAGCTGTTAACCAGCTGTTTGATGTCCCTAACATAAACAGGGTTATTTACAGTGTGGGAGGAGGTGACGGTTTGTCAGGCAAATGTGTGTTTTAGTCGTTTGGCACTCAGTGTTTACTCAGGGAAAGTTGACGGCGCACCACACTGTTTCCAGCAGCGGCGTTCCTCTCGTTCACACAGGGGGCTATCCAGCGCAGCCACGCTGCTCACGCTGCTGTTTGCCTTTGGCAGCTGAGACTGGATCCCCCGTCCGGGCTCTCTCAGTTACTTTGTGACAGGTGAGGATCTGTTTCTCTTCTGCTCTTTATGCATCCGTCCTGCCGAGCATTGTTTTGCAGCAGAGAAAAAGGCGCAGGGAAACTGCTGGGACTGTACAGCCCTCAGCGACACCATAGAGAATACTTTGAGTATATATCTACATGCCTGTGTGTCAAATGTGAATTGTTCTGGTGCCATTTCAGATTCTTGGCATGGAAATGGTCAACGGTCACATTTTAGCCTTCACGTACTTCTATCAGTTGAACCCTGTGTCTGGTCACAAACATATAACCAACCATTCATCACCAGATAATAAAATTCAGAGAAAAAGAGCGAGGCAAGAAAAGAAGCGAGCAGTCTTCATGTCGTGTCCACTCCTCTGACAGGTTGATCACCTGCTTTGGGCTTTAGTCATGACTGTGAAACAGCCAATCGAAGGCTGACTCAAGGGCCGGACATACGCCAACATGAACACGGACAGCAGCAAAAGTTTTAAGAGCCACTGGCTGCCCATTAATGTCCAAAACACAGCAGATTTGATGTATTGTTTCACATCATTCAAGGCCCCCCAGCTACTCCAAACACTCCATACAAAGAAGTGTTCAAGGTACAGTAGGACAGATGTGTTAGAGAACATTAGTGGACAGGTTGACAGATAAACAATGGCTGCAGGCGTAAAGAAACAAACCCTATGCAAATGTGTGTGGTACTTCATAGGTTTGAACCATCAAAATATGAGAGAACTCTACTATGACTCAGCTATTCTTAGTCTCATCCCACCCCCACCTGTCTTCATGAGACCCATGTGTCAGCAAGTTCTTGGAGTTCTGAGACCTCCATATGAGCATGGGGGGGGGAGTTCCTGTGTGTGGGCTGCAAAGTCTGTGCAGAAAGAGCAAATCTGGCATCCTGGGCCTCACATCACGGCCAACAGTAGCTGATATCAGGACAGGATGTCAGGGTGTTTGCTGGTTTTACTGAGGCTGTCTGATGCACCTTTCATTTCATCATTCATACAGGTATGAAAGAGAGAAAGAGAGCCTTCCTTTGCAGAATTTACACTGGGAGAAGCTCAAAATGAATATGTTTGTTACCCGAGGCCTAACTTAATTCACATTTCTGCCTTCATTGTAAGGACAGAGACGGCAATCTCTGTTTTTTCAAAGATTGGTGTTTTGTTTTTCGTATTGTAACTGGAGCCACCATCTTCCCCTAATCAAGTTATACCTTACATTGAGATAGTGTGGAAAGTGTTTAGTTTGGCAGTCCGGTGGATGGCCTGATTGCCATGAAATTTACTGTGCACGTTCATTGTCCCCCGAGGATGACTGTTCCTGATTTTCCTGACCTACTGACCTTTTTCTCCAGCATCAACATCGGGGTAAAATTTCCACATGTGCGCAAGAAATCCAAATCTAATTGGCAGACTGGGCTGGAATTCACTGAGCGCATTCGTGCTCCCACACGTCGAAACCTTTCCATTTTGGATGAGGCACGACGCAGTGAGCTTTCCCGTCGGGCTGTTAGGACCGACTTTACTTTGTAGCTTCAGAACAAAATCTACAGTATTTGACTGAATACAAATGTCTGGACTTGAAAAACTAAGAGTTTGCTGTGGCCGACAAGAGCAACACATGTCTGCAACAGTGCTCAAGCAAAGTTCTTGCAGACATCCAGAGTCTTCTTGTTTATCTGAGCCCATGTCATCAAACTTCAATCAAAACTCTGCAAACATAATTTAGAACTTAAAATGAATTCATTGCAACTGCGACTGTATCCCTCACCCTGACATGCACGCTCCCTAACCACCCTGCTTCTTTTATCTTTATGTCTTTTCAGACAGTCAGACACAGTGCCGCATTAATGTCACACCCCCGTCACTCAACGAGGGCCCTGCTCTGACCCCTGTGGGGCTTCAAATCAGTGACCCTGTAATAAAGCAAAACTGACCTGCTGCAGCCTCAAGCTTCCACTGAATTGTAAATGAGTTCAGTGTCTGCCCGTCACAGTTGACCCTCTTGTGCCTGTTCACGTGCGATGACATGGGTATCCCAGAGTACGAGGCCTGATGCCTGCCGTGGCGGGTCGGTCGCGCTCCAGCGGGTCAAAATGAACACCGCGGCTCGGCTGCCCACGGCGTCACGTCGCTGGTACCAGCTCGAGGTGTGTTTGCTCAGAGGTTCTACTCCTCTGATCTGAGCCACAGAGCCAAACAATGGCCTCCTGTTTCTCTTCTCTGGGTAACAATGGTATAGCAGATGGTTGATGTGAACTTATGTGGGCCCAGCGCTTATTTCTCTGAGCTTCCCCTGTCCGGAAACCCTGATGGTTTTTTCTTTATTATCACCCCAATAATAATGGGCAGCGATTGGGGATAGTTTTATTGGATTTTGTGGCAGGACTGAGGTCCATGTTTTGAAAGCTTTGATGTCTGCCATTCCTGGAAAGGCATGACCAGTTACCACCTCCAGGTCTTAATCACTTGCTCAGATACACATGGCAGCACACAAACGCACACAGAGACACAAGGTTTTTCATAGTTTTCAATAGTTTCAGTAGTTTTTAAATAGTGATGATTTAATGAGAAGGTTATATCCATTCATCAAACATTGTTTTCTTATTGTCAGAACATAAGTGTATCTTTATGACTTGTTTATTGTCTTTATCATGATGTTCCACCATAGAGAAGCCCCAGAATCAAACAGAATAATAGTGGTAAGGTAACTGTAAAACACTTTTCCATTGATTAGTAAGACAATACCTTTTATAATAAACACCCTGATCCCCAGCTGTAGCTTTAAATTAGTTTTCCTCCGTTGTTTAGGTTTAGAACCTGGGTGGTATGCAGAGGTGCACAGCTCCAGGTCTGCCTTTCCACATGACCTGCACAGTGCACACACACACACACACACACACACACACACATCGTGCAGTGGTACGGGGCAGCAAGATGTTTGCGGTGTCACATGTCAATGCACAGCCCACATGAGAACATTTCTGCTGCTCAACCCCTGTTCTGTCATCAGGCTCTGCTCCTTTCTGGATGGCAGACAGGTAGAAAACAAGGAAGGGCAGAAGGGCTCGCTGGTGAGGGGATGAAGGAATGCGAGAAGTGTCTTGTCAGTCATAACACCGCCAAGCCGGAGGTAAAATGTTGGTCCTGCGGCCAGGCCTGCTTTTCTCATTTGGGGTCTGCTCCGCAGGAAACCCGATCCCATGGAGTGATTGAGCTTTTCATTTTGTTTGTCTTTGCAGTGGACATGCCATCTCTCATCAGCCATCACTGTTTATTTTGTTAGTTTGGTTTGGTTTTTGGGAAGGAGACCGAGGCTCTCCACTGAGCACTGACCTAAAGCTTTACCACAGGAATTACAATACCCCCCTGTGTGGGTCAGCCCCTCATTTACTATACGCCCGCCAGCGATGTAGCCCTGTCATCCTGCAGAACAACACATAAACGTTGTGCCGTCCATGAGCACCTAAAGGTGACGTCATGCAACACAGGAGTAATGAACAGGCCGTGTGAATGTCACTTCATCTCCCCTCATCTGTACTGCATACACAGAAGCCAGAGTGTGGGCCTGATCATTACAAGCTTTAAACATACTGTACATGTCAGTATGTAGAGCTTTGTCAGCATGGATTACCCAATGGTGGTAATATCGATCCTCTGCTCTGAAAATGTCACAAAGTAATAATAAAAGGCATTCATTGGATGGCGGCAGAGAGTGGGGTCCATATGCAGAGTCCCGACTGTTTAAGCAGCACAGTCAGTCTGGTTCAGGTTAGTGAACTCTAAATAAATTCACTGTGTCTGAAGTCTGCATAAATGTTTTTTCTGCATTAAACCAGGCCGTGTCCCTAATCTCACCCAAGTGCCGTGAGAGTCCAAACAGAACCATACAAAGCTTAACCATGCTGTAGACACAATAAGTGGATTTTGGAACATCTGATTTTGCGAGATCAGATATTTTGGTGGCAAAAATACATCGTCTCTGAATATTTTACTGATACCTTTCAGCATCAGTGAATAAACAACATATTCTGATAATGTTCATAAAAAACGTAGTCCAATTACACTGACTTTTCCTACCTCTGCTGTTGCAGTTATTGGGATACAAACATAATTACAATAATATTAATAAGAGACAGGGCTGCACATGATCAGATTTCGTGTGATATATGATTATTCTAAACTTTGAACTGTCCAGTTGTTTGACATAAGCCCCAGCAGACACGGGTGTCTCACTGTGAATTAGGTGAAAACTGAAGCTGCTGCGTTTCCTGTTCCCATCCCCACCTTCTCTTTTCATTTATCTTTGCTCTGACATTACCGTATACGCAGTGTAAACAGGGCTTCACCCTACAGATGTATGTCCAGTCTAATTGTTTACACTGATGGTGCCTCTTGTGTAGCTTGATTCATTTGTTTTGGATGGGTGGGGGAGTCCAGCTGACTAATGTCTGCGATGACAGCTCCCCATCCTGAGCCTGGTCTTATGACATTCAAGTGTCCCAGCTAATGACAGCACATTGGGATATGATGAGTGAGGACGTCTGCTCCAGACACTGTGGCACAACCGTATGCATGAGCAGACTCAAGTGGAGGACTTAACTGGACTATCAAAGTGGCTCACATAGGATCTTCGGAATCCAGCCAAGTGCATGACAGAATGGGGCTTTTTCACTCAGTCCTTGTTTTCCTGTAAAAAAGGGACAAATGTGATCATGGGGGGGGACCACTGCTCTTAGATTCCAATCTTAGATTGGATAGATATAATTAATTTATTTGAGATCAGAACAAGGGACACTAAGATAACAGTGTATTTGAAGGGAGAGGATGAAGGAGCACAACAACAAGTTTTGGGACTCATAGGCAGCTGACAACATGTTTCTGGATCTTGAAAGCAGACAGGCAAAAAGAAGCCAGAAACTCACATGCTGGTGTTTACTCTTTACATCTAGACATCATGGACTCACACATGTGTTCAACAAGGACACATTTTTGGACAAGACAGTGTCTTTGCTGAAGTCAAACTGGACCAAGTTGTTGAGCTGTGGTGTAGTGTGTATGTGTTTTTATTTTTTATTCGGTTTATATATATATTTTTATATTTTTATTTATGCTGCTCTGCTCCAGTAGAATATGAGAGATATTCTTTCCCTGCCACTTCTTTCAGGAGAATCACATACATACACGTACACATTATTTAATTGGACAGACAGTCACATTGATCGGTGAAGGCTGAACATAAACCAAACATCAGCATATACATTAACATATACGTCATAGTCCAGTCTCTGTGCTTCAGAAACATGACTGACCTTGGATGGTTGCGGCGCAGGTGCACAGTGGACTGCTCACGCTTCACACATCTTGAAGAGGAGCTGGGCGTCGGACACATGTGCTGTTCTGTTTTTAGGCGTTGTGCATGCGTGCACACGTACGTGGCACTGACCGGTCAATGTGGACCCGTGTCACCACATGGATAATTGTGGACAGACGTGTTGATCTTTGGCTACTTTGACGCAGGGTTCTGTTTGATAGTTGTGCGTTCATGCTGCTGTAGAACTTCTGCAGTTTTCTCCAGGTTTGACTTTGATATGTTGGCAACAACACTGGCCTTCAGCTGCCCAGTGTTGTGGGCACTTTCCTCTCACTTTATAAGTTCAGGCCCACATCTAACCTTTTCTGTTCCCATATCAGAGGATTTAATGATACCACGCGGAAAAGGTCAGACATTTTTGGATTTTTTACTATATTTTCCTTCACTTCCTTCTTTACAGTTTGACCTTCTCTGATTGGTCCCCTCTCACACATGGGACTTGTGATGTGTATGTTTTGTTATTAGCTGAACAGATGAGAGCTATTGGATCGAGACCCTCTATTTTCACACTAAGAGCAGAGTGGAGCGTGACGCTGGACAAAAGCCAAACTCCGAGAGCACACATGGTAAAAGCATCGACCTTACCTCCACTTATTTCAGCCATCTCTCTCTCTCCCTCTCTCTCTCTGTCTGAGCTTCTGTTTTAATAGCTTGCATAGCGTAGGGTGCCGGCTACCTTTTCTTCTGCCTGCTAACTCAATTTGAGGAGGACTAGCCTTTTAAAGTCCTTGCAGCACCTCATTCTTAAACTTGGCAGAGGAGTGACTGATGAAGTCACACGGGGGGGACAGATTCCAGGCCTGCTGGTCTTCGGGGAGATCTGAGAGCAGGGTCCACACTGGGGAACCTGAGGAGCCCAAACCTCTCTGCTTATGGTTGTTTTAAGACCACAGGGCGTCAGGAAAGTAACTAATTGCTATTTAAAATTCGTGCCGTGATTACATCCTTCAGAAAATGATGATTTATGTCGGCGGCCCGCAATGAATAACACAATGAAAGAGACTCACATGAGATGAAAAATTCAAATTCTTATAGCTCATAATAGTAGCTTGTTGGAGGTGTGTTAAAAAACCCATTAAACTGTTTTATACCATCACTCACAGGGTCTGATAGAATGAGAAGAAACACCACACCACTTATTTGTGATAATCCCGATAATTCCAGTTTAATTGAATTTAGAGTTTATTTTTATAGTTTGTTCTTCGTCAGTTCTATCAGTTGCATGTATCTGGTAGAGATTATGTACTGGAGGTCAGTTTTTGACTTCAATCCAAATGAAAAAGAACCTCAGTTTAAAGACAGTCACAGTCTTTACAATCATCAGGACTAATGCTTGGGAATGGTCTCTGATGACACACTGAGAGTTTGGGTAGATGCAGAAAGAGGCTCAACCAGTGGTTCCCTGCCTTTTGCATGATGCACACCCACACAGTCCTGTCAATATCCAGTCCACTATGAATTAATCAGTAAAGCAAAGTCTCCCCTAGCCATCCTCATAACTAATTTGAATGATGGCCAAACTGTATTTCAGCTGTAATAAAGGGGACTTGTTCAGGCCTTGCTTTGAGTGGTGATGTATTTAATTGCTGCTTGATTCCCCTTTGTTTTTCTAAGTAGAACTGTTTTGGCAAGGCTTCACTGCTAATTGTGTTTCATGATGTGCAAACTTTGCAGCGATCTCAGAAGGCCCTCAGAAGGCCCCCATGAAAAACATGGATCTACGCACGTTAAGCATCAAAAGATAAGAGGAAGGGCAACTGTGCAACCTGCACACAATGCGGTTACTGTTGTCTTAACCCACACAAACACTCTGGTTTTACCTTGATGAATTTGTTGCTTTAACGTTTGCTGAGATGCCGTTTGTCTGGGCTAAGTAATGCACTCCAAGGTCATGCAGAGGTGGGGTTTCCCTCCCATGACGCCCACAGACGGCCGACAGGAAGAGAGCTCAGCCCATTAGAAGCTGCATTCAACACATAACTGAGGACACTGTCATCATGTGTTTGAGATTTCGAGGGTGGGATTCGGTGAAAGTCTGGAGATGAATCAAATTTTGGAAATGTGAGGAAAAACATTTCTAGGGTTTCTGTCACGTCCAGCACTTGAATGTGATATAAGTCAGCGGGGACGACAGATGATGGTGGAAATCAATTATAGCCGACGAAACACGGCAAAATCCATAAATCAAAAAATTTAAGTCTGGGAAAAGTATTGAATTGTGAAAGTGATACTTCAGGAGCCCTGCGTGGATTTGCAAATGAGTTCCTCAGGCGTGTTAGGTTGCAAGGAAATTTGCATTTAGGCTAACTATCTCCTGCCTTGCTCCAACACATAGCAACAGGCAACAGAAACTACACTAAACTACAATTAGCTAGCTTCACTTGCATGCTACAGCTGTCCCATTAGAAGATCGTCCTTTTGGAACAGCTTCTGCCTGTTAATCATCTCTCCACCCATCAAGCCCTTCACTCCAAATCCCACCTCAGACATCCACCCACTCCACCCACAGCTTCTGGGGAACGGCTCCAAAAGCCCACGGGATGCATTCGAACGGGCCTCGATGAGTTTAAAACTCCAAAGCAGATGAATTGCAACAGCCTCCCTCCCTGTTTCCACACACGCCTCTGTCTGTCTCCCAGAGCTTCCCATCACTCTGCCGCTTCCTTCAGCCGGTGGCATCGGGTGGAGGAAGTGCGAGCGGGATGACATATTGGCTTTCATGACGGGCCCGTAAACTTTTGAAGGTCATTTAACAGTGAAGGGGCCCCTCTTGGATTACAGTGTGGGAAGTGGGTCTATACTAGCCGAAGGCATTGAGAAAGAGCCATTTTCCAGTGGTTCTGCTGGTGCAATCCTTTACATCTTCCTTTTTTTCCCCACTGCGTTTCCTCACACATAATCACTCACTATTTAAAGAGAAAGGCTTTCTTATCCTCTTTGGCACGCCTTTTGCACTTTGCTTATTTGCTCACATGAATTGTCCATCGGCAGCCCATATTGTTTTCCTTTCTGCTTAAAGCTCAGCTTTCGCTGGAAATCGGCTAACTTTGGTCCGTTTCCTAAACCTCTGACCTCTCTTCTTGGAAAATCAGACCAGTTACTTTTCCTTCCACAGATCTTTTGTGTCCCTACTAATTCCTGCCCTAAGGTATAACAACAGTTCAGCGTGTTCAAAAGCAAAGCCTGAATAAACCCTCTCTGCGCCTGAATGGAACCCCACCATTAAGCCACTGAAAGAGGAACTGGGCCTTCAGGCCCATTAAAAGATCTGGTCTCGTTGCAAAAAGGCCCTGACTGTGCAGTTCCAGTGGTTCGCTGAATGAGCAAGTCAGGGGAATAACCTTGTGTCCCGGGGCACTGCTGTTTATCCTAATTTGTTAATGACAGACCCCGGGCTTAATTAGCTTCTCAGACTCTGGGCTTGTTTGTTTTTGTGTGTGTCAAGTGTTTGTCGCATGGGAACATGGAAGCACTGCAGTGTATTAAGTTGGTGAGGACATAGATACACGTGTCTTTCATCAGTCCAAAGCTTTTTCAATACTGGAGTTGCTTTAAAGCTGCACTCATGACGATTTCATATTGACAATTAAAAGAAAAAATTAGTGTGTGTGTGATATTGTGGTGGCCCACCACATATTAGTCAGTGTGCACAGGATTTATGACGCATGGCAAAAGGAGAGCATCACCGCAGAATGGCTAAGTCATCGTTTTATTTTGATTATGTTATTTTTGTAATCGTTGGAAGCAGCAACTGAAATTTAAATTCAATTAATGCCTCAACCCTACCCACTGTACGCTACCTGCCAAGCACCAAACAGACAGCTACAGAACCCTCAAAAGCCACCTAGTCTCCTGGTCAGGTTTTTATCAAAACTAAAAAGAGAGGGAACCTTTCTCTAATGAATGTCACTCTGTGTCTGTTGGATTTCTAATTACGCTGCTGTTTGTCACCAACTTTACGGGGTGATAAAATGTCGAACACTGTGTTCCCATCTTGTTCTGCTGACCCCAGGTGGCCAACATAATCTGTAAGACTCACATGTGTGGTTTAAGACCAGTGGAAGGGTGTGGTATGATGCATGTGCCTGAACCTCAGTCCCCCCCACTGCCATGGGCTGCATTAGGAAGCTGTCCAGACTTTTACTAGAAGCAGTGGAAGTATGTCAGCACCTGCCTCTTCCTCCTCCTGAGGAACATTTCAGAAAATGATCGTGGAGACCAAGAGCGGCTTTTTTCTGGCAAAGGCACAGTGTCGTCTTTGTGGTGATGTGCTGTAAGAGCCGCTGTGTGACTATTTAATCCCAGTCTCATCTTTTTCTTTTTTTCCTTTTATGTGTCATCTCAGGTCTGTTGGAAAACATTCCAGTGTCCTTATAATAAAAGTCATTCATTTTTCCCATTCTTCCCATTTCCCGGGTTGAAATGACATGGAACAGCCAGGGAGGCTGTAATGAAATCAGATGCTGTTTGTATAATGCAGCGAGATATTTGGCTTCTAATGGAGTTGATGAATTAGATGGCACGCAGAGCTTAAAGTGGCAATAAACAACGTTACTTTTAAAGTCTACACATGGAGATGTCATCACCACAGTTAGCGTGTTGTTCCTAACCTTAAAGCACGCTGGCTCCAGAGAGGCTATAGATGCAAAAATGCTGAGACCTTTTGGCCATGAACCACCCTCTTCAGAATAAATGACATGTAGGAAATTTGGCCGGGGGCGCGGGTTCGCCCTCTGTCTGACGGCCAAAGCAATATTACCCCTGCAGTTTCCAAGTGTCTCTTCAGCATCTTTTTGGTAGCAGCACGCTGCCTCTTTCTTCACGTTTGACATTTCCTCCTAGCATGACATCAGGTGAGTGCGGCGCCAAAGCAAATCACAGGCAGCTTTAAAACTATGACTTCATGTTTAACAAGGGAACAAAGCTCTACAGGCTCCTTGGGAATGGCTGAGCTGTCTTGTATATAGTTGATATGCTGAGGATGAGGATGAAGAATGGAAGCCTTTGTCCTAACTCCCTCTGCTTTAGCCGCCTGCTGCTCAGGACATTTCATCTTCTTTACCGGGCTCCTGTTTTCACTGGGCAGGCTTGAAACCAACAGGAGAAATGCTGTTTGATGAATTGTTTGTCTCGCTGAGTTTTCGTTTTTTTTGCGGGGGGCCCTGAACCTGCCATCAATGATGTTATGGTTTATTACAACCTCCGTGGACGAAGCGAAAGCAGATGAGGAGAGGTCAGTCAGATTTCATTCTTTCAGCACCTCACTCATCTTCCTCAGAAGGCTGTCTATCCGCATTTCTCTTTGGGAAGTTGAAGGGCCTCTATGTGTGAGGGTGGATGTTTGCAACAAATGGTGAGAAAGCATGAAAAAATTAGTTTTCCAGGTCTGAAGAAGAGGTGGAGGCGTTCTCCCTCCTGATGATGGAGAGAAGTGCAAAAGTTCACTCAGGCTTTATCCTTTGATAGAAACACACCCCTCAGTAAATCCCCTCCACTGTTTGCACAACTGCAACCGAAAACCCTTAAAGCGTGGAAGTGAATTTACATGGGGTCGGATTCTTTTCCCCTGAAAAATCTGCAAATCTGAATGTTTTCGGAGCTGGGCCGCGCCGGTGATTGGTCCTGCTCTGCTAATAACGCAAACAGACTTTTCACTTTCCTGTCACCGCATCTTTAAACTGCTCACATCAGGGTGAAATGAGTTGGGAATGAGTTGAGTTGTCGTACGCACCTCACACTACCTTTGTTATTCATCAAGCTACTTGTTTCTCCGAGCTGTCTGATTTACAATGAAAAATCTCACTAAATTCAAATTCCAACTGTGCTGCAGACCAGCACAGTTTCTGTCTGCACTGAGGCTTTATAAAAGATGAAACGTTCCCAGTTGGTACAGTGACAAAAAAAAACAACAAATAAAACATGTTACACTAATAAAGCTTGCTCTCAGTTCATAGCTTGGTAACTCAGACACAAAACCCCATTGTTTGTTGCAATAAAGAAACGGGTAGATCATTGTTCATTGTGCAACCTGAGCGGTATCAGTCCGCCTCAAACTGTCCAACAACTATTAAGACACACAAAAGGCCCATAATTCTTTAAGAGAGATTGGGGAAGCAGCTGGATACAGTCAGGTGGAGGCTCTAATAGCACGGGTTTCGCCCCCACCCTCGACTTGTTGTGGACATTCAAAACATTGTATAAACTAGGGCTGCGTGATTCATTGATTCTAATTTGGCTTTGGCCTCCAACGATCACAAATACAACTTAACTGAGATAAAACCGTTAGTTCTAAGCGGTCTGTTTTGTAGCGATGCTCTCATTTTGCAACGTGTCACTTAGCTGCATGCAAAAAGCAAAAAGGGCCAACACAATATCCACGCTGTTTGCCACACATTGAGTTAGATTAGGGTTTTTTTAACAGCAATCCTAGTTCATTCATCTCTTTCCATATGTGATTCATGTGCATGGCTTCACGTGAGTTCCACGCATCCTGCCAGCATTCGTCTCAACAGTCTTTTCTCAGGCCTCGAAGCAGGCCACAGGGACGCCCCTGTGGACGACGAAACGCTCACCACCCCATCGCGTTTAAAACCGGCCAGACGAGCTGATGCATCTTTCATTCATCTCCCAGCGTCGTCTGGAAGGTGGAGGGGGCTGGACGGGCAGCTCGCTGCTGTGTTTACAAGGGCAACTGGAGAAGTGGGGAATCTGTGAGAGCGGGGGGGCTGTTTAGTTTTTGGATCAGGATATTCTCAGAAATTCCACAGGTTTATTCCTGGATCCACATGCTGGGCCATAGATAGTCTCAAGGTGGCGGCGCACCTGCCCCCCCCGGCCAGTTCACTCGTTGTAGCATAAAAGGTCAAGTAAGCTGAGAATGAAGAGGACAGTGCCACGACTGATTGCAGGGCTGGAATGGTTGCGGATGCAGAGGTGAAAGCCATTACAGTGCAGTGTTCTCGTACAACATTTGATCACCTCGACTCCCTGGCACACTCTCTGTTTACTGTTTATTAATGCTGGTGCGGCAGAGCGCGCCAGACGTTTGGTTGTGTAATTGCTTTAAATACATGCAGGAGCCAGTGTTGAGTTAATGACTGACTCCAATCGGAGCAGGAAAAGGGGGGGGGACTTTGCATGTTGGCACGCAACATAGATCTCCATTTCCGGCCGCATCCAAGCAGCGGCCTTACATAAGCAGAAAGGACAGGTGTTAGCAATAGTTAGACAGCATTAAGCCCGGCAGAGGAGGAGGCTTGGAATACATGGTATCAATGTAGTCAAGCGAATTCCACCTCAGTGAGTGCGTGTGTGTGAGTGTAAGGTTTGTTTCATGTTGTGCCTACTGGTTGTTGCACATAAAGCTGTTGCTTCAGCGGCCCCTCGTCAGGCGCCAGCCCGCACGCTATATTTGAACCCCCCTTCCCCCTAAGGCCTCCCAAAGTGCCTTTGGATCAAGGTGCTTTACAGTACGTCCCCTGGGCGAGCGGCTCCGGCCCAACAGGATGTGATGGCAGGCCCAGAATGCAACAGGAATCTTGCCTCCATGTTCGCTGCCCACTCTCCACCACCCCCTCGCATGCAGAAGAGGTTTAGGCTTACCCTTTAGGGAGCAGAGCGCCACTGTAGAAATGACTGGAACAGCCATGCCTCCCTGTAAGTAAGCCTTCACCACGCAGACCACTTCTCACAGCGGAAACCTCAGAAATTATGAGATTGTGGGTGATTTGGTGCGCAACGGGTAAAGTAGCGCTTGATGGTTCCAATCCTACATGTCAGCGCTGGTGGTAATGGCAGCTGCACTTAAGTAAGATGTACGTCCGAAATACTTTTTACAAAGAGCCAATGTCATAGAAATCTGCACGCTACAATTTTATACTTATACTTTATGCTTAATTTTATAAACTTTATACTCATGTGCGAGTGAACCTTCTGTTGCAGTCATAGCACTAAGCACAGGTTTTCCTCAGGGGGGGCACAGGAGTGTTGGGGGGAGTTGGGGGTTTGGAGAGGGAGACATGAGGCAAAGATAGACTGAAGTGAAAGGGACAGGTGCATATACTGGTGTTCTAAAAACAACAGGAAGTTAGTTATTGCAGTTTGCCCCCATGATTTGTCACTGGCTATGACACACAGCTCACGGAGGCAATTAAGGTACTTCACACCCAATGCATTTACATGAATATCATACTCTTTCTCAGAATCAGAGGTCAGTCAATCTGAGGCACATATTTTATATATACGTAATTTTAAAAAGGTAGGTGAGAAGGAAAGGCCACTGAAATAAATTGATTCTCTGGGAAACCTGAGCATCCACAACAAATAAAGACAGATTGTCATAGAAAATGAAAATCATTCAGAGCTGTGAGGACTCTGTCCCCCAAATCAGTTTTCATGGCAATCTGCCCAGTAGGTCCAGGTGGTTGCTAAGAAGATAAGGTGAGCTAAGATGCTGCTGTATTAACCCACAGCAGCTCAGTTACACAGTAATAAAGAAAAGGCAAGACTTCAAGAATAATCAAAAAGAACAACACAAAATCTTTGCGACAGGTGGCAGGATCTTGAATAGAACAACAATCACACGCACTGTCTGTCCCTTTATTAACTACAAACTAAACTTTTCAACTCTCTGTATGATTTTTGCCGAGTTGCTTTGACATTTGTTTGCTCCCAGGTCTGCTGAGAACAGCACTTACCCAGTCAGCGAACAAGATAAAGTGACTCCTCAGATTACAGGAAGAGCTGCAACTCAAAAGAGAGAGGAAAAGAGAGACTGATGTCCAGGCCCACAGGGGTGAAATTTGTCAACCTGACCGCTTCGCCGGTCGCACAAAACTGGCTGTTTTTGCTGGTGTCAGGGCTCAGGGCTGCAGAAGCGATCAAACGCTCTGCACTCCCAGTCTCTTTTATTCAATCGTGCATGCTGAGCCGCTCTTTAAACTGTGCCTTCTCCTCTGTTTCAGGAAATTGATGTAAAATTTATGGCACATCTTTTGCCTATTACTTTTGGGAAGACCTTAAAATGCTGAATCCCGACTTCATTCTTATTCCTAGCAATACCGTTGCGTATTGAAACTGTCCATAAAATTCCCGTCTCCTTCCCTTGAACCGTCTCTTGTCCCCGTTCCAAGTGCTTTTCTTTTCGTGCGAGCGCAGAGTGGACAAATTGAGCTGACAGCGGGCTTCCAGGCTGGAACGGACCTGTCTGAGGAGCAGACAGAATAGACATCCAGGGAAGATAAAGCAGAGGATTTGATTTGACATTTCACAGAAGAGATTTGTCGTCAGTGATTTTCCCCACCTAGCCGTGATTGACATAACAACATCTTTAGTGACCCCTATCTGGATGCAGCAGTAATTGATTGTGTCGGATGACTCTCGGCTCTCTTATTGTACCTGTGAAAAGGTCAGGGGGCAGCATACTGTTTGGTTTTTTGGAGTTTCTTTGGTGAAAGGTCGATTTTACAGCACTGAGCGTGCGTCATGGGCCGAGCCGGGCTGTCTCTGCCTCCCATATGTTTTTGATGAACATTTGTGAGCTGGGTACAATCTAAACTACCAAATGGGGTAGAGTTTTTGATGGGTTTCCCTGTCTAGAGATTCCAATCCCAAAGTAGCCACTCAATAAATTGCCATTTGAGTATTTTATAGAAGATTTCACATGGTCTAAGGGCTCCACCAAAAGTGAAACCAATACTATTTCTGCACATAATGTAGTTTACGATATTACTATGATATTCATGCAAATAGCTGTAAAATGTTCCCTTTTCTTTGGGATTTCATGGTTAGGGTAGAAGAGCCTCTTAAACTGCATTTAGACACCAAAAAGCAGAATTGCTCATTCATTTATTAATCTCAAAGTAGTCACATTTTAAAGCATAGTTGAAAGTAGCGAGTCCACCAGCTGCCACATCATCTAAAATACTAGGAGAACATGAAATCAGAGTCCTCAATATAGGAGCTACAGCAGAAACCAGTAATGAAGGTCACAGGCAGGCTTTGCTGTGTTTAAATAGATCAAAATAAAATAATGATGCAAGTTGGTTTGCTTCTCCAGCATCGAGAGTAGCTGCTCAAGTGCCTCAGAATAAAAGACTTAAAATGCAGACACGGAAAAAGTGAAGAGAGAAAACAGGAAATGATGAAAAGCAACATTCACTCATCAAGGGATTCTTTCTCTCTGCGGGTGTGTTTAGACTAACAGCAGCCAGGCCCCTTGCTCTTCTGCAAAAGCCATGTAGATTTCATTGGCCAATCAAATCTTAATTTGCAACATTACCTCGTGCTTCCTCATGACTAAAGCGATGCTGAGATTTCAACTGGTGGGTTTAACTGGAGGATGAATGGAGCATAAATAAGAACTTCTGTTTCATCATTTTCTTCTTGAAGCTGTGTGTGTCATTAAAGCGCTACTCTATAACTTAAATGAGCCGCTCAACTATTATGTGTGCGCCAGTAAGTTGGCATCATGACAAAATAACTGCCCAATAGAAGCTGAGTACGTAGACTAAAGTGTGCAATGTGGTTTTAAATGAAAAAAGGTTGAGTGCCACTGACTTACACTTAAACTCTGAAACTCACCACAGAGACATACCGATAAAGGGATGAAAAAACAAACATGCATAGAGATAATTAAAGACTGATGGTTTCTATAAACAATACTAAATCATTACATCCACAATGATTCAATAAATCCAGTTTCAAGAAATATGAGCAGCAGACCCAGTCAAAGTGATGTATCAGTTGAACCCAAGTTCATGCTGGGAGCTGGAACCACATTTGAATGAAAAAAGGTTTGGTTGTTTGCACCAAGTGTTTTGCATTAATTTGGACTGGGCGTGGTGGAAATTCTTCAGGTCACGATGCTGCTCCACTTTTTCCCCCCTGCTTTGGCTGCACACGATGATGTCTCATGTGGGATCTTCTGTTGCGTCGTCTTTCCTTTGGTCAGATTCAGTGGTAGCAAAACCCTTATCCAGCGCTGCCACAGTAGTCGCCCAGGCCGTCCCCGCCGGACCACACAGATGCACGATCATTTAGGCTCCTGACGCTGATTCTTTGATTTACGCTCGGACGACTGAATATGACGTGTCTTTGAAACTAGCCAGACCGTGGCTGGGGAGCGTCTTAGTGTCTCGTTGATGTTTGAGGAAATAGGTTAAACACATCCGTGAGTCATGCCCTGGCAATGAAACGTAATGTTTGATGAAGAAGAGGTGCTGTTTAGAGCGTACGCGTCTGCTTTCCTCTCCCCCACAAAAAAAAAGAAATCCATTTGACTGGATTAGCAGTCCAGACCAGCAGGGGCAGAAGAGGCTAACATTTGTCCCAGGTTAATCATGAACCATTCACACGCAGGACAAGGCACTTTACAGAGTCAGGGCAAAGCTAACAGTTATACAGGGTTTCCAACTGTTTGTGCAATACATGTTATTATAAGCTATGATTGTTAATGTTTGTCTCTTTGTCTCTTTCTCTTCGTCTTACAGGACCTCCAGTAAGTAGACCAGTGCCTTGGGTGACCTGCATGTGGTAACGTAACGTGCATTTATTTTTGTATTTTGGTGTGAAGGATCTGATTTGCCATGTATGGATACAGTGGTAGTCTGTGCATTGATCTGTTATAGACTCATCCAAGTTGTACCCAGCCCCTCACCTACTGAGGGCAGCGAAAAGCTTCAGCCCCATGCCACTCTGCACAGAACAAGCCAATCACGTGTCTTGTTGAATGCATCCAAACAGTTGCCATTAATCGTTTTCTTTAAATGAAAAACCCCCTGAATCCCGTGCCTCAATGGCACAAGGTTTTGGGAGGACGGCTTCAAGCATCTGGACAATATGAGTTTGACTTTTGTGCAGCCGTGACAGTTTTAAGATCACCTCTGCCAAATATCCCGCCCTGGAAAATTTGAGGGATAGTTCCTACAAAAGGAGGTTCGAAGGTACATGAGGTCAGACAACGAGGCTGATTTTCCACTCACATACACGTCCATCTCCACAGGATCTGAGCCTTTTAAACTCCAAGACACAGTCCCATTCCACATGTCTCTGATGTCATGCTTGACACACATTATGCCAAACCCAAGCCTTAGGTAAAGCGCAGTATTTTAGCTTTCATTTAAAAAGATACCAAGAATTTTAAATTTAAAACTGATTTTCATCTGAAATTCTTTTGTGGTGAGCTCAGCTTCTAAAATGCTTCCTGTGCAATGCAGAGAAGAAAGGGGAGATTAATACAAAAGAGCTGCTGATCATACCTCAGTGAGTCCCACTAAGTATACAACAAATAAACAGAAATAGTAAAATACAGATCTTTTAAATTTTATGTCAGATCTTGTCAAATTCCCAGTAATGTTGTCTTCATATCAGTTTTTTTTCCTATGGAGATTTTTGCAAAAGAACAAAAAGTTATGTATTTAGCAGGTCTTCAGACAGTATGCAACAGTTGGGCTCACTGACAGACGGGTCCAGATGCCAAAGAAGCATAAAGGCTAGGGTCCTGCTTTGGGCATTACAATGATTTCACAGACTATTCAGTTGGACAGACGCACGCTACTCTGACTTGGGTGTTTTTTTGTTGTAAACTCCCATAAGACATCGCCTAGGCTATTTCATGGACAGTGAATGGATGAGTTTAAGCTAAGTCAACAGCAAGAACAGATTCAATGTAGCTTTTATGGATCTACTTCACCTTGATTGACCACAGAGCAGGCAGAATGTTTTTTATGCAGCTACTGCATATATACAGTGAATACTCTGAAATTACACTACTATAAAACTATATCAACACAGTCAATGGTCAGCACTGTCACAAGTGGTCAACAGCACAAATCCTTGTGTGAAGGTTCACCCAAAAAACACTGTAAACTTGACCTGATCTTATCCTCTTCTGTTTTATTACATTATACATACATACATTATTATTTTTATTACAGATAAATTAGTAATTACAAATTGTGCATATGAAATTACTATAAAATATATTTAATTGACGTGAACCAACCTTGTTAGTGAAACTCACCAATTAGGAATGTAATGAATTCTGGTATCTTTCTGATCAACAAAGATAATTTTGTCAAGCACACATCCATACCATAAGAAGAGATTTGTGGGAAGTAACAGTAAAGAAACATTACTATGACTAAATTTATGGCTACTCTATATTTCAGTATTTAAGTGACCATCCCTGCTTAGCACTACACAAAATGCAGGGTCACAGTCCAGCCAGGCCCATCACAGGTCTAATATTCCTTAAATAGGTTCCTTTGTAAAACATAACAGGTCACATCACAGGTTCTCGGCGCTGTCGGCCCTTGCGTGGGTGTTGTGTAGGTGACGCACATCACTTTTAGGTAATCAGAGATGATAGGAAACACCCTCTGACTCTGATTGAGCTGAACAGCTTACCAACAGGGGTTCTTCACCAGCTGTCAGCCTGAAGCTCGAACACACAATTTATGTCATTCATTTGAAACAAACATTCAATGGAGTTCCACAAAACTGAGGATTATTTGCTAATGTTTTGCTTTTTGTGAGGGTATGTGTGTGTTCAAGTTCAGCTGAAGGGTAATGCCAGTCAGCTTCTGGGCGAAATAACACCAATAAGAGTGGAGTGAATCAAACGTCTCTGCTATACATCCCAGCTCACTTCTCACTGAGCAGAGAAGTTCCCAGGAGGCCGTATATCCCACGCACGATGGCCAAATATACCCTTCTCCCACCACCACCACCCCCACCCCCCTGCCTTCCCATTCATTCGGCAGCACTTTGCCAAATGGGAGCCACATGTTGGAGGGTTACTGTGTAATTCAAGTGAAAGGTTCCTTCCGGCAGTGGGCGACCTTTGCCCCACAGCAGACAGCCCCCAGAGACCCAGTAGCTAATGGGCAGACACCTATATGTGCAGTTATGTTCACACTCGTCACCTGGCCACGCACCTCCATGCACTGCCCTCTGACTGCAGCCTTACTGCTCGTCTGACCAGCCAAACGCTACGAGTACATGCAAGAGGGCAGAGTGTCAAACGAAGACCCAGCAATGGGACAAACAAGCTAGAAAATTGTGATTTTGATTCATAAAAACAGTGTTTAATTGCAAGTGTCATTAAAGAGGATTAACATCCTTCACTAATTCCCTGTTACAAAAGATCAAAGTGCATTGATTTCTTATCAGATAAACGCGAGACTGCACTTTGCTGCAGAAAACTATTATCTGCCCCTGTGTTTGCAACACACTACAGCAGCAAAGGCCAATATGCCACGCATACAATGCAAATGAGTGTCAACGATATTGATGTGGGGGCGTTTTGCTGATCCTTATATAGAAAGCAGGCCTGCGTGATCACTCCATTATTTCTTTACAGCAGAATCATTTCCAAATAATCCAACTGAATATCCTTCAAAAGAAATACCAGTGCAAATCGCTCCTATAAACCACTTTCACATGTGCAGTCTCCTTACTTACCATGATCAATATATTTTAAGAAGGAACCCCTGAATTTTGAGAGCATGATTCCTCCAAAATTCTTGCTCTGTTATATTCAAAGCCAGATCATTTCAGTCGCTTAGGAATGAAGCAGTCTCCTGAGCCTCAGTTATAACACATCAGGGACAAGCTTTATTGGCACCTTCCTCAACAGTTCATATATTTTTTCGAATGGCTGGCCCCTGCTCAGACGAAATTTTGCTGCACCTAAGTGCTGTCCGAGGCAGTGGTCTAATTCAATTCAAGTTACAATGCACCATCAAACCACTCTGCAATTATTATTATAACACATTTACTATATTCAACCATTAAAACCAGTAAACAAAAGCTCAGATTAATACTTCATGTTCCTTCCATCCAGGATTACTGACGTGAGAAGAACTTCCTCTCTCCTGCTGCTGGCCAGCAATCACCCACGCACATACACACACACACACACACACACACGCGTGCACACACACACACCCTCTTTCTCTCTGTCTGGGAAGTGCGTCACTCTCGCTGGACTCCTCATGGAGGAATATTGATGACATGCAGGCATTCAAGAGCAGGCAGTTATCATTATCCTCAGTGCAGAGTCAATGCCTCAGCAGCTTTTTGGAAAATGTCAAGAGTTCCTGTTTTGACTTCCAACTAATTATCATTCCATCCTTTACTTAAGTGCTGCTCACACAAGAGGCCCTGATTTGTGTTCCGCTGGCTTAATGAAAACAAAACACACTTGGCTTTTGACAGTGTGCTCCTTCTTGGTCTCAGACCTTTGACATTACTGAAGACCATTAGTTTCTAGCTCCTTGTGCTTTGTTTTTGACGGAAGCCACCATGCTAATGCGCTGTCATATCCGCATTGGCAATGTATTCAAGTAGGTTAGGAGGTTTAAATGAGGTTTTTTAGGCGGAAACAAAAGACTTTCAGCATGTGTTTTACCAAAACCTTTGCATGAGTCTTCGTGGTGAAATGAAGAAACTGTTTATTCTTTTGTGTTCAGTAAAGAGAAAATCTTGTGTTATGTTAAAATCTGATTCACTGAATGCCTTTTTGATCAGAATTTAGAGAGGCATGTTACCGCATCAGCATTGTTCTTTGTGTGTGCTGTCACTGACCTGAAAAGGCCAAAATAAAACATAAATAATAGCAGGGATGTCACGGTACCAAGTCAGTGCTGAAATTCTGAACACGTGACAATGCTTTTTCTTCTTTTCTTGCCGGTAAATTAGGTGTTACATGTACTGGTGATCTGATTCTTTTAGGACTGATTAAGTCAGCATGATAACAGTACAGGCGTTCTACTCTTATGTCAGATGCACTGGGAAGAAGAAGTAACAGTATCAGCAACACATGAAATGGGGGTGGAAAATGCAGGTGTATCAGGATCACTGCAACTTGTGGAGAAAAAAACTGGCAAGAGTCATACATGTATCATCAGGATCATGAGTGACAAGTCATAGACAATAAAAGACCGTCACTGAGAAAATGAAACAAAGAGACAAAATGCCTGAAACTATCAAAAAAGATTCAGTGCTATTAAGTTTCAGTTTTTAGTTTCATTTGTGTGCATCAAATGAATGAAACATTATCAGCATTGCAAACTGACAGACTCGCTGCAGCACATGTATGTTCCACACACACAACGTTCACAAAGGCTAACGTTGTCTTGTTCAGGCTACTGCAGTGACAGCTCATAATGTCAGATTAGGTTACACTTTTAGTAGGCTACCGTTCAGTATGTCCAAATATGATGTTTTGGTTTTTTTTAAGAATTTGCACTCTGTCATCATTTTACTGCATTTTAACTACTGCTTGCATACTGACTATATGGCCGGGGTTGTGTGTTAGCAGATAGTCTATAGCAGCCTGTGTTGTTTTCTACTTTCTGCCATTCTTTGCAATTTGGTATAGAAAATAGTGAAATTTCAGTGGTATTGGTACCGACTACCATATTTATGGTATGGTGACATCCCTACAAGGTAGTAACGACCTGGGGTCTCTCCCGTTCATTTTATTCTGGCCTGGGGCAGTATAGGTATCTTTCATCATGTGGACTTTATCTGTAAATTCACTCTTTCCTTTTTATACCAATTTTCTCTCACCCCTTTTTCAGGGTCCTCCTGGACGAGCCGGCTTTCCGGTAACTCTCTTTAACTAGTGTTTTTGTGTGTCCTCATATACAGTATTTGAAAATGTGATCACTGCAGTATTGATCTCTCTGCCTGTTCTCTACTGAATAGTTTGTTGTCTTGAATAGGATTTTCGCATGAGTTCACCGATCATAGGAATAGTGAAATTAAATATATGCCTCTGTTGTTGTCAGATGCTTACTGAACAACTCTGACCCAAACAAAGTGAATATATCCGACTAATGTTGCTTTATTAAATTTGTTTTGGAGGAAACATAATTGTAGCTTTAATCAGAGTGAGGTTTTGGCAACTTTTGAAAGAACAAGAACATTAACTATGTCTTACAGATGATAGATGGAAGTCATAAGAATTACTTGGTCTTACTTGACCCAGTTATAACCATTAACCTATTCCAGCTAATGTTATTTACTGAAGCTTTTAGCTATATATTTCAGTGTAAAATTAGCAAGGCTGTTTTTGTGCCATCTAGTATATATTATAGGAAAAGTTATCATCACACATTATAACACAAGTAGGTAACTTTTAAAGAAAGTAATGGCACAGTCTTTCCATTATTCAACAAATGAAAAATTTAATTCCTAAGCAACCACGGTTAAATTGAACACACTCAGTGACTAACATTGCTAACGTTAAATTGTTGCTTGTGGCTCCATTCCACTCTCATTCAGGGTACTTACATACGTCTTCTAACGGTGTTAGGGATTAGCGGCTCATGGCAGCATAGCTGTTTTCAACATCATGGGGTCTGAAAGAGTGAGGTACATATGGCCCATGATGCTAATCTTTGTTTGGGCCCCTAGCGCGTTGATCTGTCTTGAGATCTTGAGGTCTAGAGTTTCAAAGTAGCTTCCCTCACACTTTCTTTAAAGCAACCACACTCATCTTGATGTTACATGATAATTAATTCAAATAATTCCAATAATTTCATAGGTTCATTTTGGGACGTGCAACTTGTTTTATTTTTTCTTTTTGGGACAGCCCCATCCCATCATCATTAAATCAAAAAGAGACCAAGGCCTGAAAGTTTGTGTCATGCAGTGTGTCATATCATATCACATAATACATCTAATGATTTGACTCTTCTGAATTCTTTGTAGTGAGATGTACATTACACATTTTGCACATCAGTTTGGGTCTTCCTTTGCACCCTAGAACTCTGGATCTTCCCTTTTTGTCACACATTGCCTGTGTGAGGTGTCCCTGGTTTGGGATGGGAGCCATATAAAATAAGATATTCCTTCATAGTCCCAAGTGGGGAAATTTGCAATATAGAACCTCATTCTCATATCCTGTCACTGGTTCACCCTTTCTTCCTGGCATTTTTAAATTTACACATACTGTATGCAGTTTGGGATTTGATGGAATAAAGACACGTGCTCAATTCTCACCACTCCACTGTCAGCATAATCTCATCTGTATCCAACATTTCACCGCTGCTGCATCTTGAATCTTGAATCTCTCAAATGAACAACAAGGCAGTGGTATCATTTCTTTGACCTGATGTTGGTGCAATACACAGCAGTTAGTGATTCCAACAAGTTTCCACTTCCGTTGTGCTGATTGTATATGGATACTGCTGCAAGGAAAAGAACCTCAGTGGTTTTCTTTTAGCCTCTTTAGAAACAGGATGAGCACCTACGTAGCTGCCCGACCTGGTGTCATGCCATTTGACTGCAGCATGCAGCTCAGTATCGCCAACATTTTTCCCAGAAGACACACAGCCAGGTACCAGACATGTGATTACAGAGAACACCATACCTAGATAGTGGAGGCCTTTCTGGGACAACACAGACATCAGTGGGGCTGAGCTAAGCCATTTGTCAAAGAACAACATCAGTAATGCTTCTGGCCAGCCCCTACATCTGGAAGCTATCCCGGTATAAAACTTCAGAATTGTGTGGATGGCCATCTGATCCAGCAAGGACCGGTATTTTGTAACCTAACTTTCTTGGTGTACTAGGGTGTACTTGATTCTACTCTTGCCCTTAAATCACACCATCTGTTCATCCCTACCGCACGGCTTACTCATCGCAAGTTGTTTCAGCTTGGTGAACGTGTGATTTTCGATAGGCCAAGTCTTGTGTGGCTTATTGTAGTCAGCCATATGTCTTGTGAGCTGCTGACTGCTTACCCTTATCCCTTGCTGAAATGGAGAAAAATTTTGTTGGCTTACCAGTGTACAAGTACCATCACATCTGCAACTTGTGCAATGCGGCTACCATGACTTCGAAATACGCAGGTGGCTGGAAGACCAAAGGACAACATGTGGACAATAACTGTTCTTGTAAGGTTTTAGGCAGAATTTAGTGATTTGTGATCTTTTAAATCCTTTTCCTCAGTTGAACTCCTCCTCACCATCACTGCTATATATCTTACTGTCCTCACTGTCAGGGGAGATTCACCTAACATGAAGAGCCTGCTCTTTTCTTCCATAGAACTACCTTCACCAATTTTTCTGTTCAATTGTATTTAAAGAAATAATTACATTTTAAAAACTGTGAGCACAAATATATTTCAAGCTTATACTGTACACAGATAAGCCTACATATGAGACATTGTCAGCAAAGACATCCTTGAAAAGTACCCCTTAATGCACAACGTTGCCCCAAGGTAACGATAAGGAAAACTGAATTCCTCTTTCTTTAAAAAATAGCCTAAAATCTCCTGGACACCTTCATACACATATTCTTATATATAGTTAATTTAATTTTAAATAAGATTACTTAAGCAAATAACTTTATCTTTTCCTCATATCATGTCTTCCTATGACCATGGATCATGGACCATGGATGACTATGTCTTATTGGATTGGTTCTTAGATATTCTTTTTGACTCTTTTTGACCATTCTGGTAGGTTGCAACCATTCAAAGACGCATTTACTGAAGACGGGGCTTTACAAAACTTTGCAGTGGAGGAGTTTTGGGAAATTAAGGTGAATGAATGCATCATTATCTTGAAATTAACACTTGTGGCAACACATTACATAGGTTCTTGGAGCAGGTTTACACAACTGAAACACTCTGTCAATTGGAAAAGGTTGTGGTTTTGTTTAAATATTCAAAAAGGCTCGATGTACTGTTTACAGGCAGTGGCACAAATAGTTTTTATATATGTTCAATAAATTTTCCCTCATTATGTAGATAAAAATGTAACTTAGGCAGGATTATGTTTCCTGGCAAACAAATTTTCAACTGCAAATTAGTTGTGCATTAGTGCACACTCAGTACGCATCCTCAAGTATGCCCTCAATACATTTAATGTGGAATTAAAATTAATTCAACTATCAGATTCTATTCTATTCCTGTGATCACAACAGCAGTTGCAGAGATGTCAGTACAGCAGTGGAATTAAGTGCTTATTGCTTTAAAACATTAACAGTATCTCTTCAAAACAACACAACCTCTTGGTTGTTGTAACTTAAATTGCGTCTTCATGTCTGAATTGGTTGAATGCAATGCTTGCAAATCTGCTTTTGTTTCATCATCTCTAACCCTCTTTTCTTTGCAGTCTAACAGTCTCTTGCTCTTTCTGCTGACCGAGCCGCCTCAACATGTCAAAACCTCAGGGTTCCTATAATGAAAACAGGTGGCCATCTAGTGTCTGACCTTTCTCTGGTGTTGCCAGTTACAAACAGCAAAGCGCTGACACTTTGTGTCTAAGTGCGGATGAAATTCTTTGTGGTGATCTGTGATGGATAACATCCGTCAAGCAGCGGGAAATGAAGTCACTGATTGATGGTGGGGGATGTGGTTTTCTGAAAGAGGACCTGTAAGAACTTAGAGAGCAGTGTTTTCCATGAAGATGGTTTTGTCATAATGTGACATTGTAGGTCTCAATGAACCAAAGGAGGTAGACCCCACCGATATGATGGATGGATCATGAACACTTTGTTCCCGCTTTGCCTTGCACGCACACACAACTTATATTTCTCCACACACAGCTAGACAAAGCTCACAGTGTGCACTGCTTCTATAATTCGTACTTACCCCTTGGCTAGACACATGCAATTTAAGAATGGATAATTCACTCATAATTCATAAAACCTAACATGAGATCTTGCGCGGTGATCTCATGGGTGTCTATTTCACAAGTAGCACTTATACTGGAGGGGAGCAGAGGCTGGTGTGACAGTGGTCAGCTGTGTGTCTGTGTGAGAGTGTGTGCGCTTGGTATTATTAATGCTGTGTGGACCTTGATCTGTTTGCACAGTCACATTATGAGGACCAGTCTTAGTGAATAAAGAGCAAGTCCACATCATGTAGATCATGAGCTTTTAGGGTGAAGAGATGTTGAAGTTAGGGTAAAGTTTAATGTTAGGCAAGTACTAGTTATGGCTAAAGGTTGAGTAACTTTCCAGAAAGTGTATATAAGTAAATGCAATGTCATGGAGGCATGATTGTGTGTGTGTGTGTGTGTGTGTGTGTGTGTGTGTGTGTGTTTGGCCTGAATCTAGGGTCCAGCTGAGCCTCATTAACACTGTAAATACACCTCAGACACCTTGACATTCCTCTGCTAAGGACCTGCATTAATCCTTTTGACTGTAATGTGTTTGTCAGCTCAAGGCTTAGTGTGAGTGTGTGTGGTGAGACACCAGTGAATGTGAAACCACCGAGGCCCTAATAACTCTGAAAACCACACGAGAGTGACAGGCGCTACACGGGAAAGGTGAACAGCCAAAACAACCAACCTCACCTTTTTCTTCATAGAAACATGCCCAGGACACAGAGCGGGAGGAATAATGCAGGAGCGGTCAGGTTTCTCTCTGTGTGGAAGTGAATGAGGATTTACAAATCACTCAATTGGACTCATGGCTATAAAACCCCACTTCAGTGAAGGTTGTATTTTGTGGTTACAGCAAATAATCACGTTCGCCCCGAGCGCTGGATTAAAACCATTTTTGGTGGTGCCATTCCCCCCAAGGTCTTGGTTTAAATCAGAAACTTGGACAGGGCTTCAAAGAAGCCAGCTGTAGCCTGATAGTATTTAAGTGCTTTAAAAATATGCCACACACTAATGACAGAGATACCAGCAAATCTGATCCACCGGGACTTAAAACAGCTGAATCCATGTCCCGACTCAGCCTGCACACACAAGAAGGTAGAGGTGGTAAAGTGTGATTTAAATGTGTAAGACACCATACCTTCATTTGGCATAATTTGATGGGTATATTGCTTTATTCACCAACAAGAACCATTCCAACATCTGATCAGATAAATACAGGACTCACTGGACATGTATTGGACTTTTCTGGAAGTATTGCTGAATTCCTCCCCAACATTTGGACCAAATCAGTTCCTGAAGGGAAGCTGTACATCTTTTCCAAGAAAGACTGTTGAGCAAATTTTCGTCATTGGCCCTGGCTTTGACAGTCAATGATGTGGGTTGCCATCATGCCACATCAGAGACAGACAGTCATAATAGTCATAAGAGCTGAGCCCCATGGTTTTGTGGTGCAGTAGTGCAGTGGCTTCATGTAAAGTGTCAAATCCAACTCTTTCTAGGGAGTGTCTTTACAAAATAGTGCCTAGAATTATCTTTATATCTGATAAATGTATGTGTGGCCAGCATTTCAACAGAAGTAACCCATTCATTGTTTTTATATTCTTTTATCTTTGCATATGTTTAGTTTTATCATTCATTTGTGCAATCCACCTTTGAATGATGCAGATGACAAAAGCCAGTGTCACATAATGTTGTTTAAAGTTACTTTTATTTGTAAAGCAAATGTGATTTATTTACAATCTGTGAAACTAATGATACCCTTTAATTCAGATGGGATTGACAAACGTCAGGAACAGAGGAGCACATGACAGACAGACATGCAGTGACTTGATGAATCTTTCTCGCCACCAGTTGGCTTGTGCTGCCCCCAGTGGTCGATATGTGCAATACCATTTTAGCAGAACTTGGATCTGCATTATTTAGAAGCAGCAAATAAAAGGAGCTTCAGATGTCAGTCACTACACCAGGATTAACAGAGCTCTCCTGAAAGCACTCGTGCAGTGTGTGAAAGGTATTCATTCACACTTGTGATAACTATATGTAGTGTGAGAAGGCAGAAGTGTAGCACAGGAGTAAAAGCCTTGTTTTATTCAAAATGTCTAATTAACAACTGAGTTCAGGATATTGCAGATTCATTTTACTGAGCAGTGAATACTTAGGATCTTCAAAGAAGTCTCCAAAATTCTGTATTGCAGTTTACTACTGAACATCTGAAAGGTGTGTAGTATATTGTGAGTTAATTTTTCACTTTGTTAAGTGGGTGAAGGTCTATTCACAAGCTGCTCAGTCCAACACTGTGTCTCCAAAGAGTCATTTTTATAGATGAGAGCTCTAGCGCAGGTGAACATTATGACTTACCTGCAGCTACTACTGGCCTTGTCCCTGCCTGCAGAGGGTGATACTTAAAGTTATTGTGACACAGCTTGGGTTTAGGGCCCTCTGAAGTAGTGTAAAAATTATGCAGGGTGGATAAGTGTTAATACAGCTATGAAGCAGGAAACTTAAACTGGACACATGTCAGAGTAGATTTTTTGCTGTGGCCACCAACCACTTGCCTCAAGGGATATAAGGAATATTTGAGGTTGACTTTGATATTGTCTCAGATCTGTTGGGAGTCTTGGGTTGAGCATGGCTACATAAATGTAGTTTTTCTTTCTATCACAGTATCGTGAAATGCTTGTCTCTAGTCTTAACATTAGGCATGGCATTGTGGCAACTGACTAAGCCCTCTCAACGCAAATCATTTTCTACTTTAAATGGATACCACGGCATTGGGACTTTTACAGACTGTATTTGCACCACTTCTCCAGTAGTAGACCCATCAAGGTCAGTGATCAATTGCCGTTGAAGCACTGTCAATGATGTACCATTTGAATTAGATTTAAATTACATTTAGCTTAATGTTACATGTAGTCCATGTAAATGACAGAGGCCGTAAGTCTAAATGCCAGGGTATCCCTTTAACAGTTCACTTGAGTCTCTGGTCTAACTACCTTAATGACCCCTGTTTCTTCTGAATTTGCACTGGTCAATAGGGTGACAAAGGAAGTATGGGAATTCCTGGGAGAATGGTGAGTGACTTGGATTTGTAAAGCAAGCACACTGTAGTAGTGTTATCATATCAGCTGTAAGGAAAGCAGTGACTAAAGACAAAGGTTGCTATTTTTAGAACTAAAACTTATGTAATGTATATTGTAAATGCGCACCTATGGTACACCCACACCGAATATTTCACTTATTTTCCCTGGTTAGACCACTTCCTAAGGTTCCTTAACTCTTCCATTAGCTGAGTTGCTCCTGTTAGGATTGGCCAAACTTGACCTTTATCTCTCTAATTACATCAAAGCATCCTGTGACCTCATGTACACTCAGTTTTACTCACCCTTGGTTTATCAGAGATCTAACCAAAATAATTGAAAAGGTGTAGATGTTGGGGTCATTTGACTGAATGTATCATTGATGATAATGTAACATTGTGGTGGAAACCTAGTAATTCTTTATTTTAGGTATTACTACTCAAATGTGAAGTACAACTTACCACTAGTGCAGATACTCTGATGGTATGTTTGTTCAGTCTTGTTTCTGCCAACACCCACTGCCTCACCATACTGTTTGATCTGTACAGAGATAAAAAAAAGGCTTTCCTGAAGCTAGTTTACTACTCTTTTAATTTGCAGACCGTGAATTACACTGTGATGTCAGGAAATATCTAATTAACATTTCATAAAGTAAATGCACTTACTAATTACAGCATTAGCAATCACAAATAATAACGGGATTGTACCTTAACTGTAACCGTAATCTAGTTTCACCATACATTCCCTGATTTCTCTCTGTTTTACTGTGGTATTACTTACTGCCATTGCTATGCAGTTAACAACATGCAATTTCTAGGGATATCACACAATCCATTTTGTTAGTCTGGAACATTTCATTTGGATATAGCCAAATATATGAGCCCTGGTCTTGGTGGATAATATTTAACACATATTTTTTAGTCATATGACATGCTGGTCTCCATGCAGGCCTTTCCTAAGGAATTTTCACATCATGAAAACAAGCCAGAGTGCTCAGTTACGAGACTGAGGTTTGAACGTTTGAATGCCAAGAGCAACTGAGGCTGTTAGGAACAGATATCCTATACTTACATTCATGCCATGAAGGCCTCTGAAACAGCACTTAGAATGCAGGCACTGTGAATTAGAAGCATTAGAATCAAATCAGTGTAAAGTAAGACATATTTAATTACCTCAAATGGTAATCAAAGGTTTACATCACTGACATGGATTGATTCTGATTCTGATTGATATTAGTGATCTGACACATTTGTCTAATTTTCCACCTAAACTCAAGAGTTTCCCTCAGTGAAGTAACATGTTTAACGCTCAGTCAGATTTGTTGTATCACAGTGTCTAATAAAATAGTCAGTCTCAGATTACATGGAGTTCTTTACCACACAGCAATCCCTAATGTCTCCCTGTGCTTTAAAAGAATGTGGCTGTGCAAAATCCCATCACATCTCTTCTAAAGGCAAAACTCTCCCCATGAACTCGGTGTCTTTGCCTGACATGTAATACTGCGAGGAATCACACCACTTGGCATAACAACTGGAATAGGAACTGAGCTGAAAACACACAAAGTGATGTGGGAATCATGAAAAAAGCAGCAAAAAAAAGCCTGAACGTTGAATTATGTGTCTCGAAAAGTTGGCTGAACAGTTGGAAACAGAAAGGATGTTTCAGACACTGTTTGATGATCTGACAAGCACTTTGTATGAAACGCACTGAGGCCCTTTAGCTCCCACTTAGCTCCACTTAACTTAGCTCCCCTTAGCTCTGTCACCATCCCACCCCCTCCCCATCACCAGTCCTGGAGGATGCTGCATGCCCTGAAACCGTCTCCATGACTCTAACCCTGGTTCCTCTCTCTCTTGTGTCTCTCCCCTCCCTTCACACCTTCTTGCATGCTACTGTGTCTGCTGTGACTGATCCCAGGGCTTAAAAGGACAAGCAGGGGAGAAGGTAAGTTTAGGAGCATGTGCTTAGGCAATTTAGCAGTGAAAGACAAACTGCATCTTTGTCCTATAATTTTTCTGGCTTTGATTTGGACTCTTTTGTTCCTTTGGTCACCTGGGGTCAATCCAGTCTGCTTGCATCAGTGCAGGAAGGATGAGTCGTAGAAAAACTAGGAAATATTAATAGGCTTGTCATTTGAGACATTGCTAAGATGTAGCTTAGTGGGTGGTGGGTTTGGTGGCTCGAAGTGCAGAGCTGCATTGTGTGTACAGGTAGATTTATATTGAGGAGTCATGTCTGTATTTTTCAACAGCATCAGGATCACATTATGTAAATGGTTTCCCACCCAGGTTAGATTACCTGAACTCTTTACACTTTGAAACACAATAGTAACTATTTGTCACATGAGCATCTCAGAGTTCTAATTTAAGACTCCCCAAAGAAACTGGAGAGACATTTATAGAGGCCAGAGCACGGGGAGATTCTCAAAGAGATCGCAGAATGAAAGGAGTTATACGTCAAGAGAAATAACAATGTTCCTGGTTTGTCGCGCAACAGTTAAATCTTAGCTCCCTGTCATGTTGAAGTTACCCTAAATATGAGCTGCCAGCTGGGAGAGAAAAGATTAATACGGGCCTCAAGGTGGAAATTACATGTGAAGCAAATTTTTTACTGTCGTCTCCAACATCTCCCACTCGACTTCATGAACTGCAAAAGTATGTCGATGGAGATGGTAAAAGTTGTGGTAAATCGGCCAATGTCAGCAGTGCAGGGATATAAAAATCAAAATGATCACTTTTATTCACATCAATGTAATGGACTCTATCCACAGAAACTGTGATGGCTGCTGCTTTTTTTTTTGTTGAAGGGGAATTTTCAGTTCAGAAGTGGAAATCAACTCAACCCTCACAAGATGTGGGGGTTATATCGACTTAAATACATGGCTGCTTACAAGCAAAACTCAAATTAGTCTTTGTGGACATCAAAACAGAGCTTAAAAGAATAATAAGTATTGTGCATGCAGTTCATAAGCTGGCCAATAACATCACTCTAGTGGGATGATAATATCACTCTGTGTTGACAGCCATAACAAGATGTTGTATCCTCACTGTACAACACTGCTCCAAGGTGGGCAAACAATAGGATAAATGAATGATGTGATGCAGCTTTAATTAGATGCCTTTCGTTTGACCTCAACAACCCCAGAAGTAACTGGGTCTGTTGCATCACCTGTATCGGAGCCAGAAACAGCAGATTTATAGATTTGTTCTCATCAAATCCAACTTGATTTGTTATGCAGTGTGTAGTGCAACAAAAAGTGAAACATACGGCACATTCTTGACTGTCACACTGCAGTGATGAGTGGGTTTGTTAGCCGAGCACTAGGGGAGAAGAAATCGTAACCCGACCACCAAGACCATGAAGAATGGAGGGGGTGGATTTTTTGGATGGCTCTACAGATACACGTCCAAAATAATCTATCATCTTCTGTTTAATTTCCGAGCAGGGGACATACTCTCAATGAGCACATTATTAGGAACACCATACTAACACTGGGTAGTTCCTCTCTTTGCTCTCAGAACAGCCTCACTTATTTGTGGCATAGATTCTCCAACAGGTTGGAAACTTTCCTCTGAGGTTCTGCTCCACGTTGACGTGATTGCGTCATCATCACATCATTTCTGCAGATTTGTCAGCTGCACACTCATGCTGCCAGTCTCCTGTTCTGCTGGATTCACATCTGAAGTTCACTGAACTCACTGTCATGAGACCACTTGTGCTTTGTGAAAAGGAGCATGATCTTGGTGGAAGTAGCCATTAGAAGATGGTAAACTGTGGTCAGTAACTATATCAGCAATCATTATCAGCAATTATATTCCCCACATCATTACACCAGCAGCAGCAGCAGCAGGTTGGGTCCATTGCTTCATAATGTGGACACCAAATTGTGACCCGACCATCTGCAGCCTCAGCAGAAATCCAGATTCATCAGACCAGGCTTCGTCCAACTGTTCAGTGTTGGTGACTCTGTGTCCACTGCAGCCTCAGGTTTCTCTTCTTGGCTGACAGGAGTGAAACCTGACGTGGTCTCCTGCTGCTGTAGCACATAACCCTCCACTTCATGGCTGGATGTGCAGTTCATTCTGAGAGGCTTCTCTGCTCACCGCAGTTGTAAAGAGTGGTTATCTGAGTTACTGTCGAGTTTCTGCCAGCTCCATTCTCATCTAACCTCTCTCATCAACAACATGTCTCTGCCCACAGAACTGTTGCTCACTGGATGTTTTGTGATTTTGCTGTAAAACCTTGAGAGGCTGTTGTATGTATGAACTCCAGGAGATCAGTAGTTTCAGAAATACTCAAATACATGAATAGTCAATACATCACTAAGCTTATCTCACCGGCTACTTCAAATGAGCAGGTAGAGCAACTTTGCTGTGAAACTTTGTGTTACCAGAGCTTTACATTTCAATATACACCCACCATGGTTATCTGAGAGGTTGCACTTACTGTCCATGTTAGAATTAGACACAGTTTACATACATGCTAGTGGACTGATCTACCCCTAACATAGCTATCTACCTTCAGAGGAATGCATCAATGTGCTCAATTTCACTGATGTCTGGAGGGGACTAAGAAAGCAACTGGGACCCCCTCTGTATCTGCTCTTTTAGTGATGTTTTGTTCCTGTCTCCCTCTCTGTCCGTAGGGCGCACCAGGCGAGCCCGGTCTGTCCATCATCGGACCAAGAGGCCCTCCTGTAAGTGTCTTCACCTGTTCCGACACCTTATAAACCTCTTATCTTCAATTACTGCTGCCTGACAAACTTTTTTTTAGTAGCTACCATTTTAGTAGACCTCTGCTCTTTCCTAACTTTTGGGGGTACTGGGAGTGTACTGCAATTCAAGGCTGGGTGAATGTACCATGGATGATAGAATAACAGTTTCTCACAGACTGTGTGAAAACAGTGGCATTATTCAGGCAGACTGGAACTGTGATTTGGCCATATATTGGATCATTAGTCATGCTTGTTTTATCAGGAAGCAAAGGGAGAAACTTCATCCTGGTCCAACTGTAGTCATTTTTAGTTATCCAGGCACCAGGCCTTAATGAGTCCTCTTATTATAACCCAAATAGTTGGGAGGACAAATGAGTTAGTGTTTCTTTTTATTCTCTGTCTTTAGTTTTTGGGAGGAGAGCATATCCTCGCACACTGCATAATATAAAAAAATAAGGTGGCATAACAAAGAGTCTAGCCATCTTAAGTGGAGTGCACATCTGTTTTTCTAATTGATGGTTATTAAAGTCCATACCTGTGTGTGTGCCCACGCTTCCTGGATGGTAATAGGCATCTCTAATGAATAACAGGCTGTGGAGGAAGCTCTGCATGGTAGGTGTAGGTGCTTAACTTAGACAGCCAGTCAGTCAGAAGCACTCAGAAGCTGGTTGAACACAGCAGGTGAAACTGACATGAGAGACTGCAGTTGTGACCTTAGATGGAACAAGGAAGTGAATTCAACAGAAGGGTGAGGAGAACAAGAGGAAATGACTGCTTGGGCCAGCTAAGTGCCTTGACTTCTTAGCCACATTGTGATGGGGTCATTGGGTTGGCTAAATCAGTGAAAAGAAATTTTCCACTGAGAGAAAGGTTTTCAAATTCAAAGCTTGACTATGGGCTGCAAATAAGTCATTATGAAGAGATATGTCTGATGCATTATAGCACAGGGACAATGATTTCTTTAAAAGATACAAGAGACTGTTTTAAGGGTAATAACGCTGGTTTGCAGTGCAAACTACATTCCCATGTCAGAAGTACAGCACACTTATTATTTTTTTGCTTCTCTCTAGGGACAACCTGGAACTAGAGGATTTCCAGGCTTTCCAGTAAGTCTTGAAAACGCTGTCTGTCAGGTTGATTCTGTGAATGATGCTTTGATAATGTGTGAAAATGCTGGAGATTCTAGGATTCTAAACAGCAAAGCATACAATACACAAAATAATGATTGGTTACCAAGGACCGTGTTGTAGCTAATTTAACTTCACCTCGTTAATACATAGTGAACTGGTAGATTTTTATAGTGAGAGTAGATTGTATAGATAGTTGATTGTATGTAGCTAAACTCGTTACTATATCTATGAGCTCCTGTGTGACAGACTTGTCATGAGTTGGGGAAAAGCTTTCTCCAGGCCCATGACATATACAACGACACTCCTGAAACAGGGCTAAGTGCGACCTGAATTTCACTTTACTGGCAACATTATTTCTGCCTCTGACACCACCTCTGCATTTTTACATTAATTGTTATTTATTCCTGCAGTGTTTACAAACACCTGGTTATCCAGCGCATGAGGTCTGCTCTTGCTGCAGCAATTTGTGATGCAGTTGCAAAGCTCCACTCTAACATCTCCTTTTTCTTCTTTTAACCCAGGGTCCAATTGGGTTGGATGGAAAGCCTGTGAGTTCCTATCAGAAAGTCAAATGACTGGGTGCTATTTCAGTATCCAGATCCCAGCTACCTGTGAAGATAATAAGCTTAATTAAGCTAAGAGGGATGATGGTCATTATTGCAATACATTTTCTATTAGTGTCAGTGGTGTTATTATAGGGTAGGGTAGGTTAAATATTCTATGCTTATTTCTAAGAGTTTTGATTTAGTTATTTTATCATGTGCACTCACTGTTTTAATGTTTACACAGGGACAGAACGGACCGAAGGGAGACATGGTAAGCTCACCTTGAATTTCTCATAAACACAGTTACACTACTATTGTACTATTATACTATATATAAGTACTACTATAAGTACTATTGGGCATGCTGCATGACATTTAAACCAAGCTAAAGCAAATTTAAAATAATTGTTTTGCCTTTCAGGTCACTTTAGATGCCTCTTTAAGTCAATGTGTGTTAAATCAAAAACCTGTGCCAAAATGACAGTTTTGACTGACTGCGTTGCTGCTGTCTTTCAGGGTCAGCGCGGTCCTAAAGGACAGCCAGTAAGTTCCTGAGATCTGAAATCTGAAATGTTGACCTGACAATTTTTCAGGCTACTGTCTAACCACCTCACGTGTTTTGCTTTCTAGGGGGAACCTGGACCCAAAGGGGAGAAGGTGAGTCCTTGTTTGCAGTAGTTTCACAGATTGGCACAGAGTGGTGGAAAACACATGCAGATCCTTTACTTAAAGGACTATTAAAACAGGCATTCCAGCAAATTAGCATCACACTCCATAATGTTTAGGGACTCACAAGAAAGAAAATGTGAAAGAGCAGATTCAAAATTGAAACAGCAGAGGTGAAGATGTCCTGACTTTTAGTCCCTAGTATCCTCAAGGTTAAAAAAGGGATCCTGAATTTCCCATAATACAATGTGGTAGCTCCTTTTGTTAATCATTCCCTGCCTGACAGTCACCCAAGTCTTTCAAACAACATTGCCTCAAAACACTGACTTTCTGAAATGTATTTGATGAAAAAAACCCTAATAACATCACTGTGACATCACCATGATATTTTCTCAGACTTGGTTTGGCTCCACTTGAGCCACAGAAGACATTCAACTGTTTTCAAAGGCCGGACTGCACTCATCATAACTGATCCTCACATGACATCTGCAGACCTAACCTCTAATGTAGCACGTTAGAACCACTTAGTGTAAAACTGTGTGAAAATCCTCCTCTATTTGTTGTATTCTTTTTTTTTTATGATTGAACTTCTTTCTGTTATTTCCAGGGTGTATGTGGAGACTACACACACCGGGTAAGAAGGCATTTTTGTGGAAGTCATTCTTTCTTGCTAATACTTCATCATCAACGATTTGGGTGCACCCACTGCATTGCAATGTAAATATTATTATAACAAAGAAGAAGGCTCAAACTGAATCTATACTTTTTTGTTTTGTGATGTCAAGACAGGACAGAATAGAAAAAAGGTACGTTGGAATGAGTTGGACAGACAAATGGCCGGTAGCACGGTGATGATTAGCACATGCGGAGCTCTGCAGTTCTCAGTTTGGCGAGCTGAGAAAAAAACAGGGCAATTACCGGCAGCTTGCTAAAGCACACAGTCTGACATGATAAGAGCCTGTGTGTGGGGGTGCCAAGAATGAGAGTCTCCTGTGTAAAGGGGGATTTTTCAGATAGCTAAGTCCATTTCCAGCGTAATTCAACCTTTAAGTTATTAAACCGCTCCTGCTGAAGTTTTGGGGCCAGTGCGATGCATGTTGAAATGCTATTATGAGTTGTTATCCATAATGCATCATGTTGTGATACAATCTCTGGACACCAAATGCTTCAGGCCAGATAAATTTTAGACCAGGGAGTTTTAGAGGAAGAAGGACCCAAGGAGAATTTGGGGTGTGATGTTTTTAGCCTGGAGGAAAGCCAAGCTCCTTAAAAGCTGTATGCCTGGTGAGTTTGTTTTTCATACACTTCTCTCAGCTCCCACCCACCCTGCAGCAGCTTGTACGGGAGATCCATTCCCGGTGTCTGCTCAAACTCCACGCCTCAATCATATAGTGAAACCCTGGGGGGTAGAAGGGGGTTACTGTGGTGGTGAAGGTAAAATGATTTAGTTTGCCTTTCAAGACAAAGCCATCAAGAAAGGCAACGTTTCTTATGTTTCTATGTAACTGTGTGTTTCAGCAGCAGCCCCATCGTTTCAGGAACTGTCCAGTGTTTTGGGAAAATACTTATTTGCTTTCTTCCTGAGAGTGAGATGAGAGGATTGATATCAATCTCATATATGTGCAGCGGGCACAGAGCTGGAGCCAGTATGTGATCAGCCTATGTCTAAGGGTAGTGACTGGGAGAAGTGGCAACAGTTTGTTGACTATTACACTATTACACTATTACATTTCTCTCAATAATGAAGGTTTGTTCAGTAATACCACCAGTAACTACAAATCACATATTCTTTCACGAACAATTCTGTTCATGGAAAAGCTACATTAAAACAGTACATCATGCAATAAGGAGTAGGTATTTTGCTGCTCTGCACATAACTAGCTAGTTGTCCTCCCCTCTTTCCAGTGGGAATTCTGACTCCAGCTCTGTATTTAATACATATACATGAGTTTGATATCTGATATTGATATTTGAGCTATTCCTTGAAACTTCACAAGAAGACGCGAGTCACCTTTTGTGTGGGGTATTATTACGGCGTGTCACCACCATTGCCAGCACTGACTGAAACGACCGCTTCCTTGGTGTATAGGACCTCTTTGTGCAGGATCTCCCGTTGAAAACCCTGGCTGCCTTGCGCTCCAGTCAGGCTCTGATGTTGAAGGTTTGTGGGTGCCTCCCAACACCCTGACAAGATAACCCTCAGCTGTGGTGTCACCAAGTCGCGCCGCAAAGAGAGCCAGTGCCCCAGAGCCAAGGCTCTCCTCAACTCTCTGCTCTCCACCCAAAAGACGAAAACAAAATGTGGGGACAAGGTTGTCTCTTTTTCAAATGACTTCTCCATAAAATATAAAAATAAATATATAACTAATTAAACAAAAAATGCAATGGTCTGAAAAGTGTAGCACAGACTAAAAAACTGAATCTACCCTTTTTATGATACAACTTATTTGAGGTTAAAAAAAAATTAAAAATTTTAATTTCAATTTCTTAAAAAAACACACCAAAGGGAAATAAAATTCCTGTTTAATTTAATGGTTTTACTTTTACTTTCACTTCACTTCTATGCTTTTCAACCTGTGTCCAGTTTTGTGGTGGACAGCTGGAAATGTTGGGGGACAAAGCAGCACCCTTGCCTACTTTTGCTACATTTATACCCATACTTATATAACTTATAACATGCTGTATATATTTCCATAGAAATAGCACTTTTGTTATTTTTCAGCTGATCTACTTAAACAATAGTGTGGCTGATCACACAGTGAAGAGGACTGTGTTCTGAGTCTGATTTGAAGGTAGAAAAATGTATATTTCAGGAATTAAGTGAAGTTATTCTTTATTCTAAGGATTCTGCCTGGTTGAAAGCAAAAATTGTGGAAATATGTACGCTATGTAAAAAGTAGGCAAGTTGCTTGCAGCTGGTTCTACTTGGTGTCAGTGGGGAACTATATCGCTGGATCTTACCTTCACTGCCCTCTCCTAAACTTTGTACCTGATTATGCTGGTCATCTCAACAGAAGCGGCGTATTGTACAGCCCTGTGTTGGACAGTTGGCCACAGTAAGTCTGGATGTGCACTGTAACTATACTGCTGTACTCTCTTTGTGGCAAGACTTGCGCCCACCTCTGCTCCGCTGCAATCTAGGGGCCTGGCTCATCGTTAATGGGGACACTGATGCGCTCAGCTCCTTCAACGGGGACGGTTGATTTGCATCTGACAATATATGAGAAATTTGAACGCAATCACAAAAACACATCACAGTACATCAACTTTCCCATTTGCCACTCCAGGCCCATAGTTTGCCATGCTGGTGTCTCTTTTTTGTCTTTCCTTTCTTCAGCCTTGTCTCCTTTTCTCTCCTTTGCCTTCCCACTTCCTTGCTTTTCACTCTCATGTTCTATTTCTCTTTTTCCTCCATACCCCCCCCCCCCTTCTTCCATCACTCTCCTGGTTCTACCCTGTTTCCTTTCTCTGGCCTCCTGGTGACCTTTGTCCCGTGACCTTTTTGCACCGGTGGCCACCTGTGCTTTGTGACTTCCCCCCCCGGCAGATGTTGCCCATCACCGTGCGAAACATGCCCTCAATAAGCCCTCTAATCTTAAAACGCCTCAAGGTACAATTCTCTCTGCCCCCTACTTGCCCCCCATCCCCCTCGCCCGCCCCGTGGATGCCAACCGCCGTCATCTGTTGCCTGAAACTCTCCAACCCTCCTCCACCATCATGCTGTAATTAACCAACTTTTGGCTGCTACTGCTTCTAAATGTTCAGTCCTAATTAAATGAAAAGATTATTAGAAGATCTGTTAATGATGCGTGGCAGGAAAAACAAAAATGCTGCTCTCTTCAGGTCTCAAGCAAAACACAACACATTATGTTGTCTTAAGTAAGCTATTTTAAATCTTAAATAAGAATACATGGTACTGTCAACATTTCATTATGGTTTAAATCAGGGTAGACAGCAGCAAAGTAGAAACAAAAAAGTTGTTAGCTTTCAACAACTGTGTTATTGTAGCCCTGACAACTCTCTCCAGCCTTAGGTCCTTGTAAAGCCTACACACCTGTTCTTTAACAGGTTAGATAGGCCACATTGATAATTTGGGCTCCAAACTACAACCCCAGTGTAACAAAAGTAAGTACACCTGTGACCACTGCAACAAAAAAACATGATGACACCTTTGAACCAACCAAGTTTGGTTAAAGTTATAAGAGAACCACAGCTGGACACCACAGCTTGCTCAGTTTTGGCCTGGGTAGTTTCTAATGCAACATGGCACCACGTGGTGAGGAACTGCCTGAAGTATGAAACCAGACTGTTAGACTTCATAAGGAAGGATAAGACACTGACATTGCCATCTTTGCCAGCACTTCACCCTTTTTGCAAACTTTTACTGAAAAACAGAGCTTCTGAATTGGCGCAAGAATTATCTGTGGAAATTGACTGATCACACTACGTGAGGGACACTGCATGAAGTCCACCTCTATGGATGTCGTTCAGGAAGAAAAAACATTACTCACAAAACAGCGTAAAACTGCAAGATGAAACTTTGCCAAAGAACATGAAAAAGAAGCCTGATGAATGTTGACAGCACATTCTTTGGTCAGATGAAACCAAAAATAAATGTGTTTGGATCAGAGGGGATCCAGCATGTTTGGCCTGGACTTGTCCAGGACTACCACAGTGGTTGCGTGGTGCTGACAGTGGAACATGGAGGTGGGATTGTGCTGATATTATTGCAAAGCTTGCAAGGGAGATGATATTTATACACGATAATACCAATGTGGGGTTGTACACTGAAATACTGAATGAACACGATAACTCCCAGCCTCCAGACGCTCAATGGGGGGGGGTTCACCAACATGACAGTAACTCCAAACGCACTGAAAGAAATCTCACGAGAAGACAAAAGTGAAAGCTGTGACCTGGCCTGGTATGTCCCCTAACCTGAATTCAGTAGAACAGGTTTTGAGTGTTTTAAAGCAGAAGGCAGAGCAACAAACCTCCCAAGCAAGGAACAGCTGAAAAGAATCCTCTATGAAGAATGGCAGAACATCTCTCCACAGATTTGTACAAGACTGGTATCATCCCTGCCAAGTAGGATCAGATCTGCCTTCAAAAGTAGTTATTAAAAAATCAAAATTTAACTTAGGAAGGGTGTACTGACTTTTGTTGCAGTTGGTTCTTAATCACAGCTCTTTCATTATGGTTTGATAAGTCAAACATGTCTGTTTTCACGTGAACTGTATTCCATTGCTATTCTTGGGCTTTTACTAAAAATACATAAAATTGTGTTAAATTAAATGAGTGACATTGATCAAGAGTACACAGTTGTGTTTTATACTGAGAAATGCCTAAAATGCCCAGAGACATAAATCATATCTGGACACATTCTGCGCTGCAGTCCAGGGGAGGTTTGATAAAATATGGACCTAACGTAGATGGATATGTTCTCCATTATCCCAGAATAGAAAGTTGGCAGCACGTTTAGGTTCCTGAGCTACTATACATGTGTGTTCTCCCTCAGTAACACAGTGATTGTTGAGTGACTAAAGTAAGGCTAGCGCTTTGTGTCAGGAACGTCTTTGAGTCAGTCCACATGTGAGAATAAATCATGTACCATAGCACAATCCATTAAATGTCATGTCAAACATATATGATGGATATTTCCATTCAGAAAAAAAATTCAAACTGTTCCAATCAGGAAATAGGATTTTATGAGTTGCTAAAGATGTAAAGGTATAGCGGGAATCATTTCAGCGCAAAACAGTGGAATGTGCAGATTTATTTCAGTGAGGTGTGTTTATCCTCTTCAAATCCTAAACTCATTGTAAATTTCCTTTATTACATTTTGTTTAGTCTTGTGTTTGTTTTGAGATACTTTCCAGTGCCCTGGCTGTCCAAGGATTCCCAGTCTGTTACAAAGATGCTGCAGGAAAGATTAATGTCATCATAATTACATCAGTTTAAGACATAAACAATAACAACTTATGCAGTTCCAGTTCTTTTTAAGATTTCCGATTACAACCATTTATTTTGAGGATATAATGCTATTCTTAAATAAATTGGAGTACCATTGACAACAGCGTCAACAAATGAGAGATCAATGTGGCAATTCAAAAAAACAGATCACTGTCACTTACTTCCCAGTGCCTTGCTCTACAAACAGATTAATAATTGTGAAGAAACAACATTGTAACCACATCTGTGATAAAATATTCTCAACTGGTATGCTTTTTGACTCTAGAGGTCTCTAGAGGCAAAGAGAACTTGTTCAGGTGTCATCACGTAACCAAAGTACCACAGTTTGTTAACACGACATGATGAATCACAAACCTTGGTTATGTTCACAGATGGTGGTCTCTGTCATGACATGCAAACGTCTTTCAGCAAATCAATGACTTACACCCCCTTGCACCTTACTCACTTGCTACTGTGAACGATTTTGGGCCCTGTGGTACTCTGGGTACCCCTTTTTCCAAGAAAGCATCAAAATCCGCTAATGGTAAGAGAAAGATCGAGGATGCCATTGACAATCAGTGGCTGGTTAAGATCTGTGATGTTCCATACTTAGGTCGCATCTTTCCCAGCCAATGCTGGGACCAGTTTTGGTCTCATATTCACTGACGTTGTATGGAATTAATGCTTCTTCACGTCAGGTTATGGCTAGCTGATGCTGGGACCTGACACCTTATGTTTGCTTCTGATGTCTTCTTACCCAGAGATTCTGCTAAGACCTTTTCACAATGATCCTTGCTCATGTCTTGACACCTGAACAAGTTGCACTCATAATAGTCTATGGGATAAAATCACTGGAACAACTAATAAATGAACCTAAAGAATAGAATATTTAATCACAGATGACTGTTTCTGAGTTAATGAATGAATCATTGTGCTCAAGCCTTAAAACTACCTTGCCTTGCTCCCCATCTAACCTTCCTCTCTGCACCCCCCCCACCCAACCCCCGCTGCATTTACTTGCAGTGTTTGTGTGAGGTTCTTGTGTTGGCATGGCCGAGTGTGGCGAGGTTCACCCCAGCACGGTAGGTTGTAACTCAAGGTCTCTCAGCAGGGCGAGCCTGGAGCGCAGGGACCCCCAGGACCTCCAGGACCCCCCGGGCCCCAGGAAACCCAGGCCTAAATGGAGCCAGTGGCTCGCCGGTGAGTCTCAATCTCAATCTGAGTTCAGCCAGAAATGACTGACCAGAAATCACTGTCTCTTTCCAGTGATGAGGATTTCAGTCAATAAAGTTCCTAAATACTGCATGTTCTGGACTGTATGTCCTTTATGGGGATTATGACACATTGGTGTCATGCAGGAGTTCCCATAATTAGTAGTTTCAATCTTATAAATAATGCTAATGTCAACATACAAAATATAACTACACTGGACACCAATGTGGTTTAATAATACTGAAGTGTATGAAAAGCAAACACATGGATTTATGTTTGACAGATGTTTGATCAGAGTCACTGGACCCAAATTGATTAGAAATAATAAAAATAAACCTAACTGATTCAAATGGAATTATGCAGCTGGGTTACAGAGTCTTGTGAAATCGTTTTGCTCTTTTTCAAACAGGGTAAGCCAGGTGAGCCTGGCAAACCAGGAAAAGACCCAAGGGTAAGTTTGTTTTTTTATTTTCTCCAGAAACCTTTCATTAGTGAAAGCTTGTTGATGTGATGTTCAGCTTCTTGTGATTTCTGCCTTGTTTCTGCAGCTTTTACCAGGACTGAAGGTAAACAAATGTTTTTTCTTCTTCTTCTTCTCCAAACAATAAAATTACAGTTCAGAGGGAAAAAAACCTTGATTAGCATCACTGTGGCCTTTCATGATGACTAGAGGGTTATTACAGACAAACACACTTGGTCCCAAATAAAACAAGCCACAAGAAATGTGAATCAAGTCCAGATTGTTTTCGCTTGGTCTGTGCATGGCTGCTGTGAAGTTCAGACCGACTCCACCTGGACATCAGAAACACAATATACATTTGTGTGTTTACTTTGGGTTGGATGGGTAGATCTCCACAGGGTGCACAGACTGTAACAGATTATTTAAATGGTGTGATGTCGATTGTGAGCTCAGGGCTGAATCTCAGAGTTGTTTGCACTGTAATAGACTTTAGCGTGAGCAGCGGTAGCGAGCCAACCAGAAAAGCGTTTTGGTGGAAAACATGACTTTGCAGGCCACAAATCAGACCTCAGCCATCAGACTTTCTGTACATCTGTCGGTGTAAATCTGCATTTGTCGACCCGGCTGGATATGTACTTTGCATGTACACAGTTTGCTTTATCTTTCCAGGGCGAGCCAGGAGTTCCAGGACAAAAGGTGAGCTCCCTCCTATATTTCACTTTTGGAAAAGGATGTAGTTAGCAGAACCCTGGATGTGGTTAGACTTACTCAAGTACACAATCTATTGTACACATTGACCGCTAAATTTATGGATTTTTTCACTGTGAACAGAAAGCAATAAACATCCATGTCCCTCAGGTAAAGGTAGACATTTATGTATCATATGCTTTCAAGTACCCTGCAGGGCTTAATGCAGAAGCAAAAGGAAGTAGTAATTTATTTCTTGTTGCTGTGCTTGGGCTAAAAAAATTCCACTCACTGAGAACTTTATTAGGAACACCTGGACACCTGCAATCACCCGATGAGCCAATCATGCAGTAGCAGTGCCACAAATAAAACAATGCAGATACAGGTCTCTTGTATTAACTTCACTTCCAGTAGAACATCTTTGCGTTGTGGTAGAACAGGAGATTTTCCTCAGAGGAAAGTTTTCAACATCTTGTAGAATCCATATTACAAAGAACTGAGGCTGTTCTGAGAACCAAGAGAGGACCTACCCAGTGTTAGTATGGTGTTCCTAAAAAAGTGCTGTGCGGTGAGAGGCATGACAGATTTTAGTAGGACCTTTAGATCTCCTTAGGGGAATAAAGCATTAGCAATATTTGTCCATTTGCCTGTGTTATGCCCAATCACTAGCAATATGCTGCAAGCTAACATGTTGTGAATCAGCTATTACTAAGATTATTTGTCTCTCTGTCTCTCCACAGGGTGATCGAGGTGACGAAGGCCCACCAGGTCCTGAGGGCCCAAAGGTATTTCACTTTTAACCTGTTTTATAAATTTTCTCATGTGTGACTGTGGTGTTTTGTGTTTCAAGGCCAAAGGTTTCAATTTAAATAGGATGGGAATAAGAATAGGATGTGCTTTGCTTTCTCAAAATCCGTCTTCTTACAGTATTCACATGCCTATCATCCCTCTCTTCGACACCGGCAGTGACATATTCCCCTTCTAACATCGTTATCCTGTAAGAAATTATAAAAAAAAAGCAGTCCTTGCTCCACCCGAAAAATGGTATTCAGCTTTGGAAGACACTCTCTTGGCTTGACTTGTCTAACGCAGATTGTTTGATATCATATAACTTAACTTAAATCAGTCACTTAATTACGAAATGAATTTGGCACGAGGACTGTGGATTTTTCCCCCACCTTAGTTGCATCATTTTGCCATTATCTATCTTAAATGACTCTTAGGGGGTTGTTTTGAAATGATATCACAAAAATACAGAGTCCCTGACCTCACAAAATGATGCAGGTAGCATCTGTAACCGCATTTATGGTTTTGACATTTAGTTAGCGGAAAGTGTTTACTGTCTCATTGCATCATATTCTCCCCAGTATTGAATAAACAGGGATGAGCACAGCATGCACACACACACACTCTGACACAAACATACAGCAGATCTAACCTTGGCTTTGAAGTTGTATCGGGGTCAAAGTGAGCACTGCCCGCTGAAAACTCTCCACGTGCTTGTCCTTTTCCATGGCTTAACAGACTTCCTCACATGCACATGCACACAGCAACTGTTGCCCGCTAATCCAAGCCATTATATGGCATTATCAGAGAAGGGCTCTTTAGGGCTTTATAGATGACAGAAGGAAAGCTGCCAAAGTGCTGAAAAAGGATGAGGTGGTGCAAAAATTAAAAACAAAACAAAAGGAGACGCTAGTAGAGATAACCTTAGTATGTGTATAAAAAAATGGTTGACCAAGATATATACATAAATTCTGATATTCAATCTCTCTTAATCGCTCTCACCCTTCTCCTCAGTTCCACAGAACTGAAACAGATTGATCATTTGGGTATCGTCAAACAGTTTGGCTGCTGCTCTTACAACAAAGCCACCATATACAGTATATCAATAACCTGACTCTGTGAAAGTCATTTTGCCTGAAGCCAGAAATAAAAACTCAGACTGAATGAACTGTAAAGGTCACACTGAAAACATAGTTAGTCCCCTGTATAGTTTATATTGCAGCTTTTGTTAGGCCCAGACTGCTGGAAGTACCTCATCTCTATAAGCTTCTGTGCAGATTATTGCCTTATAAACTTCAACCATTTTTACTTTTTCTTTTTTTTAATCTAACCAGAATCCAGTTTCTGTTTTCTGCCATGAGCTTTATGACAATACTGAATTGAAGGTCACTCAGAGGACTTTGTAGGCACTGTTTTCCCAGAGGTTCTCAACAGGGATTAGATAATGTCTGTCCACTCGATTTGGCTTTGGACTCAGGCTGGATACTGATTTTCCAATTCAGTTACATTTCAATTTACACAGTTCTTATTCATTTCATTTCAATTCAGTTTAGTTTGAGTCAGTTCACTTCTTCATTATTCAGTGACATCAGATAAAATACCAGTGTTGTGTAAAGCCTCTCTCATCATTTATTTACTTAGTCATCTAGTTTTTTTCCTTAAATATAAAATTCAGTTAATAATTCATACTTATTTTGTAAATAGTAATTTCCTGCTTAAAGAAACTGTTCATCACGGATGTATTTTCCAGTGGCAAAGGCAAAACAATTAAAACATGACACATGATATATATTCTAAATGAATTACCATACCTACACATGGCCTGTCAGTAACAGTTGCATCAGCTAAGTGCAGCATATCCACTTTAGTGATCACTCTGAGCACAGACAGGAAAGAAACCGAAACTCTGCTCTCTAATTCATCTTTACTGTTTGTGTTGACATCAGTCTGCTATCTGCAGACAGATGTTAGTTAGCGTTAGCTCTCCAGCAGGGGCAGACTGAATGAAGTCGAATCCACACGCCGTTCAGTCACCTTCCTGCCTTACATCTCGTAGCCAGAGATAATATCTCTTCAACAAACACAGACGGAGGGCTCTAGTTAGCATGAAAAATCCTTCTTTCCGTCTTTCCCTCTCAAAGATCCAGTCCTACTTTGGACATAGCAATTATAATGCTTATAGAGGATCTTGTCCTCCATCTAGTGGACTGCTTTTATTGTTGTCATCCTTTATAATTACAGTATTTCTCTCCACATTGCTTCACAGGGAAATAAAGGTGACCAAGGCATTAAGGTAAGATTAATTTTTTACTTTTTCAATTGTTTTTTATGTCCTAAAATAGGTAGAGCTGTCAACAAAGGAAAGAAAAATTCAAGTGGTCTTGAGTTGGAATGTTTATTTTCAGGACCTTTAAAACGTCAATATGTATGACTATTAGTTATGGAAAGTAAACATTGGGGACAGACGTCTCCACGTTTTCATCCTGAATAATAAAGACATGTCATCAGTAATAGCTACAGCCCTGGTTTTCGTTTAGCTGTACCTTCTGTTCATGATAAGAGATCAAGAGAGGAACTTGTATTGCTTGTATCTGTGTTACCTTCTCTGCCAGTTTGTGTGAATCTCAGGTTCCTTTTGCTAATTTCATCATGATCTAGGTTTGGCTGCTGCTTTTTTTGCTTTAGAATTTATTATGTAGGCTCCTATCATTCAAGGAAGAAAGTTATTCCAATCCTAACACCAGAGTTGATGTTAGCCTTATGATAGCCCTAACCCTATCAGTCCTATAAGATGAGCCCACTATGGAAAACATGATCATCGAGTCTGGGTCTGTATGAGAATAAACATTAGTTCTCCATGTTAATCACAGGGGATTGAATCACCTTCTTTGCTTTGCCTGGATGAGCAATCACTGCTTCACCTCTTCTACTGTTTATGTTTTTCCAAGGCAACTATTTGCTGCTTTTGGTCCATGGACCAACATGATAGAAGGCCCCTGATGTAATCTCTAAAGATTTAGATCTCCTCCTGTCAGCTCCACATCCAGAAGGGACGCTGTGTTCCCCCGAGCCTCCAGTCCTCTTTGATTTTCTCCCGGTTGAAAGAGCGTGTCTGCTTTTACTGCCCCGCTGCTCCTCTCAGCTGCCCTTTTTTCATGCACTCTGCAGGGAGATGAAGGAAAGTGGGGTGTCCCAGGAGAGAGAGGAGGGAAGGTAGAGTGACAGGCAAGCATGGAGCGGTGTGTGTGTGGCATGTTGAGGCTTATTTATGCACGGTGAGATCACAGATGTCGCTGCTCAAGTCTGGATGAGTGAAGCTTGGTTTAAATTTATCTCTCAGTGGAAAGGTGCTTCAAAAGTTGGAACTGGAAAGCTGATGTCGGTTTTTGAACACAAACAACATGAAAACTTCATTTTGGATTTGGATTTCAATCCATTTGTGAATACATAAAGTTGTAGTTTAATGGTAATGCAATCAATATGGATATTAACACAGTTCAGCATTGAGGTGTGTATATTACCCGTTCGGTTGTTTTTTCATCATTATGGTTTATGTGGCCTGTTTAGTCCTGCCCCTAACCCATCTAATCAACTGGTAACATCTTTTTCTAATGTTTGCTTTCATTCTCTGGGGACTTACAGCAAGAGCAGCCCTCCTTGGTCGTGGTAGCATGGCAGTAGCAGTCGCAGCCATATGCATGTGTGTTTTCTCCATTAAGTCTCCATTAAGGGGGGGCAAAGAGGAAGAAAAAGTCGAAAGCGGAAAAAACTTCAAGGAAGGCGCATACTTGTTGGTATCCACAGGAAATAGCGATCTGGAAAAGGCCTTTATTGTTTAATAATAAAGAGAAAGTGCTTTTGCAGGCCGCCCCTTCAACATTGGGGTATGGTTGCTTTAGGAGTCGAGGCTTCCATCAACCCAGGGGAAATCTGTTCTATATATAATCTCAGCGAGCGGGCTTCTGGTGCCTTGGGATTGAAGTGGACCAGGTAGAATTTTTGTGGTGTACACAATGACTGTTAATAACTGCATGGGGCAGACCATAATGGATGACTTCTCTGGACTCCATTCCAAAGTTCCCAGCAGGCAACAGGTCCGTGTCTAGCCAGTGAAGAAGGCAATCACACCTATCGCTTCAGAAGCTTGTCACGTCTGCCACTTTGGTAAAATACTCTACTGCTTTCCTTCAGACTGATCTAATAAGCTCTGTCTTTAAGCCCGAGCTTTAATGTTGCCTTCCCTCTGGGACCTGAGAGTAGTAACAGATGACAGTGGAGTTTCATGACAAAGGGCAGCGTGTGTGCCAACAGTTGCACTTCCTTCACTGAAATCTCAGCCTTTTTCCTTTCACTGCAAATGAAAGGCAATGAGTTAGCCAGCGAAAGGAAATATTAGCAGAGGGGAAGACAGCAATTAGGTTCTCCAATCACCCACGATGTTCTGTTATTCTTCATATGACTGGGCCATATGTCTTTATGCAACGGTTCTTTTCTATGAGCAAATTGAAATGGTAAAACATTTACAATTCTCATTGATTTCCTTAAATTGATTTATGTCCCTTTTTTGACCCTGGTGTACAGATATTATAGCGTTATCATGGCGTTAAGAAATCAGAGTCTCCTGAATTAATCAGACATGATGGTTTTTGTTGTTTATCTTACACTTTGGTCCAGAGAAAGATATCAAATACAATACTTTATCCAAATATTCATTGTCCCTGAAGATGATCCTTTGGAACATTTCCATTTGGTACACACAAAGACCCAGTCTGTATTAGCACTCTGTGGCCAATATATAAAGTTTATACACAATAAAGTCAATCGTAATGTAACCAGCAGATATCCATAACTTACTGTATAACTTTGCTTGGCAGATTTCAGAATAAGAAACACTGTCCAGATATGTGACTTTCACACCAGCTATGAACCTGCTATCTCTGTGAGGTCTTATCTCGTAACTCTCTAAAATTATACACCTCACACAGACCTGTCAAGGTTTGTATGAGCAGGAATCCATGCCTGACACTTACAATTAATGCATAATTTGTACTTAACATTCATTCAAAATGTACAGAGTACCTTTACAGAGTAAGAAGTAAAAATTGGCTTGAACTGTTTCCAACCTGGAGCCTCATCTGAGTTAATCATGTCACTGAGAATAATGTAGTCACATCAGTAAAGATGATCACAGGGGAAGCCTTGGTGGAGGTCTGTGCTCTAAGTGCTTTCTAAGTATGTTTCCTTTTAGTTATCAGAGTTGACAGATGTCTGTACCTGTAATTTTGTACCTTAATCCTTTTTAGAACTTTAAGAGATGTCTTTGTTGTTTTGTTCATGACATGGTGTGGCACTTTGACACTGACTCTGACAGCTCCCACCCTTGGATTTATTAGCCAATACATTTTAAACCTTGTTTTACCCATTATCCAAATAGCAATTGTACACTTGGTCGAGCTTTGCTCTAATTGTTGATGTCTATGAAAACAGCATTGTTTCAGGATTTCAATGCCTTTCTGTACATGACTTTAATAATTATCTGGACTGATATGACATGCATTATTGTCAGTGATATGATCAGTGTTTCAAGCTCAAGAACATCTTAAAGCCTCCTGGATTCAGCACAGCACAGTGTGAAGCTAAGTTAAAACATACAAAATAGGCAATGAAAACTATCTTAATTGATTTATCTCTGTAACTATTGGGATTGGATTATTGTGATTGGAGGACTCTAGCTCTATTAGTAACTACACAATAGCGTCATATGTGTGTGTACCTCAATTTTGTGTAAACCTTGTCCCTGGATCCAGAAGAGTGTCCAGGTTTGGATCAATTTGTGATATTTTCCTTCACAAATTTCCTGGATCTTGTTACTGACCACTCCCAAAATGTAATCATTTCTAATTTCCGAGTCCCACTTCTGGTTAAAAAATACATGAAAATCCCTTCAAAAATGTTCATGTAATTCTTTCAACAAACAAAACACAGACTGAACAAAAATATAACTTCCCTGGTAGTGGTAACTAGGCCTCTTCTTTTATCTGTTCAGAGTATTTCACTGTGTAGTGTAGACAGCATAAACTGAATGTTCCTGCAGCATCATTGGAGAATGATTACAGTCCATTTAAGCTTGATGATTACTGCTGGTTTCCAACTGACCCTCCTAATTTTTTCCTCTGAAGTGGAAATACTGTATGATGGCTGCATGGTTACAGTGAGGAGATGAGCATATGGCATGACATGCCAGTGTGACAGATCCATGTGGGCGTACACCGCACTACGTGTCACAGAAAACACTGAAATGGATCGACGGAGGATGAAACTTTTGAGGCTACTTGAGGAATGCTATGAGCTGATTGGCACAGACATAGATCAAAGGGAGATGCTGTTTCCTGTTTGGGACAAGCGGTTGTTGGGGAGCGTCTGTAATGAGCCCTCCTGTGTGTCTGGAGTCATCACCACTCCTGAGGATAGCAGGGATAATGGCGGTCCAGCAATGCTTTCATCTGACCACAGCCTCTTGTAAGCTAGAGGATGCACTGCTCTGATGTGGTCCTCTCCATCATCACCCTCCCACTGCCACATGAATGTGAAATGTGCAGTCACATCTCTGAATGCACCTGTGCACAGTGGCTCATGTGCAGGCCAGGGGAGCATGTCACTGCTCCAGCCTGTGAACAGTATGACCATGTTTGCATGAGTAGTACCTGCGCTAAGAGCTGTGGCAGGAGCACAAGAAGTGGTAGTATGCCTGTTGATGGCTTCAGCCTGCTATGCACATATTTTACAGTAAATATATCATTGTGTTGTTGTTAATAATAATTATTAGTTATTAGTTATTAATGGTAAATTTACTTACTGATATATACTAGTTTACTTTTCTTTATGTGATTAAGCATTTATATCAATGGATGCACTCTGACAACCAGAATGTTCTGCACAGTGATCAGTTCACCCTCACCTTCTCCTGACATCTTGACTTCTGTTTATTACCAAACTGACTGTGAGCAATTAAAGTGTCATAACCTTGGACAGTGTTGCAGTACCCTCTAGTGGCCAAAAAGGTGCACATCACTAGCTAGTGTACCAGAAAACCACCCCATAACTAAGTGATTGATACATATGGGATAAGAAGCATGTAAAATGTTCACAATATTGTCTCTGCATGTCTTAATCTCTTTATTGAAAGAGCTTGTTGCAAAAATTCCTGTGCCAGCTCTACCCCTTTTGCATGTTTTATTTTGTTGTTCTCTGTCAACACTTATGAAAAAAAAAATAAATGAAAGCATCCAACACAGGAACAGGAATGTGGGAACTCCCTCCATCAACCAGCTCTGCTTGTGCTTGTGTGGTCACAGCTGTGACTGCAGATCAACTTTAAACCATCTACTCATTAATCTGAAATTGGGAGCAGGAACACAGATGACCCGCATGAGCATGTTTTCCTTTCTATTTTTAACAACCAATTTCAGAGGGTTCGTCGCGCTGTGCCTAGCACTTGACAGATGCTAATCAATTGCAGTTTTTCATTTCACTTTATACATTTACATAGACAGACAATGGCCCCCTGGCACCACTCCTACATAGGAAAAAGACAACCAGATTAAAAGAGATATTTTGCAGTTGCACTTTGCATGTGAACCAGCACTTACAAATTCTGACAAATACAAAAATAAAAGCGATATGAGGTCATATTGTCATACTATTGTCGTACATCTGTTAGTATAGATTCTCTTAGGTGATTTTGCATCTTTATCTGTTCAGGTTGTATCTCCTTGTTGTCATTTTGCTCTGATTTGGGTCACTCTGTCTCTGTGTAGTTGTTTTTATCTGTTTGCATGCTTTTATGGTTGTTTTGCATCTCTTTATATTCATTGAACTGACTTTCCAACAGCAAATATTGTAACTTCCTATCAAGGCTCAGGTGCAGTGCCTTGTCCTGTGCCAAATATGCTTATTCAGTAAACCAACCATTTAACTGCATGAATAATTGCCTACTCGATGTGTCTGCATGTACTTTTTCATATCTTTAAGAACAACCTATTATTCCTCTTTTTGTCCTTTTCTTCCATCTATGACATCTATGGCGTTGTGTCCATCTCAATCGTAGGGAGAACCAGGTTTTCCAGGCGCTCCTGGGTTGAAGGTAAAGCTGTTTCTGAGCAGTGTGTGTGTGTGGCAGTTATTACATACCCAGTTAGACCAGTGGGTCATTAAGTGTCTTTCTTCCACTGCAAAGGGCCAGGCTGGCATCCCTGGTACTCCTGGCATCCCTGGCAAGAGGGGCTACAGGGTAGGCCTGGAATGGAATGAGCATCCACTGTCTGGCTGGGCTTCTGTCAGTCATCCTTATCTCTTTACTAAGTGGATGTCTGTAAAGTCAGATATTCATCACATCACTGTTTAGTGTTTGTGACTGTCAAAGCTCCAATGAAGACGGCATGTGTTTCATTTAACCTTTCTGTGCTTTTAGTTGTGTTTCACTTGGCATTTGTTGAACTGGATATAATTAGCCATCATTAAACATTGGTTTGAAATTGTGCTGGCTAACTCATCGTACTGTACAAACATTATCATATCACTTGTCCTTCATTGCTAACAACACCAGAAATTCTTTCATTCACTTTGGATCAAAGAAGTATGGATTGTTGGAAACCATCCTTGGATGTGCTGTGATTTGTCAGAATGTACAGGAATGCTGTTTGCCAAAATAATCTCAACTCTAGTCTACTCTCTATCTCACAAACTTGCATCGTTTTTGAGTTTTGAACCATAGCTCATAGTCTTCATCAACAGATTCAGTTTGCTCAGGTGTCACATCATCTATCCACAGTGTGGACTGTTCTTTACATAAAATAACCATTTTCCCCACAATACTATCATTTAAAAACCTAAACTATCTCCATGTTAACGAAGCAAACTTTATTTGCTGATGAAGACCAACCAACTAAGAGGAAAGCTCCACAAAAGGCTACTGAGTGGACAATGAGTTTAGATGTGTTTAATCAAATTACTGTTTCCTTCGTCAATATAGCTTGTCTGCTATTTGTTGTGGTTTCTTTTTTACACGTACAAAAGATGTAATGGAATATTGTTTTATTTGCATGTCATCTATTTATTGGATAATTCAGTAACTGTTGTCAGTGAATAGTCAGAATCCATGCAGTGCATGATTAACTATATACTGGCCTGCAAATATCTGTATTTGTTAGTCAAACCCAAGGTAGACATTAATAATAAGGTGTAATCCATTCAGTTAAGTCTTTGTTCCATTTGTACGGCAGGGTGAGAAGGGAGAGCCAAGCATCGCAGCCCAAGGAATTAAAGGAGAACCAGGTTCCCCAGGACTGCCAGGCCTGATTGGACCCAAGGTAAAGAGAAATTGTTTGGTTAATAGACAGATTCACACCTACACCAGTATTTGCATTGTAGAAAATTAAGTAACACTTCACAAAACACAAGCCACTGCTCATGGAAGTCACTGTATGACATTCTTACAGGGTGACAAAGGTGACCAGGGAGACAAGGTAAGAGGCAGTTTTATATGATGACTACATTCTAAATACTAACAAACTGAGAATGGTGATGCAAAATCTCAGTGTTATACCTCCATTATACCTCTAGGGGGAAGCAGGTCCTGAAGGCCCAGCTGGACCAAGAGTAAGTACTGGCTGGTAGACTCATGCAAATAATGTAATATAGTACACAAAATTTCATCATGTTCATGATGAGGTTTACATATTTACATTTTCAACTTGTAGGGTCCTCCCGGCCCAACTGGGGAGCCAGGAAAGGCTGAAATCCAGAATAATGAAAATGTATGCCACTCTTATTTAGCGGCACTTTTCTCAGTTGTAGAAAAACTAACGAATTAAGCACAGTATTTTTAACATTTTTAATATTCCTCCACAGGATATTCGCAACATACCCCTGATGGTAAGTACTGTCTTGGGTTCATAAAACATGAGTAAGCACAGTGCTCAAAATTCAGTCCAACAATGTGTCTTCTTTCCCCAATAGGGTCCCCCTGGATTACCTGGACCTCCAGGATCCCCTGGCCTCCCTGGTGCCAAGGTAGGAGACATTTGACTTGTGAATCAGAATGAGAGTTGACATATGATGTTCCACACTCTTTTACATTGGAGTTCAATTATGCACCACATATCCCATATTCAGAAAATGAATATATAATTTGTTTAGTACATCCCAGGCTTAAATTGTGAAATGAAAACTAAATGAAAAATGCATGGCCTGCCTTAGTTCATATCGTACTTCAGTGGTACAAATTCCTTATGTCCACACTCTCCAGCTTTGCATTAAGAAATGCAGCACTCTCAATGTTTTGGTGAAGCCAGTCTGGTAATGCAGTAGGGGTGCCAACACAAGAGGGCGGTCCAGCAAAAAACTGGAAGTTGAACCTGGCACAATTTTTACAGCAACACAATATGACACCCTCTGGCAAAGCGCTGTGTTGGCCAGTCGAATACATGCAATCGCACATTCCCGGAGGATTAGTTATGTAACTTGAACAACATATTTCTGCTGTTTACCTTGCCGTTGCTACAACAAGGGATGAAATAATTGCTGCTGTGACAACTTTCCAGAGTTGTAAACTCCTCTCTGTGAGTATTACTGTGCAATGTTTTGACATCTGAGAAGTGTTTAAACTAAACGGGTTGGTTTCTCGAACTTGACTTCCGGAAGGGTATTTACTGTCTTACACAAAGCAACCCTCCACCACCAGCACAGCTAACAAATATGCAATTAATCAAATTAGTTGGCACAAACTGACATGCAGCATATCAGGGGCCCCTGTGGATCTTCCATGGGGCAGTTGCTTTCTTTGCCTAGTTGGTGACCCAGTCTTGGTGTGTCCCCAGGGTGAAGTTGGTCTGCCAGGTCCACCAGGACTGGACGGAGAGAAGGTAATGCTTTGTTATCACTGCTCAGTTTTATTAGCTAGGCAGCTGAATTGTTATCCAGATGTGCTGTATATTGTGATGGTAATGTGTATGATTGATGATTATCTTCCCATTTTAGATTTTATGTAAATTATATGCCATATCAACACAGCGTCCTGCTCCTCAGGTGGTAACTTTGACCTGTTATGTTTTTCAGGGACCCAGAGGGAAGCCCGGAGAGCCTGGTCCCGTAGGCCCAGCAGGTCCTGAAGGTCCCAGAGGGCAGGATGGTGTCATGGGCTTCCCAGGACCCAAGGGAGACATGGGTCCAGCTGGATCACCTGTGAGTGACTGTGTTAACCACATACCTTACCACATCACATCACTGCCTGGGGTTCCCTGACCAAAGCTCGACTCCAACATCTGTCATTATCTGGAGGGAAGGCTTTGGTTTGCCCATCTGTCCTCTTATTATCTAATTAGAGACTCACTAGCTTGGAACAGACCCCAGAAATGACACTGAGCTTAACTTTTAATTCACTGTGGCATGGTTCCCAAACCCACCCCCATATAAAGGGTTATGCTATTTGTAGCCTGGTGTTTGGTATATGTGTATGTTTGACAGAAGGGAGACACATTTTGCTCATGCTGTTTTGTGTTTGTTTCTTTGTTTGTTTTGATGTAGGGCAGGCAGCATTGCATCCCACACTACTGCATTTAACCATACGTGCTATAAGTTTGGTCCACTGTTCTAATTGTTTTTTGGATTTTAAATGAAAATTATTTATATTTTTAGAAATGTCTTTAGGGTTTCATCCTTATGGTCACATCATGTACATGGAACGCACAGTCCCAAAGCATTGTTTGCAGAATCTATCAATATGTAAGCAAGTTTTATGGACCCTTCTTACTTGCTTCTTCTTGGGAACATGCATCAGTAATGGAAGAAAATTAGCTACCCACTTAGATCACTGAATAAGTACTATACAAGTACTTAATCGGATCAAATTCAGAAAAGCATGACTTTTTTCAGATCATATGGTTCATGTTAAATGAGGCACTTAACATAGACTACTTCAACATTATTAAAAAGGAATATCATCAGGAATATCTACAGGGGAATTTTTTTCCCTATTCCTAGCAGAAGAAAACAAAAAAATCTTATTTCAAACAAAAAAGAAGAAATAAGTAGTAAATGTGTATGTAGTAAACAAGTATAGTGCCCTGTTTTTGACTGGCATGGTGATGAACACTAAGATTGGAATGGAACAAAAGTTGCTCCTTTCTCTTTTGTGTTTTAGTTTTGACAGGTAAATTGAGCTCATTAGTCCCTGAATTGACATGCTCGGCCACTGTCGTGACGTCTATCTCCCCTTCCTTGTTCTGTAGGGTTTAGATGGCCCTACGGGTGAAAAGGGGGCTACAGGGGCCTTGGCCCTATTGGATTACCTGGCGCAATGGTATGCAATGGTGCCCCTTCCGACTGCATCTTTGTGGATGCAGTGTCTGGCCTGACAAAGAAGGAACAGCAGAATACATCTCGTATTCATCAAATGTGCTGTGTGAAAAAACTAAAACTTTTGTTCCTTAATTTTTATTCACTTTAAGTTTGTTTGAGAATTGTCTATATTTTCAACTGTGTGCTCCTCTGTGTCTCTGTTAACCTTTTTTACAGGGTCCGAAAGGCGAACCTGGAGCAGGAGCCAGGTCAGAAATGGTAAGACTTCGTCAGGAACCCATAGGGCTGATTTGTGCATTTAAACACAGCAAACGAGCAACATTTTCTGAATTGAAACCTGTTGTCTGTGTGTGTGTCTGTATTTAGATCTATGGTCCTCCAGGGCCCCCAGGACCTCCAGGACCAGTTGGCCCAGCGGTGAGTCAAATATACCAAGATTAATAAATCTAAAGATTATTTTAGGTGTTCCTGATCACATATGCTGAGACTTATATGATATCTCCAAACTTACTGAAGTGATAAAGTAGAGATCATTAATACCTGTTCTTAGAACAGGTATAATAAGTTTAAATTGATGTAACAAAATGTGTGCAGTAAGATCACATGTTACCTGCATCCACAGTGATTAGGCATGCGATTAGAAGTTGCACACAAGTTTGCACACCGGCTTGAATTTACATTTAGAAAATATATGGCAAAAAAATTGAAAAATGTTTTTTGAATACTTGCTACCTGTTTCATGTGCAAAAATTAAGCAAATAAAAGAAGTAAAATATACATAAGAAAATGCATGTGTTGGTCTATCTTAACAGAAGTCCCACTATAGCAGTAACAGTAAAATACCAAACTCATCTGTGGTATGCAGTGGTAACAAAAAAGTGTACAATAGATTGTTTCAGTAAATCTGCTGTTTTTCTTCCATCCAGGGATCTGAGGGATCTACAGGGCCAAAGGTGAGAATAAATAATACCCCCTCATTTTATTTAATCTTCCTCCAGTTACTGAATACATTGTCTGCACCATAGCCAGTGCTTCCATTAAAGTGTAACAATGGGATTCTATCCTGCCCTGTCTCTTAGGGGGAGCCAGGCATAGGTATCAGAGGAGAAAAGGGAGCAACAGGTCAGAAGGGCGACAAGGGAGACAGAGGCCACCTTGGACTGCCTGTAAGTTCATAACTTTCACAATTCTTTTTGGAAATCTATCACTGCTCCAGTACAGAAATGTTACCATTATACAGTATTAACCTTATTCACAATGTTATTCAGATGATCTTTGGGCTTTTATTCTGGGGCACTTTCATACTTTTTCAAAACGGCATCACTTTGGGTTTCTGATCTTTGTTCTTGGTTTTTCCTCACATTCCATAATCATGTATCTTCTCTATATCTGGTCAATCTGTGACCATATAAATCACAAGTGTTGAAATATGTTCAAAGGACCAAGATTTGTAGAGTGAGGTTGAATCAGAAGAACCACAGAAAGTACTCATCTGACAGCAATATATGCATCACATCATAAATTACACAGCAACTTCTTTGTGCGACACTATGGATCATGATGTATGTGATGGTTAATTGTTGTGATAATACAATGTTTTATTACGGTCAAAACTGAGCATGTGTACTTCAATCACCTGACCAAGACTCAACACTTTGAAAGCACATACTGGAGTTTGTTATATCGCAATACTGCAACTTATCAGGATACTTCTCCAGGTGCTGATCAGTCATTGTGATTTAACACTATGTTTGTCCTATTGATTCCCTCAGGAGATGCACACAATGCCTATAAAAAGTATTCACCCCCTTGGATGTTTTTTTTTTTCCTTTTGTTCCTCTTATAAATGGAATCATGCTAAAAATAATTTGGCTTTACAAAAAGAAACTCTTTAATGTCAAAGTGAAAACAGATTTCGACAAAGTAATGTCAATTAACAGTGGTGATTGCATAAATATTCACCCCCTTTAAAGTGACTGACCTAATTCAACAGAGGTGCAGCCAACTGCTGCTCGTAGTCTCACGTTTAGTGAAACGGAGATCACCTGCAGTAGTATAAATACAACATTACAGCAATAAAAGGGGCAGACATCCAAAGGGGTGAATTCTTTTTATAGGCACTGTATGTGTAATCGTCGTCACAGGGTTTATATTTGTTTGCTTCTTATTTGTAGCTGCATGAGTCATTTGTTCCCAGAGTTCAGCACATCATGCAGTGTTCTGCTGCCCTGAATGTACACTGGTGCTCCAAATGATGCACCGATAGGTCAGGTAGCAGTTGTAGAACATTACTGAATCCTTGTTTTTAGAAAAATTAAACTATATGTTTGTGAACAGTTTTTAAAACATTGACATCTACAGTAGGTACCAATGGGCTTAAGGCTCAGAGCCACAGTCAGGACAAGGAAGTACAAGAGTCCAAAAAAACATGATTGGATTTCATAGAATTTGTTGACAGTAGAATGCAGCCAAACTTCTCTAACAAAGACAGGGAGCAGCTAATAGGAAAGCAATCAGTCATTCAGCATGCATTTCAAGATTGCACATTACACTGGTCTGTCTACAGTGCTCATACAAGTATTCACCCCCTTGGATGTTTCCCTTTGCAGACACAGATGTCTTTATACGACAATCACTTGAGACACATTCACAGCACTCAGGTGATCTCCAGTTCACTGATTGTGATACCAGTAGCACCAATTGGCCAAACACAGCTGAGTGTAAAGTAGAGCAAAGTAGATCAGTCTCTTTGAAGGGGGTGCAATCACAGATTTTACATTATATGTTGTTCATTAATTGTCATTACTTTAAGTAAATCTGTTTTCATTTTGATTGTTTTCAGTTTTTTTTGGAAATTCTTTAGAAGAGCCAAATTATATTGACCATGATTCCAATCATAATGACAGTAAAAGGGGAAAACGTCCACTTATTACTGCCACTCTTGCAGCTGCTACATTAGGCGCAGTATGCCTTCATCTCCAAATGTGATGTTATATCATGATAGTGAATGTGAAAACAAAGTGCAGCGTGTCACTGTGAGCAGCAACGTGGCCGCAGACTTGATATCCTCATCCACCGTGACCAGCAAAAGAAGTTACTCACAATGACTGTCACTCACTTTATCTCCACCACTTCCATCACCCTTCATTTGTCATCATCTGAATGTGTTTTTGAAGTCACCCGAGTCACAGCTTCACTCACCCCCTCCACCTCCCCACCCCACCCCTACCCCCACCCCCCCACCCCTCCATCATCTCTGCTCTAACTGTGTACAACGCTATACAGGGGGCTCATGGGTTAGACGGCAGACCGGGTCCAGTGGTGAGTGGCGCAAGTCCTGTCCCCCTCACCCTTCTCCTCCTCCTCCTCTTCCTCCTCCACCCCCCCACCACTGCTACAGCTTGCTTGATGTCTGCCATGTCTGCCTGTCATGTTGGCTTGCTTTCCTGCTTCCCATGCTTGTCCTGTCTCTTTTCTTTCCTGAACTAGCTCTGTTGGACAGAACTATTGGGTTGGGTTCTGAGGATGCACTGGCATGAGGAATCTAGTTTATGGCAACTTTACACAGTGTATATATTACCCTTATGCAGCCATATTTATGTTTATGTTGATATTCTTAAAGCAACCGTTACTTGTGTTTCATTAGAGAAGTCAAAATAATGTAGAAAGGTGTTGATGTAAGTATTATGATTAATAGGCAACTGTAAAAAATAATAATATTACTGGAAATTGTCAACGGGTGTCTAATACTTTCATGATAAATTCTGAATATTGTATTTACCACTCACCTATTCATTCTAGTTATCCCTACTTTGACATTTCTTGAGTAACTGTTAGACATCCTTCTCGCAGTCAGATGTCAGATGAAGTCAGATGAAAGTTTTGAGTACAGACATTTCAACACTACACATTTTCAGGATAAAATTCAACTCTCACTTTACTGATTTTTATAGTGGTGTGTTTCAGGTCATGAGCAAACATGGCCTCTCTGGACTTGTAGTTGGATGCATTGCATTACTTCATGCCACTAAACTGTCAAATTTTCCTCAAACTCATTATGTCCCAGTTTGATCAGGGGCCAGTAATGTGGCATTTTGTCAAGTGGAGTAACTTGGAGTTTCCATCTTGTCTAATATCAGACACCATGACAGTGTCAACCCTCAGTCCCCAACCCTGTCTCCACAGTTTCCTGCGTCCTATACCAGCGGCTGGCTGTTAAGCTGCCATTGCTAAGAATCCAAAAGGAGCATGCAGAGATGCCCGTGCTGCATGTTGACACATATAGCACATTTGGACAGCTGTATTGCATACGGGACTGTACATGCTGCATATGCCTGAGATGCAAGGTCTTCCTCTCCAATCCTGACTCCTCCTCAGACCGAGAAATGCAGCTGTTGACATTTTTATTCATTTTCCCTCCTTTTTTTAACAGTTTGGGCAGTAGTTCAACAAGCTTGGTTTGCTACATGTGTCAGGGCAGAAAATGTAATCTTTCACTTCAGATTAGTAAAAAGAAATTGGTCTTTTGTGACAGCTATTGATGTCCACCAGACAGCTTGTTGATTTACTGATTTAACCATGCCCATGCCTCTGGTACTGTTCTGTTTGTATTTGTTGACAGGTATTTATTCTCTATTTTCTGTTTTTAAAGGGTCTAATAGGACCAGCAGGTGTGCCAGGGCCAGCAGGACCAAAGGGAGAGAGAGTGAGTGTCTCTCTGTGTTTCTCTTTTCTGCATTTTAATTCTAAATTGAATATATAGTTTTAGAAATTGTCTCTCTTTCTCACTACAGGGTGAAAAGGGAGACACAGGATTACCAGGACCAACTGGGCCTCAAGGCATCCCTGTAAGCCACTAACACCATTTGACCATTTGTCACAGCAGGGATCTTTTAGCTCATTGAAAGCAGCATGCTTATCAGACGTCTGACATGATGAAAGGCTCACACTAATACAGAGCCTGAAATGATGCTGCACAGGGGCTAAAGTTTCTGCATTAATCCAGTATCATTATACATATCATATTATCATGTATACTTTTATCAAAGTGTTGCAGTCTAAGAGCTTGATAGAAAGATTTTCTAATAGAGACTATGTTGTCAGTCAAATTTCCTCAAATGTATCAGGTGAGGTGAGGGTGAGATGAGGTTGGAAATACTGGCTTTTAAAGCAGCTGTTCAGCTCAACAAAGTAATAAATAAATAAATACAGGGTAGTAACAAAATAATAACAGGGTGTGATTAGTGTCACTGCACAGCTATTACTAGTAAAATAAAATGTTGTTTGGTCCAGGGTGTGTTATCTGTCGCTAACTGTGTGAATTTGTAAGTTAGCTCGAGGATTTGGATCTATTTTGTCACGGCACTGCATTTTGGCAAAAGTTGAACCAGGTTCAGCATTCTTCATTGATGAACCTGCATTTCTAATGTCAGTCAGAACATGATAAGCAAATGTACATTTTTCCCAGAACAGAAATATGCAGTGGCACTAATGTTTTTATTTTTCATTTCTTTCTGCAGGGTTTAGTCGGACCACAAGGACTCAAAGGGAACCGGGTAAGATACTGCCTGTGATGTTCTTCCATTTCTAAAGAAAGCAGAACCAGGGACAAGGTTATTGATAATGGACTCACATTAGATTTTATCTGCGAAAGACACAGAACAGGTCACTTTCATGCTTTTAATTGTTAAATTTAGCAACTAAACTAAACACTTTATGTGGTTTTTATCAGTTATGTTACAGGGTAGGCTGGTATTTGTGTCCATATTTAACCTCTGTCATCATTGTTGCATCTGCCTTGTGGGGCCATAAGAGATCACCTGAGCAGAGCTGTGACGACTTCAAAGATGCTGTCAAGGAGGACACGTGAATTAAATAGCTGAATATCATTAAATCGAAAGCTCTCTTTGATATCACACATGAAAAGATAACCAGATGAGTCAGATAGTTTGCTTTGATTTTTTTATGATTGTGAATAATTTAAATCAAGGTGTCTTCTGCCTTTCTAAGGCAAATGTTTTTGTTTTGCAGTGGCTTTGTTTTGAACTTTCATAGATCAAAAAGCTTCCAGACATGATTTTAAAAATGTGTTGTCGTCTATGTGCCATCAAAATGTGGCTTCAGTTTATGCTTGACATTGAGAGAAGATGGATATCAGTCTCATATCGGTGCATTAAAACAGATTTTACAAAATTTTCTTTTAAACAGTAAAGCAAATTCAGCATGTGTAAGTGGTGAAGGGTTAATGATCAGCTGATGAACATAGTGGAGTATTTAGCGAAAAAAAAGTCCACTCAAATGTGCATGGAGAACCAAACCATAGCTTAAAGCAACATTTATTGGACTTGACATACAGCAGATAGCTTACACTGCTCCAAATGAATGCTAATGTTGATAGCATTGATATTGTGGTTAGCTTCTTGAGTTCATGTTGTCACAGTGTAGCCTCTGGCTTCGAGCCTTTACGCTAAACTAGGCTAACCAGAACCTGACCCCGGCACACAACAATGAGACTGATATCATACTCTTGGAAATTAGCAAACAAGCATATTTCTCAAAATTCGTTTATTGGCACTTTTTTTTTTTTTTTTAATCAAAAAGGCCCTGCGTGCAATTGTGTTCAATCTCCAGGTTGTAGTCTATCAAAGAATATGTTTGCAATGTCCACACACCCTTCCTCTAAGAGAATGTCTCTGTTTCCTTCCCATTAACCTGTGACTCTTTTAATATTTCCACTCCCATCTTTTAAGTATTGACATTTCATAAAGCCCTCTCAGCACATTCAACTGGCTTCTATTCAAAAGAAGCAAGATTTTTAATGTATATCCTCGTGAAATCTGAAGGATGTACTTCTAATATGTAACTGTCCAGTTGAAGGTGTTGAAGACAAAGCTGTGGGATAGTGTTAGTGTTTTTACTCTTTGTCCTGTCTTCCTTTGTTTCCACAGGTCTTCCTATCCCCTTTTCCTTCCCTCCACCTTGCTCTGTGGCCCGTGGCTCTGTTTATTACCGGGTTGCCCTCTCTCCCTCTCACAAACCTTGGCCTTGGTTAATCTTTCTGCTCTTACACCTCCTCTTTACTCCTCCTGCTCCTACTTAACAGCCCCACTCCCTTGCAAGCTCTCATGTAGTCCCTCCAACCCCTGACCCTGTTACCCGTTGCTCTAAATTGGCAAGCAGTGCTCTCCCATGGCTGTCAGAAGGTTTGCTATATTTAGATCCTAGCACAAGATAAATCTTTGCATGTTTCTGAGCTAATCATATTTCACACAGTTGAGGTAGGATTCCACACAGTGATCAGACTGAACTTTGCAACTATAACCATTTTCTTTATAGGTGCTGATAATTCCATATCTGTAGCCTTGTCATGATTTGTAAACTACTTAACGCTCAGAAGGGCTTCATAATATCCCAAGTGGCGCAACATCTCTGTTAAAGAATAGCAAGATTGCACAAAGAAATGTTTTAATATCATATACAGTGACTGCATGAGCCTGACTGACTCTTTGAATGTGAGCTTCTGCGATTAGCAACACTCGCAGTGAGGCTTTTCATTTGAGACAAAAGCATTTCAGACGGTAGCCTTAGGCCTCAATCAGACAGGATGCAGTGAGAGTGCTAATTTTTCTGTTGTTTGCTTATAGCAGTAAGAGTTTTACGTCAACTCTTGCACCCAGGTACATCATGTCTTTACAGGAGTAATCAACAACAACAACAATTTAAAACACACACCACACTGTTTCGTTTTTTGTTTTTTTGTTTTTTTTTTAAATTGTAGGCCTCAACAAAAACCTGCATAAAATGCTTTTTCTGATGGGGGACTCAAAACAGAAGTCTAAAAGAATTTGATTCCAATTGCTGAGCTGATGCTAAGACAGCACTGGGAGAACATTGCAGTCAGGCAGCAGGTTCTTCTTTTTATCTTTTTTCCCAATACATAAGGATGTAATTTCTTTATCGGAGCCCTCACAGCCTTTGACCTTGGTGAGCAGGTATTCTGTACTATGATGAAGCAGTGGCTCAGTCTCATCCTTTAAGCAGCATAAAATAGGAATAAAATCATGCCAAGTACTCCAAAATTAGAAGAGTAATCCCCTGACATAGCAGTGCGCTGCTATAGATAGATAGATCTGATACTGCCTTTTATGCCATGCATTCATCAAACCTGGCGCTTACATTACCCACAATGCAATTCAGCTGCCGACTGTTCAGTCAAAAACTCTGATGTGTTATGCTAGTAGAAGTTGCCTTTAAGAATGAGGCACAAAAACGTCTTGGTTAAAGTTCGGAAAAAATCACAGTTGATTGATTTTAAACAACTACTCCGTCAAGTACAGGGGACCTCCGTCTTCATGAACTCAATAACTACTTGGTTAAGATTAGAGAAAGAACATGGCCATAGTTAAAAATGTCAAAATGTTAAAAATTCTCAGTGAACCACATTTTTTATATAGTTTGTAATGATGACTCAACTATGTTCAAGTGTTTGAAATGGTCCAAAAGGAACTTACCTCATTCAGTCTACTCACCATTACTCTTTTTTGTGGTATTATCCTGTTGCTTATTTTCATATTTAATGTTTTGTTCAGCAGGTCATCTTCCATGATAAAATTCAAACATGAGAATATACGTAGCATCCAAGCTGTCTCACTCCTCACTCACAAATCTTCTGAACGCTGCTCTGGCTCTACAGTAGGCTATAGGTAGTCTTTGGTAAAAACGCTTGGTTGAAACCTGCTTACCAACCGCACTGGCCTTAATCTCTCCTCCCTAACTCCCTGTACTTATCTCCCCTCCCCACGTAATTTACATTAGGATCCATATTGTCTTTTTAAAATAGGAAAAAGCACAAGAAACACATTAGTGAATTAAAATAACTCATTTTTCATATGTCTAAATTATAGTACATATGTAAGAACACAAAGATTTGCTTAATGTGTGGCTTAATGAGGAGGACTAAAGTTTGTCTTTTTTAATACGCTGTTGTTTGCAGGGAGAGAGGGGCAAGAAAGGCAACAGGGGGGCCAAAGGGGATAAGGGAGACCAAGGAGCACCTGGATTAGATGCCCCCTGTCCGTTGGTATGTCAGTGTATAATGTGGAGCCGAGAGGCAAAGGGAAGCACTATTCTAGAATACAACATTCTGCCATCCCTCAGAGCTTCACTCTCTCTGAGGATTTGTATTCAGTAGTCAGCTTCCTTTTGGCTCTGGTATTCAGTGGTTCTAATCAACCTCAGGAAGGGTTTGGTCCAGTGTGTCTCTGCAGTCTGACAGAGATATGGGGTGATTGAATTGATAAAATCTTACGTTTAATGTTTTGATTCATTAAAAATGTCCCATTAGGGCAAAGGAAAGGCCGCAGTGAACATTTCAAAACAGAATTGTCTGGGAGAAAGACCGAATGGACCACAGACCAAAACTCTGCCTGAGGAGCCTCTTTTTTCCAGGAATGAGACCGACAGGAATCAGGCAGTGTCTGCAGATGAGTATCAAACAAAATGTACAGAGGCATTTTGTCTCCATTTTTAGTCCCCCCCCACACAGTTTGCTACCCTGTCCTTCATGTTAATGAATAGGCAGCACATTGAAGACAGTCAAACTGCACAGACCAGAACCTTAATCTTAGAAAACATATTGGTCATTGCATCCTAAACCTCAAACTCATCTCAGTGAACCCAGTTCCTGTCAGTCTCAGGTTGCCTGCATGTTCAGGAAACCAGCATTCAGTCGCCCAGTGGACAGAAGTGGAGCTCCTCCTACATCGAGCAGTGGAGGACAAACTCTCCTCTGCTGCACATGAGCTGCAACATTGTTTCTTAAATGGCTGATTTCGCAAACAGGGTTTCCGAGGCTTTAAAGGGGAGAAAGGTGAACCGGGCTTGCCAGGCCTGGACGGGCTGGATGCCCCTTGCCCTGTGGTATGGTGCTCTTTCTTTCCCTTTACTTTTCCCCAGCATGCCTCTGGCTATCTCTAACCACACCCCATAACCGTGGGCACTCAGATTCACACTGTAAATTCACAAAGACCTGCACGTTTGCATGGACGTTTAACAATACTTATTGTAGCCAACTCACCCTGAAGGACGCCCACAGTTTTGCAACTGACCTCCCATAGAACTAACTTTCCTCCTGAGAACAGATTCTCATTTAACTCAACCTTTCCATCACAACAATTAAAACCTCTATGCTAACCTCAGATGCAGCTCTATGCTTGTGATGAATATCATATATCTCATAACAAAACCAGAAATATTTTTTTCTAATTATTTTTTTTTTCTAACATGATTGTTAAATCAAGTAAACTAAAGCTTTTATTCATAATCCCTATTTTCCTGCACCATCACCTGCATGGAGCACCAATGTATTCCATCTTCAAGGCAACAGTATACCACAGATGATGAAAAGCAGTATGGAATTAGATGAGTATTTGGTCAAAGGTAGCCAAAATGATATCAGCCTGAAACATGGTTCATTTTTGAGATTTCATGTGTAAACCTCTGACCTCACAAAACAAGCCCACACATTTGGCTTTTCTCTTGCTTAGTGAAGCAACCCATTGTCAGATTTCTGATTTTGCTTGCACTGTTCACCACCACCGTTGAAGATCCTCCTAAGTTTTTTAGAAACCCCTTCAATGTATGGAATGGGGACATTCCTCCTTCTGTTGTCCTCCCTCTCTGTGGGAGCGTTTCCCAAACAATGGTGCAAGAATGGAGGCCAGATGTTTGGCAATGTTGTTTGTGACAGAGTTGATGCTGCTGATGATTGGTCTGAGTTGAGCTTTCTCCTTGTGAATTTTGGGGAGACCGTAAATATGTGGAATGGCTTCTCCCGGGTATAGTTGGTGGTATAGTGGTCTGTCGGTGGCTTTATCCTATTCCAGTTGTTGGAGGCAACTGATGACCTTCTTTTTGTAGCTGCTGGTAGGATCTTTCTTCAAGGATTCATGACGACCCATATTAACCCCCTCATGACTGTTAACACTTCCCCAGGTGATCTTAAGGGCCCACTCAATTGGAGGCACCTTTGTTTTTTCCAAACCCCCTTTTCACACTCACAGTATATAAATTCCTGTACTCCCCATCATCAGTTCAGAAATGAAGAAGCTACTTGGCTGAGAAGCAAAACGTCTTCTAGAAAAACTTCACATCCAGTTGCCTAACAGAACTCTTCAACCTTGACCATGACCTGGATGACTGAAAATCTTAATAGATGCTCTTATAATAATAGAAAATATAATCCAGTAGTGATTAAGCCTCTCTTTTCTTTCTCACACATATGTTGTTGCAAATTAATTGTATATAATTGGAATTGCAGAAGATGTGACTGTTAGATTTGGTATTGGGAAGTTCAGTTCATTGATCTTGGTTCATAAATCTGGTTGAAGGATTCAACAGTACAGGTCTTTTTTAATTTCTGAAAACCATCTTTACAGGTAAGGTTATGTCTTTGAATTTAAGATCGCCAACATGCCAATTTGTCAATTCCAGGGTGAATTTGGCATTACTGTTTATTATTCTTGTCAGAGTCACTGTACTGCTTCAGCGAGCACTGGGGCAACAGTGTCATCCTACTGCTGGGTGCCATAAAGCAGCACTGCTGCTATTTATACTGATAATGATGAATTCTTTTTTTAAATTACAGTATAGAAAAGGGGGTTATCTACTAATGCTGGAAGTAAAAGGCTATTTTAATGATATCTGATATCTGTGAAATCAAGTTAGCAAATAGCTGTAAAGAAACAATTAAATTACTATTTATTGTATATGTTTATTGTATATATGGTATTTCAGTTATTTTACTTTACTACAAATCTCTGTTTGTACTTTTGGGGTTTTTTGTAAATTCTTGCCCAAAGAGCTAAATTATACTCATTACTGCTATAAAAGGAGAAACATCTAGTGGGGGGAATACTATTTTATAGGCACTAAATAGCTATAAAATAAAATAGCTAGAAAATAAGACTACGAACATTTGTTGTGTCTGATGCTAATGGTTCTTGAAAGAACCAGGATTAATGGATTTAATACAATGAATAACCCTAAAATTTCTAGTAGTAGATGAACTGATGAAATTTACCAGTAAGTATATGAGTGTAAGTATGTAACCACAGTCACATGCAGTAATGGGAAACTTGGAAAATTCTAACATGGGCACAGACCTACAGTACAAAGCATATGCAGAAATCAAATATGACTTTAACTTCCAGAACCCTGGACACCGGTAGACGCTGGTCAAAATAATTCTTACCACTGCTACGCTATAAAGACAAATACTGATTCAGAGTATTCCACTGTGTTTTTTTTTTAATATAAATGTAAACTGCTTTTGTTTGCATCATTGCTTTATACTTGCATGATGGTACTGTTAATCTCTGCAACAGACAATATTTTTCTAATCTTACACCTTGCTTTTCTTTTTCCAGGGCGACGATGGCTTACCTGTACCAGGATGTTGGAATAAAGTAAGTTGGAAAGTTTGACACTGCCTTGTTTTGTTGCTCATCACTATAGCAGCACTATAACACACTGTATGAAAACTTCAGTGTGAACATTGTTTGAACTAACATTTGATAACCTCATGCTTTTTGCTTTTATTTGCAGTGACATTAACTTTGGAATGGCTGATGTGATTGTACATAGGATATTTATTTTTTTACTTTTCCCCTATTCTGTTATGCGTGGAAAACTATTTTTAGAAAAATCCTAAAAAGATATGGCAAAATTTTTGTACAGATTGTTTCATACATATGATAGTGTTTACGTATTCAATTTTTATATCTATGCATTATTTTAATATGATTGGATAAGTAAAAAATGTTGCTACATATGCATGATATTTGTGCATAATGTGAAGTGGATAATGCTTATTAACTTATTGCATTATGTTATTTTGTTCTGATGTAAAAGACCATGCTGCACTGAGTTGTGGGGCTGGAAAGATTATGTGTTAGCATTTGGAAACTCTTAGTTGAACTCTCCTCTGTGTGATGAAGTTTTAAAAAAACAAATATGGACAAGAAGTGCATTTAAACTAGTTTCAGATTTACTAAATGCTAACGCAGGGACAGGAAGCTCTTTAAAATCTGCACTTTGAATTTGTGGTCAAGTGCTCATATTGTACCAATTAATATGCAGATTCAAAATATAAGATTTAGGGCTGCAACCAGATAGAGAAGTTTTTTGTGTTTGATTCATTAATGGAAGTATTTAGGATGGCAATATTGGTTCATCAGTCCATCAATGCAGTGGATCCTATAAAAGCTAATAATGTAATTAGTGTGTATAATGTGATTACTGCAGATACTCTAATTAAAAAAAAAAATACAGCAATTTAAACATTAAAAATGTAATAACATAAGTTATATATTGTAAAAACAAACCAAAATAAAGTATTGCAGTGTGTACTAAAGATTTCTCTAACACACCAATAGACATGGGCTTGCAGAAAGCTAGACCAACAAATTGACGCTTTGCCAGCATTAGGTTATTGTGGATATATCTGTATCTGTGTGTATGTCTGAACAATAAATGCCAAAGTAGGTTTGAAGTAATTTAGATGGGATGGGAAGCCAGTGAGGGATGAGGTCCTGGTTTTTGCACTAGGAACTGTAGTCAGTTGGGTTAAGGTATATGGGTGAGGTGGCACTGGTAGGACATGTTATTTTCTCATAACTTACTACATAACACGCAAGAATTATTGCATTGTGCACTCTGGCCTTTTTTGTACAATAAGTTCAGTGAGTAGGTTTATATTTATTCCATTAAATGCTTGTATTATGTTATCATTTTCCATGGGGGCATTGTGGTCTTAACCATGAAGTCAAAATTTCCCTTTGAATTAATGCCAAAAATAAAGATAATCAATTCCAATCTCTGTTTGTACACACAAAAAATATATGTAAAAACTCAGCAAAGCCCTGCTGTTGCAGGTTGCTGTGAAGTTTCCTGTGCATGTCCTTCTCCCCAGAGGATGGATTCCCCTCCATTTTGGATACTTACAAGGGAGGGGGGTTAATAAAGTACATAAATTAATTCCAAAAGCCATTATATCCAAATAACATTATGCCACATCAGTCATCAGGGGAAAACCTTAAATTGGGTTCTGGAGGTCAGATATCTAATTGTTAATGAGAACAGTATTCTAGACAATCACAATTTGCTGTTAACTTTTGTTTCATGGAGGAGAGTGTCAACCAAGATCTCTTAACAATCTGAAGCTTTAAAGTTCTGGTATGAAAAACCCTGAACACTAAATGTTTTGTTGTACAGCAGGAAAGCAACAGCTCTATTTTTTTAGCTTCTTGTATATTCATTTTGGTTTCACTGTAAATAGTTTATGGGCAGCCATTTCCTGCTTTACGACTGTCAGGCTCTGTGTATTAACTGTAGTGTTTGTAGACTGTTTGTGTATCTGCCTTATAATCTGAGGCACAGTATACAGCCCATATTGTTTGATGGAAATATTGCTGCTCACCCTTAAGGCACACTGCTGCAGTTGTCACATTGTCTCATCCATTTATGGAGAAAGCTGTTACCTGTTTGGACAAAGGAGTTTTTTTGTTTGTTTTTTAATCAAGAACTAATGGATATTTTATCAACAAGCATTTTGTATGGTGTAACTGTACTCATTAAGCTAACCTCATTAACTTTACAAAGTGACTCGGTGTTGAAGAAATGGATGGACTGACCAGAGTGAAGCTTGATCCATTATATGCTGCTGCTCTTTGTCAAACTTTTTGTTCATGTGTCGCTTGGCCTGGATTTGATGTTGACAGCCATGAGAGATTGTTATTGGATCCTCAACAGCAATAAAATATTCATCATGTGCTGTTGCTGCACAGTACCTCACATTAACTAATGTCTTGCTACCACAGTGATCATAAATACTTAAATCTAGATATGTTCTGAAATGTTCAAAAATGTCTATTGCATTCAAAGTGACTATCATAATTAAATATACCTTTCTGAGGATTTTGTTTTTGTTCTCAAAAATGTTTTAAGCCTACTCACTTCTGGATGTAAGAGATTGTCATTACTTCAATTACAATGTCAATAATTATTGTTTTATCAAATTATTTCAAATTATGAGGCTATTGCTCTATTACTGGCTTTGCTGCAGTTACAGGTTTCTCTTGTACACTCCAGAAACTGTTGATTAAACAGCACCTGTGGTTTAGTCTAAACTAGTTGCTGTAGCCCATGAAGTCCAGATAATAATGAGAAAAAAAAGACATTTATTCATAAAGCATTCCTTAAGTACTTCATAAAAAAGGAAGGAAGGACATATAAAAGAATGTGAATACAATGAAATCAAAGTCACCCTTATCAAGGACAACAGATAAATCACCACATAAAGCAAATACAAGTAATAAAACAGAAGTAAAAGCAGCTTTTAATAGATGATTTGACAGCAGACAGTTTCTAGGCTAAGTTCCTAAAATAATTTATTGCAGAGGTCATAGAATTACAGCAATATAATTGTGTGATTCCATTTAAAAGGTGTCACAGCTAAATATATATGCTAACTGGTCCTTTTCAAACATTTTGACTTGTTAGTAGGTAAAGCACAGGTATCACTGATAACATTAACAACAGCTCCAGACTACACATGTGTCTCAGTAAACCATGACAGTGTGACAGTATGAACAATACAAGAAGCCTGATACTTATATAGCTAAATGGAATTCATTCGTCACTTCATACTTACACCTGTGTCTGCCAGATGTCAGAAATTAGAATTTTCAGTTAAGATAATTATTAATAGTTTATGTGTTAAAGGTGATTGAAAGTTCAGTACACTGTAACAGGGTTACTGTAAAGGCAAAAGGCTGTATGATAAACTGTGCCTTTAACAAATATTCACCCTCTTGGATGTTTTCCCCTTTCATTCCATTTATGAATGGAATCATGGTCATTATAATTTGGCCATGTTTTTAAAGGAATTTCTAAAAAAGCAAGCAATGTTAAAGTGAAAACAGATTGCTACTTACTAATGTCATTAAGCAATAAAAGGAGAAAGCATCCAAGGGATGAAGACTTTTTGTAGTCACAGTGGCAAACGTGTAACTAAGGTGTAACTAGTCTATAAAAGGGGCACACTATTGTTTGAGTTGCGTTTATAAATTCCTTTTGCAGCAGTATTTGAAACAATTCAAAAACAAGTTCCTCACTTATCATTTTCTGAGAGGTACGGTTTAAGTCTGCAGCCATGCCTCTGGCTCACCTGCGGTGGTGGATCTTACATGTAACTTCCTCATATCGAAGTTAAGCTGAAGTTCTGCTCAATGTTTCCTTGCATAAAGTTCTAGCTGTAATTAACACTGCAACTTTCAGCAACGCAGGATCAACCGTCTCGATTAAAAATAAATATTTTAATGAAAAGACCAATAACATTTTGAAGGAATGCAGTTTAGATGGAATTGCTTTTACCTGATGATATTTGTACTGGATGGAGTGGAAAGTGCTGATTGCCTGCAAAATTCTTAATCTCTTTTATTCAAAGCTGGGTTTGTGTGTGCTCCACAGCATGAACTGAATGAGGTGATTTTTTAAGCCTGTCTAATGATGTTATTTGTGGTGGGCTGACAGTATCACAAGGACCAAAACATCTTTTAAATCTATACTTAACCCCTCAACATACACTTTGACAAACAGCTGTCATGATGTCTAGTGTAATCCAGAGTTGTGTTTTTCTCAGGGTAGCAGACAGTGTAAAAAAAGTGTTCTCTTTGAAGCAAGTGCATTTAAAGCATGCCCAAAGCCACTGTTGCTGGTTTAATGATGGAAAAAAGTTGCAGTGCCAGGTGTATGGTTCTCAGGTGTTCTCAAGTACTTTGTCTCCTAAATTATCATAGGCGTGTTTTGGCATAACATGCAATAAACCAATCAGAGTGCCAACTCTCATTCACTATGAGAGCCAGCTGAGCTTGTGAATCTTGACAGATTTTGACTGTAGTGGCAGATTTGTCAGGTGGACAGAAAATGCATTTCTCCAAAGAAGGCATCATATATGGCAATATCTTTGTGTGTGTACCTGTATATAAACCTTATATATTTTTAATTAATTGACATTACCTTGTAGACATCTGTTTTCATGTTTACATTATACATTACCTATAGGCAATATATATGTATATAATGTATATGGTTGGAACTGACTATTTAGGAAATGTAAGTCCATAAGTAAAGCAGGAGTAGTCAAGGCAGGATGAGAGGAAGTGGGAACAACAGAGCATTTCACCTCAAACAACTCTGGAAGGACTGGACATCATAACTAATGATAAATAACTTTTTATGCATTACAAATTTCAATATCTCTTAGTTCCTTTGCTTGTGTTTCTGAAGTGATTAATATGTATATGTTCACACATATATTTAAAGGGTCAACATCCTTTCCAATTGGCTAAGAAGTAGGGTTACCCAAGACTGTCTCCAAGAACCCCCAGAGAGGAAACTTGAAGACATGTGGCGATATCTTTGAGTTTTTATCCAAATCTGGAGTTGGCATTTTCAGCATTTTTTTTCCAGGAGGCTGGACCCAGGGCCAGTAATGTTGGAGACTCCAGTGGCAGCAGTGAGCACACAAACTTCACTAAGACTGAAAATTAAAAACTGTGCACCATCCTCTAGTTAGTCGCTGAAGGCTCTCAGGACAGGACAACCATCACAAGCCACAGGGAGACACTGTACCTACTGATGTGTACCTACTGATGTGTTGCTGATGACTGCATACACTTTGATCTATAAACCTTCTAGTGAAAGCAAGTCATGGACACTTTAGAACATGCTGTTTGTTGTGTTTGATGTGACATCAATACTGCAACTGTGATAAAGAATTCAGAGCAGCTCACAGAGCAGAGAGATGCCATGTGTTTCCATGAAAAACCAAAAAAGCAAAGGGAGACCCTCTTGATGATTCCTTCTTGATACTGCCTTTTTAAGAATCCCTTTACCTGCAGCTATTACATTTTATTTGAATGATTGTGCAGCATAGGAAATACTATGACGTAGTATTCACACATCATGTCTGATCATATATGAGATATAGATATATATGAGCTATTCTTTACTATTAAGGTGTTAAAGGACACTACAATTCAATGTTGTAATTGTAAGTATTGTACTATATAAGACAAAGGATTGTATGTATAAAAGTGCTCAGTCTTTGTAAATAGATTGCATTGATGAAACATGATTTCACATACAGAGAGAATACAAAGGGCAGTATTCATTCACTGGTTATACAAAGATAATCATTTGTTGTTTCTTGATACATTTATAGTTTTTCGGAAAAAAAACAAAATTTTGGCCTCAATCACCAACACTTTGTGAGCCTTTACTATTTTCACATTTGCATGCTGCATATCTAAGCGCTGCAACGTACAACTTGATATATTGCATGTAAATACTTTTTTCCAGAAGTTTTGACTCAAAAGCTTTCACCAGACAATGGTATTTGCTTTGTCAGTCCAAATATACACACATTTTTAGTTTAAGACAAAACCCCACAGTCAGCTTTTACAGCTGTTATTGTACATGCAAATAATCTAAGAAAATGCCCTGCATCCATGTGTTGGATACACAGCTAATCATAAAAATGATAACTTTCCTGTTTCAAATCAAATGTACAGAAGCATTCCTTATGTCATATTGACAGCTGACTTGTAAACAGACTGGGGTCAAGATGGTGTTTTATTTTTATTTATTTGTTGTTTTTCCAGTTTTTGAGTTCAGTAGTTTGAAATAAAATTAATGAAGTGTTTTATTGTTTCAGCAGGTGCAAAGTGTCCATACAAATGCTGTTTAGTGAGTGAGAGCTACCTGTTATCATTTTTAAATTTAAGACAGAAGTTGTACTATCTGTAAATGAAAAAATCATATAAATTATGATTTATTATTTTCAATTTTGGGATTATTTTTACTTTGAACAAGAAATCTATAGTGGCTGAGAGCTGAAAGCACTGCAACTTCAGAAAAAAAATTGAAAGACAAAACTTAATACATAATAATACATTTTCACTGGTTTGTCCACTTACTCGTGTTTTGTCTATTTAACTGAGATAGTCTACTTGTTTTGTCTATTTAATTGTTTGCCTTTTAACTGAGTTAGTCTACTAATGTTTTGTTCATTTGATTGTGTTAAGTCTGTTTCCCTGAGATAGTCTACTTGTGTTTTGTCTCTTTAATTGTTATATATATAGAGAGAGAGTTAGTATACTTGTATTTTGTTCACTTCATAGTGTTTAGTCTGTTTAACTGATATAGTATACTGTGTTCTTTTGTCTATTTAACTGAGATAGTCTACTTGTGTTTTGTCTAATTATGAATAGTCTATTTTACTGTGTTTTGTCCACTAAATTGCACCGTCGATAAACTTGTATTTTGTCTGTAAACATGTGTCCTCTAAAAATGCAGTGACTTGAGCTCTCTTGTCCAAATACAAGAAGTGGCATAATCACAATTGTCAGCAACACTGGAATTGAGTTGTTGTTGCTGTTTGTTGCTTAAAATTATAATTTAAATAACAACCCTCCGATCAGGCAATGTAGCATTGGCCCAATTCATTTAAATTTTAAACATACACTCCTGTGATTTTTTTAATTCAACAGCTCTCCTCATTCTTACTCTTTCCATGTCAGCTCACTGCTGATTTGGATACACATTTCATTTTCCAAAGAGAATGGAAAGGATCTTTAGCTCATTGTTGGTTGCTATAACAAACTGGGGCTTGACTCCTTAACATTTTCCATCTGGAAATGTCTATGTAGTTTTATGCTTTAAATTTCACATTTCTGTTTTGCACAAATATAGAAATAACACTTTTTATATAAAGAAAGTTGTTCATTTGCCTTATGTACTGGGTTTGCTTTATCACAATTTTCTGTATCTTCAACCTATAGAGTAGTAACAGTGTACTCTTTATGCAAACAAAGAAGGAATTGAGTTAAAGTATATAATGTTTATGTAATATATACTTTAAGTATGTATGATTTAATCAACTATTCATCCACAGAAAGCCATTATTTGACATGTTATATGAAGAGTACAGATACTTTTTGGTTTTATGTCAAATGCAAAGTTCCTGTGCAACACATGGACAGTGTGACAGACTTGTACTTGTACTTGTACATCTAAACAGTATGTATTGTTTTTACTTCACTTGATGAGCTCTTTTAGCAAACCATGAACACAGAAAGAAGTAGTAGATGAGGCAAAGGTCATTAGTCTGATAATCACAGCCCTTTAATTCTTCAATTATTTCTGATATCTAGTTTATGGTGGAGGAGTTCTATTTTTGAAGTTTTATTTAGTTTCAATTTGCTCCAACCAATCAGTAGTGAGTGATACAGTCGACCCCCAGACATTGATTATATTAGCAGTTGCCAGGAGCAAACTTTTCACTATGATCACTGATCCAAGTGAAAAGTTAACTGCTCTGCTATGTTATTTTTGTAGCTCATTGTCACCCCCACAATTTTTGTGACAATTTTTCTGCAGCTATTTTTTGTGGCATTAGTTTGATAGCTTCTTTCTAACCAGAAAGACAATTTCCTCACTCTTAATCCCATCCAAACAATTCTGATTGGTTGATTGTTTCTCCCACTTGGGGCAAACAATCAGACTCTTGAACACTAAATGATACAGAAATTTAGTCAGTGATTGACAGGTGTGAAAGGAGGTCATCACTTTCTATATTGGAACACCTCATGTATATACCATAGAATTTCATACCTCATCCTCAGTACATTTTAGCGGATTAGTTGGTTCAGTTAGTTTCAGCAGTTCTGAATCATGCCTCAGAGAGCTCTCCAAGTGACGTTTTAACCCAATCTGCTTTGTATTTACAGCAGTGGTTGTGCACTTTTTTCTTTGGGTCACACTGTTTGCATTTATATTTGGAATGTAGGCTAACACAGATTAAGTGGGGAAAATCTTTACATTAACAGTTAATCTGCTTTATTTTGATCTAAAAAGAAAAGTTTTGTTGTATAATTTGTTTTGATTTGAAGTTCTGTACTTGTCAGATTAGAACAATATTTGAGGATGTGTAAGTGGGCATTATACAGAATTTGCATGTTATTGTTTAGCCTGTATGAAGCACTATTTACATTTGTTTTCATTTTTTGATGTTTTTCTTTTATGAATAGTCAAAAATTTCTAACAGTTGAGTGACCTTTGTGCAGATTTCTGTGCTACCCCAACCTTTATCTGACACATGTAAGTTTGTTTTCCAAGATCCAACATGACTTCCAGCCACAGGTGAGGCATTCACTGCAGCTTACACCTGTTATTTTAGTGTGGTGTCAGAAGGGAATAAGGTAATGATATTGTTTTTGCTTTCCAAAAGAATTTATTTTTACTTTTTATAATCCAAACCGAATGGCAGCTGCTGTTACTGATTGCCGAAACAGATTCACTGCACAGTACAAGTAAAGATTTTTAGGCAATTTGTCACTGACTCAGAATAAATAAACCAATTTTCAATGGAAGTGAAACTAGTTTTTGATTGCTTTTTCCATTCATCAGTGTTCAGTGCTTCATTATGCTCGTATATGCAATTGTTCCTGGTCTCTCTCTCCCCTTCTTTCTCACTACCCACTTTCTTCTCTCTCTCTTCTCTGTCTCCCACTCTCTCCCCCTGTCCTCCTCTTTACCCCCCTGCCTTCAGATAATGTATGTTGTGAATTGGCTATACAACTAAAACTGAATTTGACTGGATGTATAATACAGGTTCCAACAAGTATGTTGTACGTATGTGAGGCTAAACTATAAAAGATTTGCTTAACTGTTGAGAATACAAATACAGATCAATGTTTTTAGATTCCAAAATAAAACAAAAAGCATTAAAAAACATTTTGGGCATGACCATATCCTTCTCTGATGAACAAAACTGGGTTTTGCAGGAAAAAAATTGAATTACATAATCTATTCCTCGGCCAATCTGTCTAACACAACAAGGCCACAAGGGGTTGCCAGATACTTCCATTTGATCAGCAGATGCACTTGTTGGAATAAAGCAACCTTCACAGCACAGATGAGTGTCATTGTGCTTGTGCATGGCAACCGAATGAGACGCAGCTGCAGGAGTAGAGGCAGCATGAGACACCATGAGAGCACCATGGATCATTTGGAATCCATTCCTCAGTCACTATGTAAGTAAACCTGGAAAATGTTCGATGTGAAGACTTTTTATTTGTCATTGTTTTCATTTTGACAGAACATTTTTTTGACATTAAACAACGGAGGCATTAGAAAAGAGAGAGCACTTTTTCTGGTTGCAGAGTTTCTGCTGCTTCCTCTCAGACAGTCATCGTGGTGAATTTGACCTGTAGGCCATTCCTATGGTTGCCAGTCAGTGCCTGGCCATGGGCAATGGTTCGATAAAAGCCCCAAGGGCTGAAGAGAACAGCTGCCTGGCCTCCATCCGCACAGACCCTCCTGGTCTGGACACAGATGTCCTCAGGTAAGTACACATCCTCATGAATATATTTAATGTATTATGGAGAATTTATTGTGAGATTAGTAGATTAGGACCTTTTAATTCTATTCATTGTGTACTTTATGTCTTTTAGATATTTTAGTTTTTTTAAATGATTGAACTATTTAATCCAGTTTGTTTTATTAAGATTTGTCCCCTTCATAAGTAAGAAATGTATTAATGTGTATGTGTGACCAGCAGGTAATGCAGAAATTCTGATAAATGTAACAAAAATTCAACTTGAAAGCTGTCATGATTTACAGAACAGATCACACATTACCACAAATTCATCCTGACTGGATCAATGCACTTTTAGTTTTTTTGGTGTTTTAAAATGGAAAATATATTGAGAAATGGCATCAAAGTCGTATAAATATAAATACAGCATACATGTAATTGCAAACATGCTTCATCTGTAGCCAATGTCAGCTTTTTGGATCTGATGCTTCTATCAGCAAATGTCAGTTGCCCTTTAAAATAGTTTTCATCATCAAATCATTGTTAACAAATGTTTAGCATGTTCTGATATGCCATTGCCATGGTTGAGATTTGGTTAGATTTAAGGGTTTAAGGATTATTTAAGGGTAGGAAAAGATCATAGTTATGATTTTTTTTAAAAACATCTTAGTCGAGGTTGAACCACTGTTGACTGTTCAGGAATGGAAAGGATGCCACAGCATTCAGCTGAAAGCAGTTTAAAGCTGACCTAAGGTTTTACATCAGAGAGCGATGTCCTCTGAGGGTTAAGTACATTCATGATGCACAGCATGATGTAACTGGAAGGTCTAAGACAAGTCAAAGATCATTTAAAACTAGCACTGGGCTTCCAGCTAAACTTTCTCCATAGTTCATTGATTTGAAAACTGAGTCTGTGTACAGTAGCCAGGCTTTGCAGGACTGCCTTCATATGTATTCAGTGACTGTTTCATCTTTGTCCTCGAGGTTGCGGATTACCCAACTAGAAGTTGAGCTGGCACAGCGGGACCAAGATTTTCGAGCACAGGCGCTTCAGTTACAGCATCTCCAGAGGGAGCTGGAGGCCAAGGTCTCCCAGATTGACAAGCTCCAGGATGCCATTGGCTACAACAATATCCTGGGCCGCTCTCCACCAGGCCTGTGCCATCACAGCCACCGCCGCTTCAGTGTCATCAACCAGGGTCCGAGCCGCTTCCATAGGGTGGCTGTGGAGGTCCACCGCAGGCTCAAAGCAAAAGAAGGTGTCTCTGCTGAGCCCACTTCAGAAAACATCACAGCACACACTTTTAAAGCAAAGGCCATCCACAAAGATTCACAGTAAGTCATAGGGACATGCCACACAGAATCGCTGTATGAAATATAAAACACTGTGTTGCGTAATAGGAAAGTACTTACACAATATTTTTGTTTTTCATGATGGGCACTGTATGAGATTAGTTGATCATTCAATCATAAATCCTGGCTGGGACTTGGACAGGTGACATGACAAACTCTGGGCCCTGACCTATTATACAGTGTATACTAGTGCATTACAATCACTGGGGACTTTATATTGTCCAAAAAACACAAAAAACAGGCTCTTTTGTCCTCATTGTGTTATTGTAGTCAAGTATACTAACTGATCAGTGACTGGACCTTTCAGACACAGGCGTCTTCATATAAAAATCACTCGAGACACATTCACTGCACTCAGATGAAGAGTGATTTCCATTTTGTTAATTGTGATATTACTAGCGTCTAGCATCTAGCATCTACAACCATAGCCTCTCTTCAATTAGATCAGACACTTTAAAGGGGGTGGATATTTATGCAATCGTTGATTTTACATTTCATATTAATTGCCATTAATTTGAAAAAATGTGCTTTCACTTTCACATGAATGAGACTTTTTTGTACATTTTTGTCAAAATAGCCAAAATATGCTGACCATGATTCAGTTTATGAAAGCAATGAAAGGGGAAAACATCCAAGGGGGGATACTTTTTATAGTCACTGTAAATCTGCCTCACATCTGACAACAGCCAGTCAGCAGCAAATAACATTACGGCTGAAGAAAAAATATTCCTGTGACTGTACAAAATGTCAAACAAATCACTTGTAATAGAACTAGGAAACAATGTTCTGTGAATGGAAATCAACAAGTAACCTGGTGTTATTTAAAGTGTGATCACCACACACTGGCAGGAGGATGTGAAAGGTCTGGCAAGCTTTTGCAATATCCACCACATCTGAAAGGCTTTATTAGCATGACAACATAATAGAAAGACATGGGAGGGAAACAAAGGGCTTTAGGATTTAAATGTTGGGCCTGGGTCATTATGGGCTTCAATTACACAACCTATGCTGCCTCCCTTACCCACTACTCTCAGACCCATTCACCATGCTCCTTCTTACTGAATGTGCTAGCACATCATCTGTGTGATGTGGTAATCAGGGATTCACAGACATACACACACTCAGTGAATTCATGGCCCACATTTGCAAGATTGTATTGGTCTAGCATCCGTATCTGATAAAATCACATTCAGTACTGATAGGATCACATCTGTTGAAAACAATACAAATCCTTGGGTTAAACTCTGTCATCAGCTGATTTTTGAATGTCTCTCTGAGAAGGAGGAATTTGAAAAAGATTGCATTTAATGTCATGAAAGTCAGCATCCTCACCTGCTGATGAACCATTTAAGAGACATGCAAAAAGAAAGAGAAAGAAAAGCACAGCATTGTTATTTTAATCAGCCTTTGATTTAAACAATACAGTGCGACAGAAATCATACACAAAGACATTATTTATTTATTTTTACTTAGTCTATATATACTATATGATTATTGCACTGTATATTTATTTTTATGACTTCCTACAGACACACACACACATATATATAAAGTGGAGTCCAAAAGTGCATGTAAGTTGTCCAGTGAGTGAGGAACAGATGACCAAGAAGCTGCTTCAGTTGAAAGGGGTTACCCTATCCTTATTAGATCCTGCCCAATAAGTTCAGCTTTGCAGCTGGCTTCACAGTTGACAGTCAGATCCAGTAAAGTGAAGGTCTTGCTCAACACAATGTGGCAGAAAGTCCCAAGAGATAACTTGCAAATTGGCTAAGTTCTTCCAGACATTTACAAGTTGAACATGCTGCTGATTCCTCTTGGGAGGGTTCAGAGTACTCTGAATGAACATGAACTCTTTGCTTGACAGCAACAAATGTCCAGGCTTTTTTTCCCCCATCTAGTTTAAGTCTAATTCTGTCTCTGGTAGTGAGTTGAGGTTGTGGCCTTGCTGAGTGCCTCTTACTGTAGAACTTAATTTTTTTGCTCTTTGTTATTAAGTGTACAGGGTTTCTGGGTTATGATAGGGTCTACCACAGCCTACCTATCTGGTCTGCCTACCTGTCCTGTGTGTTTCTCTCTTCATTCCTCTGTTTGTCAGCAGTGGGCTTGCTGCTCGGGGTATATCACAAGACCTTGTTATTGATCAGAAAGTATATGTTGGACTACAGTGCTGTAAATCCATGGTCTGGTGTCCCACAATCCCTATTTCCCCTGTTATTTCCAGGGGCCAAAGACTCTTGTGGCGGTCTGTGACACCAAAGTTACTGCAGACAAGAGAGGAAGAGAGGGAAACTGGCTGTGGTCCAGGTGATGCTAGGAGGGCTCTGGAACAGAGGAGTTGTTGGAGGAAGGCATCAATGGTTTGTGGTGAGCCTTTGTTAGATATAAGCTGTCGAATGACTTCCCTTTGTTGATGGATGGGAATGTGCTAAATGCTCCTACAGTAACTTCAGCTGTCTTTCCTGATATTCCAATGGAACACCTGCTCTCTGATGAGCCTTAGACATTTGTGCACCTATCTTGTTCTGTTGTTCTGGTTTGGAATTTATCTTTTCTGTTTCTGACCTCTGGCCAGAGTCGAGGACTGTCAAGGTTGTTCAGGAGCTGCTTTTTATGTCAGCTGGTGAGCACCGGGTCTTTCTCATCTTTCAAATTGCAACTGATCAAAGTTGGAAGTATTACCCCATTTTATTTTTAATTTCATTTATTCTCCACCAGGCCTAAACACTTCTTTTCAAAATAAATTCATTTTTTAAAAATATTTACTGAGTAGTGTCAACTGGGTTACTTAGTAGCTGGGCATCTCTTTCATGTTAATTCAGACAAATTGGAAACTACCGTTTCCATGTCAGTGTTGGTCTGCAGCATGATTTCATACAAGGACCTTTTATCTGAGAGGGGAAGAGAAAGACATTGGAGAATGTCTGTGTGTGAGATAGAGGCGCAGAGAGAGATGATGAGGTCACACTTGGTGATTTCTCTTTTGAAGCTACTTTCTCTGGGAAAGCAGACAGTAAGAAATGTGGTCTTATTGCTTCTGAATGAAATAACATCAGGTCTGAGGATATTTTAATTTTGTATTCCTTGTGTCCCTTTGTTTTTTTTTATTCCACTAGCCATGCCGTAAATCTTTTTGACGTACTAAAAGCTAGTCTTGTGCTGGGAGTGGATCCTTTTGTGTCATGTCAGTATGATAGATTAACTTCTTGAGTCCATTAACAACAGAATATCCCCCACCTCTGTAATGGCAACTAGAACATTGTCCATGCACACTACAATTCCTTCATAGTCCTTTAGAGGTCCTGCACTTGTGGTGTCAAAAATGCTGGCAGATGTGGACTTTTTATAAACAGGGGAATTTGCCAGGATCCACTTGCTGCATCTAAACCAGATTCATCTATTGTTGGCAAACTATTTTCTCTTGACATATCTTATCCTGCTATTTTGGTTCCACTCATGGAATGATTCTCTCTGGTACTTTCTCTGTAATTCCCATGTGTTCCGTTCTACTGAAGCAGACAGCATCTCTGAGTTACTGTTCTGTACGGTGTAATCCCATGGTGGATCTGGAGGGGAAAACGTTTTCATGGCTCTTTGTATTACTAAAAGCTGCAAAAGAGAGCAATTTATTCCTTGTGCAGTGAACATCTGACTTAAACATTACATAGAGGAATAGTGTACATGAACACTATTTTCATGTATTTCTTGGTCCCACAGACCTTTGACCTTCAGAAGTAGAAAGTGATTTCTGAGGTCTTGTACTCCTGAGGTTGTACTCCATGCAGATTATAATGACTCTTAAGGCAAGTTTGTCATTTGTTGTACTGGGCAATATCACCTGACTCTGATGCTGTTTGTTTCTGCTTCTTCTTGTCATCCCAGCACCAAGAAGCTTATCAACGACGCCATTGTGAACAATGACTTTCTGAAGAAGCTGGAGCCACAGCACATGAGGGAGATGGTGGACTGTATGTATGAGAAGGTTTACAATGAGGGACAGATGGTTATCCAGGAAGGAGAACCTGGAAACTACCTCTATGTACTGGCAGGTCAGCCCTGGTCTCATTTAAAATTGGAAACACTGAGGAATCTGTTGGTTATTGTGTGATTTGTACATTTTATAACTACAGCTGGTTTAGAGACACAGTTTCATAAAATAATAAAAGGATTTTTTGGTCTTTGCTCGCTACAGAGGGCTTACTGGAGGTCATCCAGAATGGGAAGCTGCTGGGAGAGATGCGTCCAGGCACAGCGTTTGGAGAACTGGCCATTTTGTACAACTGCAAGAGAACAGCCACTGTTAAAGGTAAGTGACAGCAGCACAGACAACACCAAACCAGTCACGATTCTTAATTTTACACTTTGGAATTACATATGCACATGCAACAAATCCCTGGTGCTAACATGTGTATCATGTTGATTGTGTTTGACAACCATATCCATAGCATGTATAAGAAATCTGCGTACTGTATGGCACATGAGGAGATGAATATTCACTGAGGGAGTTATTAAGTACAAATCTACTCATCCATCTCATATCTGCTGCATGAGTATGCTGACGTTACAGTGCTGGTCTTTTAAAAGATCCTCAAGTGCATTGCATAACGCAACCAAACAAAAAAAACAAAAAATATAAAACGTGAAGATTTACATTATACCTGAAGTGCCACTGGAATAATGACTGTGTTTAGTCTTTTTAATAAAAAACAGGATCAGTTTACCTATTTGAAAATGAATAATTGAATATACATATAATTGGTGCCTTGATATTTATTGTTTTCATACTGGGACTTCATAAAATGACTTGATTTCTGAATTTTAAAATGCATAATTGGTCCTCATCAAATGTGTGCATTTTTTTTTTGTTCTTGTGTTGTGTGCAGTAGTGAGGTTGAAATGTTATTTCTCATGGAATGACATCCAAACACTATTATTATTATTATTATTATTATTATTATTATTATTATTATTATTATTATTATTATTATGTCTTAAAGGCCAACCCATTATACAAATATTCAGCTTGGTTCTTGAAGTGAGGTCTGCTCTGGATGTTGTAGCAGCCAGCCCCTCAGTTTTCTCTTAGCTGAATAATTTCATAAAAAAATCAATCAGTTGTTTTTTGTTGTGTTGCTCTTTGCTCTTTTAACTCTCCTCCAAAATGATGGGTTTAATGAGCTGTTAATAGTCTCCGATCTCATGCAGCTGTGTCCCAGTCTCACATCTGGGCACTGGACCGCCAGACCTTCCAGACCATCATGATGCAGACCACGCAGGCGAGACATGAGGAGTACTTCAGCTTCCTGCGCAGGTACAAGCACAGCTGATAGGCACTCTGTGACTTCTCCAAACACATTTGTATTTTGAGACAAATCCCTGCAGTTTAAGGTCTGTTTGTTTGTCCACATGGATTAGTAATGGGAAGGAATTGTGTGTAGGATATCATTGTTATTATATACTCTTACACTTTTGCCTCATTTGAGTACATCTGACAAATGTCTTCATTACTTTGCAGTTTTACTGTATAATATCACTCCTAACATCTGTGATGAATGTGTGTATTTGTTTCTGTGTAAGTGTTTCTCTGCTCCGAGAACTGCCGGAGGAGAAGCTAGCCAAGATTGTTGATTGTCTCGAAGTGGTGAGTATTCACCACAGTTGTTTCTGACTACATAGATTCAGATTGTATCTAAGGGGAAGTCAAGTGACTGACTTTCTTCCTTGCAGGACTATTTTGAAAAGGGGGAGTATATTATTCGAGAGGGTGAAGAGGGGAGCACTTTCTTTATTATTGCAAAAGGAGAGGTGAGCTATCTCTTCAAACCTTCAAACCAACCAAAAATACTTTATGATCCCTTGGGTATTCCTGTTTTTGTTATCGCAGCATTGGTTGACCAACAGTATTAGTATGTACAAAGCTTTAGTGTGTCAGTCAGTCTGTTGTAGGATGATATCAGTGAACGAAAGCATGATGTAATGCAACCAAAGTCTGATGGCTCATCCTGATGTTTTCTGTGTGTCTGTAGGTCATAGTCACTCAGAGCACAGAGGGGTTTCCTGAACCACAGGAAATAAAGACTTTGGGAGTAGGAGACTACTTTGGAGAGAAAGCTCTCATCAGGTACACACAGCAACAGTGCTGATTGCTGAGAGCACAGTAGAGGAGTCTAAAAGATATTTTACAGTCCCAGTCTGTGGGGAATCTGATCACATTAAATTGCTCAATAACGTAAAAGTAAAAGGTCAGAACACTGAGCTAACATAAATGCTTATTTTACCAGCTTATTACTTTCAGGTCTACACTAATATTAACATCACATTATGAGAACTATTTATTAGAATTAAAGAAACTATTTGATGTAGTAATGTAGTAATTCACTGAATTATTTCTTTCATTGGTTGTACTTTGATCAGACAGAGGGGATTCAGAACTTCCAGTGGTTTCAGCCCACAGCAAAACAAAACAGTCCTCAGCTAAGTGCTGACAAAGACATGCCTCAGCACACTGCAGAAATGACTGTCTGTACATGTCGGTTTGTGTTGTTTTTTTGACTGAAGTGTTCATGTGTGTTTGCAGTGAGGATGTTCGCTCAGCCAACATAATCTGCACTGAGAATGACACACAGTGTCTGGTGGTGGACAGAGAGTGAGTATTTGGATGTTGTTTACATACCATGTTGTTATCCACAGTTGAACCCAATTACAACCAAAGTTGCTAAGAGCTAAAAGCTAACAGCTTTAACAATAATTGTCTGTCAAAGTGGAAATTTCAACTATTTATGCATTTGTGGAAATCTGATTCAAAACTCAGTCTGTGTTGGCCCCCTGGCCCTGGTCTCCAGGAATTTCAACCAAATGGTGGGAACTTATGAGGAGCTCCAGGCTTATCTTAAGGAGTACGTGGAGGAACTTTCCAGGAGTGATGAGAGAAGAAATGCCCTGTGAGTGCAAAATGACAGAATGACACGACAAACATGTACAGGTACAGCTGTATAAATGTTGATTAAGACTCCCATCGAGGCAATGATGTTGGTGACTTATTGCATGTTTGATAGTCATTACGTCACATCATTATTATTATTATTATTATTGTTGTTGTTGTTGTTGTTGATATATATATATATACACATACACACACACACACACACACATATATATATATATATATATATACATAGCAAGAGAGCAAGAGACAGTTTTTCTCTTTTGAAGCAAGAAGGGCTCAGTTGTAATTCGACACCTCCTGTTATTCTGCTCTCAGGCCCCACTCACCTCAGACTGACTCTGCAGAGGCACAGGAGTTGAGGAGGCTTAGAGAGAGGATCGCTCTCCTGCCTCCACACCAGCCACTCCAGGAGCTGGAGGTCATAGCCACGCTGGGCATGGGAGGATTTGGACGAGTAGAGCTGGTGAGCTCTCGTTTTTACGTAACATTAAGCTGCAATATACATCTCTTGTGCCCCCAGAAGGAGTTAAAACAAGCAGTAATTTTTAATGTCTTGCTGTCTTCCTTGAGTGCTTCTCTGCTGTTTCCCAGGTAAAGCTCAAGGATGAGGACACCACATTTGCTCTTAAGTGCATTAAGAAGAAGCATATTGTGGACACCAGACAACAGGAGCACATCTACTCTGAGAAAAACATCCTTCAGCAAACAAACTCAGCATTTATCATACGGTGTGGGCCACAAACAGCATCACACGTTCAGGTTTCTTTCACAAACAGCAAGATATTATCACCAACATTGTAACATCATATTATAATATGTTCCATATTAGTTCTTGTACATTACTTGTTTTCTACACTCTGAGCAAGTGAAAGAATGTAGATGTAGAATACAAGAGACTCGAGAATGGTTAAGTCTGCCAACAGATTAGTCTCCCATAAAATGAGGATTGGTCAGTGTGTTGGTTTCTCAGTGGAGTTGCTAAGCAATGTGCCCAGGAGAATGCTGCTGACCCAGTTCCCTCCACAGCACCGAGATTTATCTGGACGACACCTCTAAAGAACAGAGGCCCTGTGCAAGCAGAGTCTGTTGACTGTCCAAAGGAAAAGTTCAGTCCTGATGTGGTGGTCACTCTCCAATTTGTTTCACTAATACGACACTCCTCCTACCACACACTTTCCTCCTTATCAATTCAGAGAATGGAAGTGGAAGTGGAATGGAAGTGTTTGTGGGCTGAACATGACATGGATTTTAACACCGGAGTCTGATAGTCTCGAGTGTATTGTTTTCCATTTCCTTTACTCTCCACTGAGTGAATGCTGTGACAGTTCGGCCATTTTTATTTGTTATTATCACACAAAAGTAAATTAGATAAACTTGAGCTCAGACAAACATTTTCAGATTGAGTGTGATCTACATTTTGAGGATTCAGAAGTAGACACCATTATGTTCACACTTTCATTAACTAAAGCAAACTGAGCAAACAGTGCTTGGTGAGAATGCAAAGATACAGTGCCTTGAAAAAGTATACACCCTTGAATGTTTTCTATTTTTATTATTTTTATAAATAGAATAACGGATAATACAGACCAACCCTAACCCTGACCCCACTTACCACCACCTTGTTATTGTCACACACTACACTGTGGTTGGATTTGTCTTTAATGCATCTACAAAGAGTTATTTGGCTGCCTGTGCATGTATTTCAGGTTATTCCGAACATTTCGGGATGATAAATTTGTCTACTTACTGCTGGAGGCATGTCTTGGTGGAGAGCTTTGGACTGTATTGCGGGACATGTGAGTGTACAATTACAACAGCTGGACATTTATATATGAATAGTAAGTTAACATCAGCGAGAAATAGAGAAAATAAAATATCAGCATCTAATTCAACAGGGAACAGTAATTTCAATCCAAACGTAATGCAAATTAGTGCATGTTTGCATCCACTCCATCAAGACAAACAGTAGCCACTGCTAATTGTCCATTAACCATATCATTAGTTAAAAGAGCACCAGTCATCTCACACCTCCACACAGATTAGAATTTTCCTCTCTTTACAGGAGTAGAAACCACATCAGACACTGAAGTCACATGCTTTATGTACATCTTGGTTTATTATTGCTCGGTCAGTCCTCACTGCAGTTTGTCATATTTTCTTTCTTTTTTTTTTGATACATGGGCCATTCCATCTCAGCCAAGTGTGAAAATGTTTTATTTTCCATATTTGATTTTTAAAAAAAATTTCCATTAATGCGATGATCTTTCTGTGACCCCATGTAGGAGTTATTTTGATGAGCCCACAGCCAGGTTCTGTACTGGTTGTGTGTTAGAGGCATTTGATTACCTCCATATTTTGGGCATTGTCTACAGAGACCTGAAACCTGAAAACCTTTTACTGGATGCAGAGGGTTATGTCAAAATGGTAAGCCACTTGTATAAATACTTGTCACGGTAAAATACTTAAAATGGTATAAAATACAGTATGCACCTAATTCCTCTGTATTTCCTCAGGCAGACTTTGGCTTTGCTAAAAAGATTGGCCTTGGAAAGAAGACCTGGACATTCTGTGGGACTCCAGAGTATGTGGCCCCAGAGGTCATCATGAACAAAGGCCATGACTTTGGAGCTGATTGCTGGTCCTTGGGAATCCTCATATTTGAGCTTCTCACTGGCAAGTAAGTCAGTAAGACAGAAACTCCTACTGCTGAGATTTGGGGGGAAAAAAACCTGAGGCAGAGTAATTTGCCTATGGCACCACTCCCATGAGTTTTGTTTTGCTGCTGTTAAACCATGTTTGATGACACCTAGAGGTGGGTGGGAGGTTTGGTATGTAGGTTATAGTGTACACTCACCGGCCACTTTATTAGGAACACCTGTCCAACTGCTCGTTAACACTTAATTTCTAATCAGCCAATCACATGGCGGCAACTCAGTGCATTTAGGCATGTAGACATGGTCAAGACAATCTCCTGCAGTTCAAACCGAGCATCAGTATGGGGAAGAAAGGTGATTTGAGTGACTTTGAACGTGGCATGGCTGTTGGTGCCAGAAGGGCTGGTCTGAGTATTTCAGAAACTGCTGATCTACTGGGATTTTTCACTACACAACCATCTCTAGGGTTTACAGAGAATGGTCCGAAAAAGAAAAAATATCCAGTGAGCGGCAGTTCTGTGGGCGGAAATGCCTTGTTGATGCCAGAGGTCAGAGGAGAATTCCTAGACTGGTTCGAGCTGATAGAAAGGCAACAGTGACTCAGATAACCACCCGTTACAACCAAGGTAGGCAGAAGAGCATCTCTGAACGCACAGTACGTCGAACTTTGAGGCAGATGGGCTACAGCAGCAGAAGACCACGCTGGGTGCCACTCCTTTCAGCTAAGAACAGGAAACTGAGGCTACAATTTGCACAAGCTCATCGAAATTGGACAATAGAAGATTGGAAAAACGTTGCCTGTTCTGATGAGTCTCGATTTCTGCTGCGACATTCGGATGGTAGGGTCAGAATTTGGCGTCAACAACATGAAAGCATGGATCCATCCTGCCTTGTATCAACGGTTCAGGCTGGTGGTGGTGGTGTAATGGTGTGGGGAATATTTTCTTGGCACACTTTGGGCCCCTTGGTACCAATTGAGCATCGTTGCAACGCTACAGCCTACCTGAGTATTGTTGCTGACCATGTCTATCCCTTTATGACCATAATGTACCCAACTTCTGATGGCTACTTTCAGCAGGATAATGCGCCATGTCATAAAGCTGGAATCATCTCAGACTGGTTTCTTGAACATGACAGTGAGTTCACTGTACTCAAATGGCCTCCACAGTCACCAGATCTCAATCCAATAGAGCATCATTGGGATGTGGTGGATCGGGAGATTCGCATTATGGATGTGCAGCCGACAAATCTGCGCCAACTGTGTGATGCCATCATGTCAATATGGACCAAACTCTCTGAGGAATGCTTCCAGCACCTTGTTGAATCTATGCCACGAAGAATTGAGGCAGTTCTGAAGGCAAAAGGGGGTCCAACCCGTTACTAGCATGGTGTACCTAATAAAGTGGCCGGTGAGTGTATAGTGACTATGGAAATGTGGCACATTATCTGACCCAGAGAGAGGATGTAGATGATGAAGAGTAGAAGGTTCTGAAAACTGAGCCTAGGGGAATCCCCTGGTTGCTCAGGACAGAGCTGTATTTAAAGTTTCTGATACTGTTTCCTGTTAGTGAGATCTACTGATAAAAAGATATGGAGATAAGTAAATAAAATAAAGTCATCTTACCTCACAGTTAAAATCCAATACAATCCAGTCATTCCAGATGGTGTTGTTTATTTCAGTACTGTACAGTGCTGTTTGTGCAGTAGTTTTTTGTTTACCAGATATGTAACCAATTATATTAGTAACCAAATATCTTGCATTCTAGTTTATAGGAACACAATAACATGTATTTGCATTCCTCCTGATGTGTGTTGTGCAGAATACACAACATGACATATGATTGATTATGATCTTCTAAAACAAATCTTCGTCATCCTTTAATGGAGTAGTCTCAGTTTTAACTTAATATTATATATAAACAGAGAACATATGGGTGTGTGTGTGTGTGTTTTCCCTCCAGTCCACCCTTTGTTGGCTCAGACCCGATAAAGATTTACACCATGGTCCTCCATGGCATTGAGAAGGTGGACTTCCCCAAGAGAATAGGCAAACATCCAGATGACCTCATCAGGAGACTTTGCAAGTATGGTGACTCACAAACTAAATGATGGTGATCAGATATAGGATAATACATCTCTTGTTTAAAAAGAGATAAACATTGAAGACAATAACTGGATAAATATGTTGCTTTACTATTACAGTCAGAGCTAAGAGCATGCATGGCTTTTTCTTTTAAAACAGATCATTCACAGGTTAATAAACCTGACATCAAACCAATACTCAGTACATTCTTCTGTTTTTCTCTCAGGCTAAATCCTGTGGAGAGGCTGGGAAACAAAAAGAATGGCATCATTGACATCAAGAAACACAAGTAAGTATATTCTTGACACATTACTATGGTTGCAGGAAATAGGATGTGAGATATCATGTGATGTCATGTGATTGTTCAGGCTTTCATTCACGACATGAATGACATGTCGAATTGAATTCAGTAAATCAGCCTTAGCAAAAGTGATCAAAGATTCCACAAGTAGCCAGTTACTATCAATAATTTGTTCCTGTCATGTTAAAACTAGCAGGGGCATGGTGCGGTTTTATTTGGATTAAGAAAACTTTACTGAAAGCCTCCACCCATGTGTTATGTGGTTGAAAATTAGTCGTTCCAAATAAAGTCCATCTGTGAGATTATTTGTTCTTTTAGATGGTTTCGTGGTTTCAACTGGGAGGGGTTGAGGCGCCACAAGCTGCTTTCTCCACTAAAGAGAGAGGTGAGGTTTAAAAATGACGAAGACAACACATCTGTAGAGCAAACATTTAATTTCAATACATTTGACAAATTTGTCATGCTTTTATAAGCTCTATGGAGAATACTGGCAGGTTGATGAGCAAATTATTTATGACTTAAACTTGAACAGAAAACTTGTTGAAGCAAGGTCTAAAAATATTGAGTTAAAGTGAAGTGAGTTAAGCAAAACTTGTATTTCCTATCTAATTAGTTTTAGTTTACAGTAGTGAGCAATTTTAGGGATGCCTATCCCAGAGCACTTTACATAGCTCTTATCATGATGGAAGGTGTCATGAATTTGGTTGACTTTAAAAAGTACAGTGACACAGGAAATCCAGCGAGTGACTGACATACTAACATAATTTTTGTGCTTCGTGATGTCATGATGATTTTTCTTGTTTCTGCAGCTGACGGGGCCACTGGATCACAGTCACTTTGACATGTTTCCTCCTGACACAGAGGAAGCGCCTGACGAACTGTCTGGCTGGGATAAAGACTTCTGAGGAGGACAAAGATTTTTTCATTTGGACTTTAAGAACCAGCAGTGGATCTGTTCCTGAAGCTGCAGTGGGTTAGCGGGCTACATCCTGAAGCTAACATGTCTGTTCATTCTCACACGGGCTCACTTTAAAAGGAGCACATCACCATGGTAACTGAGACTGAACAGGTAACCTACAGTGAGGATAGTGATGGACAGTGATTTACTGTAAAAATGACGAGACGTTAAAATGAATGAGACAAAAACACTGTCTCACAGTGTTTGTTTGTTTTTTTCCTTTTTACCATGGTCACCTTCTGCACATAAAAGACGGCTTTGTATATGTACAACTGCATGTCACTGAGGTGGGTGCATCACAAAAAACTCTCCCATCAGAAACTGCATTTTTTAGTTTTAATCAACTAAAAGTTGACTGCAATACACAGGATGATGTTGGCTAAATTAAACTATTATCAATCAAACTATTAATAAACTACCTGTGCACACACTTTCCTGTCATCCAGTGATCATCTTAGCTGAAGAATATCTAAACCCCCTTAGTTATTTTGTCTCCTTCTATTGTCATTACAGTGTCATTTTCTATGCCACTCACAACTTTGCCCCTCCACCACCCCACCACCACTGCCACCAGTGTAAAGGCCCAATCTAAGGCTTCCTCAGGGGATCTCAGTCTGGCTGCTGTCCCTGTACATTTCCTTGATGTCCTGGACTTTCCATGTGTCCACTCTGGTTTTAAAACAGCACTTGTAACAAACAGAGGGGGAGCCAGAATAAATAACTACGCAACTACTATAATTATAACAAATTTATTAATTGTGTTTAAAAAAGTTTATTTCATTCCTGACAGAATTCTTGACATTGCAGATGGCTTTTTGGCTCATACCATCACGACAGCTCGGAATAACATGAGAAACCTTTGTTGAGTGGGAATTTTTTAAAAAGAAAAATAAACAATAAATCTGCAAATACTGGTCTCTTTAAAGAATTATGCACTGAATGCCCTGAGGGTGTCTGAGTCTATGGCTGAAGGAGCTGCTCAGGGCCTCCACAGTGTGGTGCAGGGGGTGAGAAGAGTTTCCCATGATGGATGTCAGCTTGGCTAACATCCTCCGCACAGTTGCACAGCCTCACGTACTGTGGTTTGTCAGTGAGGCAGTCAATTGTCCAAGCAGTCAGGTGATGGTTCACGCCTGCGTTCTCCAGCTTCCCTCTCAGCAGCAACGGCTTAATGGTATTGAAGGCTCTGGAGAAATCAAAGAACATGTCTCTCACAGTGCCCCTGGAGGCTTCCAGGTGACACAGGGCCTGCTGCAGTAGGTAGATGACAGCATCATCCACTCCTATGCCAGGTTGATATGCAAACTACAGCGGGTCCAGCGCTGAGCTCACCTGGGTGCGGAGGTGGCCAAGGACAATCCTATCCATGCTCTTCATCAGGTGAGAGGTCAAGACAACAGGTCTGTAGTGGCTTGGTTCCCCTGGGCGGGCAGTTTTGGGGACCGGAACCACACATGATGTCTTCCACAGGACCAGGACTTTCTCCAGACGAAGGCTGAGGTTGAATATGTACAGAACCACCTCACTGAGCTGGTCTGCACACCTCCAGAGCAGTCTGGGGCTGCTACGGTCTGGCCCTGTGGCTTTCTTGATGTTTAGCCTTTTAGTTCCCTCTTCACCTGGTGTAAATTGAGAGATGGGGGGGGGCTGGGGGGGGGGGTCTGGGTGGGCAGTCACTGAGGAGCTATTGGTGACAAAAAGAGGAGGGACAGGATGGGGTGCTTGGGGCTGAGATGTGAACAACTGGGGAGAAGAGACTGACCTGGGAAGGTGTGAAGAGGGGCCTGAATGGGTGGGGGGGGGGGGGACTCAGAGTCAAATCTATTAAAAAATAGATTTAACTTCCGAGCACATTCCTGGTCACCAGTGGACTGGTGCACATATTCCCCCACACCATGGCCTGAGATCTTCTTCAGTCCTCTCCAGACATCCCAGACATTCCAGCTTCTTCCTGTAGCTGTCCTTACCCTTCCTGATGCTATACTTCAGTTCTCTCTGCACTCTCTTTAACGCCACAAATCCACCAATGATTCTTAGTTCATACACTAATGAAAAACATAATTCTGAATATTGTATTCCATTTCTGCCGGCAGATCAAATTAAATCCTACACACTGGACCTTTGAATCACTTGATAGCAGGTATATGGAGAGAGTTGTTGGTTAAAAGATTGTAATGGATGTAGGATATGAAATGTCCACCTCCATCTTTCGCCATCTTTTCATCTTTGTCTAATCACTGACTGGGTAACACATTTGAATGCATCTTCTGTGGACATGCATCCTGACAAACAGTCTGTTCACTGTTTTCCTCCCACAGTGAAAAATGTTCATTCTGTGCAGAGCTGGATATCTGCCACAGATCAGTCTGTGAGTGTTTGCTGGGTTGTTGGAATATTTGTCATTCCCACACTTCAGAGAATGGTGTTTCTGAAATCTGTTGTGGGAAGCAGGCAGCAGAAAGCATCACTGTTGCTCTCTGAGCTGCTGAAGCTGTGTTACACTGTAATGTCCTGAATTGACTGAAGCATCAGAAAATCAATACAAAAAGACAAGTAAATACAATTTGATTAAGAAAACTCTGTTTTTGGTCCATGCTGCTCAGACTATGCAAACAGTTGTGTGATGTCTTCTGTGGTGGTTGAGGAGCTTTTTTCAAGTCTAAGAAAAAACCCCAAAACATTTGTGATGCCATAGTGATGTCATCAGTGTTATCCGGCAAGCTATGACCATCATCATTTTCCCAGTGTCTCCTGTCCTTTTTCCTGTCCAGATGTCCTGTGTCTCCTTCCCCTGTGTGTATGTATGGCTAATTCCCTGCAGGAGTGTGGCGCGGCACTGTCTACCTGGCACACCTTGGTCTCACCACTCATCAAGCACAGTACAAATAACCCGGCTCCTCTCCTACTCATCGTCAGATTGTTCTACTCTTTATGTGGTAACCCTCAAGGTCAGCTTAACCTCTTTGAGTAAAGTTCTCTAGGTCTCGGTCGCTTGTTGTAACTTTCTTCCTGGATTGCTCTCACCTGTGTTCCTCCCCCCGGGGGATCAGTCCTCACCAGCAGACCTCCCTGCTCAGTCGTTCCCTAAAACATGTCCATTAAAGAGAACTCTTGTCAGAACTGACAGCTGGTCTGTGGTTGTATTTACTCTTGGCTCCATAGTAATTATTGCCTGCCATTTTTTGTGATAAACACCACAGATTTTATAAAGAAAAAACTGAGGGCATGAAGTTTGAGTCAAAAATGTGTTGGAAAATATTGATCTCTTGCCCTTTAAACCAACTACTGAAATTATGCTTTAGATTTATGAGAGAAAGTAACTTATACCAGTTATCATGAGTCATTTAGTGAAGTGGAAGCATTACTGACAGCCACCACAAGATGTCAGAGTGGTCATGATAAAATAAGGTCCATTACACTGCCAGCACAAATGGAGGCACAGAGGCTCATAGTGGACTTCTCACTGGACTTGTGGAGTTATTTCACTGAAAAAGTATAAACAGCAGGTTCATATGAGGAGTGACCCAAAAACTCCTAACAATGAACAAGAATGGCAAATGAATGTGTAACATCAGTGTTGTGTTTGTGGTTTGGAGTTTTTTTATCCACATCTGTTCCTGTAAAGTCTGTAAGTAGGACAGCTCTAACCTTTAGCACCAAGTTCCTCAAGATCAGTCAAATCTGTCTTTGGTTGTATTTACTCACTGTGACCACATGAGGCCAGTCAAGACTGATTATCGTCCCAATTTCTGCACACAGCAGGTTAATGTATAAAATAATCAATATCAGCATTGATGTAACATTTGGTACGCATAACACTCTCTTATAGTGTAACCCAATAATGGAAAGTGAATTTTACCTTTAGTTTGAATTGGCAGGAAAAGCATGGGTGTTATCACGAATGGCTCAGTTCCATTCAGTTATAAAGATGGGTGACCATGTACAGTTTCAGCGCCAGGGAAATAAAACACCCAGATGGAATGCAGCCAATGTAGAATGTTTTAATTTTATCTGTGTTTAACAAGCTAGTGGACTAAGGTCATCCAATACAGATCAACTATACTGTACATGACAAAGATTTTTCCCACCATGTAAAGAATACCAGTTTAGGCTTATTGTTGAAATCACTTGTTCTGTTATTCGTTCGCTATTGATTCTGAAGCAAGTCATGTCTTTTATCTCTTTCATATACAGTATGTTCCTCTCATCTATAGGAAACATCTCATTTGATTAACACTGAATAGAAAGCTGCCAACAGTATGGCCACAGCGGCCAGTTTATTGTGAAATTACAATTTCCCTTATTCCTCTTTTTTTAAAAAAAAAAACAAAAACATTATTAGTATAATTACTCTATGCTTCAGGTACAAAATTACACTGTAGGGAAAATTATATCACACATAAATAGCCTCTTTTGATATAACTTTATTTTGAAAAATAAATTTTAATATTGATACTGTATGCATACTGAAACATACAAAACATATACAGTTGTCTGACATCTTGCAGATAAACGTCAGCTATAATTTACACACAAACAGCTGCTATATGAAATTCAACATCCCTTTTTTTACTGAATGATCCAAGGTATGAGGAACGCATTGTAGTACAGTAAATTCATTGTTTGTTTTTTTTACCTCTTAGTAAAATATAAAAATGTTATGTTATGTATCCATTGGTCTCCAACAATATTGCTGAAGCAATACCACCTGTGCAACTACATTTTTTTCTATGACATAAGTGGCTGCGAAGCATGACAAAATCCAAATCTGCTGACCAAAAAACTAATATCTACAATCTAGCCAGTCTGTGGAAAAAAAACGCACTGTATCATTGCTGGACTTGTGAACTTGTATGTTGCAACTTTAAGCTTATCCTAAATGTTTCTGGCTGTAATTCTGAACATCGAGAGACAAAGGAAAGAACAGAAGAGAAAACTGACAAAATAAGCAAATAAACTTATGATAACAATGGAGATAAACACTTTACTGTGTGTACATTGGCCATTTGGGGCAAAGATACATAAACAGCAAAATAGTCCAGTGGTCAAACTCACCCCAAAGACACGAGGGTTGTCTTTCCTTTAACCTGAACACATTTTAGGACCATACCTGAAACGTAGTTTAGGGGAGCTGATGATGCAAAATGTCTGTGATCTTGACACAGTATATACATCCAGCAAGTGAACATCTTAAAACCTAGGTATTCTCCAAGATCCAAGAGCTCATAAAATCTCTGAAAACAACATATCCAAGAAAAGCACAAGAGACTTGTCTTGAAGCCATGTTTCTACCTTCTCAATTTCATGACAATGTTTAGTCTCTTCTCAAAGGCATTCATGTTGCACTTGATTGTTCACATGAAAAGTGGTTTAATTCCTGTGTTGAAAAAACAGAGCTTGAGGGAAAAGTTTAAGCTCTGTTTATTGGAAACACCTCCCCACCAATCACTGTATTAAAGGGGCCATTATCGTTCTTTAATCCAGCATAGCTGCAGGTGTTTACAATGCTTATGTTGAAACGTCAACATATTATTACTCAGCCTTTTCAGTTCTCTTACTGTAACAAGATGAGAATTTCCATTATGTAACCTTTGCATAGAAGATTAATCGCATTGCTTAAGGTGTCAAACACAAGCTCTGCATGTCTTCAAACACATTAGTACTCTAGTCATAGCAAGAGAGCGATGTTTCTCAGAAACATCCTATCATTGCTGTTTATGGGTTGAAAATGAAAAAAAGAAATACATGTGAAGCCAAGCTGCTGTTTTATAGCGTTCTCAAGAAATTAATCAGCAGCACTGCTTCATCCTTTTCTGTGGTAGTATTTGGTATTTGAAATGTTACACAACATGAGGCAGCAGCCTGCGGACTGGCTGCACTCCCTGACATGTTATCTCCAGCTCATATGTTAACATGATGCATGATGCTCCATACACACTGGAACTCAGAGATTATCTGTGCAGATCCTCCTGCACTCGTCATACACACTATCTCTGCATGCAGTCCAGTTACATCACACATGCACACTGTACACAGCAGTCTGCGATGTGTGTATGACACATTTACAACATCGTACAAATTGCAAAGTTGAAATATGAAAAGATTAAATATGTGTATGTTTCACATTAGTTGGATTGTTACAGATTCTGCAGTGTCCTAATGGAAACCTATACTAGTGTAAATAGTATTAACAGAGAATATATAATACAGTTAAATTATGTCACAGTTTATCATTTTAAAACATACAGTATAGTAGCCTCATCCGAATCTCACTGTCCTTTACAAGCAGCAACAGCATCCCGGAGTCCTCTCTTTTAATTCTCTTTCTTCTTCATTCCCTATATTCTCTCTTCCACTCTGAAAATCATCTCTGTGTAACTTCGCTGTGTGAGACCATCTGAGTCAGTGATCTGAGGAGAAGACAGAGAAAAGTCACGACTTTTCACCGTTGTGAAGAACTCAAGCACATGCAGTGACAATAAATCACACCAAGCACAGTCTGACAGTTTTCATACAGTTGCAAACAACACTGGCAGTGGACGTCAAGGTTGTCTGTCTCCACTATCAACACTAGATGTAATGCATTGCATACTATAGTATATAATACAGAATGGGCCACACAGAAACGTTTAACTGTATACTATTTCCCGTGGCACTGCAATCCAATGATACTAATATATATATATATATATATATATATATATATATATTATATATATATATATATATTACATGAGAATAGAATTTGTGGAACTTAAAGTTTGGAGCAGTGTCTACATGATGAGACAACCTGGTTAATGCGGTTTGACCTGAGCTGGGTGTATTTTGCAAGTTGGACAGTTTTATGCAGAAACGAATATTAATTAGGATGAGGATTTGTTCCTTTTTGCATACTGTTTATCTTACCAGGTTTGGGGAAAGATAAACAGTAATCTGTAGACCCTGGGGGTACCTACCTTTACTGTAGCCAAGGGAAGTCCAGTTTGCTCTGATGGCCCAAGGCAATCATGGAGTTCCTGTTCCTACCAGCAGGTTCTACTGGTCCCAGGTCAGGCCTGGAAAGAAGAGGAGACCATTATTAGTACAAACTACTGGCTTTTCACAGCATTCGTGGTGGACAGGACAACTTTGAATCACAGCAGCTCAGCAGCCTGGCAGTATGAGAAAATATTTGCTGTCCATTGTTCCCACATTGTCAGAAGCCCTGCCACAGGACGGCGTGCATGTCAGCAGGACGGCCGGTGCTGGTTCTAATGAATCCTGGACCGCAGCCATATCTCTCACCAGGCCCGAGTTTAAAAACACAGGGGAATTCTCCCACTCCTCCAGGCATACCTCAGGCCTGACTCTGTAACCCCCTCCCCGTGTCCTTCTGGGTCAGTGCCAAATCCTGGTCAGGACAGAAGGAGAGGCTGAAGGGCCAGCAGTCCTCCACCTCCCTTGAGATTCCAACACTGTACAAACTCTCGAATAAAGTGACTCTCACAGGTAAAAAATGAAATGAAGAACTCCTTTTTATCTCCATCTTCCACAAACCTGTCACTTCTTGTCCAAATGTCACTGAAGCTGTCAACAATTTTCCACCACAAAATTGTATTCCTTTCCCCTCATGCTGGCTTTTATTCACTGCAGTGAAATTTCTTGCATTCCTCCTTTTCTTTTTCTGTTTTGTTCAAAAAATGAAGAAAAAGAGCACAGCTTCTTTCCAGTGGTGGTGAGACATCACCACAAAAACAAAAGACACTAAAGTCTGGGCTTCACCACAGAGTCTGGGAACAGATATGAGATTTTTCAACATTTCTAACTTCTTTGACAAACCTTAAGGAAAGATAAAGTTGGATAAAAGATTGATTCTCTATATCTTTCACCACATTCACTTTTAAATATAAGTATTCGTGTGTCTGTGTCATTCTTTTCTGTTGCATCACACTGATGTTTGGTCTGGAAAGTCCCTATTGAGAGGAAATAAAAAACTGCAGTCTGACTGAGCACTAAATCCACCGCTGGTATTTCTCTTCCTTACCAGCTACGTAATTCTTAATAAGCCTGCAGAACCATATATTTTCTTTGGCTAACAGCTGTCCCAACATTATGAAAATGTACACATAATTGGATCCAGAATCAGAATGACTATCTCTATCGGTGATCTTGGTCAGTGAAAGAGCTCTCACATAATGAGCAATTAATCCCAATTCAACAAAGAATAAGAGTGGAATGTGATGGGTGGGGAACCAAAACAATGAGCTACAACAGGCTAAAATGCTCCTGAGGGGAACTGGGTTACACCCTGTATTAAGCTCAGTTTTACAAAGCTGACAAAATTGACAAATTACTGACATTAATTAAAGCCTACAAAGTATGACCACAAAACATTTCCACACTGGTGACTTCAGGGAAGGCATTTGATATTCCAGGGCAGTTGCTGGCAGAGGGCATGATGTCTCAAAGGTGCGGCTGCAGGTTACCTGATACTTGCTGCTAGTTGCTAATGCTACTTGTCTGTCATTTGCCTGGTAAAGTTGTATGATTAAAATCTTTTCAACAAGTTTTATTTGTTGGGATATTTTTTGTTGATTCAGCAAATGCCTATAGACTACATGGTTACATAGATATGGTTCATAAACAGAACAATTAACAGAGAATACAGAGCTCAAAGTGGAATCTGTAGTGTGTTGCTCACCTGTAGAGTTGTGGGCAGGACATCTTCAGTGAGGCAGAGGTAAGACCCAGTCTGCTGTTCCGTATCTTGGTCTTCCTCACCAGGTCTTTGACCCGGCCCCAAGTGTAGTTTTCACTTTGCTGAAAACAAAGACATACAATAACAAGAGTTTATTACAAATTACTTTTAGCTGTGGTCGAAATTCTAAAGTCATGCCCCAACAGACCTCAGGTGTTACAGACAGAAATCCACACAAGGGTCATGTTTGCATTGTGTACCACTGGATTGTTTGTGCAGTGTGTGTTGATTGTTCCTCATACGGCCTATCTATTAAATGTACACTAGCTAGTAAGCCACATAGAAACAGATGCACTGACCCTTTCTGTCGGAGTGTGCCTGTGTGTGTGTTTGCATTTCAGCTCAGCCTCTGACTGAACTCAGAACTCATCTGGTACTTAAATTCTTCAAGGTAGCACCACCCTCATTAGATCTGAGGTCAGGAGGTCAGCATTTTGCTTGTAGAAGGTGAAAAATGGCAATGGTAAAAATGATACTGGACTGGCAAATAGCTCAAATAGCTCTCTAAAGCTAATAGTGGTGATTTGTGGCACTTGAAGGCCAAAGTCTTGGTGATTTGGGGTTGTAAGGCCCTGCACATGGAAAGCCAATTGCAAAAAAAATAAATAAAAAAATATGACTTACAACTTTTAACAGTATTAAGAAGCAATCTAAACTTTAAAGTAGATATAATCCAGCACCTCAATATTTACAGTACTTTATCTGATGTATTGACGTGAATAAGGCCTCAGCAAAAAAAACAAAACACTAACAATATGAATGTCGTTCTTGTAGTGGACCAATAACACGTGCACATGACTCACCCTGCGCTGCGGGATGGAGAGCCCTTCGGTGCTGTCCCCGAGGAAGCGGACCTCCCCCTCATTGAAACTCCTCCGGTTCAGGCCTCTCCTCCACAGGGGAACGGGTGTCAAACCCTCGCCCCTCATGTCTGCAACACACATCACAAAGGAGGAGTGGTGACAATGTGTGCGTGGGAGAGTTTGCTCGGGTCAGGCAATTCAATCCTTATACAGCCCACTGAAACATAGAGACACATGTTGACCAGACTTCCCAGAGTGTGTATCAATGATCTTTGTTTGGTTTTTACGGTGCACATTTATCAGAGTCATGAAAGAAACCACACCTATATCCCAAAAAGGCTTGACCCAGTTCAGCCTATGACTATTGCTATGAAGTCAGTTTGATTCATGCAGGGGTGAGGTCTTTTTAATTCCAGTGTTTTAAACTGTATGCTGCACATTTACCATAAATAGGTTTGGTGTGTGTTCCTGTGTGAGAAGCCTGCTGAGAAGGAAGTGATAGCTGGGATGTCAAGCTGTGATTGAAATCATTACAGGCATGTTTTGTTGTCTTTATTCATCCCACTCCCCACTTCTCCTGTATCTGTGTAAACACACCTCCTTTTTTCACATGGGCTCATAGTTTCTACCTCTCATGGCAATCCGCCCATCTCTCCTTACATCTCTTCCCGACCTCTTCAAGGAAACCCTTGAACTTGGAATGATTCTTTGTGGATTTTGTGTTGCCTTTCCCCAAGTGAATGCATCAATCCCATCAGCAATCTAACCCTAACGCCTCAGAATTGTTCACTTTACTGCACCAAGACAGGGCCCCCCTTCTCTTCTTACACCTAAGCCTCTTCTCCGTATCCCGTTTCCTGTCCGTCAGAGGAAGAACCGAGGCATTCCAGAGTCCACGGGACACTGTGTGTTCCCCGTCAGGATGCCAGGAATTCCGCCTGCACCTCTCTCCAGTTATAATTTCATCTTCCCTGCGGGACCACTGAGCTGTCGGTCATGGCCGCTCCGAAAACACAACAGTAATGATAACACTCGGGGAGATGGCCACGGTCCTGAACGGCGACCATCACCTGGGGCCGGTGTCTGATGACAAGGTAAACACCGAGGCAGAAAAACACGTGGGCTGGCTTCAGGCTCAGTTTGTGAAACATAAGCACTGCTAAAGCTTTGTAATAACAGATCCATTTCAACAGTGTGTCACACTGAAATTAAAACATGAGCGTGTGGTTGTGTGTGTGTGTGTGTGTGTGTGTGTGTGTTTCTGTTGACACATCCCACTGGAGCAGGTTATTAACTGCTGATCCTACTAGTAATTAAATGCTAAATGTTAATTAGGGGTGGTGTCGGTAACCTCCAGGGCATTCACCTGCATATCACAGACACAGACCAAACAGTACTGTACGTCTCCAAGAAAGAGAATCTGTAACTCAGGTGCCCAGTCCACTAATAAACCAATATCTTATCTTCTAGGCTTACACGGGCCTAGAAGCTTAACGCTTTCACTGTACAAGATGATGCTGTATCTCAGCAAGCATGCAATCATGCTCGCTTGCCCAAACAAACTGCTCTAACTCCACAGCTAAACTCATGTTCATCCCTGCAGCCCTTGCCCCTGCTTGTTGGCTCGCTACTCCTCCCACAGAGACAACATCCATCACTGCCATTAAATCTGCTGTTGCACAGTGGAATTAAATTAGGCCTCATCTGCTCATCAGATGGTCTTGACAGTGTCTAAAGTCCCCTTTCCTGTGGCAGATTTAGTGAGGCTGTGTCAGACAATTCACATAATACATTTCCCATAACTGACAAATCCAACATTCGCTCCTACTTATGCAGTTATGCAGTTTGAGGCTGCTCTCTTCTGTAAAATCCTTCAACATTGTAGTGCAACACTGTGAATAATTTCAAGGAAAGTTTTTGTCTTCCTTTCTTGTTTTTTTTCTCCCCTTATCAAACCACCCTGCACCTCACCAGAAAACAACCCCCCTGGTTTTTAGAGAATGACTATGATGGTATAACCAACTTATGCAAATCTTTTGAGGTTAAATGTAGCCTTCTCTAAAGACAGACCAACCTCAGGGTTTGTTTGTAACCCCACAGTCTTAAATCGTGTCTGACAGATTGACCCATGCTCATTCATAGATTTTCAGCATGTAGTTTGGATTCATAGCTGAGCCATCAAGCACAAGTGTAGGGCCACGTAGTTCTGTGTTCCTCACATACACTGTACACAAAGAAAGGAGATTGGTTTCAGATGTGAACACTAGTTATAAAAAACAAAATCTAATTTGTCCAAGAGTTTTTGTGAATGAGTAAAAATCATGTCACATGCATCCAGAGAAGTGCTCAACGTGTTGAACTGCACCTTGAAGGACAATGCTGTTAGATATTTTTTTCTGTTCAATGGCCTTCAATTCCAGCAACTAAATACAGATAGAATTACCTCTCCTGGTTGATATGAGAGGGTGCTGGGTGACCTCAGGGATGGTGGACAGGTCGGAGAGGGTTCCGCTGGGTGACAAAAACTCGCTTGAGGAGTGTCTCTTTGGAACGGGTTGGAAGGTCAGGCTGGCAGCTCCACAGCTGCAGTGCTGGTGGAAAAAGTCCTGTTCAGAAACATGCAGGAAAACAATGACAGAACAAATAAATATCATAATATTCTCAATGAGGGATTGTAATGTTGTTGATTGCTGTTGAACATAATAATCACCATTGTAGACACTTATATTTCTGGATCAGTGAGACAATATTGATTAGTCCTTATGTTGCAGATGTGAAATTCATGAATGATCTGCTGATCGGGGTTAATGAAAGTGTAGGAGCAGAGGTTGTTAGCATTCACCATATGTGTTGTAATTGCTTTATCTGCCCTCTCCAGTTAACTGTGTAATGGAGTGGGTGTCTCAGTCTTAGTAGGAACTGCACTCTGAAATATGTACTTTGCTACTGAACTTGGTAGGTCTGAGGGTTAATGCAAAGCTACCGAATGCACAAAATTATAAGTTTGTGTGCACAGATGACTCATTAGATTGAGGGCAGCCAAAATGGACTTTTTGTGGTGTATGCAGCTAATTAGTGGTAAAAAAAAGTTTGTGACTTGAAGTCTGGAAACTAGGAGATAACAATTGACTAGAACAACCATAACAACCTCTGACATCAGTTACTAAATAACACTTTATTTGTGCATTTGTGCACACAAATTAAATATATAAATAAAACAAAACATTGCTGACATCTTACTTTTACTGTTAATTTGTCTGTGCTCATGGGTGAACCATGTCCCACAGTTCTTCATATTGGGCAAACTGTAAACACTGTATTACTCAGCTACTACTTTGTTGATACACTGTATGATTATCCTGTGACAATTGTACCTGTAAAAATAGAACATTACTAATGTCTGAGTCATCCATGATTTAAGTTGACATCCTTCCATGCTAACTAAAAGGGAACTAGATGACGACATCTCTTCCGTAAAATCTCATAACGGTGAGAATTATGCAAAACCAACATACAACAGCAGTGTCACATAGAGGAGAAAAAAGGCAAGGGATCAGACAGGGTTTTTTCTGCTCCTTCTCCCATCAAATGTAGGGATGTGTATACTGTTGGTCCCTGCTGCTAAAAAAGAAAAAAATAAAGATTCCAAGTGGCTCATTTTAAAAAATAATTTCCAAATTTTTGCTGAAACATTTCTCTTTCCCCACTCACCTTTCCCCAACTGTGAAAGTGGGGTTCTAATGGGCCTCTAGGACAACACAGCCCATTGAACATCAGCCTACACACACACACACACACACACACGTTTTCCCTCCTGATATCAACACAGCTCTCTTACATAACCACTGTTCATTTATATTCTGCAGCAGTACTGGGGGTAGATGACGGCGTGTTGCAGTCATGCCTCATCATTTTTGTTTTCGTTAAACCTCTGGGTATTCAGGATTTGACCACAAGGGGCCTGCGTAGGCCGAGACCAGTATTGTTTTTGCTGAAGCGTTTGTTTTTTTAGTTACAAATGCTACACACACAGGGGCAGGACCACAAAAAACACAAGTGTTTTCTTTCTGACTGAGCATCGAGAAAACATCTGTGTTGGGTAAGCCACACGCTCAGTGGGCAGCAGAGCTGTATTCCAAAAGCTGGATGAAGACAGGGAAGAGGGAACCTGGATGCCCAAAGCGCTGCAGGCGCAGAACAATAACAGCTGAACTGACCGAGGAAAAACAAATGGAACTGGAAAGTGGTGGTGGAAGAATAAGTTAGCATTGTAAGAGGTTTCACAACAGTTTTCACAATCATAAAAGTCTCATCATTGAGAAAGAAGCAGAGGGAACTGTTATCAAAATAAACTTATTTTCAAAAGGAATAGTTCACATGATTACTCCACGTAAAAGTTTTTTGCAAGTTATATGTTTTCTTCTGTCTCTCTGTGAGTTTTCTTGTCTCTCAAATTCTTGATTTTTGATATTTAATTAGTGTTGAATCATTATATTAACACAAATCTGATTCCATAGCGGTCTACTTACTACCCTGCTGGTGGGGGGTGGGCTTGTCCCCTGCCTCCCCTTCATGTACCCAGCTGTGACGGCGGTGCTGATGTGAACAGAATGGTCCATTCACAGTGCTCAGACAGTGCTCCAGCTAAAGGCCTACTCTCCTTCTTTTCATGTGTCAACTGAGTGTGGATTTGCCATTGAGAATATCACAGCAGGCAACCAGACAAAAAGGCTTGGGAGAGCAGCCGGTGTGGTCCGTCACATTCAGATGTTTTCAGTCTTGAGGTTGATGTTGAATTTCTATTGATAAGGGACTATGTACAGTATTAAACAGGAATATTAACATTTCATTGCAGTATATTGCTCTGGAGGGACATCAAAGCTACTAGGTTATTAATATTGGTCAAGTATATGAAGGTGAATTCATTTGTTAAGTTGAAAAGTGTGGCTGTACGAATTAAATAAGTGACATTAAGCCATCCCTTTCTTCTTTCTCTCTGTCCCTCTCTTCACTTTTTGGTTTCTGTGAAAGCTTTGAAGTCCTCGACTCCTGCTGGCTTCACCCATCGCTCCAGTGTTCTGCTGTTCCGGCCTTTGAGCCCAAAACTGACTTCACTAGTGTCAGTCCAGGATCTCTGAGTTTCCTGTGTATGTACTTTGTTGTGCCAAGGCCTTAAACAAGAAAGCCTATTATTTAGAGAACACAACAGTGTTACTAGAGTTATGTTTATAATTCCAGAAAAGGATGCTGGTGTTAGGTACTCGCACATAAATTGCACAATTCTGTATTTTTTTAACGATGGATTAAAATCTGAATTCTGGGTAACACAGAGATTATAATTGAGCCCAGGAGTCACACTGCAGTTTTGTATGGTGGAAGAAAACATGGCTATGGGGAACAAGGGAGTAGCAATTATGTGTTTTACAGTAAGAGAAAAGCTAATTACTGTGTGCCTAGGGGGTGCAGTGCTGAAAACAAAACTAGAATTTTGTGTAAAGTGATGTCAACAACCTAGTGCCTACGTGTGCATTTGAGTGAAATGCCCATGTTTCAAACTCACAGCCCCAGTTTGTGCCATAGGCTCTCAGATATAAATGTAATGTCTCCAGACCAAGCTGAGATACACAGATATATTGTCAATGTGTTCTTGCCTGAGAACTAGCTACACCCTGAGAAATAAATAAGTAAAAGAACAAGCACACACCTCTTTGGTCTTTGTCATCCTGCAGTCCTTCTGCAGACTGCAGATCTGCCTCTGCAGCCGCAGGTTGGTCTCCTGCAGCTGGCCGATCTTCTCGATGAGTTGGCAGATGTGCTCCAGGTAACCCAGGCCTGAACCCAGGGGATTGGAACTCGTTTGCTGTGCCTGGACAAACGAGAAGGTGTGCGTAAGATGGGAGAAATATGAGTTGTTGCTCTACTGGGGTCTGGAAGGACAGTAAGATTTCGGCTTTACCGATGTACCATACTTTTAAATTCGATCAAATTCATCAAACATTCACCCTGTACACAGAACTACTGTGCTGCACCATTTGAATGGCAGACAAAACTGTACTGTCGATCATTAGCAGTGGTAAACCATTACCAGCCTTTGCAACCCATTTTGAATGGGATGGGGTTCCATGGGGGGGGGTCACAGAGCCAATACCCATGACCCCTATAGTTTTATATGAACATATGTATGTATTTTGGTGTTACTATGTTTGTAAGCATCACTGCAGAGACTTAAGTTATTAATGTAAGTTTGCATTCACATGTATTGTTTGTGATTTTTTTACAGTAAACATCAGAAACAAAATTTTGGAACCACATGTAAACCTGCTCTGAGGATTTGACTCGTACCCTGCCTGGAAAAGTAGGCCACATGATTCCTCCAGCAGCTCACATAAAGTTGACTTTAACTAGATGAGACATTCCCAGCTGTGGTTGAACAGCTGGTCTATGGCCAGCAGTTTAGAAATACAGTATGTAAACACGAGGCAGAGTGCCAATAAAAAAAATAAATGTTGTTTGACCTGGCTTGGATAAATACCAGTTGAAAAGCTAAATCAAATTAGTGAGGAGTACTTAAACTGCTCCCCTCAGTATATTAACGTTTGTGTTTTTTATTTAAAGTTATTTTTTGAACTTCTAAATATACCCCACTGCCAATGGCTGCTTAAACAACCACGTTAACATCATTCAAAAGGTATGAAGACCGAAAAATAAGTGTGCTTGATCAGTGCATATCTGAATCAGCTTGTGTATCATTTTGACTAATTATTTTCAACATTCACGTGGTAGAAATGAATGTGTTGTAAACCAGCAGACATTGATGTTATTCTGGCTCCAATTTCAGAGGAATTTGTAACACAGTTATCAAGACTAAAATAATCACAGTTTGTGATACATGTTGGAGAACCAAGGTCACTTGTGTTTGAATGCATCACCAAGAACCCAGAGTAGCCCAGGAGGTAGGTGCAGATGTTCACGTTTCTCAGCAATATGGAGGGAAAAAAAGGAAATTTTGAGCAAATATTTATCCAATCATCAACATTCCTAAAAGTGTCCCAACAAAAGCAGGATGTGAGCTCAGGTCAGGGTCTTTCTGCCCTCTTTCCTGTGCCGCTCACACTGAAACTCCAGTCAGGCAACTGGGAGGTGGGATGGAAACACTGGCCAAACAATAGGCCCATAGCCATAACAGGCTGGAGGACTGACATCACTGGTTTCCTCTGATGGACAAACCTTCTGTGGGTCACACACGCTCTTGACCATGAACCCATTCCCACACGGCGCTGTATGGACAACACTTTCAAATGAGTCATGCATTGTGCATGGTAAGAGATTCACCATACAGTGAGCTGGGAAAAATATGAGCTTGGAATTCATCACCCAGTTGATGGAGCATTTTAGAGTCTTTAAGCTCAAAGTCTTTGGCTTTGGTTGTCTCATCAATTTGATTTCATGTGCATGGACAGGAATTTGCCATTATTCTTCATGCCAGTAAAAAATCCACTTGTAGTGATTTTGTTGTTTATTTACATTTAACCAAAAAACCCCAACAACCTCAGAAATCCAATAACATACTCAGAAATCCAACTTTGCATATCAGTGGTAATATACAGGCATAATATATATGTGTGTGTTCATATGTTTTGTGCAGTGTTATTTATTGTATATAATATTCAGCAGGTGAATTTCTTCAACTGTTGACTCTTCAGAACCTCTTTTCTGCATCCAGGTTACCAGACCTTTGGCAGTTTGGTGAGTGGTGGCTTATTTAGATAAGGAAGGGTATGCCTTCCAGGAGATGACCCTCATTTCCTCAGGGGTAGTTGTTGATGGGGGGGGGTCTCTCATCAGAAGCTGTTGCGCATGAGATGGTGACATTATCAGGGCTGAAACTGATCTTATCCATGGCCCCACAGAGAGCACTGACTGATCCACAGCCGGGAAGAGAGAGTGGGATTCCGGAATGGCCACTTTTGTGCGCATGGGCCCATTTTGAAATGGGCAAAACACACGCAAACAAACACACACACACCCTGCTGCACTTCCTCTGAGCTTCCGCTGATCCCATGAGTCAAGGGGCAATAATGCCTAACACGTGGGACTGACTCAGAGGCATGTGAACAGTTACAAGTCTGACACAAAAAATAAAGCACGTATGGATAATGCTGGAGACACACAGAAAATGTTCAGTGTGTTTTGTATTGGCATGGATCCAGTATCAGCTGAGGTTAACATTAGTGGCTGACATCAGGTCAGGAATCTCATAAGTCCCACTTGTCTTATGGGGAAATAAATGAAGGCTTGTTAGTGGAAAGGAACCAGAAGCAATTTATAACTGTAATGTGTCATCTGAGGCTCATTTACTGCGGCAAAAAAACAGGTGAATCCTCTGGCATAACCTGCATTCATATATGAATTTGTCTTAAAGTATGGTCTGATCTTCATCGAAATTGCTATTATGAACAAACAAACTATTTCAACTTAAAACAAATTATTGTATTGTTCTTGCCCATATTTATTGCATTAGTCAAACCTTCAAAGTGTAGGTTGGAAATAGTATGTTGATCTCTGGGCTACTGGAACTAATCGAGATAAAGGGGTCCAGTCAATGAATCAAAATTAGAGGTATATGTTGGAGCTACTTTGACTTGAATGAAAAATATTTTGTAGGGCTACAGAGACCCTTACAGGTTTTGCTGTCAGCATGGTTTTATGATTTTTTCCCCCTCTTTCACATTTGAACATGAAAAATACATCCAAGATCACCACAGTAACTGAAACCTCCTCTGTCCCTCCCTTGTAGATGTTTCCATTATCTTTGTTGCATCCAAAATACTTTCCTCAACATGACAGTGCTGGATAGGAATGAAGCTCCAGATGTGCATAAAGCATCCAAAGAGGGAGGAAGGTACAAGCAGATCACGTACGCTGCTTCTCCCAGCCAGACCCCGCTCTTTTCAACACACACACAGATAGTGTTTCTGCCACACCTCCGTTACAGTATGTCTTTCAAAGCTCTCAGGCAGAAACTGGAAGTTATTATGTGCTGGTGTTCTGCGCAGTTTTGGCACCTGATTTGATAATGACTTTTAGTCTTAGTAAAGTAGGTTAGAGCAACATTTTCGTGTGTAGTGACAAAAACTACAGCCATTTTAGTCCATTTTAAGTCCATTTCTCAGTTCACAAGGTTTGATCCCTACACATTCTGAAGCGACAGCTGTTTCCATCTTTGATGTTAACACAGTCACAATTGTTTTTGTATATTGTGAGGTAAGGGGAATAGATGTATTATTGTCATTTTTCATTAATGATAGATGGAGTGTTGACCATTTATGTAACATTGGATTATTAGCGTAAAGTTGGACAATGGGATATATCTATATAGTGCATACATTTCAAACTGATGTTTTAGACTGTCAAGTAAATTAAATATACTTCACTTTATAATATGTTTTGAATGGAAGAACTTTGAATTAGCGAGAGTCTAGCAGCTAAAAGGTATCATTAATGCAAAAACATCTACAAGAAGATTTATTTCACATCTTTCAAGTATTTCTTAATTCAACACTCATGTGCCCATATGTACACTGAAAGAGGGTTTGGTTGGTGTAATTGCTCCTTCTATCCATACTGACAATCAAGCGATTATTTCCAATGTGATTTCACTGTAAGTGAAAAGTACACTTATTTTTCCATACTGAAATTGCCAGAAGTACTTGTGAAAAGCCTGAAGAAAAAGACCGACAGAAGCAAGTTCCCTTTCTCACCTTTGCATTCCCTGCCTATACTGCCTAAAATGGTGCTACAGAAAGCACTTGTGTTGGTGAGTAACTGTGTCCTTAGATGGTTGACAGCCTACATTAAACCTGCAGTCATTCCTCCAGCAACCTGCTGAACCTATAAACGCAACAGTTAAATTAACACTTATGTAGTGCAGCTGAAGAATTCAAATAAACGAGGTCTCCAGGCTGCGCATTTTAATTATATTTTGCACTTTCATTGCGCTGATGAGGCTTTGAATATGGATACCAAGTGTGAGATCAGGCACGCAGCTAAACAGGTCCATATGATCACTGTTACTGCCTGATGTGAAATATGACAGCTATGCACTCAATAACACCTCCAACATCTGAACCCTGAGATCTGTGATAGAATCCATACCTACTCTATTTAATGACAGAGAAGGAGAGAGAAATGGCAGACAAAGCACTCCATGTTCACATATTTGAATCCACTACCCCTCGGTTGCTGACTACAGAGACCCATTTAGCAGGGAAAGGAATTACATTATTAGCTGTGGTGATAAGTGATGATTATGACATTGGGGGCCCACACCACCACACTGCCTGTCAGCAATACACTCCAAGAGTCCGGCATGCTGGGCCCCCAAAAGCCACTGCCACATGCCATTACTGTACCTCCCATGGGCCCCAGGGACCCATCAAAGAGCCTTTATCTGGGTAAAAATGTGAGTAATTTGAGATATTTGACACCTATTTGATGCATCCAGGTAGGCCGCCAAGCTCCAGGCTTGGAAAACAGGGAGGGTCCGAGATGAGAGCAGCCGGCGTTCACAACAGTATCGCCAGAAAAATCTCAGGCGCTCACCACAGATGAACAGGTGCTGCATGACATGCAGGTTCCTGAAAAAGCTGCCACGCACTGTAACACACGCCCTCCCCACTGCACTGCTTCTGTCTGAGAGCTGGGAGTCTCTCATGTTGTGGTCCAAGCAATAATAACAGCCTTGTCTGCAGGAGGGTCTTTGGACTTGACATTGTTTTGAAAGGTCTTTGAGGAAGAGATGGGGAGGATAGGGTGGAATAACATAAGCATTGAAATGCATTTGCATGACGTGAAGAGTCTTGCTGATACGTTCTGGAGAAAGAACGGAGGCATATCTATACCATTCTCCAGATGCACAATGTTTTTCAGGTTGCAGGCTGGTGGTTTATCACATAATTGACTAGAATTTACCCGTTCATTGATAGGAATAACTCGGTCCAGAATGAAATCAGAATGAATCTCAGCAACTATTGGAAGGAATTCAATGGAGGTTTTTTGTTGTGAGATAATTTAAGTTTTGAGTTTTCTTTGTTGCAGATAATCTTCCCTGGACGATGAATTTTATTGATTTTACTGGTCCACTGACTTTTCCCTTTGTACAACCATGACATCTTTGGCTTAGAATGACATTTCTGAACAACTACTGAATGGATCTTTTGTTTGTCTCATTTCCACAATTTGCCCCACTCCAGTCGAAAACTTAAGGCTGTGCTAGTTTGTCATCCTAATAGCAGCCGGTAATGAAAGACTGCATTCTCATGGCCTGACTGTGATGTGTTCAGGAACATCAAACAGGTGATTATGACTCTGCAACTTCCACAGCTGTCAGGTGCTCTCTCTGTAGAGCCCACTTTGTTCTCTCATCTTGGAGGTGAACAAGAAAACAACTTTTTTTCTCCCATAACATGAATGAAACATGCCCCTGCAGGTCCTTATGAATGAGTACGGTTGTGTTTTGTCATATTGCTGGCACAGGAAGAAGCCAAAGCACTGGTACAGCTTCAGAAAATGTACTGACTCTGTAAACCTTACTTCAGATACAGTAATGCAATTACCTGGAGACTGAGTGGCTGGAAAAAGTTTAAAGTTTAAGTTTAGCATGACAGAGGACAGAAAACACCATGGTTGTTTACCCAGAAGGGATTTTCCTCAACTCTGAAAGAACCATAACCATCGCTCAACACACACACACACACACACACATAATCAAGTGAGTGGACAATTACACTTTTTGTCTTCTATAAACATTTAAAGTATCATGTGATGGATAAATGTTTTAGCTCTGATTTTTTGTGGTGAACAGTTTTAGACTAGAAGGAGGCCCTGCAGTGGATGCAGACTATGCCAGGGGATTCTATAACTTATCCCATCTGGCCTGGAAACACTTCTTGGGGCATGAAGATGTGGGTAGGGAGAGGAACATCTGGATTACCCAGCTCAGCCTACTCAGCCTGCTTATCCTTCAGCCTAATATGTAGATGGATGGAATAATGGATGTTTAGACGTGGTGTTTTTCTTACCTCGCTAACTCTGCAGCATTCGTCCATGTACTCCTCCAGGCTGTTACTGGTGGCACTCCTCCTTATAGGCCCTGGCTTAAAGTCATTTGCCAACATGTCATCACAGGTTTCTGTTGAGCATTGCTTCTCAGGCCTCATATCATCTGTGCAGGTCCTTTCGGTCACCTCTCTGTTTTCCTCGAGCTGTTCAGACATGTCATCTCCATCACAGCTGCTCCCTGAAGCCCTGCTCTGGTCTCCGTCCACATCCTTTACTACGTGTGGATCTACTGTCACAGCTGAAGAACAAAGTTCTTCTGAAGGAAGGAACACATCGTCCTGAGTATTTACTGCTGTGCTCAAACTGTTATCCACCGAGTCCTCTGCCTGTTTACTGTCAGAGCTTTGTGCATGATTGTCAAGTTTATCAGGGAGAGTGGTGGGGTCAGAATTCAAGTTGCAGGAGTCACAGGAGGACTCTCGACTGTGGACAACAAGGCTCTGTTCAGAGCCTGTCGGGGTGGATGGAGAGTTAGCTCCACTGGGAAGATCCACTCCAGAGTCCTCCGACTCAAACTTATACAACCTCGGCAGCTGAGAGTCTGAGAAAATGCCTGGAAGGTAGTCTGGACAGGTGTCAACCGGAGACTGTACGGACTTGTCGTCAAGCTGGGAATTCCCCTCAGAGGCTTTGGTGAGGTCCGACATGTCCTCGGAACCCAACACTGTGGAGGTGGTGGATGCTGAGTCACCAGACATCAGGAGCCTCTCATGGAAGTTACTGAGGAGCTTCATTTTGGTCAGGACAACCTCACCATCCAATACTGCATCTCTGTCTCCTTTACCTAGAGATCAAGAAATAAACATTTAATTTACCAGTACCGTCTCAGTAAGACCTTCAATAAGACACTGTAATTGTCTAATCTAATGTCTATTGGCAGGATTACATTGACAAATCACTGTTAAGTTAATTAATTAAACTGGTTAAGGTTAGTTAGTGTTTAGCACATCAAAACTTAGTAAGGAAAATATTATGATTTGGGTTAAAATGACTACTGAAATAAATTTACAGGATTTTCTGTCATGGTTCAATAAATTAGCCGTGGGAGTGATTAAGAATAGCGTTAACAGAAACCAATGTTGATTGTTGGCATAAAGCATGAAACAACGAGTGTTCTCCCATGTCAAAGTCTTATGTTTTTGTTGACCCATCCATCCACTCAGAACTCCTCTCTCTGCGGACTTTGTGGGTCAACCAACTTCCTTCTTTGCTTCAAGGTCTCAGGAGACATTCAAGAATTTCCTAGGTCTTGACATGAATGCAAACCTTTGTCATTATTGGACTTTTATTGAAATGAGTGATGCTGTTCTCTTTCTCCTGTGGAGAACAGTCTATCTCATTTGCATATAGTATGTGGACTGCCAGTTTTTCCTGTTTCACACAGTCTGAAATAACTCAGATACACCTCAAAGGTAACAAAAGACCTTGAAATACCAGAGCTTAAGGCAAACTTGAGTGCGCGTTAGCACTGCCAGATACTGGATTTGCTCGACTTAAGGTTTCAACAATAACCAAATTATATAATACCCAGCTGATGTACCACAATAATTCATTTTAAGGATAAAGTGAAAGACCATGGAAGTGCAGGTATTTTAACCATTCTCTCAACAGCAGTTAGCCTGTTCTGGGCTTTTCCAATTTTTTTTTTTTTTTTTTTTTATAAATACCCCAAATGCACCTTCAAATAGCACATTACATCTATAGTGATATTACTGGATGCTTTAGTGATACCAGGGACTCTGGTTTATGTGATCCTGTAATCTTTGACTCAAATTCCATAGAATCCATACAGTTTGTCAGTGTCCCAAACCTCTCTGCACAGCTTTGATCTAAGAGCCAGTTAAGACCATTACAGGGAGCAGTCATATGTGTCCTCTCCTCTTTCTCAATGGGGGAATTTGATATGTTTTGCTGTCAGTCAAATTACATTCTTACGACCTTTGAATTTTAGGGGGAAAAAACACAAAAACCATTCCCTCTTTCCCCAGGGAAATGCAGGGGCCCTCATTCAGCTTGAGGGTCGTTATGTGTGTTTCTAAGTGCTTGGAATAAAACAGCAGCTAAGCGCCATTTTTTTGGAAGAATGCTATTCCAGACTGCTAGATTGCACCCAGGCAATAGTGGAGGTTGGGCAACTTCCTGCAGGGTGAACTGGAGATCTTGCCAATGCAAATATGAGATTAAAAGTTCTTTGAAGTGGTGACATTTTTATCCTTTCTGAAGGGAATTTTCTCCAAAGCACATTGGTGAGAATCTGAGTGGAAGTGGACGTCTTTGACTTGGTCACAGAAAACACAGGAAAGCAAAAGCAAAAGTAGACATTTAGTGAGCATGTGTGTATGTGGACAATCAGGTTCAAGAGAGGCAGAGTGGATGTTGAGACTGGGAAGCGGCCAGAGCTGAATGATGCATGATTCACAAGTAATTAGTTAGAAACAGGATGTCAGATGATTGGAAATGATTGGAGGATTTCTGACTTTGATTGTAACTTGGCACAATGGAAGATCTCAAAGTGTGAACTACAGCATCTTTAAAAAAAACCAAACAGTATTTGCATTTGCTGAAATTTCAAGTAGCCTAAAAAGAATTGAGGAAAACAGGATTATTTACAGAAGATCTTTCTCAGATAGCATCCTGTTATGATTTGAAGAGCAACCCACCCATAGTTCCTACAAAACAACTACTGTTTTGATAACCCTGTTGTTGAATGAAATCATGAGGGTATTCCAGAGAGTGGGTGTAACAAAAATTAACATTGACTGCCAGATCTGTCAAAATACTGATAGTGCAGTGTTTGGTTGTGCAATATCTGAACCAGGAGAGTTCAGGAAATTAATTTCATGAAAATTCAGTTTATTAACACTGAGACTCTCAGGTTTCAGAAACTAAGATCACTCTGAGTCAGTTACCATAGAAACCAACCTTAAACTGCTACCTTCCTTTCAAACCTGAAGGAGGTGTCTGAGAAACCATTTCATTTCAGCATTACTGCAGCATTACAGCATGATTAAACCTTTTGATGGTTATATTTAGACATGATGTCTCATGGTTCAGGTTTGTGGTTTGGCTTAATACAGAAAAAGTTTGAAGTGACATCAGATCCGTGTTTATTAGCACTTAACCCAAACTGTAGTCTCCCTCTAAACTAACCAAAGAGCTTTTGTTGCCAAACCCACAGACGAAACTGTGGATGAGAACCCTGGGCTCTGGTGTAACAGTTGTACCTTTTGAACACCTGCCATCCACCCAAACGACGTCCTGGTGACTGTGCTACTGTTAATATGTAAAACTTGATTTGATGCCTCTAAATGTAATCCAGCCAGTAATTATCTCTCCTGCAAAAAGTATCTTCCCATTGCAGTTTGGTTGTAAAGAATGTTAAATTAAGGACAGAGATTGATGTCTCTGTCCTTACATGAAAGTATTAAACATCATAACTTCATCCTCAGATCAGAATTACATCTACATGTAGTCTGTCTTTATAAAACTGTGACTACTGTATAAACTTATGTCTTACATTTGTTTGATCTATGTCTTCAACTTTTGTTGTCAGCATTCGTTGACCCATTAGGTTAGAGTTGAATATATTCTACAAAAATTAAGGAATTAAGGAAATTCAAGTAGATCCAGGTGTTAACATTTTAACTTATTTTTCCATTCCAGTTCAGGTTCTTTTTATCAGCTTTACTGTTGATAAATGTGCATTGCCACACATTAATGTTTCTGGCTTTACTGGATTAAATCAGAGGCTCTGCCCTTTGTTTACCAGTTGTCATGGTGAATTGCAGCCACTGAGCTCCATTGATGATGGCTTTTTCATTCACCTCACATGCACTTTACTCGGAGTCCACATACACATATCAGAATCAGAACCTGTGACTTTCCAGTTTCAGAGTTCATAGTAAAGTTCTGAGTTTGTGCAATCTTACCCCCTAGGTCTCATCCCATGTAAAACAGGGTCTTTGTTTTCCCATTGTGGTTCAACACAAAAATGAAGCCATTTTTAAATACTTAAATTGAACATTCCTGTTTTTACGTATGATTTATGTATGGCCATAATCTAGCAATTAACTCAAAATCTTGAAACAACAAATGACCTCAACAAAAAATGAATGTGTACAGCATCAACAATGTATCTCCTTGGAAAAACAACAGCATTTAACCAATTCGGAGGTGAAATTGAAAAGTTCAGCTTGATGGTAGACCAATTCTAATCCATTTCTAATCTCTATAAAGAAAAATCAATTAAATTTGACAGAATAATTCAATTTAAAGTAGCACATTGGACAACATTAATCCAGATCCCACTGAGGATGTTTTTAGATTTTCAAAAGGAATTATAATGCTCTTTAAGGAAATTAAATTTCCACAGTTTACACTCTTGATGCTCTAACTGAAACCAAAAGTGTGTAGAATGAAGTTTCAGTAAAATTTCAAAATTGCATTGTCATTTTTTTTGCTTTGTCGACAATGTTGTGATGTGGTGAATTCTTGTTGTTGAAGTCTTATGCTACACGGGGGAAAACATGACTCCCAAAATACATTCTCTCCCTTGCAGACTCAAAAACTCCTTTCCTGTTTTTGCCGAATGCTGGAAAAAATGGCAGAATGCATGCAACTATTTCCAGTGTGGCTTCAGCAGGTCACAACTGAGGCTTATTGTTTTTCCCAATTACCTCACTGTATTGAGTGAAATGGAAACGCTCATTGTGTGTTTATGTCTTTACTAGACTAAATTAGTGTTTACTGTCTCTTGAGCAATACCTCTTGAGCCACTTAAAGTCAGTGTGATGTACAATGATTTAGAGTCACCAGCATTGCAAACAATAGTCATGCAATACAAAATGCTGACAGGTTTAAAGATCCTTGGCTTATACAGCCATTTATTTAGAGTCCTGTGAGAGTGAAATGAATTCATTTTCTGTACATAGAATTTTTTAAAAAACATTTGTCAAACCATTATATTCCAGAGGTCACCTAAACCTTCATGGAGATTTCTGCTGACGTTGACTTGCAAACTCCCTTAAGGAGCTGATATATCGCCTTATAATGAGGATAATGTAAACAATAAGCACTTGACCACAGTTTGTGAGTCACAGTCAGTGAGAATACTTTCTGGAGCCAGATATGTCAGAACACATTCTCGGGTCTCCAGAACTAAAATCCAGCCCATTCAGCAGCCTGACCCCCACACACTTCACTTTCTGCTTCATGACATAAAGGACAAACAGCTTCACACTGCACTGTGAACGGTTAAGCTGCAGCTGTGGTGTCTCTGTGTCCAAGTCATATTTTCTTAATTAACAACATTAAGAATAAACCAATCTGTTTTCAGTGACAAAACAGCTCCAGAATCACTTTCCAGAGACCAGGAATGTGGAAATCTGAAATCTATAAAATGAATTAAATGACTCAATTTCTGGCATGTACAAAAACAACAGGTTGTTTTTCAGGAAATCAAACCCCAGGCATTGTTTTTGTTTGTTTGTTTGTTTGTTTTTTACTTTACTTACAACTCCATGCTGGCTTATTTATTTTTCTTATATATTCTTCCCCGGTCCTATCTGAGCCGTGAGTTACCACACTAAGGAGAACAGGTTGACTTTAATTACACTCTGAAGTCATCTGGCAACTCAACCGCGTAATCTGACTCCTCGCTATTGTGATACAATCCCCGACCTTCCCTCCAATCCTCTCCAAGCAACCGCCGTCAGATGGACAGGTGTTGCCCTGATCCAGCTGTTCTCATCCCTCCCAAACAACACAAACAGATACTCTATCCTGTAATTGTCTACACAGGCTGACTCAGCCTATTTCCAGTCTCTGGGTTTGACTAAGCTCGACAACATATAATTACTGACGGTCCACCTCCCCGCCCCCTCCTCCCAGGACTCATCCGAAAGCCTCTTTTACTGTCGAAAAACGTCCTTGAGCCATTTCCCATTTTATTGATTTCACATTCCAGTGCATGCTGCTATTGTCATTGAAATCAGTCCCTTACAAGGTCAGAGTTTTCTGAACCAAAGGTGATAAAGTGAAGAAAATGGATTGCCCTGTTGCCCTCTCTACTGCCTTGAGCTTGGACACATGAGAACAAAGTTATAATCTGCCTAAAGGGCTGAATGGAAGACACAGCCTTCATCCAGAGGTTAACAGCAGCTTGCGACTATTGGGAATTAAAAAGAGACACATCACTCATGCTCATTCCACTTCTTCTATCCAAACAGTCAACCCCTTCAGACAGTGATTCATGTATAAATGCAGCACAGTTGTAAAATATAGATACAGGGTTGAAGAGGTTAAACCTGCTTTTAGGCCAAACGTTTGAATGGGCTGGATGTCACTTTGAAGGGGAACTTAACTGACTTCACATATCAGTGTGTGTTTGGTAAAAGTAGGCTGCTACTGTACATGTGAAAAAGTTGTCTCAAGCCTTTTGTTGCTGCAGAGGGAGCTGGATGAAATCTGGTAAATTGTGACTCAGTGTTGTTGCCTGGGTCTAAAAGGTTACAAGTGATGAATGAAGAAAATGTGGGGGTGTGGAGTTACAAAGAAGTGAGCTTACCAGACTCCTGGCTCCCGCACTTCATCTCTGCTTGAGGCAATAGGTTTGAGGTAACATTAGTCACTAGCTTAGCACACTTGAATCTCCTAACAAACTGCCAGTAGTCAAGGTGCATTGTTGGTAATGGGGACACCAGTTTATTATTTCAAGAAAGACGGATGTGTGGAATCCATAAATGTTCATACTTTTCTTTTAAACTGTATCTTGTAAGTCTGACCATGTTATGGAACAGCAATGATAAATTGGTGGAGTACATTTTCAAAGTGACTTTGACTGCGGTACTAATGCTGGTGTCAGATATAGCAGCTCCATAGTTTGTGAAATATCCAGAATAAAACAAATCAAGGTACACTTCTAAGGAGGAAAGGTTTCTGCAGAACTAGGTTCGAGAGAAAAGCTTGCTGGTAAGGATGCGTGACACGAAGTGGAATTTTCAAAGTGATGTAGGAAATCTGCATGAAATACTATACAGTTGTACTTTCAGTTACTATCCAACCAGCAAACCAAGTGGAAATCACTGTGGAGGTGCCTCAAACCGGAACTCATCTAATGGCCAAATACTCAAAATCAGATGAGGTAAATATCTTACTTTCAAGCACATGCAGTATGTAGCTCATGTCCTTTGTACTTACTGTGCATCTCTACAGTATGTGTTACATAAATGGTCGTGGTTACCTTAGCATAGCATAAACACAGGAAGCATGGGAAACAACTAGCTAACTGTCCACAAGCACAAAATACTTCTTTCAACACCGATAAGGCTCATATATCAACAGGTATTATCTCATTGGTTAAGTCCATACACAGAAATGTAAAAACACTCATTTAGAGGGAATTACATATTGGAATTATTCTTTTAAACCAAGAGTTTGTGACCTGGATTACAAAATATTTACATTATTGTTTAGGGAAATATTTAACTTAATATCTTCTAAACAGGATTCCAGCATTACATACTTTTGGGATTATTTACTTGATTAATAGATTTCCCAATTTTTTTTTCTTCGCTGCAGTAACCACAAAAGAGGTGGATAGCAGAATAATTTGTATCTTGTTTTACAATCCATAAGGAGTGCCAGTGAAGCATTTCTTCAGTACATGAGCATGTTGTGTCCAGAACAGTGTGTCCCTTCAGACACAAGCCCTCATTCCTAGAAAAATGTAGCAGAATATAATTAACTTAGTTCACAACGGAAAATCTCTCACATGCACATGGGAATACGCTGTGCCACACACTCTCCGAAAATTGTTTTCCAGCTGTGAACATACTGTCAGGTGGCGTATTCCTTTAGTTCGTTTGCAGATGTAGGCTTCAGCTGTCAGTCTGTGCAGCCTGGCTGCATCTTAATGCAGAAGACAGGTTTTCTGAGATTCTGAGAGATGTTTTTGACATGCAGGCAGGAGAAAGCCCTTGGGTAAACACTGGGCTCCGCTGACCTCTCAGATCCTGAGCACAGGAGGTCCTGAACAGGCTGTGACAAGCCACTTCTTTTTACAGCCCGGGCGAGTTATGGGTGCAGCAGCTTCCCATCAGCACTTTGGGTGGTCAGTGGTCAAGACTGACCACTTATCTGCTGGGGCTGGAGGAAAGAGGTCTGAGTAGAGGAGCGAAGTAGTTTGCTATTGTTTTGGGAGGATTGGCATGCAAAGTATTGTTCAGTTATTTGAATTTTGATTAGTTCTGTGGTATGTCGGTGCAAAATCACTTTAGACTGCTTAATAATGAGGTTACACACCAACTGTTAACGTATCAAAAGCCTTAAAACTTGTTAAATTCAAGTCTTCCCTGTTACTGTACCAAATGTACAGTACCAGCTCAGTTACGGGACAACTCACATGACATATCTGTAGTTATAGGGTCTGGTCAGTTATTAATAATTTAGTATGATATCACTTTTAATTACTTTACATTTTTGTTTTTTTCACTAACGATGCAATCTTCAGGCCATGAAGGATTTAATCAGTAAACCATGGTTTTAGAATATAACAAATTGATAGAATTATTAAACATCTGAAACTTTTCAATTTAAAACAGTGCAAATTACCAATTTTCTTGAGTGTGAAAGAAAGACTACAGCAGTGAAAAAAAACTCAGACTCAGACCCAGTGAAAAAAAATAATTACATGGTCATTTCTGTGAAAAAACACAGTGTACATTGCATAAATGACTTCCTAATCTGACGAGGGCCATTACCCTCTCGTCACCATCACAACATATGATAAAGTCTCTGTGATGAATTTCCAGACTTGTAAAATCCTGCCTCGCACTATTATAAACCTCTGTGAGGTGTTTTGGAAACTGCTCCACCTTTAAACTCATGGAACTGTTTCTGAAACTGACCTTTCTGAACTGCAGTTCATCATTCCACCAGTATCTAAAACATCATGTACCCACTAAAGCATCCAATTGCTTATTTTCTGATGCGGTGCTATTTGCAGCCTGGTAACTATCATTCGACTGAAATCCCATCAGTTATGAAGCAGGGGGCTATACTTTCATGTTGGTGCAGAACACAGTGTTGCACCGGTGCACTGAGGTCATCGACTGCACTGGTATGGTATCATGTCAGTGCCCCCGTGGGAGGAGAGGCGCAGCAGTGCACTGCAATTGTGCAAGATGAGTGCGTCTCGCTCTGTTAGCCACCCGCCTGCTGAGAACAGGTAAACAACTCAGTGCAAATTTGTGCATATTTGACTACTACATTTATATGCCCCAGGCATCCAAATGTACACATGTTAGCTGCAAACTAGCTCTTAATGGACATGACAACCATGACTGTGCGAGTGTGTCAGAGTGGGGGTTTTTTATTTCAGGTTCAGACTGGAACTCACCAGAAACTCTTTCTTCTCTATTGTTTATTTATTATTTATATCGCTATTATTTTCCACCAGCACCTCTCCTTTTCCACTGAACTCTGTAGCTTCATGAAGCCCTGATCATATGGTAATAAAATTTTCACACTTTGCTCAGGTTGAAAAAATTATGATCATCAATCATGCTGCTCCAGTCTATATAGATTTTTTCTGCAAAGTTGCACCTATGATATAAAACTGTACATTTCAAATGAGCCTATATTTTAGCAGTAAATAAAATGACTCATGTTGTGCCATGAAATATAACAAAAGTGTTACATGTAGTTATATCTTTAGAATACACTGTCAAAATCACACCACCTGTAATTAGTATGGTCTGCCTTACCACCACTATTCTCTAAAGCCTGGAGAAGCAGAACACCTCTCAGCTCATCTCTCAACACATGGCTCAGTCAGGATCCCCGCTCTGTTTTCCGCCTCTTTCTCAACTGCCGTATCCCAAAGGATGACACCCAGATTCCCTCTCTTTATCAAAGTTAACGGGGCCCCTCAACTCTGCTTTATCCTATCAGAAACCATTAAGATAAGGCAGGAATGTGAAGGAGCACAGGCTACTTTCTTCAGTCTGACTTCCCATTTGCTCCCATTCCCTAACAAACAGCCTGATCAGTGATGTAACACAAGTTAAGTCCAACATTCAACATTTTACAGAAGAATAAACAAACATGCAGGAGCAGTAACAGACTGTTTTTATATTAGCTGAAGTAGAAAGGAATGGAATAAAACAAAAGCAAATTTGGAAGGACAAAGGGGTGAAATATGACATTGTATGTGGAAAGAAGTCTATGCTATGACTTAATTCTTCGTATTTATGTTCTTACAAATCTCAATGTGATTTTTGAAATATGTTTCCTTCTTCTGAAAGAACACTGAGAACACAGGTTTTATATCAAAATGGTTCTCTATTACACTTTGTTCTTATTTGTTGTCTAAAATTTAAGGTAAACCTCTTCAATTTTGTTTTTGCTAATTACATTTAAATTGAAACAGCAACAATATAATATTTTCCACTATCACAGCCTTGCAATGCTACCAATCTTGCTCAAATACTATGCACCAACATTTTAAAAGTGAGGCATACTAAAAGCAATAAACGTCAACAACCTTCTGCATGAGAAAATCTCAATCAGTGTACAAACTCTACTCTCCATGCACATGTGTCAGATGCCTACTACTATTCACCTCAGCAACTCAAATTCCTCATGTCTGAATAAGGTCTCACACCCCCTCTCTACAATGTACACTAAGTCTGTGTCAGTGTTGGCAAATGATGAGCGGAGAGTTTCATGGAGGGCCAATGATTTCAGCTTTCACTTTTTCAAGTTCTGATTTTTGAAAAATCTTTTCTAAAAACCTTTTTTCTTCTCTCTCTCTTTTCCAAATCTGACGCATCAGATGTCAGTCACTGATGTTACATTATAGTTTGGGGAAGGACAGAGTTAAAATGACACGAAAAGAAAGCGCAAATGGAAAGCTTTTTCCTACTGCACTGTATACAATGTGTTATCTTTACAATAGCCCTCTGTTCCTCACTTTGAGTTAACACAGCAGACAATGTGATGGCTGTCAAGCAGAGCAGAGGGGCTCCCTCACAGCTGCAACAATGACTAGATTTATCATCCCTCCAGTGACAAAATGGATGGAGGATTTGCTGCTCAGCAGGTGTGTTGGCTTGTACTGTAAATAAGCTGACAGTGATATCTAAGAGAGGTTTGGATGTGGAATACACAGCAACCTGACGCCATAAGTACAAAGGGAAGAAGGGTGAGAATAAGAACCCTCAGTGTATTGCTTTTGTGTGGGACTGCCATATAGAGAGAGCTTTCAGCACAGATCAACACTGCTGTGCATTATATTGCTTATTTAATGAGTAACAAACCTTGAAGGTGTTAGAACTGACTTATAACTTCTCTCTTCAGGCATATAATTTAGGTGGGGAGGGGACAACACAGATAATGATCATCTTTGCTCAGCTTTGGAGCTTCTTAACTTCTTTTACCTCATTGTTTTGGTTTTACAGCCCATAGCCCCAACTGGTAAAAACATAAACACATATCAGTGCAGCTTGAAAGCTGTATTTTTGTATTAACAGTGAATATTATGACTACATGTACAGAAGACTATGTAAGCAGTGTTGTTCAGAAAAACAAACAGATTTTACAAAGCTCTTAGCCTCTTTAAGCTTATTGTTTTGGTTTTCCAGTAAATGTACTGTACTGCTCTTATTCCAGGCAGCTGTTTTCACTGAAAAAACTCTGAATAACTATACTCTACATAGCCAAATTTAGCAACAACCTGGTAAACATAGTGGATTATTTAGCATTTAGCTGCTGTTTTTTCATGGGTTGATGAACAAACCAATTCTAAAAGGTGGTTGAATATCAGACTTACAGAACAGTATATTCATAACAAGTACACAAACACAAATCGAATGAATGGCATCTCTGCTCCATGTGTTCTGGATTTGTACATTGTCAAGTGCTGCGTGAATAATTGCCAATAAAACTCTAAAATCAGAGACTATGTTGGATGTTGTGTTTTTTTCTTATTTGGCTGCCTTAGTTTCTTGTACCTATTTGATTTAGTTTTTCAGCAAGCAAAGTGACCATTATGATCAGTCTCACTGCTTTCACCGACTTCGCTTCCAGCTATAGGGCAGGTAGCTATTTTCATTGAAAAAGCTCTGATAACCCTTGTACCCTCCCTGTCCAAGCACCAAGCAGGAATACAGTACAGAGACTAGTACAGCAATTACATATCAATAAGTTAAGGCCTTAAATTGCATTGTTGAATGGATTTTTCTTCTTTTAACGTTGCTATAAGTTCTCCTGTTACAATACACACACGGAGAGGGTGGTACAGTATATATACTGTATCTGATCTCTGTGTCTGTTTTGTTGGGGCAGCCAGACAAGATAAATATTTACAGCTCTCAGTTTTCATTAAAACCACTTGAAATGAAATGAGAAGCCCAGAAAAGCTTTATGATCAACAGCCGGAGAAGATGAAAAACAGGGTCTTAAATGTTGGTTTTGGAGCCTCCTAAATGTTTATTGCCCTTTCGAAAGAAAAGTTAATCTGCTGTCTGGGAATCCAATTAAACTTTTATTAAACAGTCTGAGTCATGTGTGCTGGAGCTGCTAATCTCAACAGCCATCAGGTTTACTTCCCATCAAAGTACCCTTGTACAGCCACACTTAAGTAAATTCTCAAAGTGTTTTTCACCCCTTCAACTCAATTAAGATGCTGGTCAGCTAAAATACAAAGCGCAGCACACAGGACTTCAGAAAGCTAATCACTCCTCTGCTTGCCAGGACAGAGGTCAGGTGAATGAACAGCTGCTCTCAGACAAAGGTAGCATCAGTTTGTGATGAGAGGGTTTGTCTACTGTTGAAACATTAGAGAAACTATTGCTGTGTTTGATATCACAGGAGATACAGATGACAGAGATGTTATGTCGAAGAAAGCAGAAGGTGAATGTACCTTTCCTCCAAGGAGCCAGGATGGAGATTGATTTCTGCCAGCTGATGACAAGCCCAGCCTTTTTCCTCTTCACGCTCATGTTGCTGTAACAATCCCTGAAGTTGAGGAAATTTCAAATGTGTTTACGTTTAAAAAAACAAAAAAGAAGAATGAAGACTTCCTCAGAGGTTCCTTGTCATGATTTTAACGCGGTTTATTCTGCCTTGAAAATCATTTGCGGCAAAGGCATCTGTTGTGGGAGGTTGTCCTCGAGCAGGGTCATGATACCTGCGTTTCCTCGTGTGCTGGACTGCCTGTGCACTTGTGTGTGGAAGTGTGTGTGAATGTAGCTAATTCCTCCAGCTGAGAAGTAAAGGGGCCAGCCTCCAGCAGCATTTGGAGTCATGAGGGGAGGAGGAGGAGCGGCAGCCAGCCAAAGGGAGAGAGGTGTAGGAGGAGGGAAAAGTGATTTTTCATTCAGCTTGAAGGCGAACGGGGAGTGACGAGAGCTGGAGGAAGAGAGAATGGTTAAAGATGTTGATGTTCCACTGAGTCTGCCATTGTCACAGCTTAAACCTTAGAGATTACAGTGAATGGCAATGTTAAATCATTTGTCTTTTGTATAACATAAATCTAGAATTATGAAAGTGGATGTAAAAACAATATACACCCAAACAATATAATTTTACTGGGGTTAATAATTAGTAATCTAAAGAATTGTTGGCATAAAATGTGCAAGGGATATACCTTCACACAATTTTGACAGTAAAAGACATTTTAAAAATAATCAGCAATCAAACAATCACTGTTAAATGCATGCAACTACAGTTTTCGAATTGAACAACCATAATTTGTGTTTATCTCGACTCAAGCTGAGGACTTTTAACTGCTTTCTCTTACCTCAGAAAATCTTTTTGGTATTTGTTTGTAGACATTTTAATGCAAGTACAAGTGTCACCCATGGTGAAAAGTTAATAGCTGATTTAGGAGCATTTTTTTGTGGGACAAGTGGACGGGTGTGGGTACAGATACCTTCATGGCTATTTTAGGCTTAAGACTTGATTTAACTTTCTTGGTTAGAGTTAAGATTGGGATATGGACGTGATGGTTGAGGTTAGGGGAATGGATTATATCAGTGTGTGTGTCGGTTTGTGAGGGGGAGGAGTTGCTGACTGATAAGGTGACAATGGCAGTAAGATAAAGATGTGTCTGACCTCTTCTCAAACAGTATGTGATCTCATACTGTATCTGAGGAAGTATACTTCGGTCTATAACAACTATCCATCTACAACTAATATTGTTTACTGTGATTTCACAATCAAAATTAACAGGATGGCCAATTGCAGCAGTGGAACCTGAGCCTGATGATCATACATGTTATTTTGCTGCCATCTAGTGGGAGTTTGTTGGAACTACAGACAGGTCTATGATTTGGTGCTTACTGTTGTTGCAGGCACAGAAAGCAGTTTACATGGAGGACCACCTGGATGAAAAGACAGCATTACCTTTAATCAATGCTGTCTTTTCAGAAGTTTCATCGAACTACCTGCAAGTGCAATGGGTATTTTGTTTCTGTGTTCAGCCCTCAGTGGTCAGTGTGTCACAGCCATGCTGTGATCCTCAGTCTCCTTTACTGTGTCTCCGTCATTGTTTCCTGTTTCCAGCGTCACTGTGTCTCCTCCCCCGTGTGTGTGTGTGTGTGTGTGACTGTTTTCCGGCAGCAGTGTGGCACAGCACTTACTACCTGGTACACCTGCATTTCAGCACTTACAATTTGGTGACACTCAAGACCAGCTTAACCTCTTCAAGTAAAGTTCTGTAATCTATGTTGTTGTGGTTGTTTTTCTTACCTTCTCCCTGGATAACTCCTCTTAACCAGCAATCCTTCCCCCACCACATCTGGAATAGGCTCCTACTCCATCGCTCCCTGCTGCACTGTCCATCAAGAATAACTCTTATCAAAACCGACAGCTGGTCTGTGGCTCTCTGTACCTGCTCTGGGGTCCACTGGAAATTGAACCATTTACCAGTAGAAGCTGTTACCTAGGTTATCTCAATCTATTACACTCTCACTTTATTCAAGGCAGAGTTAGTAAGTAAGCCAAGACTAAAAATGTTATACGTTTGTCCGTGTAGGCTCTCAGTCACCCAGGTCATCGTAGTCTTAAGTGCTGGAGTGAAGGCAACTGGACTTCTTGAGGTTTCTTGAGGACCTTTCACCTCTCATCCGAGAAGTTACTTCAGTTCCGAAGGCTGGTTAGGCAGTCCCAACTATTTAACCTTAGTGGGGTGGACACCTGGAAGTTGTCCTGAGAGTTGACACACCCTGTCATCATGTGAGTTGTTGTGATGAAACTCACATGAAGAAACTCACTGGGTGTGACTCATAGGTGGATCATTACCACCGCATTGGTGAGGTGTTATCTCACCCGATGTGTGTCCTTAGGCTCACATGGGCTGGGGTGTGAATGGGGGCTTATTTGCCTGGGAAGGGCCCTTAAGACAGCATTATAAGTGGCTGATAGTTGGTGTCTTCAGCCTCCTCCTCTGTCCAGTGACAGTCATTGCAGTTGGACATATGGCGTTGAACTATATTTTGTCTGATGGTGTTGCTGGGTTTGAAGGGCACAAACATCCTGGCAAACTTCACTCTTGACTCAAACTCCCCAAACTCCATGTACGCTCCAACCTCTAACCCAGAACCCGCTTGCTGCAAGATGACAATGCTAATGTGCCCATGCCTACTAAACATATACTATACAAATAAAACATCGTTATAGACTGATATATAGTACCTCCAGTAAGATTTTGAATGATGAGCCATTACTTGTGATGGAATATATTGATTAAACTGTGATACCGAGATTCCCAGTTGACATTCTGGTAAATAACGGGAAAAATAACATAACATAATATTATTTGCCAAGATTACCCCGTGATAAACTAAACATCGGAAAATGGAAACATCACCTTGAGCGTTAACTGTGCAGCTCTGGCAGATGGCGCCACAAGATCAAGAGGCGACGGGAGAGAGAGCGTGTGCAGGAACGAGAGAGGAGAGCCTGGTCCACACTCACGCACCTCATCATCCCGGCGCCCCGGCTATGCACCTGCAACCTCTCCTTGAAGTCCTACTCCTCCTCATTCTCTTGCCCTCCTTCCCGGCGGTCGGACAGCGTTAGTGCGCAAAGCGGACGGCATGCAGTCGGAGAGAAACCGCCTCGCCAAGCCGGCCGAGGGCTCAGCCGGAGTACGCAGTAGCGTGCAGACCGCTGCTCGAACAGCTGGGATATAGTAGCAAAGACCCGGTGGATATCGGAGCTGCAGCATGGGCGTGGGAGAGGCAGAGCCCAAATGAAAGCGCTGTAATTCCACAGATTTAGGAAAGGTGGGTTTGGGAGGAACCCAAGAAGCGTTTGGATCACAGTTGTCCCGGGTGCATTTGGGGGGTTCGGCTGTGTCTCCTTTTCTCTAAAATTCACCAAACAGTGTTACTTTTATTCCTGCTAATCTTCACTGGAGTTCATAAGGATGGAGAAGGGCGCGCAGCAGCCGCCGCAGCTGTCCAAAAGCGCAGAGATCACAGCGGAGGACATCTCCAAAATACCCGACGAGGAGCTGCTGAAGTGGGGCAAAGAGGAGCTGGTGCGGCGGCTGCGGAGGGCAGAGGTGGAGAAGAGGGGCGTCATCGTGGAGCACGGCAATCTAATGCGGGAGGTGAACCGGAGACTCCAGCAGCATCTGAACGAGATACGGAGTTTGAAGGTGAGATGGGTGGAGGACCCCGGGGAGCCATGTTCTACCAGGTTCCCGCTGGTTCCAGCTAAGCTGTAGCCTATATGAGACATGGAGCCAGATTTACAGATTGTCAGTTAAGGTCAAAATGATCATCAACTAATCGGGACTGAAAATAATGACACCCATCACACATGGGATACAGAGAATGCATACAGCCAACCTGCATTACACTTATCAAGCACTTTATCTGTATTTCATGCAGTTGCCCAATCAGCCAATCATGTGTCAGCAAGTGCCATGCGTAAAATCGTGCAGTTACAGGATAGATATATAGAAAAATAATGTGATTGCAGTGACTTTGTTTGAGTATTACTGAATCTGCTGATCTCCTGGGATTTTCAAACACAGCAGACTCTGGAGTTATTACTGAGAGTGGAGCTAAAAATAAAAAGCATTCAGTTTTGTGGATAGAAACACCTTGTTGGTGAGAGATGAGGCTAGTTGGAGCTGACAGAAAAGTCTATGACGACTCAGGTAACTCTATAACTGTGGTGAGCAGAAAAAATCAAATCAGAGTGAACAACAGATTGAACATTGGGGTGATGAGCTGCAGCAGCAGGAGACCACATCAGGTTCCGCTCCTGTGAGGCTGCAGTGGACACAGACTCACCGACCTTCGAATACCTTTGACTGGTGACATGGATGTGCAGCTGACCAATCTGCAGAAATGATGATGAAGTAATCATGTCAAAATGGAGCAGAACCACAAAGAATTGAGACTGTTTTGAAGGCAAAGAGAGGAACAACCCAGTGTTAGTATGGTGTTCCTATAAAAGGTTCTATGATAGTAGTTGTGTGTAATATCTTCATTTCATTTAGAATTTACTTTAAAATGCTTTTGCTGTAACATTAAAAATATAAAATTTCACCCATCTTGTCCAAAATTCTGTAAATATTTGCATGTGAGGCCATCTGGTCAATACAATTTATAGATCCAATTGAAAAATTGATTGTGTTGAGAAAAATATTACTAGTTTTATAACAAAATATTGTAGGGTTGTAATTAACATTAACTTAATTTTGAGTTGAAGTGATTGTGAGGTAATAAGTTATTGACAGAAAATTAATAGGCATCATCAATTTGCAATCTCACTATTAGAATAATCTACCCTAACATTCATTTGCATTGTAATCCCTCACTCACTGTGCTGCTCTGTGAATGTGCTTCTGTTACTGGATGTGTGTGTGTGTGTGTGTGTGTGTGTGTGTGTCTATGTAAACCAGGACGTGAACCAGAAACTGCAGCAGGACAACCAGGAGCTTCGGGACTTGTGTTGCTTCCTGGATGACGACAGGCAGAAGGGGAAGCGGGTGCTGCGGGAGTGGCAGCGTTTGGGCCGCTACAGCACCAGTCTGATGAAGAAGGAGGTCTCCGTTTACCTGCAGAAACTGAAGGAGCTGGAGCAGCGGCAGGAGGACGTCATCCGGGAGAACCTGGAGTTCAAGGAGGTGTGCCTCATGCTGGAGGAGGAGAGGGCAGCGGCTGTGGCCGAGGGAGGGGGCGGTGGTGCGGGCAGGCAGGTGGGCCCTGGCTGCAGGAGTTCCATCGACAGTCAGAGCAGCTTGTCACAGCTGGGTGGAGGTGTCCCTGCACCCGGCCTCTTACGGGACGTTGGTGATGGGAGCAGCACCTCCAGTGCAGGGAGCACAAATAGCCCTGATAACCCCCACCACAAACCCCCTCCCCTGGGCTCCAGCGCCAGTCCCGGGTCTGGATTGAACTGTGTTTCCTCAGAGCACCCCCAGAAACCAGGAGAGGTATGTGAATCAACAGGCAGGAGACACAGCTCCACCTCAGAGTATCATACCTTCCCTCAGTCCTGCCGGCCACGTGGAGGGTCCCTCACTAACCTGGACCCTCACAGGCTGCGGGGACACAGCCCTGAGAAACACAGCAAGTCTCCCACCAGGCTGCCATGTGACTCCCACCTCAAACCGTGCCCCTCCGACCTATTAGCCCAGAAACAGCAACTAATGTCTGGGCAGGCATCACCAGGCTGTGGGAAGGGGACAGCCACGTCCAGCCCAGAGCTGAGTCAGAGACACCGGCAGGTTAACGTAGTGGGGGCAGCCCGTGGGAGTCCTGAGGCCAAGCAGCCAGCTACAGGAACACCAGACCACCTGAGGAAAGGGCGGGTGATCGTGGGGAGTCCGGAGTCTATACGGCACCACTACCACTGCCAGCACAGCCAAGGAATGGAGCACAGCAAGGGGAGGTATATCAGTGGCTCCCCTAGCAGAGATGGGGGTCAGAGGCGGGCAGCAGAGGAAGAGATGGTCCCCCACCACCAGAGCCTGTACAACGGTAGGCACATGGTAACTTTTTTCCTGTATTTTAACTCATAACTCATTCATGACCTAAAAAATTAAAGAAACATTATTAAATGTACATAAACTTACACCAGAATATTGGTTTAAAATATCTGGGATGGTCGAATCAGCATCATTTGGCTTTGATGTTAAATATGTAGTGTCATGTAAAGATGTTCAATTTTACCTCATTGGCCATTGTTAGCCAGTAAGTAGCCCAGGAAGTAGCCATGTAGTTAGGTACAATAGCTGATTAGTGCCTGTGCAGTTGGAGTGAAGTGTTTGTGTAGATACTTGAGGAAACCCAGTTGATAAAGTTAGCATGACTCAGTGGTTCAAATATACAATACATAAATCCTCCTCAATGTATGACAAACAGACCAGCTTTATTACATATCCAAGAGAGATTTTTCCTATTACATTTCAAGCCTCACCCAGAGGAATAATTAACCGAAGGAAATGCATAAATTAGAATTTGATTAATTATATTAATTATTATATATAGTTAAAAGGCTATGTTTGGCTGGATGAAAATAGTACAGATATGGACCTCATTTATTAACAGAGTATTTACAAATCTTTTGTTATGTGATATGATAAAGTAACATCTTCAAAGGAATAGTTATAGTGTCTGAGCAGAAGAACAAAGCTTGTCGTTACCATGAGGTTCACTTCAGAGGTGCTGGCAGCCAGACAGAGCCAAACGAACAGCAAAGACTATTTCCAGTCTTAATGAACATATTAGGAAATAATATATTATAGTGTTATACTATTTGTAATGTTACAGGAAAATTTGAAGTTGAGAGCCGATGAATGCCTTTTTTTGATAATTTTGCTCTCAGCTGCATTATTGGATGGAGGTTTCTCAGTTGCTCAGACAGGGGTTATGACACCTGAGCCTTCTCAATGACAGCAGAGGAAACTGCTGATGAAGATGCAGTTAAAGGCTCAGGGAAAAAAGCTAGTAAATGGAATTTGATGATCTGACATGGTGTGTGTGTGTGTGATGAAAATATATATATATACATTTTAAACAGTTCAGTATGCCATAAAATGTGAGCTATAGGGATTTAAGTCTAAAACCAAGGAAATTAAATATTTATTGAAACTTATAGTGGCGTTTATATGGTGTTTTAATGATTGCAGGTCATTTTTGACTCAATGTAGATGCATAATATACTGTTTAAAAAAACACATGTCACTGAGGCCACTTTAAGTTGTTTCATATGTTTTATGAAACAGTGGAATTTATTAAATGCCCCATTGTTCTTTACCTTCCTTCCTTTCCTCTGACCATTTTAGAATGACTTTTTTAGCATGCTTGTTGTTCCACACAGACTCACACTCCCAGTACCCAGTGTCACAGTCACGTGACCTTGGTTATGAACGGAAGAAAACAAAAGGTCAAATTCAATCACACAAAATCTCAAGAGCTCAGCTAAACTTAGACTCAGCTTAGGAGCCAGACTTAAACACACAAACACACAGAGCTCAAACGCACAGCACTGGCAATGGCGCTAAGAGAGCGACAGAGATGTCACTATATTCATCTGTGTGTGTTTGGAAGCAGGGGAACACAGGTGATGCAACTGTCCAGGGTGTATGGGTTACATAGGTACACAAGAGGTGCTCAGAGGCACCGCAGGCAAACACACACTCACACTCACTAAAAACTGGAAGTGAATGCAGAGAGAGAAGGTTAGGGACAGTATTTAAAGACACTGGAAGAGCTGGGTAAAGACATTTTTTTAGGGGGGGGCTTTGAGAGAGAGACTGAGCTGTCTCAAAGCTATCCACTCATTTTAATTAGCTCACATTTGACAGTGGCTCAACTCTTAAAAATGGCTGTATTCATTTTCCCCGCATTCATCCTATAAAAGGTAGCTTTGACAGCAGAGGACACATGTTGTGCTTTGAAATGACAGCGGGGATGTGAGACACATTTGGCTTTTGAGCTTGACTTAAATTTGCTGCCATTAAATATTCCAAAGGACTCCCATGTGGTGTTTCTGCTGTTGCTGTTTCTCTCTGTGTGTGTGTGTGTGTGTGTGTGTGTGTGTGTGTGTGTGCATGTGTTTCTAAGCGTTTACTTTGAGTGTGAGTGAATTAATGCGCCGCGTCTGGGGATGCAGTGGAGGGTAAAACAGGCCTTCACTGGCTTTACCCATCTTTTGAAGTGTGGAAGAGAATTTAATTTGGAGCTGTTATTTGGGTTCTTATGAAAGAAAGTTATATAGAGGTGTGTTTGAAAGAGGCTGCCATTAAGTAGGCTGTTTCTGAAGAGCAGTTACCTGTGTAAGTGCCAGGCTTTGCAGGGTTTCCCCATGAAAAGTTGTTAGTTAGGCCAGGTGGCAAGCATCTTTACGGGGGTCGACAGCTAAACACGGGCTGGTGGTCAAGTGTCTTTTATGATGGGAAAGATTCATGGCAGCATTAAGTTTGGGGGGATTTGAAAATATGACTCTGTGTTGTTACACGTAAATCATTCATTCAAGACATATTGAATATTGAAAAAAATCACAATTATAGACCCAAGAGTTTGAGAAACATATCTGGTATTTCTCTGCTGTTAGTTCTCTTTGTGGTGAAACTGTTCTCTGGAGCCCAGCTGGTGTTGTTTCCAGACAAGAGTGGATATGTGCTGAATCAGATGGGAAGAATTAGTGTGCAAAACTCATTATGCTCTGTCCATAGCCAGAACCCCCATGCAGGCAGCAGCGTAAAAGGACTGTTGATTTGGGATAAATTCTGTGTTCTCGCAGAGGGCGACAACAGGAGATTTCTTGCTTCATTAGGAGCCCAACATCTCTCCTGAGATAGACTCTGGACTCCCTAAAATCATGCGTGGCAGAGCTGATGACATGCACAGTCACTAACACACACATGACTGACATGATTACACATTACCAATGCAGACAAGCTTTTTAAAACACACAGATCCATACACCTGATTGCAGAAATTCACACAAAAAGCTGTGTGCATACATCTACAAATACCATGAGATAAACTGACACCCATGAGCACATGGTAGACGTACAGGCTCATATACAAACAGACTCACCCTGGAGTACTCATCAGCCGCATGCACACACTTACACACAGTCACATGTATTCCTCAGGGAGGAAGCACAGCACAATGTCCAGGGTGCTCATTAGATGGGTGAGGATGTGACAGGTTGTGACTGCTCTCTGTCTGCTTCTCCCACGCCAGATGAGTTCCGCCCTAGATGAGGCTCGACTCCTGTCTGCTGCTGTTAGGCTCTTTTTCAGTGTCATCACTTCTCTGTCGCCATTGCGAGATGAAGATCGCATGTCCCCGAGGAATTATTTGGCGACTGGCGAGCATTAATTTTCAGTACATTTACACGGATGTGTGAGAAGATGTAGCGGTTTGAGGTGATGCGATGAAATGTAGTCTGTCACTGCAACGTGAAAGCCTGTATGCGGTGAATGAAATGCAGTGTCTCTGTTTGACACTTTTTAACCCGAGTGATGCATTACTAGTGACGAAGGTGGCACGTGATGTTGCAGTGTCAGACACAACAGAGGATTATACTGGACAGTCATGTCCATAAAGACGCTGATGGAGCTGAATATGGCCTGAGAGAAATTTCCCAGCAACTGCAAATGCAGCTGAGTTACTTTGCTAAAAAAAACCCAAACATATTTAACTTATTTAGATTTATTTAGTAGAGTATTAATTTGGCATGTTATATATTTTATTCAAGTTAATTTCATATTTCAACCCTAAATTCATTTTGATGAAGGTATTATTTTAGACCACTGTTGCAATTACTGTTCCATTTGCATACTGGTTGAGGTCCAAACTGAGTGTTTGCTCGCTGGTTAGCACGCTAGCTTTGTCAGAAAGCTGCAATAGAGAGACAGATTATCTTTGACATCAACATCAAAAATGTTATTTCTTCACATTCTGTTTATATTTTTTGTTATATTTTGAATGTTTTAAACAAAAATACTTACACAGCATCTTTGATCAACGTATTCTGGTTGCCTGAAACTAAGAGAAGTAAAAATGTCATGCTCAACTAAAGACAAAAGCAAAGGGGACAAAAAGGGGGAGCTGGGGTGTATATGACAAAGAAGGTGTCCAAAGGGCTACTTTAACATGAGCACAAGGGGAAATGCACAGACTTTTTGGCTATGCCTTCTTCAGTATTTCCTAAACATAACCACAGATGCAAACTCCATTCTCTGTTGTAATGGCCCTGTGCTTTATATACCCAACATCCACCCTGACCACCTCACTCTGCTACAGCTCATGAATCTAGTGCTTCATTCATTCATTCAAAAAAGGATAAAATGGTGTCTGTGAACATAATCCTCTGTTGCATTTGTAACCACACCTAAAAGTGATGTCAGGATGTACTGACACACCCAGACTACACTTCCACATCAGTGCAGCAAGTACTTAATGTAAAAATACTGTTATTTCATTACATCATCTCTTGCTAAAATTCCAGCAAATGGCTTAAAGGATTTGTGGCGCTTACAAAACGCCCATGCACTTTGACAGGGGATTTCGGAAATGAGAAAGGCCTCTTTTGTCATCATTCATCTGAACCCAGAGTTCTATTCATGTTGACAGTTTTGCTGAATGCACCATGACATGATCTTGAAAGATGCAAGGTGTTTTCTGTATCCTCATGTTGTGCACAGTTACCTTCCTTCATTAATTCTTGGCTCTGTGTGTGTGTGTGGAGAGGGAAGTAGGTGTGCGCATGCTTTCTTCACACACTAAGGGTCAGATAGGATGTTGACTGCAACAGATGGCCTGCATGATGTTAATGTGCATATTACAGTGTGTGTGTGTGTGCCTGCGTGTTACATCAGTGCCCTAGGTGCAAGTGAAAACACAGCAGTTTTTGTAGAGCTCAGATGGCCCAAGCTCACATTATTGTGCATCGGCAGAATGCATCTGAAGTGCTGCAAGCATAAAGTATACACACACACACACACACACTCTCACACTCACACACACACTCTCTCTCTCTCTCTCTCTCACACACACACACACACACACACACACCAAGTCAGTCATCTAGTTTCTGTCAAGGGAGCACATAATGTATTACACTGCTGTTACTATTAATAAACATAAGCCACATACTTCTTGATACCTGCAGCTTTGGGGCTGTCATGAAAATAAACCTCAGCAGAAACATATTTGCAAATGCTTTGACCATTTGAACTACTTAAACAGAGCTTACTTTACTTTGCCTGGCACTTAAACTGTCACATAGCATAACATCACAAATTCCCATATTATGTCAGGGACATTAGTGTTATTACCACAAAAACACAGCCATCTGTGATAATGTTGACAGCCAGTGCAGGTTCTGATGTTTGGTTTTAAGGCTCAAGACAGGTAGATGTCTTCCACTTAAAACTAACTCTTAGACCATTAAAGGGTCAATTAATCAAATTCACAATGTAAATAAATAAATGTATAATATAAATTGGAAACAATCTCTCCAAGGGGGATTTGCCATTTGGTTTTCCACAGGTGGGACAAAGTCCTTGTTTTTCTCAAGTCAAGTCCCAGTCCTGACTCTTTATATTCCATGTTCTGAACCAGTCTTTATTACTGAAAAGATCAGTAAATAAAGTTGTTCTAGTATCCTTGACTTAGGAATTAAAATTTTTAAATTAAAAGTGTTAAATGATCCTTCATATGAATTCAGTGACCTTTTTCCACTTCCGTTTTGCTTTGCAACACTCTCTTTTTAATCAAGCAATGGTATCATTGTTCCGGGGGCAGTGATTAAGAGAGGATTTGCAAATTGATCTGAGGGGGTCAATTATGTCTAGCGTATGCCAACATAGGCTGTTGAAACTGTTGATCAGGAGATCAATAGCAGCTGATTCAACATTTAAAGTGTCTGATGTGCTTAGGATTAATGATGGTAGTTTGGAGGTGTGAAAAGTGATGCAGACAAAATGATCCTCCAGTCTCTGTAAATTTATACTTAGTCCCAAGGTAAGATCCAAGTTTGAAAAATGCTTACAATTATGTGTCGGGGCTGAAATGCTGTGATGTTTAAAAACTCCTATGCATAAGAAGATCATATCTTCTCGGTGGATATCAAAATCATTACTGTATTAAGTACTGCTAACCTTGTGACATTAGGTTGGAGAATTCAGTTAAAGAAGCATTTTGGTGGTGGAAGAAATTCCACATCTTAAGTGGCCAAAATGTTGAAAAGTGCTGATCCTGTTCAGCAACTAGTAACACCATGTGAATGTAGCTTCAGCTATGCACAAGGCAGCAATCCTACCACAATTTCTTCAGAAACTGCATTTTCTAGTCATAAGATGATGTTAATACTTCAGAGGCAGCAACTTTATTTAAAAATTAAGTAAACCACTGGTCATTACTGCAGTGAAAGAAGTTGAAGATGGTCACAATTAGTCATAACCTGAATCCCTCTGTAATCATATGATCTCAGTTCACCAGGAATGAGAGATTTCCATAAGTGCTTCTCAGACAGCATGTGCTGATGGCAGACACAAAGCATTGGCTAAACATAAGAAGATATCCTTGAATGTTGCAGTACATAAAATATCATCATTGTGTGTCTCTCAGGGGCTGGATCCTATGAAGTCTGGATTTCTAGACTGAAGAAGTCATTAAATTTCTCTAAATATGTTCTTTTTTATCTGACTATGAAGGACATAATGACGGTACTTGAAAAATGCTTGTTTTGCGGAGCATTCGCCTGACCGGATGTGGAATCCATGCTCAGAGCTCTTTGTTTTTGTGTATGTATTTCCCCATCTCCCCAGTGCACCTTTTACCAGTCGATCATGAATTGAAATTAAACTTAAATATGATCCCATGCTCCACCATGTGAGTGTATGTTTCCTCATACAACAGTTGTATGTTTGGATGAAGGTCCAGCGAGACAGATCGAAGGGAGTTCACTGGCTCTTGTCCCTGTTTGAATTCCCGTGGGGGGGGTTGGAATGGACGCTCATGACCCTCATTGCCAGCTAAGTCCTCACAATCTGTTCTCACAGCAAGTGACAACTGTTATGTCTGTTTGTGTGCGTGTTTGACAGAAAACTGGACTTCAGATTTGGAGTGTCACTATGGTGCCATGTGTGGGCGGACGTATGAGCATCCTTGTTTTATAGCATCACAGAGACGGAACATGTTGACTGACTCCACAACTGCAATTTCTCTGTTGAATTTAACTGACGACGGACTATGGGACATCTAAGAATGTGTGTGACGCATTTTGACAGGCTGATGTGTGTATGTGTGTGGGTGTCTTTACCTTGGTGATATGTCAACAGCTGAAGGTTGCTGTGCCTTTCACTGTGAGTGAAGCACACAAATCGTTTTCTCTCCAGCTTGTGTTGCTTTTTTTTCTCTTTCTCTTTCTTTTTAAACCTATTTGGCCACTCAGTACCACTATTTCTGTTAAGGAGCATTTTTTTCTTACTTGAAAGCTTTTTAAGTTGTACATGCAGACCAATGAGGGTATATAAAGATGGAGGACATATCTCCTATTCCTCCCACTGTAGAAGACTGAAGCCAAATTATCCCAGGTACAGGCACTGCCAGTTTTGCTGGTAAAGATATTTAGAGCCAGTCTGCACAGTAGTGATTAGAGAGTGGAGCCACAATATTGAGGTCCTGCTGATATTCACATCCGATGTCTCATTCCATTTTTATAGCATCAGATAACTTACTTAAACCAAATGTAAGTAGCCTGACTTAAGTAGCACTCAAGTAGCCTGATGAGAAGTACCTAAATCTACAGAAACAATCTTTGGGAAAAAGGTGGTGATTTGTTGTTTTTTTTCTATCATGTCATCCATCTTTATATGCAGTCAATGAAGCAACAACACCTTTAAATTAGACACAGCAGAACTACATACTTACCTAAGTATAAGGACATTAATGGCTGCTAATATTAAAGTGAAGTTATTTGGTTTGGAATTTGATTCACCACAATGTGCCGTTTGATAAAATGAGTCTACCACCTTCTCCTTGGTCTTGTCCACGTTTAGCAGCAGATAACTGCTGCTGTGCCACTCAACAGTTAGCTGACATTTCCCACCAGTTCTGTGCTGTGCTCTGACCACCACTGTGGAGCTATCAGACAACCTCTGCAGGTGGCATGATGAGGACTCATGCTCTGCCATGCCCTGCTCTGTAAATCTGAGGCTCCACTCTTTTTTGTGTAATCCTGCCAACAAACAAACAAACAGAGCAAATCAAAAAACATAGCCACCTTGAAAGAGGTAATAAGAGATCGCAAGAAGAGCTGATGTACAGTAGCCTTGGGGACTCCTGTAGGCGCTATCAAGCTGCCGCATAAAATATACCATTATGTTTGTGTCAGCAAGTTTGTGAAAAGGTTTATGTAGCAGTGGTGTTAAGTGTTGCTCTGTGTGTGTGTGTGTGTGTGTGTGTGTGTGTATGTGTGTGCGTGCATCAGTGTGTTTTAGTAATAATAATAATCAATTGGTTGGGCATGCCTTTTCACCTGAGATGAGTTTGCCCTGAATATGACACCAGAGGCAAAGGCTCTTAGGGTGCTTAGGGAGTGAATGTGTATTAAATGGAGTAGTTGGAGTGAAGCACTGCTGGAGCAGAAAACCTGGTTGTCCTTTTGCTCAGCCTCACAGTGGCACCACACAGGAGAGTTGTAGTGTCTAGTAAACACAACACACCTCAGTTTAAGAAAGAAGTTGTAAAAGCTCCAAAAACTGTTCACATAAATGCTTACTTTACCACAGGATTACAATTGACAGAGCATTTAGTGTGCAGCATTTACCATTGATGAGTGTCCAGTTCTTGACACTTTGTCATTTAAGAAATTGTTCAACATTTTGGCAACAACTGCTAATCCATCTACAGACTGCCTCTCTGTTGTGCCTCAGGCAATAGCATGGGTTGACAGACATGGTCACATCGCACATTTTGGTTGTGGCCCCTGTGCAGGAGCAACCGAACCGAAACTGACTCCAGGAAGCTGCATACATCTGTCACCATGCTGGGCTGCTGTTTGTTAAAGCATAATTATAGCACACACGTTCTTTAAACAACAAAATTTTGTATTACGAATCAAACAAAAAAGATACAATGGGGATTAGAAGGCTTCACAGATGTTGTTTTTTCACTTGGGTCAGAGCTAAGCTAGCTGTATCCCTCTGTTTAAAATCTTCATACCAAACTAAACTAACCACATCCAGCCTCAAAAACAGATTAAGCCAACTGACTGATGTGCTAATTAGCTTTCTTTAGAGGTGCTGGTGAGGATATTTTCCTTCGCTTTGAACAGAGCAAATCTCTGATTCCTTTTATTTGTCGTCTTTATTCGAATAGCAGATAACTGACTCCTGCTAACTCACTGACAGGACAGTGGCATCAATCCCTTAACTTAACGAAGAGAATGAATAAGCATATTTCCCAAAGTCTTGAACTGTTATGTGCAATCAAAATCACTGCTAGCCTACTACGAGCTATCTTCATCAACCAAAAATCACACTGGGTAACAGGCAATCCACATTTAGCTCACTGGTTATTTGCTTTTGAATCTGACCTGTAAGAGTTGATTTGTTACATCCTGTGGGTGGAATAGATTTCCTTGCAGTAACCATAGAGAGTGAATCTACAACATGTTAATGAGCTGAAATTGGACTGTTGTTCTCTTTTACAGTCCTGTGATTCATGATCCTGGCTGACTGAACTAGTGAATTGTTACATAAAAAGCTTGCCTCAGGTGGACTCTATATGACAATCTGTATAATGTGGGGCCTCACATCAGGGGGTTGTGGAATGGTATCGTTCAGCTAAATCAGTGTCACACGCACACACACGCACATGGGCCCAGATGAACAAATGCAAGCACAAATACGTGCATAACAACACACACGCACACAAAATGGTGACAGTCAGGTCAGGTCACCAAAGGTCTCTGGCACAGTTCAGCTGAAGCTGACAGCTTGTGGAAGTACAGGATGTGTGTGTGCACAAGCTTGTGTAATATAAGTTTGTGACTGTGACTGTGTGTGTGTGTGTGTGTGTGAGGGGGGGGGTGTGATCAGAGGTCCTGCGTTAAGGACAGGCCTGCTAACTAGGCCAACAGCTGCTTCCCTGGCAATTCATCTCCACTCAGCTTTGAAGCCTGTTTCCCTATTATTGCAACACAGGGATATTTTGCATATTAATTGGGCTTTTATTGTACAACACTGGCCATCACATGCAAATGTAGGCACACAGACATATATTTAAAATCCCCTCATAGGCTGGTACTAAAAAACCACCACGTCCATATATTGGCTCCAAGCCTGCTTTATTGTTTCTAACTCAAAATATAGCCTTCTGCACATGTGTGTGTGTGTGTATGTGTGTCAGTTGCAGTAGACTTAATTTAAATTCAGAAAAAGCTGACACTCTGTTCTTTAGCCACCTATACACAATAGGTGTGTGTGTGTGTGTGTGTGTGTGTTCCCTTTGATGGTGGACAGAAGACCAGTTCTCTCCTTCAAAGAGGCTGTCGGTTTCTGTTCTCTCTGTCTTTTTTCACCAATAAAAGAAAGAAAAAGGAAAAGGAAAAAACTGGTACAAAAGCTAAAAAACTAATACACACGCACCATTGTGCCCACATGTATAAACACATACACACAATGTTCTTCTCTCTCCTCCTTTCTGACACGCTCTTTTCTTCGTCTTTCCATCACTCTCCCTGACACACACAGCAAGGTGCACTGAAGCGAAACAGAGCACGCAGCTGTGAACCAGCCCATAGGCTTGTCCTTGTCTCTCCAACAGCCTGGACCACTGAGACACAGCCAGAGGCCAAAACAGGTCAACACGGGAACGAGGGCAGTGGGAGTGCACAAGGAACAAAGGGAGAGAGTGTTAGCGCAGTGCCACAGGTTGATCCGACAAACTGTCAGTATTTACTTTATAGTTAGAATATTCAGCACACACACACTGGTGAATCAGTGGGAAGCTTGTGTACCTCGCCCCAGCTGCTCTCACTGCAGCACAGCACGTCTTAAACTCCTGTTTGGACTGAAACACGCTGCCATTATGTGTTTGGTATTCATGGTCATAGCAGAAGAAAGACAAATCTTTCCCGATGGTGTCTGCAATATTATTCTGATATCACAAGAAAAAATATTGTAAACCCACTGTCCGATCGATATGTTACATCAGTGGATCCTAAAAAAAACGACGACTATGGCTTGCCCAACTCAAAATCTACCTGGGTGCAACTGTGATGCATTCTTTAGTAGTGGGAACTTCAAGCTCACTATTTTCATAAGCTGATGATTTAAAGGAAACAGTGAAATTTTGCAGACACCTGTTGGATGCTTTGACATTGGCAGTGCTAATTGTGTTTTGGTCATAGCACTCAGTGTGCACAAAATCTTGACAGATGCTGCATTGTTTGAAAGATCGAGGTCTTCTGATTCTGTCTGTGCCAGTGAAAAAAGATTTTAAAACCTCATTTGTGGAGACAAAATCTTCTTTTAAAATGTCTCTGCTGTTGTGACTTTGTTGTATATGAACATCAGTTTTTGGAAGAACAGTTTTTTATTGACAGCCTCTTCTTCACATTGCAGTAGTGGGATCTGGGGATCATCATAAACCTAAGTGCTAGCAAAGGAGTACTCAACCTCTGCCTTTGTGTTTTCTTGTTTGAGCCTGTGGTATTGGTATGGTATAAAAAAAAGTTAGACGATTGTCCTCAAGAGCATCCTCTGAAAGTCTCAGCCACCAGTGATCCAGTGTTTTAATTCATGCCGACCTGATCTGTGTACAACATAAAGTATATTGTAGAGATATTCACCACTGTGACAAGTCATGCTTATCCATATACCTGAGTACATCAATGAACATCACATTCTTTCTCCCAAACTTTATGAATCCAATTAGCATTCATCTTTAGCACATTTGACACTGAGTTTGTGTGACATGTAGAAGACAGAGCAGTTTGTTTGACAATTAATTAGATCGTCTTCAATCCACAGACAAGAATTCACTGGCTACATTTGGATTCCAGCTTCTTTTTTCACTCATCTGTGTAATTATGTGTCTGATTGATGGTGACAGTATTTGGTATGGCTGGCTCTGTTCCTATCTGCCACATCATTCACACAGATACATGCATCCACACTGTATCAGGCATACACTCTCTCTATCAGTTTATTTTCACAATGTAGTGTGAAGAAGCATCCCAGTATTTAAGCTCTTCTCTTACCTGATTGCATAAGAATAAAAAAAAAATAGGGTTCAGACAGACTCACGCACTGTATCGATGTCACACAAGAAAGGAAACAAGATGATGATGGATGACAGGATGTGTTGCCAGTTGTTGGCAATCCATGACTGGAATCAAAGTGGACTGATAGGAAGAGAACGTGTGTGTTTCCTATGATCCATGAAACAGTTCAGAATGATGTACTCGTCATGGTGAATGTGTTTGGAATAACTATTGTAGCTGCAAAATAACTTATTAAAAGACATTCATACCACCAGCCAGTGGTTTCAAGTCACATAAAAACACTCACACCCACACTCTCACTATGAGTGCTGCCATTGATTAGATTACTGGTTATTTCTTTGCAGCTCTGATATCTGCTGGCTGCTGCACCAATTCCTGTAGGAGTGTTAAACTCTGGGACAGGTAAGACACCCCCCCACACACACACACAAACACAATTTTTTTCATAGATGCATCAATATGACGTAATTGTTTCCCTCATATCTTACAGCTTTGATGCCTCCTGACCATGGCATGCCTCGTGATGAGATGCTGCTGTGACAACACCCACCCCCAAGAGAGAGACAAAGACAGATATTAGTTAGTCATTGGATGGAGGGAAGAGCGGATCGATGCGTAGCTGGATGGATATATTTTTTTTAAATTTCAAAATTAGGCGGTGAAGGTCGAGGGAGCTGATGCGTGAAACCAGGTGACGGTGTGGCAAAACACTGGAAACACTTGAACCCTCTCTGCCCTGTCAGCTGCTGCTATGCATTTCCTGTGAATCACCAGAAAAGAGCGATGGCCATTGTACGGCTGGGCAGAGAATCATTCTTTCTTTGCAAAAAGCAGAGAGGAAAGTAAAAAAGACAGCTGAGAGTCCTTGTGTTGCCATCAAAATAGCCCTGTCTCTTAGGAAAGTTGTAGATGAAAGAAGCTGTATATGAAGAATAACTTCTCCTGCTAACACTGGAGGTTATAGACACTTCTCTACAAAATCACAGTGCCAGTGATTATTTTAAAACTCAAAGCAGAATATGGAGCTAATGATAGCAGATACTTTTACAAAGTCATTGTGGGCCTGGAATTAAAGCACAAAAAGATGTTTTAGCTTCAAGAAAGGTGTTTCAGGTGTCTCAGTTATTTATAGGATAAATCTGATTTATTACAACCAGCAGTAGCTGGGATGCAGACACTGCAAAACCACAAGGCTAAATCAGGGCTAAAACAGTTTAGCTAGAATATTTAATCCATGTTATCTGGAGGTAAATCTGGAATTATGCACACCCCAAATGATGTTAGTAATCCCTCACTGGACATGAAAATACACAACGACAGTAATAATGTTTTTCTGACAAAAGGGGGATGCCTTCACTGACCCACACCAAAAGTTGACATTAAAAGAGCCTTATTCTAGTTTACTGATCACTCACAAAGTTGTATTAGAGTTGTGTATTACATATTCTTGCTGCTGTTGCCAAAAAGGTTTTATACCAACCAAACACTGAGAGGCTTTTATTGTGAAAAATTAGCTATGTTTTTTTCTAATTTGTAATATTGTAAAAAGAAATTGGCATACACAGCAAAATTTGGACTTATTTGGTACCGATATATTCAGGAATCATGGATAAAGATGAAAAGGCTTCACTGAGCTGATTAGATAATGAGATGCAGGTGACAGACTCTGCATGTCATTTTTGTTATCCAGCTCCACACCAGGTCCATGTAAATTTTGTAAAACCGTTCTCACCTCCAACAAAGCAAACATCGCCTTTCACCTTGTCATCTTATCCTTTGGGAAAACATTCATGCTGTGCCAGCTCAGCTTGAATGGTCGCAGGTCTCTGTCATGACTATCTCTCCACTGTACATGTTCCATATGCACCGGGTCTGACCCCCACTTGGGCAGCTGACGTGGATATTCATCACGAGTGGTACTCATGCAATGATTAGCCTGTCCTGTTCCTTGAGTCCCTCAAGGTCAACTCCTCAGATATGTGTGTATGATGACATTTGGGTTGTGAATGGTTTAGCTTGTGTTTTGACATCAAGGTTGTGGCAGCTTGTGGCACTGGCTTTGCTGCTCTGCTTGCTAAGCCACTGTCTCCTGTGAAATCTCATCGGAGGACGCCGCAGAAATGCTTTCCAGCAACACCATTGCTGACATGTGACTTGTGGCTATCAGCAGCATTTAAGATGTAGCCCTTTCCCCTCTATTAGGTGTATGTCAGCATGTGAAATTTAGTTGCTGCCAGCTAGAGTAAAGGAGGCTAGAACTCGAGCATTTTCTTTCAAATGGACAACCACTCTCATCCCAGTGGCCCCAATAGGATCCAGATCATCTGATTTGTGTGGAGTAGAATTGGTGGACAGTCACTGTTGTGCCCCATGAAGGCCTTAACAGTATATCTTCGTTGGAAATTTACCCACAATACAATAGCCAGCTCTTTTCTTTACAAACCTAAGTCCTTTGAGTTACCAGTCTTCATGACAAGGTTCTCTCTTTGAGTTTTGGGTGCAGAGAGGTGTATAAAAAGGCAAGCAGGCCAGCCCCAGTGTGCACATTCTTTGCATGGCCTTGCTATTTCATGGGCCTAATGGGAGAGTTGCCACACTGTCCGAGATTTTATGGTAGCCTCTTGGTCAACCCCATCTACCTTTGTCAGGCTCATGAACTCAGCAGCTAGCAAGCCATTCGCTGAGCCAGCTCTTACAAGACAGGATTGTCTTCAGGGATGTCTTTTTTTCCTTTAAAGGTAGCCTTTAATCTGGCAGGCAAAGTGGTCCTCTACCCACTACCGCTGGCCTTAGCGTCTGGCAGGGCCAGCTAAGCCTTGGTAGCGTCTTGCACCTTGGCCGTTGGTGTGTACATAGTGTATATTTGTGAATTGTTCAGTTATGTTAGCACATTTGATGAGCATTCTGGTGGCAGTGACATCTCAAACTCAGCTGTCATTTTCATTATTGTCATCATGTCATCATGCTCCTGCAGGAGCAGCAGGGACTGTATTATTTGAAGGGGAAGGTGAAGAGAAAGTCTCAACATGATAAAGAACAGAAAGTACACATGTAAACCAGGTTCTCTGCAGTGGAGAGACTTCAGCCAAAAGGCGCTCAAAAATGCATTCTAATCAAGGTTAACCAGAGGGGCCACACGTGCAGAGTGCTTATACTGCTAATTGCTCCATGGGGATGCATGACAGAAAATGTGTCTTAAAGAGGATCCACATCAGCTGCTCCAATATGTGTCAGTCCCAGGTCCATATGGAATATACAGGTTGGGGAAACTCATCTCTCAGCAATATCATAGTCATGTAATCAAGTATTATAAATTAGAGTTGGACCAGGAAACTGTAAAGGAGAGTTTGGGCTTTCTTTTTGCTTGTTTAAAACCATTCTTAGCATCTAACTGCTAATCGTTTCAGATTTTGACAATTTACTAGAGTGAGTACAATGCAGGAATCACAGACAGGACCATGAAACTAAGCCCCAGCTTGTAATAAACTGGGAAATATCCTGTAAAAAACTCAGTCTATCATAAGTTATAGTGGAATCACAGCTGCTAAATTAATACAAAATAATAAAATTTGACACAGCAGTTACCACCACAGCTAGTCCACCACCTGTCTTGAAGAAAAGAAGCTAATATAAAAGGAGACAAATCCCAGTTGCTATATTGCTTGTTGTGTAGCTTCTGTGTGAAATGATGTTCCTTTGTAGTTATCAGGCATTAAACCAGGGTGCTGTGGTTGAAACTGAGTTAAAAAGATAACATTTAGGGATGTGTGGGGGGAATTCAAATATGCTCTCATTTAGAGAGGAATTTGCCAATGTTCTGCTCCTCGTTCAGCTTTTGTGTCAAAGTTTGTTCCTATACCGACAGTGTTGTGCCAGCATATTTGGTGCCTCTTTGCGTGTGTGTGTGTGTGTGTGTGTGTGTGTGCACTTGCCATTTTCCACACACCCAGGTATCTAGTTATGGACAGCAAGTCTTGTGATAGCTTTTATCACAGCATGTGAAGGCGATGTAACATTATAGCTTCCAGAAGACACAGATATCTGGAATGGTTCTGATGGCTACACAGTGGATTTGATACCAGCGACACTATTTTCTTTTTCTTGATTGTATTGCTTCAAGTCCAAACATGAAAACCTGTTGCATCATACAGTATTTTCATGTCACTCTACATGGAAAGACCAATCATTTCTGCATTTCTGATCATATTTAAATACAGAGAGCTAACTTCATTTAGTGCTCAGAGATTAAGTGAAAATATCTATTTGCAGCAAGATATTGTTTTACTAAGCATTACTATAAACAGAAATCTACTGTTATTGTTTTGTTGTGGAAGTCCTCACTGCACCCACTACTCCCTACTTTTGCGTTTTGTGCTTTGCACTCACTGAGGAAAATAGAAATCACTGAAAGCAACGATGCACAGAATCCAAGTTCAAGAAATGACTTAATGACTAAGCAAAGTAGAACGTGAATCTTGTCTCTCTTCATCAGAACATAGGCTTATCTCAGAATTTTTACCTTGTCTTTGAAAGCTGAATTATTTGCAGGATTTTTCCTCACCAGATGAAATTATCAAAATGTGTGTCCGCATTAAAGTGGGTGCTTGGATGTGCAGAAAATGTCACCATCTTACCATGCATGGTCCATACACACAGTGGCTATACACATACACACACACATATACATATACATATATCCTCAATCCACACTGTATAACCTCTTCTCCCTGTTTTTCTAGATGTGGATGAAGAGGGAACAAGAATGGGACTATAATATATTATAAAAGACCTTTATGTTTTTAAAAGTCAAGAGTAGTATATCTGCATAGTTTTATAAATATTCTATAACTACAGTTATTATTTTTGACTTCTTGGTATTATATAACTAATTATTCTATCCAGAGATGTATGTATAAGCTAATAAAGTGTCTTTATGTAAAAACAGCTGCTTTTGCAGATGTGCTGTTTTTGGATATACACAGACATTTACAGTTGGGCCTAAAACCAGTGGTGGAGTTAGACTTTTGTACTTGGGGTGGCCAAGGCTATTTGTGGGGGTCCACAGACTGTGATAATGATTTTTTTTCTCGATCAATCAATTGCAATCAGAGTCTCAAATGTTCAAATGTTGAAATGTACACACTAAGCACTCAGGAGATGAGATTTCTGTATATAATTTACAGTTTATTAACATCCCCCTCAGAATCAGCGGGCTCTGTGTCCTCCTTCGATGGAACTACATTGCATAGTGTAATCAAAATAAAAAATGCAACCACCATTAAAAACAGCACACATCACGTTACATTCAACATTTCACAATATCTAAAACTAAACTTAATTACTGAACTGAGCATGTCTATGCCCTGACCTGGTGATGATGGGCTGTGTTGTGCCTCACATTCTCTCTCCTGACTCGTCCCAGGATGGGAGCTGCCAGGACTGCTGGTGCCAGAGCTGAGTTCTGTATGTCTGTCTGCTTTATCTTTGCCTGACTTGCTTCTCTTTAAAAAGAATTCATATATCTTGCCCCACTGTCTTTTCATTCTCAACTGACCCTATGAAAAAAAAAAACCAGTCTTGTTACTCCTTGCATCACTTACAAAATGTCAGGGCAAATAGACCACTGTAGATGTAAGTTTAATATTTAAACTTTTCAGCTAACTGACAGGTGAGCTACCATCTGCGCTTTACATTTCATTTAAACCAACAGAGCATGAAACAGCTAGCTGGCTGATTGTCTGTTAGTCTCATTCCTCTATAATCATTGGAGAAACACATCAATATAAATAGAAACCCAAAATAAATGTAGATGTTAATGTGGAGCGGCTGTTGGAAGCTGACCCTGGTCATGTGTAGACGCCATGAGATGTAACGTTAACGTTAGCTTGATACCCGTGGCTTGTAACAAAACAAATCTCCTATCTGAACACAAAAGTGATTTTAAACAATGACTCATTAGGACACCACCATAAAACTTACTTTAGTTTAATGAGGATTTCACTGTCCATGACAGCTATTTATCCCTGTGCAGGAGGGACTTAGCAGTCAATAGGCGTCACTGATTTCAAAATGCAACTGGCTCCTTTCGACAAGATGTGTGGCCCTGTGATATGTCAGTCATCTGGGGTGGCACCTGGGGGGTCCAATCAGATGTCGGGGGGTCCAGTGCCTCCCCTCTAGCTCCACCTCTGCCTAAAACCACTTTCCCATTCACTGGAATGCATCTTCATTTTACATTTTTGTTCAAAGAAAATGTATGAGACACACAGAATGAGCTGTTGCTTGACAACCTCATAATGAACACCAGACAGTATCTTCTGTCTCATCTTTATGTCCTCTGACACTATGTCGAATCAAATTTATTTTCTTAAAACTTGTTTGTTCCACAACTAGCACCATGTACCATATATCAGTACCTCATGCAGCTCACCTCACAAACTGTCCCTTTAAGGTGTTGTCCAGGTGATGGCTCCAGCGCAGTGTGGCAGCTCTTCATTATTTGCTCAGATTGATCAATTCAGGACCCAACTGCTGCCGCTTACTGTATGCTGGTTAATGAGGACCGCCCTGACTGCTCCGTGGAAGCATACTCTGCTTCAAGTGCATTCACTGCTGGCCCATCAATAACATTTCTTGCTGTGTATGTGTATGTTAAGCAGCTCAGGCCTTCTTTATTTATTCATTCAATTATAGCAGTAGTATATGTGTATTTCCCTGTATGCATGCACTCTGAGTACAGTGAATGGGTTCATTTCTGGCTGGCTGCCAGGGGAACGGGTCCCCTATTATTTATTACCTTGGATGGCAAAAGATCAAACAAATCAAACACGCGCACACACACACAACAACACACGTGCGCACACAGAAACAAACAAGCAGCATAATATACCAAACCTGCTCTCATATTTAACAGTTACTCTCTTTCTTTGTCTCACCTTCTCCCTCTCTCTCTATCTCTCTCACACACACACACACACACACACAGTGGAGGGGTGACGGCCTTATTAAGGTATCATTGTCAGCAGTACAGGATATACAAACTCTCACTTTCCTCTCCCTCACATACAAAAAGAGTGAAAAGGACTTGTCGCTTCACTGTGCAATGCAGCAGTGTTGGGCTCCTGGTGTCTGCCAGCATGCCAGTATACCCAGTTCCTCTGTGGCTGACAGTTTTGGTGAGTCACCCTCCTGTCTGCTTATCTGCCTGTCTCTGTTGCTGTGTCTGACAACTGCCATCTGCTGCTTCACATCTCATGGTTTCTAGTAGTCCTTATCATCTTAGTCACTTGTCCCTATTATAGAGCCGGTTCAAGGCAGTGATGTTGCACCTTTATTGCTCCTGGCTTTTGCCGTATAAATGATACAAACATGGGGGAGCATTGTTTTTTCAGCAGCGGAGGAAGTTACAGAGCCAAATCTACATGGAAAGCCGACATGGTGCGACAGACACTGCCGCTATCATGTTACATGCTCCACCTCTGAATGGGGAACGCCGGCATGCTGACTAAAATCAGGCGCAGAGGTGGCACTAAGCTAGCTTTGTTTGGTTCTTAGATTCTTGCATTATCTTACATTATTATGAGTCTACATAACAGCAATATAGTAGGATTTCTGTTTAAAAGGGGCAAAAGAAAAGTCAAGAGTCAAGTTTAAAAAGTCAAGTAGAAATCAAATTTCGTCATCCTTGCAGTCAAAAAAGATGGGAACATGATTTAAATGTTAGTTAAACTTTGTTAGAATTGTTTTATTGTTAAAATATAGACTATAGAAATATTAAAAATGCTGCTGAATGAGCTGTAGACTTCTACATGACATACATGGCAGATGTGCTTCAATATATACAGTACTATAATGGGTAGTATTATGCATACATGCAACATGTTACACACAGGTACCAGAGAAAAAGCTGCTTTGTTTGTTGGCTGAACAACATCAAATTTTCAACAAACGAAATAGTTTTGGGCTGCAGACAGACGTCTACAGAGGGATCCACGTGGACAGAGGCAGACGAGGAAATTTATGGCAGGATGAGCTTTGTGGCCACATTGACACTCACAGCTACATTGATGTGGAAATGCTCAACTGGCCATAAGGACGGCACCAGCATCTAACCAGACCCAAGGGACATTTGCAGGTATGTTTACATGTTGTTTCATGTGCTGCAAAGTGACACTTTACCCTGGTGGTGAATGAGGACTGTGAATAATCTCTACTGTTATTGATGTTAAATGATAATTCCACTAATTATCAGCAAGCTCTGAATGCAAGAAAACAGACCTGAAAAATCCAGTTATGCAAAATGACCTCTGCAGTTTCACACTTATCTTATTCACACTTACACTAATTTTTCAGAAAACAATACATAATTGAATCATAAGAATGTGGACTACTAAATTAAAAGAACAGAGAAGATGTGGATATGTGTTAATGGGGATTAGATCAATTGATATGTGCCAAATTTCAGGTGAATGGAGTGTTTTTTAATAACTTAAATACTTATTTTTGTGCAACTGCCTGTTGACAAAGATCCATGGTTAAATCATTAATTAGTCAATATAATATTCTATTGCATTTGTTTTTTAAGTTGTCATCTTCAATAATGCATCAGAAAACAATGTGGATGTGGATGTTAATATCATGTGTGTATGTGGCCTGAATATTATGATTTAAATATATTATCATGTTTGTCTGTCTTTGCTCTACTCTTTCGTTTTTGTCTGTTTTTGCCCTTTCTTTGCCTGATTGTTCGTTCCTGTCTGTTCATGTGAATTTATGCTCATCCTCTGTTTTTTCAAGTTTTGATTGTTTTAATTGGTTTTTGCCCTTTTTTGGTCACTGTTGTTTTTTGTGATGTGATTCCTAAACCGCACCTCCATGCCTGCTTTTGTTTGCATTTTGTTTGTACACCTTGATTCATTTACACCCCCATATCCTGAGTTTCCTTCATGGAGTTCCTTCTTTCCTTCCTTTTTTTCCAATTTGGCGAAAAGGAGCAGTACAAGGGTTTTGTTATTGCTGATGAAAAAGTTATCCAGTACAGAGATATATATTGGAGTACAACAGAATCACATCCATCTATTTTCTCTATGTTCTTGACTCCCTCTTCAGCATCTAATTTTCAGATATTAAGACACAAGAAGTATAATAAATGCTTTATTGTATTCATAAATTTCTTTCCAAAAAATACTGCTATTGCTCATAACCAAAAACACAGTAGCAATAAATGGCAAACCCTCAATGTGTTTCTGGCTTGGTAATGCAAATGTAAACCAAGCCCATCATGTGAGCAGCGCTTTGTTTACTCAAAGCCAAGATAGATGAGGAAGCATCCCTCCTGCTCCTCAGCCACTGTTGGCACAACACGAGTGCTGTTCATTTGCATTGGACACATGGTGGAAATGAGACTCCCACGGTGATGGATGGGCTTGGCTTCCCTGCTATTAAAACAGAGTGTGTGAAGACGAGCTCCCTGCTCTGCACATTCCCAGTTTCTCCATCCACCATGCCTCCACAATCCATCTCAGGTTAATAGACTCCCATGTCACGTGCCGGTGCTGGCTGGGCAACCCTAACCTTAACAAACAAAACAACAAAATATGGTGGAAAGCAGGAATGTATTACATCTTAGTGTGGAAAAATATCTCTGTGGGAGGGAGTTGATGAGAGTAGAGAGAGACTGAATTAGCCATCAGGAGGTGTGTGCTCCAGTAGCCGTTTATAAAGAATCACTGATCCGACACAAAACGCACAGACATTACTTACACATGGGTGCACACAATAACACATAAAATCAGCTCATACTGTCATAGTGTTACACGCATTAGTGACAGCAGATAAAGTTGGGTGCACTGACCAAAGCAGAGCTACGCTAAAATAAACCAACCAATGACAGGACATGAGATTGTAATTAGGCTTTTAATCACACGAGAAGGATTACCAAAACAATGATATGAAAGACCCTCAGATGCTCCTTTGAGTCGAATGGAACTGCAGACTTGGAATCATCAGATCAAGGGACACCTTGCACATAGCAATGAGGACATTTTGTAAAGCCTCTTCCAATATGAAGACTATAAATGAAATCATTACCATACCATTATTTCTGTGATTTTGAATGATACTGCTTTTAGTTGTTTATTATGGGATGTTATGTGGGATAATGCAATATCATGTTTAATGGCAGCTGCTCTGAGACTGATGCAGGACTCCTTTGCTATTCTTTCTATTCAAACCCTATTATGCACTTTCTGTTTTCACAAACAGGTGTTTAATGGGGTGGAGCAGGCAGAGTAGGATATGTCTTTAGACATTTGTTGCTCACTGTGGGAGTCAGGCTACCGCTCTGTCTGTTTTTTTGGTCTAACATTGACAAACAGAACATTAAACAAAGGGTGCCAAACTCTCTCTTCTTTCCAGCACCGCTTAAATCGAGCAATTACACCAGACACGATTTAGAGTGACTTACTACAGCGGTTCTGGCAGGTCAGAGAAAGAAGGTCTATTCAACTCAGCAATCCACTGAGTGCTGATATTGTCCCATTTTGTGCTGACCGCAGGCCTCACAACCTGGCACTCTTACACTTGTTTGTTCCAAGTGACTGTGAATTACAGTGTATCGTCTCAGACATCAGTGTGTGAAAAAGCAGACAAATGTATTACAAGGTAAATAGTGGCACAGACATTAGCGGTTGTTAATGTTATGGTCTGGCGTTGCTCTCAATAGCCCAGTAATGAGGAAATCCATTTAATGCAAACTGTATTCAAGTGCTGCCTGATTGACAGCAGTGTGGCTGCAGGCCAGATGAATGAATGCCTCTGTACTGAGCTGGAGAGTAAGGAAAACCCATACTCCCTCACATGCATCCATGGAAGTGCACAAGGCCTGAAACACATTTATTTTATTTATCACAACTGTACAGCTACGAGTTGACACAGTTACCAATCACCTCTGCAGAGAGTGATTCTCTGTTCCTGTCACACTGTAATCCCATTGTTTTAGACTAAGAGCAATGGCACACCAAATACAGTATGGCAAACACAGTATATGAAGACAAAAACGCTCATACAAAGAAACAAATGTGCACCCTCATCCTGTTTGTCGGGGATGAGCTGCCAGCTGAGGGAGGGCAGTGGAGGACGACGGGACTGTTCTTCGAGGCAGATAAACATTTTTGCAATTAGAGCTGTATCCTTGCATCAGATTAGATTCACAATGTCAGACCACTGCTATTAAATACACACACACACAAAGACTTTGCAAGGTTATAAATCAAAGCAATACAAGCGCTCAGTGGAAGTGACAATACACTGGTGGATCAATCAGGGACTACACAGTGGAAGGTGGAGTAGAACTGGTATTTTCTGTGGAGTCAGATGACTTTAATGGAATCAGTTATAATTGTTTGCACACCACTGAAACACTAGCCAAATAATCAGACTAAATTGCCATTTTGTTTACAGAATGATGAATGCATTTTTGTGCATTTTTGTGTTGCACACAATCAGACGCTGAACTGCTATCGGATTCTATAAAAGTCTCACAGAGCTGTATCCGTAACTTGTTTTCATGCTACTTGTGCTGTGCAGGATGACAGCAGGATGCATGTGGCAAGGGAGCAATCTTAATTGAAATATATCAGGTGCCATGTTGGATCATGGTATCAAGCTTTCTTAATCATTGACTGTTCATTAAGATCCCCATTAGTTGTTGCCTTGACAACTGCTCTTTTTGGAAGAAAATTAAAACAATCAGCCATGTTTGAACTTCCACGACAAAATAAACAGTTACATCATCATTACTGGAGTCAACAGTAAAATGGCATGAATACTACACATATATACAAAGTTAATGAAATATATCTTAACCTACTTTAAGTCTTCAGCAAAAGAAGATGAGAAGGAACTGAACAGCAGAGTGCTATTTGTGATGCTCTACTCTGCACGAACTGAAGCATCTCCACTTTGACCAAATTAATGAGCAGTAATCAAGGTGAGACAATGCTGTGGCTTGTGTAGCTTGTAAAGAAAGGAAAGGACCATGTCAGTGACATCTGCGCTGTACATCTTGTTGCAATGTCTTGTCTCCAACCAGTGAGATAAGATATTGCATCAATGCTTATGAGGCCGTGACAGAAAACCTTAGTTATGAAGGACAGCAGTTATGGATGGTGAAAATGGCAGTGAAGTGTCTCTGTGAGCTGCTTGACAGTGACTACAGCTCTACCATCTACATATCCACGGTCACAACTTCAAGCCAACAGTCCAGTAACAATTCCTGTCATAAAGTATTGTTGGAGGAGGAGAGACAGACGGAAAGTATTCAGCTCTCAGAGGAAAAGAAAACAGAGATTGTGAAGCTCAGACATGTGAACTGGAAAGATTAAAGTCAAAGAGGGATGAAAGAGCTCCACAAGCCAGATTGGGAATGTGGATTCTGCTCCTCACAACACCAGGGGGTTGCAGCTCCACATCCTGTGGCCCACTTATGTTCCAATGGCAGCATCACCTCCACAGACAGATGTGTCATATCAGTCCAAGATAGCATATCCCTAAATAGGCTCCCAATCCCAGTGCCATCTGTATTCACCGGTGACCCAGTTCAGCTCATTGAGTGGAAAGCATCATTCATATCCCTCATAGGTGGAAAGATTTCGGTCAGCAGACAAATTCCAATATTTGATTAGGGTTGTCCTGCTCAAAAGACACATGATGATAAACGTGGATGAAACCACAGGTATGGTCAGCCTTCTATACAGAGAGCTTTCAGGAAGACAACTGGCTAAAGATCCAGTCAAAGGATGTTTGGAGATTCAGGATGTGCTGATTTTCCACATGCATGTGCAGAAGCCATGAGTCTTGCTGCAGGCCTTGACATTTTGAATGACTTTGAGGAAAAGCTGAGGCTGGTTCAAGCGACTAGCAGAAATTTCTAAACTTCCAGGATTTTTTCACCTCATGTTCACAGAAGCAGACTTTTTCTTTAATCCCATCATCTCCTATCACACTCTCTGCCCATCAGAGTCACCCTCAGAGAAATGCTGCTTTAAGAAAAGGAAGACTAAAATCTGTCTTCCATACAAAGGCAGCTGCAGAGACCGAGACTCAAACACAGTCAAGGACAGGCTTAAAAGCACCATGTCTGCAGTGACATGGCAGTAAACATGGCCTGCACAGCTGTCCGGAGTTTACAGCAAAATCTCTGAATTAAAGGCGAGGACACGTGATGGAGAGAAGACTCCACTGTGGCTGCCTCAAGCCAGAACACAAAATACTGCCATCACAGACACTCGTGACACCTGTACAAAAAGACATCCAACCTGTCTCCATAACAACAGCTGCACTAAAGCCTAACCAGTGTCATTGCACCACAGACAAAACTGCAACCATGTTGTCTGCTATACACAGGGCAACTCTCACTCATTGACACTGACACACAACATTTTCTTACATACATCCTTTCCTGATCCACCCAGTTATACTGTTCTTGATAGAGTCTCTGTTTTCATTTCATGAAATAAAAAGTAACAAAATATTAACATTTTCAGCGGGGCTTATTTTTAATGTGTGTTGGCTTTTTTTTCCCCAAAAAGAATATGTAGATTCTAATGAGGACGTTGTGAGTTCAGGAAATGCTTACTCATGCGGATTACCTGACCCAAGGACTACAGAGATATGTAAAGGCCTTTGTATGGTGATAACCTCTCATAAATAAATGTCACTCCAATAATCTGATCAATAGTTTGACTTAATTGTCTTTCCCTGCAGATTCTGAATAAATGTCTGCACATTATTGACTAAATTTTTACAGCTCATAATGACTGCCACACCTCTAATAGGACCTTCAACCTATGCCATCTTTTCTGGTAATTTTGTGGTAAACATGACTGATTATTACAGTAGGACATTGTATGAAATGTAGTGTAGATTATATTTTTATTTAAACTCTTGAAACAACATTACAAACCCAACGCCTGGTCAGCCAGCAGTAAAAAACTGCTAGTGCCGCTGCTAGTTCTCCTAGTAAAGAAGAAACTAGTTGCAATTCCTCGAGAGTCTGTGTGAGTTTATGCATGGAGACAAATCTGCGCACAGCCTACAGTTGACATTCTGTAATGGCGTCTTGCTGTAAGATAGTTAAAACTAGTTTGACCTTGACCTTTCAGTGTTCTGAGCCATGGAACTATCATCACAACACCATCTACAGAACATGTTAGACTGCAGCCTTCAGCCTTTCAATTCAATTTACATTTTATTTAAATTGTTTCAAAAGTTGAAACAATATGCTACTGATTATTTCATGCATCAGTGTAAATTTTCCTGTGGAATAACAGCTTGGCCACCAGGGTCATTGATCACCAATCGTCTGCTCTACTGAATTTCTGTTTAAGATGTAGCTGCAGTATGTGTGACAATATATGAGTCAGAGAGGCCTGTGCTGCATTCCAAACTCAATATTAGAAGACTGCAAATGAGACCAATCTAACAGAATTGGATACTAAATCCCAGCACTGAACTTAGCATAACTTAGCTGCTGTAATGTAATTTCCCATTTGGCTTATTGTGTGTTGGTCTCTGCAGCCAGCTGGGGCTCTTGTCAGGATTTTACACAACTGAAACTGCAAGTGTCGTCGGTTAAATCATCCTTTTTTATCACAGATGTGCAGTGCTAGTGTCACCTTGGCAGAGGTGTCTTGTTCACACCCCATACGAGGGGTAGTGGGGGGGTGAGGCTAATACTGAAGGTGAGATGTAGTGCAGTCGATGGGGAGGTACTGAGAACCGGTGGCAGCTTGTGCTATGCAGAATGTGAATTTACAGAACAAGCAGGTGTTCAGCCCATAAATGGCACTGATTTAAAGAGAAATATACAACAGCTGTGTTCGTGAGGGTGTGTTCAAGTACTTGATGCAAAAAACATGATCCCAAAAATCCAGTGTAAATACCTCACTGGGTGATTCTGTTTTGTATTGCAGGAGAGGCTGCAAACCAGGTGACCCTGGTTTCCTTGTGGAGCCCTGTGCTGGCGCATGGTGTGCGTCATTTCATTATTCTCCTGATGGCAGTAAAGTCAAATCTTTTTTTATACCAATATCATCCTACAAGAGCGATGGATTGAGGGGGTGGAGAATGTCTGCCCTGCAAGGCAGGCATAAATATAGAAAAGTAAATCAGAAATACCTAAAACTTCTCATGACAGCAATTACTTTTTTCTGCAATAGAAGAAAGGGAAGTCCTTAGGACTGTATGTCTGTCCAGTCATAGTCAGAATGAATGCAACATGCATGTAGAGGTTACGTGTCATCGCTGACAAACATCATGGTGACTGTCAAGAAGAGAAGCGGACAGTCACACTTTCCAGGAGAAATGGACAATTCATGTTTTTTGTTGTTATTGGTAAAAGACAAGCCAGTGTGCCTATTTAGCAGGGACATGCTTGCAGTGATGAAAAAGGCCGATCTAGAAGCTTGGAGCTTGAAGATTGGATAATATTGAGGCACTTTGGTAAAGATTGGGAGCTCAAGTCCAGCTTTCAAAAGACCACTATTCCATGCAGGCAAGTTTTGTGCTGTGCAAGCTAACAGCCAAGAAGCTGAAACCTCATTCAGAAGGAGAGCTGGTGAGGGAGTGCCCTGTAGCAGCTGTGGAGCTGCTAGAACTGCACAGAGGTGTTCCAAAGGGTCAGCTGTCAGAGCTGTGAGCAGATCTTTTTCAAACTGGCTCTTGTGAAGATACTCATTATTGCACAAGATTGACTGACCTCCGGACCAAGCTCCGGGTAGCATCATCATCTTCATCACTGCCATCTGACATTACATGCCTCACCAAAGAGAAGCAGCTCCATTGATCACATTAGAGGGGGTCGTGTGATATATATGGTTTAAATAATTTAGCCTTGCACTTGAAGGATGCTATAAAAATTGAAATGGCCCTTGAGAGGAAAAAAGTTCCCCACCCCTGCTCTCAAGCTTTATGCATGTTGTAATCTATTCTAAAGATGTGACAGTAAGCCTACTTATTACTTTGAGAGCTTCATTTGGTATGGCATGGTTTATACAGACGTAATTAACTACTGGTGCCTAAATGATGGGACAGTGGTATTATAGTTAAAGATAGGCATTTATGCAGTCGGTGATTTTTGATTGTGTATTTAACTTTTGCCCATGTACAGTATGTAGCTCTGCTGTCAGCAGACTTGCCAGTGTGTTACTGGACAAAGGTTGCAAACACAGCCACTTTGAATGCACTTGGGAAAACCTGGGTTGACTCACCTTGTAGATAACTTCCTTCATGTGACTGCTCAGGGTGACAGTGGGTATGTTGAACTTGGTTCTTAATGCAGGCCTGTGTTGTCCATTCCTGTTAGCTTGCCTGCCTGTTAGCCTTGTTTTCCTCGTTATCTTCAGTGGATCTGCCTGCCTGTCTCTCTGCCTGCACTGCCTTCATCAGCCATGACATTCATGAAGCTTGACATCTTGATACATTTATTTTCTCTCTTCTCTTTCTTAGTCTGAAAATTGATTCATCTAAGAAATTCTTTTTTTAAATTAATATTATCTTATTAGTAGTGAAACTGCTGATTTTTTTTTTGGGAAGACCAGGGAAAATAAGGCCTAAAAAAATAACAAGGCTCCCCTCATGACTGAGCCGAAGAAAAATCCGAAAAAGCCCAACCTGTCCTGATATTGGTTCAGAGTAGAGTCAGACAACAATGCACAATATCACACAACACATTCCATAAGCCCATGTTGGTGCCATTTGTTCACGTTTTAAAGGAAAAGTCACTGAAAATCAGGCCAGCAGTTTGTCTCTGTTATTATAGACTAAGACACAAACTCCTTCATAAATTGTTTCTGTGAACATCTGATTTGTCAGGCAAAGTTTTATTGAAATAAAATCTACATTTATGGATTTGCAGGTATTTTTTATGCTAATGAGAACAGTTCAACACAAGCTATTGGTACTGATTCAAAGAAGCATTAAGTTACACTCTTGCATCATAAAGTATGGGATGCCAATATATCGACAGTAAATGATTTTTTGTGTTTCCAAAGGACTCAAGAAGATTTATTTCCTTTGCTTTGGCCATGAGAAGCGAGGCCTCGGGGAATACACCCATACATCTTTTTCAGCTGAAGTCCACCTAAAGGCTCGCTCTGGCTGCTGGCCTGTTGGTAACCATGGCAACCCCAGCCCCCATCCCTTCCTGACACGAACTGGGAGCAACTGTGGACTGGCCTGTGTTCTTTTGATTTTGTTATGCAAGTATTTTTGAGTTCGCATTTAAAGATGCATGTGGAAAATTGGCAAGCCATGGTTACTGGGTTCTTACTTACTTTTAACACAAATGGACAAATCATTTCACACCCTTTTCCATGCTTTTTCCTGGTAGCGGTGTTTCCATTGTCCATTGTTGGTCCCCAGCTTGCTTTTGTATTTAACGCACAGCAGGAGAAAGCAGGCAAATGAGGAACATATAAGTGTGAACAAGCCACCAACAACCACTGACAAGATTCCCCACTGTGACTGATGAGTGGGACTGCACTCGTGAGCTTGCCTGTCTTCTCATGTGTTGACTTCTTTTCTTTCCTCTCCATAATTGCTGTCTTTTTCTCTTCTTTGCCCCTTTTTGTCTCCTATTTTCTCTCTTTCCTCGCACTGTCTCCACAGCCTCAGGCCATCACGGGAGGCTGTTGAAAACAACTGATGTCAACAGAGACAACTGACGTCTGGATGTTATTCCAGCCAGATAAACACCTGTCAGCACAGAGAGAGCACCGGGCCACAAGTACACGATCTCAAATTAGTGAAACCAGACAGACACGCACACACACGTGCACACACACACACACACACACACACACACACACACACACAGTATGTGCATCTAACTTGACTGTAACATTTGCACTAACCTTGTCTTACCTAATCTTCACCTTAAAATGTCATGATTTACGTCATGGGAACTTGCTTTATGTCCCAATAAGGAAGACATGATGTGTAAATAGATTTATGTCACAACAGTATGAGTAATTGTTAACATAAAAACTCTGAAGATGCAGCTCATATATTTCTTCTGGAAAAGATCTTGGGTGGTCAAGGCCTTGGCTGTCATGCTGGTGGCACAATCATCAAACCGTAAGGCACAAGGTTCTTGATTTTTGGAGGTAGGTCTGCTACAGAGGACTAGACTATGCAAAAGCTGTTTTGGTAACCACCATAGCAGATCCACAGAAAGGGGGCAAGCCAGATCAACCACCACACATTTATGGTATTGAATATAAAATACACAATATGACCATAAGATTATGTAACTAGTATGCAAAAATCCCTAATATCATGGTCAGACAATTATCACATTCACACAGCAGACCTGCAGGGAAACTCAGTTTTCTTGCTTACTTTTTTGGACCCCCATTGGACCCATTCATCATAGAATAGTCTGCCAAGACTCTCTGAACTTTGTGGGTGGAAACTGCTGACCTGGCATCTACAACATGACTCTAAGTATAATCCAAATACTTTTTCGAGGCAGGTCAGGGATATCAACAGCTAAAAACTGTGTAAATACAACCAACAGCTACATTTGAACGTGGTGTGCCTCCATCCTCTCTACATCATATCCTCTCACTCCTCATTCCCTATATATTTCATGAGCAGATGTGAAACAGGACCATTTTTCCAAATGACTGATATGTTACTCTGTCTTTATCCCAATAGTTCCTGTTGCCTGTTAAGATAGAGCCTCTGACCTTGACAACCTCTCATCTGTACCTCTCACTACCTCTCCATTCCCCCCGCTTCAGCTTTCTCTCCCTGTCTTCTCCTGCCTGCAGACTGTGTTATCAGCACTGTAGACTGCAATGAGTTATGATGTGGCATTAACCCTTGAACCCTGACATGTGAGAGGTCATGGCGAGGGGATAAATAATTCCTCCCAGCGCGAACAATATTTCCACTGGACTGGCATATGGCTGATACCATCCCTCTGGAGAAGATGGTTGAAGCCTTTTGCACACACTGGAGGCGCAGCAGTAGCATGTCTGCGCAGAGAGTGCTTCAGCTCATCGGTTTTCTCTTACTCAATCCAGGTGTCTACACAGACTACATTTTACTCACACTATACACTGTGAACACACACCAGTGTGCCTCAAAATTTCAGTGTGTGTGTGTGTGTGTGTGTGTGCGGATAACAACAGTGACTGTACTGGGCTCTGAGCGCTTCTCATATGAACAACCTATAGTTCAATACTGCGCCTGAACACCTCCTATGTAGTCAGACACAGAGCAGTGTGGCTGCTGGTGCTTCAAATAGCTGCTTCAGCAGTTTGTATGGAGGAGTCACCGAAATAGTTATAAAGCATTTTGTTACTAATCCATAAATACAGAAACTAAGTTACTAAATATTTGAAAATTGGACATTTTAATGGGAAATATAAAGATGAATTATAAAAAAGGAATTAGGAATGAAAAAATCTAGCAATGACTGCTTAGCAACCCAAAATAGGTATTAAGTGCATGATTTAAAAATGTATTAATTAATTTGAAATTAAAGTATAATTTCAAAATAAATTGTAAATGCAGTTTTGCATTCCCATTTTCCCAATGCTTTCTGTTTTCCTTTTTGCTTCTCTGTCAAGGCTTCCCTCCACGGACACTGTAGAGAAAATCTTGAATTGCTGTTTGGATTCTGTTTTGGGTCATTTCCAGTTTAATTTTAGTGATGATTTCCTTGTGTGTCTTGTGTTGTTTTACTTCCTGTGGTTGATGGTGTGCCGCACCCTAATGTGTTCCACCTGTGTCTTGTTATCCCTACCTCCCTAGTGTGTATATACAGTAGGTGTTGGTCTTTCCCTCTGCCTTTGTCAGTCTGTCTGCTCCGTCTTGCTGTTTTCCACTTTTGTTTCTTTCTTCATTTGGTTTCTGTGGTCCCCTCGTGTTTCTGCATTCACATTTCTTTTGTAGGTACAATTTTTTTTTTACCTGTGCCTCATCAGTTATTAGTTTTGGGGGATTTTCTCTTGGCTTTTGTATTTTCATGGACATTGATTTTGTGTGTGGCTGCTGTGAGCCCAGCCTGGTTTTTATTTGAAATTTAATTTTGCGGGGTTTTTTCTGTTTTCCACTTGAAAGGAAAAATGTAATAAGAAGGAAGTCAAATCCTCATTGCGTTTGTGATTTTAATCAGCAACATTGAACATTTGTCACAATCACATAGCAGCATTAACAACATTTCCCTTACTTACTTACTTACCCCTTACTGGTTTAAAAACTTTCCCAGTCAACATAGTTCACCCGTCTACTAGCAGTAACAGCCAATCCTCTGCAACCTAAACTAATAACATAGATGGACCAAAAATAATTATGATTACTACCATTTTCACAGCTTTATTTGGCTAAACATAATTATACGCTAAATTCACCCTTTCCATAGTTGTGATGTACAGATGTTGTTATAGATATAAACTATTTGTAGCGGACATTAAAAACATTGTCACTGTAGGTAATCTGGGTTTTTGTAGAATCATCCAGTATCAATCAGCAATAGGCTTGTGTATACATGTAGCATCCTGTGTGTAGTGGTTACTGATCACTTTCTCTCTCTATACTTCATTTTGACAAATGAAGAGGGTTAAAACTTTCCTGCCATAATGGTCTTGTGTAAATCTTGGTAAATGCGAATATCAAGTGGGAACTGTGTTCCCAGTAAAACAGCATCATATTCTTTGAACTGTCATTTAGTCCAATGATTCCCACTAAATGACTTTACCATACCATACATGCTTTTGTGATGATTTTTTTACTGGTCAGAAGACAGGACTTCAGGTTTTTATGCTCCTTGCTCTGGCCATTTTCCCATCATTGGGAACTTGTATTATGCCAGTCATTAGCAAAACATAATTATGGTTGTAGGCTGTAAAACCAAAATATCAGCAAACCCCCTCTAAGATGAAAAAATACAAAGGAAACATTGTTATGTCCTGACAAAAATTCTGCAATTGAAGCTTCAGGGCTTCGATAAATCTGTAAAGGCATATAAATCTGTTGGCAGCATGTGAGCAGTACTTTTTTATGTCTCTCTTTTTCTGTCCTTTCTGTCTCCTGCCTACTTTTTTTTAAAGTTTTGAATGGTGATGCTATGCTATATTGTCTCTTGGTATAATTATAAATTTACATAGTAGAGACACTGAATTCCTTTTGGAACAGAAAATTTCAAATGTCTAATTAGGATTGTCTTGAAAAAATCACATATAGTGTTAAAAATCAACTTTGGAGCACGTGTGAGTTTTAGTCTGCCGTGTGACCTTTAACATGAGGAATACTAATAGCTTTTTTTGACCTTTGTATATACCACAGACATGTTTGCAATATACTTCGTGCTGTCACTGATTGTGGGTCATAGATTTTCACATCACATTTCACAGCAGGAGAACATTTTAACAAAATGATAAGCTCCATTTTGGCTTTATGTATAGATGTCAATGTGAGTCAAATGTACTGTACACAAATCCCTCATTGTCGGGTCTGGTCAGCAAACAGAAGGATATGATTGGATAAATAATTTAAAATATTTTTGACAGGAGCCAGCTCCTCACCTCATGACAACCAAAAGCTGCAAGGGGGTTACACTTCTGAAAAGGTTACCCATGAGGCAGCATCTCAGGCAGCATGTCTGATTGTTAATCTTGTTGTATGTGTCTGTGTGTGTGTGTGTGTGCCTGTTCACCAGTGTGTGTTCCTCTGTGTGATAGACTTGTAAGTAATCCTATGTCCCTGTGCCAATATATTCTAACAGAAAATGACATTGTTGACAGATGCCAATTCAGTGAGGGGGCCTGTGCACTGGTGAAGAGGCCTTGGTATTGATCTGCGCTCGCATACGAGTTTCAATTCCCAGGGAATTAGCTGAATGACACCTTGAAGTTGCTTCACGTTCTAGAAATTGCTTTGGAGTGTGAGGGCTTTTTAAGAAAGAGGAACTAGGCTCAATCAGGCCCTGCAGGGCCCTTTTCTGGCCTCCTCAGTCCCAACATCCACTGACGCAAAGCTAATGGGGAGCCAAACATGCGTCACGTCCTTGTTAGCCTCCCTTTCACTAGCTTCTGTAGCTCTGTCTAGTCTCTCACTGAGCATTCTCAAAGTTGATGAATGAGCACAGAAAATATTAGCATTTTAAGGTATCACCACACATGCTGCAGAAAATGCCAATAAGAAGTGTCATTGGAGGATGAATATTATCAGGGGATGGTGAGATCAGTAACCAATGTGACAAGCCTAATTACTAGTGTATCAAAATTTGAATATTGTGAAAAACTCCAATATTGACCATCAGTTAGCGAAGAATTGTTTATGCAATCATTTTTACTGATTGTATAAATGAACATAATTTCCAGGACTTTGCAACATTTTGTAGCGGATACAAGAGCAGGAGCAGCACCTCATGTTGTTCACACAGATCACAACCCTTGGACCCTTTTAGTCTCTATCATCCAAATGGCAGACTAAAGAGATGGTGGATGGCCCCTGTCTGCATGCCTCTATGTGTGTTTGCGTGTTGGTTCAGTTACTGTCAGCCTATGTTGTCTTTGCAGCGGAGCTGATTGCAGTATGTTTAAGCTATTGCACTCATATTTTGAAACACAAAATCAGTATTTTTCAGTAATAACTGAACTAAAGATTAGTGTAGGTAGGCCTTTTGAAAAGAGCCCTGACATTAATTGGGGGAGGGTGGGGGGGTTCACTTTCAAAAAGTCATGAGGAAAGTCAAATATTTTATGAGGTACAATGATTTACCAACAATTGTATGCAGGCTAAACCAACTAAGCAGATCCAGAGGTGAGTGACAAATTAAAGGAATAAACCACAAGGTTAAAAAAAAAAACAGCTCAGGTGCTCCTTATAGAATAGATTCTGTATCTTTATTTGCACTAATTAAGTGAGCCAAATTAGCTGACATTAACACAATAATAAGATTAAACTAGTGGGCTAATTGTTACCATGCAAGTGCGCTTCTGTCACATTATGAATAAGTCACACACCGTGTAACGTATCAGACAGAAATCAGAGGCCTTCTACAACCTCCACAGTAAAGCAAGAAGATATGGATGACCCAGGAGGTAACTCCATCACTCCTTACACCATTGGCATTTTATAATTCTCTCCTCTTGCACCCCTGGGGATCATTAATACATGAATGCAGCATTTTCTGCAGGCTCAGACCAGTTAGGCTTGATTGATGAGGCTGGGATTAGCACCTTCATTGTTGAGGAGGTCTGCTGAGAGGTAGAAGCCCACCCACCACCCCTCCCCAAACCTGAAGCTGTCTGTGGGGCTGCAGGCAAAATGGCAGCGTGTTATGGATGATGTCATTTGCCTTCTTAATGGCATGAATGAGAAGTGTGTGCGTGTGTAAACAAGTAAATACATGCACAATATCTTTTCAACGTATTTTTGGGACAAAGAGCGAAGTGACATGGTGATAATGAGACACCATTTCTTTTTAGGAGGCACTTTAAAAATAGACAGCAACACTGGGATTTTTACCGGGAATCCAACTGCTGCAGAATCTCCAAGCTTACAAACTGAAAAGTCTACTTGACAAAACAAAGAATATTCTGTTACTTGTGATTTTTTTTTAATCAAGCATCTATATGTGTCAACATCTTGTCACTTCCAGCTCAGACTTGCTAATTACAAACTCTCACTTTTTCTCAACAAAGCATCATTAAACATTCAGAATCTCTGACTTCAACACATCATTTAACAGTGGCATCAAAGCTTCCTTCAACACAACTACTGCTGCTGAATATAAGCAGTACCCACAATGTGGAACAGACCTCTTTATTATCCCAATTCAGGAGTGTTCTGATATTATGATAAAGATGGCCAGCCTGACTACTGGCCTTCAAGTCACTCTAGCTTGATGGGTTTCACTCCAGTGACAACTTGTCACCTCATTACTTTTATGCAAATAAACACCCTGTACATAATTTACATTTGTCAACACCAAATGTGATGTTGTTCAAAAACCAGCAGGAGGTAGCAGTGCAGCTCCTGTGTCTCATCTGCCAGAAATAAACAGGAGTAGAAGAAGAAACCAAAACAGTACAGATTTGGTCTATTTCTTGGTGTGCTCCAGGCAAACTAAATTGCCCAAGATGGTAGAGCACCCCAACACATTTAGGCTGCAGTTGCTGAAGATACTCACAGTCCCACACAAGAAACAAACAACTGACAGACAAAAACTAAATAAATAAATAAAGCCCCAGAATAGAATAGTTCCTGTCATCTTCTCTGTGCCTCTTTGTGTTTCTTATTCTTATCACGGCAAGCAAGCCCATAACTGTGGGACCAAACAGGCCAAGAGACTGAGTCTATGGAAAAGGTTTGGACTTGTGAAGGTACACACTGGTGGAAGACTGCAAGCAGGATTCCCTATCCCTAAAACGGCTCTTATGACCCAGATTGACTCAGATATTTTTATCCTCATTCACAGCCTATGCCATCTTATAACCTAGTTACAGAGTGGGACCATGCACACAGTTGGTCATAGCCTGATGGGCAGTGGTATAGGTATTGGCAAATCCTTCTGAGAACTTAAGCAATGACATAACTTGACTTGCAGTACCTGAATTGCCATAAAAGAAATTAAAGAGACCACAAAAATTTTGTTTAATATTATTTGAATAATTCAAAACATTATTAGTGATGAGATACGTAAACTAACTTCTTTGAAAGTGCTCATTATGCAAACTATGTGGAAACACAAGGAAATGTGAATTCAACATACTACCATAATCCACGACTAAAATGTAAAGAAAAAAATCATTTAAGAAAATGTCAATATTTTTTAATTAACACATGATATTAATGAAGAGAGTCACTTATGAGTGCAGTGGGTTCAGTCATATTTATGTGAATGAAGTCAGTGTTCGCCAGTATCAACCTATGGCTTTTTTGATTCTGTAAATGGCGTCTTCATTTGAAACCATAATGTATTCCAGCAAGTGGCTCTCAGCTGAAAACCGTATCAGGCTACACCATCATAAATCTACAGGCCCATTAGATCGGCACAATGTCACTGAGGCTCTGAGCTCTCCTCCCCTCACAGAAGGTCTCCACCCACCAGAAAGCTTTACAGTGATTTCATCTCTGTTGGAAAAACAAAATCCCCTCAAGTCACTTCCATTATGCTGGACCTACACTTAAAGCGAAGTTTGTGCTTGATAACTTATTGTCTGATGTATTAAATCCAGTGTCCACACTGCATTTCCTGCTTGAACAAATGATTTCCAGCCTATTGGGCAGGTAACTGATACTACACTGTGGATGCTTTATTTATCTGGTATCCTCAAAGAGGAGCACCCTAACCAGGAAGCCTTTTGGCATACACAAAATTGTACCCTTGGTTGGGGTGGGGGGTTTCCATGGTCACCAGCCTCAAATTCTCATGTGTTAAGCATTTAGCTGCACACCCTGATAAGGGCACACATACAAATAGGTGTGACAATTTGAGCAAAGGCGAACAGCATTGATTTCCCCCTCACTGCCAAGATGAGGTTAAGAGATTGCTCCAGTATGCTGCTAACAATTTCTACTCCACCACAGCAGCCACATAGTGTGAAGAACACCTTTACAGCAACACACACACACACACACACACACACACATTTTCAATTTCAAGACACCGACGTCCCTCACCTCACCATACGACCTGCAGAGAAAGCACCACTATTCATTTATCTCCATTTTATAGAATGATTGGATTATTTGATGTGATATAGGAACCAATGCATGACATGAAGAATTATATCATATTAAATGATTGATTAACACCATAATCATTATCATTGCTAAAGTGAAGTATTTTCTATCAAGTGTGCCACCATTCACTGCCTTTTAATCTTTAGGGGACAAATTGCTTTCCATATCTTCTCCATCGTCTAATAGAATTCTCTCCTTTCCATTACCAGAGGGATTATGTCATTGTTAGAGGAGAGAGGGGATTGCAGGCACAGGCACATTATTCTTAATAACGCTGCTGCCATCTTGAGGTATATATCATATATTACACTCTAGAGTTTTTACATCAGCATGATGCAAAAGAAAAGGCATGAGGGATGCGCTCCCACACTCTTTGCAGCAGTGAAACCACCAATAGATGATCTCTAGGTTTTTTAAAACTTTACTTCTTATTTTTCCATCATTGGAAATTCCACTATCTGTGATGTCATCCATGCAGCTGAATTGTAAGAGCGACACAGGATGAGCTGCCATGCATCAGAAGTGAAGATTGGGGTCCCTTAGAAATATCCTTGTTTCTGAAAAAAAGCACCTTTTTCAGTTACAATTACTGATTGATCAGAAATATCAGGGCCCATTTCCAGCAATGATTACTCCTGTGTTTCAGTTGCACATTGTGTTAAAAGGCTAAATGATGCCCTTCATGCAATTATGTTTGCACTACTGAATAAATAAGCAATAAATGTGGCGAATTGAGAGCATCAGCCACTGTGGGTTCAATTATAAGCAAGATTATGGTTCTTACTCTTGTTCTAAGAGATGAAGAATATCCCATGTGACAAAAGTACTCCCTCGCAGAACAGCACAAACTGGCTCCAACCAGGACAGAGGGAGAAGTGGGTGGGCCCAGTGCACAACTGAGCAGGAGGACAAATACATCAGCATCTCAAGTCCTCCACTGGTAACTTCTTTAAATAGTACTTGCAAAACACCAGTCTATTTAAACAGTGAAGAGGTGACTGTCAGATGGACAGAAAAGATTAAAATTGGGCTAGAGAAAACAGATACTGGATCGTAGAAGAAAAGTTTAATAGAGTAACCCAAGTTTGAGGCTTTTGGATCGAAAAAAGAACATGTCAAGTCAAGTCAACTTTGTTTGCAGTGTATAACAGCAAGTCATGGCAGATGTTAACTCATGGGGCAAGTCCCAATTGTACAGTATGTTTCACCCATTTACAGCTGTGTGTGACTGAGTGAGTGCTTGATTGATGCATGAAATTGAAATGGAGAAGCTGTAAAGTGGCTTAGGCAGCATTACGTGGCAAATAACTTAAATTACTCACATAAAGATTTTTAACTACAATTGAAAAGCTGTAAACATCAAATTTTATGGAATGTGTTGTCTCTATCTCTTATATAAAAAAAAATAAAGATTGAAGATTGGTAGAAATGTTTTAATTATAATCACAAAACTAAATTCACACTTATTTTTACCCCATGAATGTTACATTTTTGGGCTACAGCTCCATAGGACCCCACTCATTCTGGATTACCTTGCAAGAGAATGCTCAGAGAGTAGCAGTTCTACATAGAACTTTTCTGGTAGAGTGTTGTACTGACCATGCAAAGTACATTTTTAACCTGATCATTACTTGCTCTGCACTTAAATCCATCTTGAGGGAACCTCTCAAGAAGGCATTAATTCTAATAAGTCATAAACATGGCAATTTCCCCCATCTCTGCAATGCACTGCATATTATGTGAGTTCAGCATAAAAAAGAGACTTTCTAATTGCATTATGGGACACACTCAAAAAGTCATGTGGACATTGATTTATATTAATTTACTTAGCCACAAATTCTACTTGCCTAATGTGAACCTAAGGCTAACCTTACTCTGTCCTTAAAACATGTCTTTAACATAAAACTGAATGATTTACATTGTGTGGTTTTGCTTTTTGTGCAGAAAAATCCCCATAATATGACTGTGTAAACAGACTGAGTTGAGTAACATGAGTAATATGAAGACCAAACACACACACGCTTTATCCTACACTCTGTGGCTCACCTGAGCAGCTGCCACCACCAATGCTGAAAATGAGTCTATCAGGGACACACACACACTAGTGCAAACTCGCCCTATTAGCTGCTCCAGATTGGCCATCCTGAGGGCCAGATGCTCATGACCTCCTCGTGCCCCCCCCGTTGCAGAGTTATTGTGATTAGAGCATGATTGGCAGCACCGGTTATTAATTCTAATCTTGGGCACATATGTGGGGTGGTAGGCAGAGGGCAGGCAGCAGCGTGTGCCAGGCGGATGCCACACGGAGGCTAATTCACTGTGACACACTATCAGAGCGAAGTCACAGACTCCGCACTCCACACTCCCTCGACACGCAGACACTGCCTATAGGCTGCATGCACTTTTCCTCTCATGCATGGGAGAGGGGTTTCAAGGAAAGAAGGTTATCCTTTAACAAGACACTCACTCACACATACACACAGATTTCATGGCACTTCAACACAAAAGTGGCATTTCCTGAAAACCATGAAGTACCTCATTCGAAAGCAGAGGCAGTGTGTGTTTAGAAAATAATTTCCATCCCAAGATTCATATAAAGTTCTTACGTTTAGCACTTAGAGGCAAAAACTGAAGAGCCCAGTTAGTTTGAAGATATATTTTCATCCCTGATGGTAAAAGCCTCGAAGTAAATGATGTCTCAACAGTCTTAATAAGTCTCTTCTAAGGTTATGATGGCTTCTTCCAAGCTGGAGTCAGCCCTAAATTACAGAAGGAATCGACTGAGTCGGATCACTCATGAGGGTGATGTCTGCATTTCAGAACATAAAGAAAATAACATTCATCCATATTACATTACTTATGATACTTGTAATCTATGTCTTTGCATTGTAATTCTGTCACACAAAAAGACTGGGACTTCTTAACTGATGTATGTCAATTGTCAAAAATCCTATATTTTTCAAATTCAGCATATGAGCAGGCATGCAAATGACATGTTCTGGACAGAGTGCTCAGGAAAAGAAAAGAGCAGGTTCTCCTGTTTCTCCTGCAGAGGGCATTATAATATCACACAAGTGACAGCAGACTTGTAGTTGTTTGCAAAATTTGGGCACTGGTGGGAGGATTTCATAAATGCATGACCTATGTGATTTTTGAAGCCAAAAGAAGTCAAATACAACCTCTGCAGCAATCAGACATTATAAATGAATACATATTTCTTAATATTTTAATCCACTGTTTCTTTCATTGAGCAGGAGTTTTGGCTTGTGAAGTCTCAGAACTTTATTAACCCATTAGGATGTGTAAGGCAGGTAAGGAAGTGTAGGAATTGTCAGCTGATGATATATTCAGAGCTTAATAAATTCTCTGACTCTTCAAAACATATGGGAAGAATCAACAACAATGGGCTCCTCTAACTGACTGAGGATCTTAAAATGATCAATAATACCAGCATGAAATTTCCACTGTCTGAACTGATACCTTCTGCTGGTGAGAAAGGCAGATCAAAGCCGCAGAGATTGCAAGGGACCCGCAGGAAGGGTTGACTAACACTAGAGTGGTAGTGCAACATGCCTCCAAAATCCAACATTCAAGAAACAAGTTAAAGCTTTTAGAATCGCCCTCACTAACCATGACTTCCACATATGTTGTTAAACCTGTGGAGGCCAGTAAAGGTCACAAGCAACTTAAATCTCCTTTAATTTTCAGGAACACACAGGTCTGCAGGCAACACCTCTAACAGTCGTTCATATGAAGACAGAATGCGGTGCACGTGGAGGCTTAAAGTTCCACTAAAATAAAAGTCCCATCTCCCTGCCCTCCTGTCTTTCCTCCTCACCCCACTCTTCATCTGCACATCTGGAAGTGTCATTTAAAACACCCATCCCTTTAGGACCACATGCACACACACACACACACGCACACACACATTTATAATATCAGCATGGACACACATTACCACTGGTGTCATTACTATAATGTTATTTTTATGCGAATTCAACCCTGAAAATAGGCAGGGGAGGAAAGAAATGAAAAGCAGGAACACCATAAAAACCCTCAAAGCCAAAGGGACACACAATGCCCAAGGAGTAGAGAGCAATCTTTCATTTATTCAATTAGCTAACGAGGCAAGGGATCCAGACACCGACAGAGGATTGATGACAGGGAAGAACTTTTCCCAGCAGGCAACGCTTACTAAGGACTTTTACTCTTGTCTCTCTTTGCTTCGCTCTGTCTTTCCCTTTATCCAGGAGGAAAGTTCACTGGGGGAAAATGAAGGGAGGAGACCTTGAAGATGACCTTGAGCAGCTGTTGTCTGTCTTGGGGGGGTGAACAAATGAAGACAGGAAAGAAAGAAGAAAAAACAGAAGCTTGATGATTTAGTTTTCCTGACATGCCTTTCTTTTTAATCTTTTTTTATTAAATGAAGAAAGAAAACCCTTTGCTGCAATCAGTGGCTCCGGAGTGACTGTTTAATTAACATTGAGAAGTAAAATTAATTTCCATGGTGCATTCTGGTGAGAGACATCTGATCACCGAGCTTAAAATGCTGTTACATGTGCTGCTAATGTTAAAGATTACTGCCTTGAAAAAGCGAAAACAAAATAGGCAGCACGAATCAATTCATTTTTGGCATCATGTTCAACAGCTACGGTGCTGTACTCTACACAAATTAAATGACATGGGTTCCCTACAGCTTTGTAGCTCTATAGATAGATCGATAAATAGATGGATGTAGCAGCAGTGATACTTGAATATTTAGATCAGTCGACCATGCCAAAGTAATGGACAAAATGTGATTTCTCCAAAGCTAAGCTAAAGTAACTAAAACCGGTGGTCATAACTAACTGAGCTGAACAACTGTGATTGCATCTTCATTTTCCTACAAAAATATGTCTTAGCATTAAAAAACAAACACATAAAACCAGTTGCATCCTTCATTAAAAACAGAAAAAAATATTTAGGAAAATAGGGTAGTCACAGTTTCTCCTGGATCACCTTGTCCCATCAAAGAAATTATCTGACACTTTGGAAAATATGCTGTTTGCTGAGATTTAGACAAAAAGATCGATACCACTGTCATAGCACACACGCTAAGTACAGCGTGTAAACTTGAGCCAGAAAGCTATTATAGCACTAGTCTGACACAGTCTGTTGTTGTCCAAAATGCAACTAACTATGTGTCTAAAGCGCATGAAATTTCACAATGATGAATTTTTGCACATTTTCGATTTTTGGTTTTACTGCCTCGAGTCTTGATGGTAAGCTAAGCTTAGCTAATTGCCTCTTGGTTCGAGCTCCATACTTAGCATAAGACAGGAAGGCGAATAAGCTTCCTGGCTGACGAATGTCAGAAGCAGCTTTTTTTAGCCACAAGCCAGTGTTTCAGGGGTGAAGTGTTGAACCTTGGCCTGAGGCCATACCCTGACATTCAGCTTGACATTTCAGAGGGATGTCAGCTTTCATTGCTAGTAAAGGACAGCGTTGCTCTCCTGTCAGCAAGAGGTGACCTCTGACCCCCAGGAGGACTGGACTTAGGGATGAGGAAAAAGTACGGTCTGTTCTTCTATGTGTGACTTGAACTGTTGATTTAGAGTGTAAAGAACAGTTCTTCAAGAAATTGTGTTGACTTGGACATTCGCAGACACACACACGCACACACAAACACCAGTGACCTTGAGGGGTGTCAGATTTGGGTCAGGATCAGAAAGTCTCTCACAGCCCATCTGTGCTGCTCTGGAAACAGGTCTAAGCCAATCCACAGAGGGAGAGGACACCTTTACTGATGTGACAAATTAAACCAATAGTCAAAAAGCAACCCTGGCTTTGTTAGAGCCAGAGGGAAAAAAAACAGGCATTTGGTCAGGGAAGGATTTTAAAAATATAAAAATTAGGAAGATAAGTAGAAAAGAAAAAGCTAATTAAGAAACAAAAAACTAAAAACAATATATTGTAACTGTACAACTGTCATTCCACAAATTGTGTGTGAAGGTCTGTGTACTTAGGGCTTCATTTGAGACACTGACCATCACTTTCTACTACAGGAAATGAGTTAACACTTTAAGTAAGGTGTGACTTAAATAAATACAAATACAGAACTATAATTTAATAGTTGGTAGTGTGAAATGTAGCAGTGGTGATTGAATGCAATGCTGAAAATTGGTAGAACACAGGATGTGAACCACACTCTCTGGCGTCTTAACCATGTGTGGTCTTTACCATAAGCAGTCATCTTCTACCTCTTCTTCTGGGTAACAACACTCAATATTTCCTCATCCACAAGAAACCACTTGTCAGGAAAAAGTGAATCTGGGTCATTTGAAGTTTTTGAACACTGTGATGGTAATTTTCTTCCTCCTTTGTCTCTCTTTGGGTCCATATGTTTTCCATCCTCTCCTTACGTTTTCTTCTGTTCTCTCTCCCCTTACCCCTTTATCATCCTTACTCCCACCCATCTCCCTTGTTAGTCTTCTGCACCTCTCTCTCCTCCCTCACATGCTCCCTTCTGTCTCCCTATTAGTTCTCTTTTTCCTCCCTTACCTTGCACCATCCTCCTTTCCCTTTCCTCCTGTTCTCTCCCTCCCACCACCTCCTCTCTCTGTCTCTCCCTCCTCCAATGTGATCCTGCTGTGTTCCTTCTTTATTTACCACAGGAGCTGCTGTGGAGCTGCTGGAGTTTTCCAGCAGGCCCTGACACTTTAGGCTCTGATGGATAGGCATGCCAGCAGATGAGTGTGATAAATGGCGGGGTGATGGATTGAACTGCCGGGGTGGTGCAGACATCACAAGGCAGTTTCACCGCTCGGCGGCTCCTCCCCAGGCAGCGGGAGGGCCTGAGGGCGGCCATTTTGTGCCAAGCCGCGGGCCCTTAATGGAGGAGCCAGGGCCTAATGAGGCCAGATGATTAGACAGCATAAAGACAGGGGAAGGAGGGATTGGAGGTGGGGCCAGTAACGCAACTCCGGTGGAGGGAGTGTTGTTTTTACTGAAGGAGCACCACTGGTGGTAAAATCTAACGCAGCAAAAGTACCCTCATTTAAAACACACAGCACTCAAATGTGATATAGCTTAATAAAAGTGGCCTGTAAGGTTCGCACACCATGAGCACTTCTGAACACTGCTACCTTCATTAGCAACTAATTATAAATCACTAATACAGAATTGTTGGATACAAATTACATTTATATTTATAAATGTCTGAGTTGGGTATTTTTGGACCACAGACGTTTTTCCATTGGTTGAACCTCTGTGTGAGGCAAGGCAAAACTGCATAGTATGCAAAGTAGTGCAAAGGTTGTTTCTTTTAAATTTGTGATGCTTTATTTTTTTTACTGCTTCAGTAACTTTTTAAATCAATAGTTAGTTGCAGTAGTAGAATAGTTGCAGAAATCTTCATGGTTCCATCCAAAGATTTGAAATCCTGAATCCTGGTTATTTTCTCATCATACAAGTTACAAAGATACAATTTTCTCTCTCATTTCTGAAAAGTTCTTGAACACATTTTCTGATGAAAAAAAATCCATCTTCCTAGAATGGGATGGATTTTATGGAGATTGCACCCTCCAGTGCAGAACACAATGTGATCATCAGAAAAATATCAGCTCCACCTTCATCAGCTAACATAACCCATTAATACAAAATTCAGCTCTGACAAGGTATGTTCTGCGTTCTGAACACTTTGATACTGCAGTTACATTTTGTTTTTATGTACTTTTACTTTGGTGGAACTTTCAATGCATGGCTTTACCAGCAAGAGGAGTATTTGTACACTGCTGTATTGATACTCTTGCTTCAGAAAAAGGATCTGAATAATTCTTCAACACTGGAGAAGAACCACCACACATCATCATAGGTTAAAAAAACGTTTTTTATGTCTTTGTTTTCTATTCTTTTTTTTACTGCAAAATGAAACCTGAAAAACAACTGCTAATGCCCACACACATTTTAATAACAACAGGAATCCACATTCTGTTGTTGCCAGCATTTGAGTGGATGCAGAACACTTGTTTAAAATAATAGTTAATGGCCTTGTTTGTCCATGTCTTTCAAACCCATTACAACTAACTGGAGCTGGGCAAAGTCATTGTTGGACCAGTCACAACCAGTCAAGTCTCGGCTGTAAGATCCAGACTCAATCCCTCATCAAGTTGTAAACTTTGGCCTCCCCAGTCCCGAATCATGTCATTAAGCATCCTTTACCCAATTCACTACCATTCAAAATGTTCCATCCAGAGTTAGTCAACTTCCAGAAAGGACGACTGCTTTTTAAAGTTCATACTGGGTGCAAAGGTTTCTCTGTGCATCTTCCAACAATGTGCTGCTGAATCAAGCACTCCTCAGAACAATGAGAGCAAACCTCAGAGGGAAAGAAAAATGACGGGAGCACCCTGACTGAACTGCAGATTTTAATAATGCAAAGTACGACTGACACTGCTGTGTCTTCATCGTAGGACTGCACACACTTTCTCGTTGTGAAACTTTACACCACATTTTTAAAAAAGTGAAATAACCAGCTGTGCAGTGGCGTAATTACAATTATTAATGATGTGTGAGCTGAATGTTTTGTATGTTTCTTCTTTTTTCTGTCAGCTACGACAGCCTTTACACATGATGATTCAAGGTATCATCTGTTATCTCTCTGCATGACTAAACATGCAGTGTGATTGGCTGCTGTCAGATGAAAATGATGAGTTGTTTTTTGTTTGTTTTCTTTTCTTTTCCTCATCTAGTTTCTCTTTTTGTTTCTCATTTTCCTGTTATTGCTTATTTCCTTTGGTGTTTGTCACTGGAGACTCATTGGCTGTTTTCTCTTTTCTAAACTGCCTACATGGACCTATGTCTCCAAATGTATCCGAATTGCCTCATTGTGCCCTATTATGTTAACATGGCTCTAAACTAATAAAAACACACAAACAAACAAACAAAAAAACTGGACAGGTTGTTTTGCTGCTATTTTTGTTAAGGAAGGTTTCCTGTTACAAATAAGTCAGGATGCACGCTCAGCACTGGGATAGAAAACACATTTCCACAATGTCCTAATAGCGTATTTGGAGACATTTTCACTGTTTAGAAAAGAATCAGCTCGCTAGCCACCCATGAAATTACAATTTGGTGGTGAATTTTTATGCGACACACATCCTTGCATTGCTTTTTTTTATAACTACGTGCCACCCCTGACAGACAACTGTCAACTATGGAAGCTAATACGATACATATTCTGGTGAGTAATGGCATCTAATGCACCTGTGGACAAAGTAAGAAATAAGTTGTGTGTCCAAAAACTTCAATTCATAGCACAAGTTAAAGTTGACAGCACAGAATCAGCAACATCTGGTTATATATTTGTAACCTTGTATTTGTGAAAATTCTACAGAAATGTAAAATCTATATTAGACATGGCTGCAGTGTAAAGCTGACAGAAAATCATGAAAGGAGACCGTAGCCTTCGTGTTAAATTTTTGGTGTGCACCTCCATCAATTGTCACTATATCTAAACTGAAACTCTAAATGCATTTGTCCTTGGTGTTTAAGTCAAATGGTCCTATTTTAATTGTGCAATCACAACTGGTCTTTGGTGCTGTCGGTGAAAATGGGGCGGGTGAAGGGGATTACAGACACACTGACAGGTGGAAGTACACAACTGTAAAAAAAGATTTTAGTATCAGTCAAGAATAAACAACATTTGCACAGCTGTATATCAGGAAAATATATGTTTTATAAGTAAGGAAGTTCAAGTTTCCCTTCTCATCATCCATTTTCATCTTCTTTTCATTTTTGGTTAATTGATGTTTTTGTGCCAAATTTTTCCAAGTCTCTCTCACTTCAAATTAGTTTTTTTTTAATGATTACAAACGCAGAAATATCTCCAAACATGTTTGAAAGACTTGAAATAAAATAAATCATATTGGATCCCTGTGGGGTCTGTTTCTTCTAGTCTGATTAGAATTAAGTGTCATTTGTCTACTATTTAGTAGTAATGAGTAAATCACGTAAAATTACTTTGACTGGATAAATAAATTATTATTTTTTTTATTTACTGAGACTTTCATTTGCTGTGACTTACATCCTCTCTGTGGTCCAGTTCCCCTTTCCCTTGTGGTTGTATTGACACTGAATATCCAGAAGAGATCGCTGTTGTCCTGCATTTGGGCTAGATGTCTGGCACTTCACTGGGCTACAGAATGATGCATGTCACTGTGTGTGTGGGCTTTTTATGTTTTAATTGCAGAGGTATGAACAGAAATGTCACCTTGTGCAGGTGGAGTTTCAAAATTGTCAATATTGGAATGCAGAACCCGAGCCGCAGAGCTGCCTAATTGTCTGATCCAGCCAGACCAGTGAAAAGAAACCCATTAAAATTAGGCTGGTAGCATTTGTAATCATATCGCACATTGTAGAGTAAATGGAAGTGAGCCATTCGAAGGAGCAAATTGTAATTCACCTTTTATGAACAGTTCATCTTTCCACTGAGCCATATTGCAGCAGATTTTCTAAAACTATCCCAATCCTATACGAATATGAACCATGATATCCTGGTGCTACTGAAATGCTAGACCTGATTTTAATAATAAAAGTCATGCTCAGAGAAACATTAGAATAATTTAAGGCTCAATAAATCCAGCTACTTCGTTTTGATGTAGAGACAACAAATTCTTAATAAACCTGCACCACTCCATGGACAGACGTGTCACTCAATATGTTTTACACATCACCAGCGCCACCTATAAAAAGTCACTTTTCCAAACACAATGCTGATATCACACCTACCGCTATGGATCACTTATGAGATTGAATGTTCATATCTAATAGCACTTCTTACATGTGACAGCCATAAACATGTCAGCCACGAGACGTTTAATGTGATGATAGCTTGGCAGCTGTAATAGGAAGCTACCATCAGGCTACAAGATTTAGTATTCATCTTCTCAACCAGCCACTTTAGTAAATAAGCTAACCTTAACTGTTCCATGGCTCTTTTATACAGCGTGACCTTTTTTGTTCAAGGTAAGGAACAGCAACTCTTAAAGCAATGTGTTGTACATTTTTCACTCCTCTATTTCTACCTGCTGAAGTGTTAAGGTGTCAGTCTCCTTGCTCAGGAGCATGTAAACAGTATTACTTTTGAAAGAAACAACTTAAAATGGGCGATAACAATCTAATGTCCAATTCAAATGGACATTAAGTTAAGTTTTAGCTAAGCTTAGGTTTAGAAATGAGAGTAAGCATGGACTTTCCAGTATAAAAACAGATATGTAAAAACAAATATGTGTTGCTTTAGAGAGATAGCCTATGTGGTGGAACAGTTTCCTGGTGAAGAATAGCTGTGCACAGTGACTGTGCACCAGGAGGATGCGTAAAGAACTTAATTGAAACCAATACTTTCTGTCAACCAGTGCTATTGCTGGAGCTGAAACAGAGAGGTTCTGGTGAAACCTAACTTGGCTACTATTAAAACCTCAGTTTCAATTTTGTACAATTCTCTCTTTACAACTGTCCTTTTTATAATTCGGATAAATTTATTTCAACTTTACAAAGTGTGAAATAGCCTTAGTAAATGGTAAATAGACTGCATTTTACAGGTCACATTCACATACTCACACAGTCATTCAGTCTCTTGCCCCCCTGCCTCAAGACCCCAGAGTCTCCTCTGGATGCCTGGCAACGTCACACAGTCTTACTCATGATGGCAAAGACCCACTGGAAGCAAACAAATTATACATCATTGCCACAAACACAGTCTGCATGTTTGTGAAAACGCAACCTTCGACATTTTTCAACAACTTCTGTGACTTTGTGACAAGCATCACTTTTTTGTTGGTATATTTAATCTTAGTGACAAGGGACAGTCAAAAGAGGGATCTCAGCCACAGCAATGATCTTCTCAACAGACATAAATCAGGTAAACACTCAACTTCATTCCACCACTATGATGCTTTTCTTTCTTGTATTTTTTGGGAACTCACTACTCACTACTCCAAGCACATCCCAAAGATTTTTGCATTGCTGGTCAGCCCTGCTTCACCTGGAATCTCGCAATGTCTTGCAGAGTGAATTGCTTGTGTCCCTTATTTATTTATTTTAGTATTTTTATTGTTTATTTCTGCAGTGACAGTGCACAGTTAAAAGTAATTGCTCCAGAGTGAGCCAGTGGCTAAATTGCATCTATTGTCCCTGGGCAGGTGTTCAAAAAAACATCCACAGAACAGCATATATGAAGAAGAAGAACAGAGAACACACTACATATACCTGCACAATATATAGGGCAATTTAAAAAGTGTCAGAATTTGTTTGATTTTTTTTTAATCCACAGTATGGTGGACACTTTGGCCCTTCATTTACTGGAAAATTATAAACTGCACTGAAATAGATAGATAGATCTTTTCACCATTTTTCCTCTACCAACCCTTCCCCCCATAGGAGCACTTCATACATGCACACACTCGCACACACACGCATGCAGACACAGACACAAAGTGTGCATGTGTGTGTGCACGTTTGTGTGTGTGAGACGAGGAGGTAACTTTTTGTGGCGGCTAGCTGTGAAGAGACCCGCCTAATTAAAAAGATCATGAATATTCATGAAACACTTGTACCGCTACAGCTAATTACATATTCAGAGAGGTTTGGTCGCCAGCGCTGGTGTTAGTGGTCTGATTCGACTCTGACACACTGACAACTCAATAAAATAAAATACAAGCTGCAATGTCTCAATCCGTTGCCGATACACATATCAAGCCCACCGACTCAAAAGCTGTGTATGTTTATAAATTTTGTATCATACTAACATAGGATTTAGGGTTAAAAAAACAACCTGAAATGGATATTTATTGTCTAATATCCTGTTTTCAAATGACTCATTTGAGGATTATCCATTTTTTTTTCTTTTTTGTGGCAATTTTGCTTAAAACATTTGCAGAGGTATGGGTGATAAACATACGAGCTGTAAAAATACAAGCTTCAACAAAAAGCACATTAGGGATTATGTTGGCTCCCGCTGAGCACCCCTGCAGGTCACACAGACTGAATTTAGCCACCCTAAACCTCTGAAACCATTTAGAGCCTCATGTTAGGGCCACAGGAATGGAAAATTGGAACAGTACCATATAGCCTCTACATGATTTCAGTGGTTTGGAGATAGCGCAAGATGTAGTGACTCTCTCTCTCTCTCTGCAAGCTAACGAATTACTCATGTGATACATGTGTTCACATGAGTACAAGTCAGAACTGTGACTAGGAAACTGAGAGGGTTTACAGCATTCTTCTTCACTGGCAAAAACCTGGCATCTTCATTACCCACAATGCAACTCAATCACCACCACTTCTTACATGTGAGTGTAGAGTAGCAGTTGCAGCTAATGTTGCCTGTAGTCTCAAGCAGAGTTGAGGAGTAGGCTACCATGTTCCTTTTTTCTGACTTCACACCCCCAGATTCCTTTTATTTTCAACTAGTCCTCAGTCCCAATCAGCAGACATAAGTGACATCACTTGACTCACATTATCAAATTTCGCACAGCCCCCTATGGAGGTGCAAAAAACTTTGTACAGCTTTTTTTAAATGTACAGTAATACTCCCCAACACCTATAAACTAAATTCTAATCACTCAGACTCAGAGTATGCTGGTGAACCACTCCCTTGTTTGATATTTTGAAAGTTGGCTTTTTGAGCAGTACTCTTGAAAACGCCTATGTTTCTCCCCAGAATTTCCGCCTTCTTATCTTGTGATCAAATGATGGAAATGATAATTCCATGATTTGGGAATTTTGCAAAAAACTTTAATCTGCAAGTTACTTTATAGAGAGAAAAAAGTCCCAATTGTAACTGAAATGGAGGCAAAGTGCAGACATGTGCAGACAGGGTAGTATGTGGAAAATTAATGTATTCATATATTTGTAATTGCTAAGCTGTCAGAATCAATGTTTTTCAGCCTTCTTTTAACTGTATACCTTTTAGTTTTAGCATCTTTTGCTGTAACCATAGAGTTTCCAAGAGTTTGGCAGACATTCTGAAAAATAGTAGCATATTTCTTTTATAAATTATACATGAAAGGCATAGATGTGCTGTTTTGAAATGGAACATTCTTATCTTCTACTTGGCACAAAATTCAGTTCCTTTTGGCATCTGGCCTCGGAATAGGTACTTGAGGCTATTAGTTTTGCATTTATCATCCAATACTGCCATCCTTTCTGTATTTATATGGCCATGCTCCATACAGATGCACCCAGGTCTATTTACTATCATTTCTATGAAGACTCCTTAAAGAGCTTGAAAAGTGACTGAAAAGGCATTGGCACATGATAGGCTCAGAAAATGTGGTTTGATTTTAGCTTGTAACAAACTGTGGAGAGGTAAAGATTTAACTTAGATTTACTGAACATGCCGGTTGAAGTTCTTGACAAACGAAATGTGCAGGACAGGAGGAAAGAAATGGAAAGTGTGGTCTCAAAGAGAAGTTCCGATATTGGAACATGCACTAATTATTTTTGCTGGTGATGGTGGTGTATATGTGTGTGTGACTCATTGGGCATGTTTTTTGGGTTGGTGGGGGGAGGGGGGGATGCTGGCCATATGGAAAAGACAATGACGCAGAGTAATTTAAACAGAACAAAGAAGAGAAGCGCCGGAACCATAATTAGAACACTGATTAATCAGCTGATAATTTTATCTTGATTAATGTGGCTGATTTTCTCTTCATTTTGACCCTAGCCAGTCAGGCCCAGTCCAATTAAATTTAAATTATGCGTCGGAATCTGTCCAGTCTACCCCCACCCTCCCCTCCTCTTTCCCCAAACACACACTCCTTAAAACATACTTGCGCACATGCATAAGCACATGCTGAGCGCTTTTCTTTTTTTTTCCTCCACTATAGCTTTATTTGAAATTCTATCTCACTCTACAGTTAAAACATTAAAACGTTAAAAAGTAAATGCTGTAATGTGTAAGGAAAGGACCTAATGAAGGTGACAGTCATTTTGCACAAATGCAGCTGCAGTTGCATTTGTGCACATACATTCATGGAAAAAGCCAGTGCAGAACCACATTTTTTCAGTTTAATTACAAAACATATTAACAGCATTTATCAGTTCAGTTTTAGAACAAAAGACATATTTGTCATATTTGGGCACAAGTGTCTGATACAAATGTACCAGTTTCCAAGTTTCCAGCATGTTGATCATTGATCATTACCTGCACTTTAGTGAAATTTGTCTTATTTTTTTGATTTTCTACCAGTACAGTTTTGTTTCCATTCAGTCTCCCTGCTCTGTTTCCAGCAGCAGCAGCTATTTTAGGAGAAGAAAACTCTGACAAACCCACTGTACACTACCTGCTCACCATCAAATAGTGCACAGATACAAAATTAGAAACCAGTTGGTGAATTTAGTGGAGCATTAAACATTAAAAAAGCCATATCTTTCTCAGTACTTGGTAGAGACCAAAACAGAGCTGAAAAAGAGAGTGGATATTGGACTGTGGCCAGATACACAACTCCATACTTATGTAGCTACGTGTGCGCAGGATGTGTAACTCGGCAACTGTTTACTAACACATTAGCCACAACAACTGTATAAGGTGATTATACATTAATGTTGACTCTACAGCTTGTGCTCTGCCCCCCGCAATTGCAGGTGCATTTATTCTGTCAATTAGAAGAGGAGGGAGAAAACAGTTGGACAGCTAAATGAAAGAGGAAATACTGGTCTACTTCTCTCTCTCTTCATCTGTCCCTTGTTCCCTCCCCTCCTCTCTGGCTGTCTTTTTATTTTTGGCCTTGGCTCAACTGACTGGCTCCATGCCAGGGCCTGCCGAGTGACTTTGGACACGGCTGCCAATGCATGCAAACCGGCGCCGCGCGGCCCAGCCGAGCCCGTCATCGTGTGCCAGTGCTGGCGGAGGCATGGCAGTTGGAGGGCAACGCTGCTGTCGTCCATGGCCTGGGTCTCCTGGGAGAGAGCGCGCAGGGTGAGGGTGTTAATGCTTTCAGATCTGGTTAAGACCAGGGTGACAGCTCTGTTACCTGGGTGGGGGGTGGGAGGCAGGAGGATGGAGAAGGATGGAGGGAGTAAAAGGGCATCTGGTTCCTTCCCAACACTCACACATGCAATATAAAGCACCACACAGAAACAGGCCAAAAAGGACACTTAGGCACACCTTTATTCAACATACAGAAGATATAGTATACAGCCAGATGAGTAAAGTGTTCTGAAATACCTTATTTCATTTGAATTGCTTGTAAGGATGTAGTGGTGAATAACTGAAGATGAAGAAGTTTTAGCAGTACAACCTCCAAATGAGGAAGGATGTATTTTAAGAAGTATAGGTGAAGTATATCATTACAAAAAACTTATGATTAACTTGGTTACTGTGCTTTCCACAACAATGGTTGTATAATTATTGTAAACCTCTGTATTGTAGCCATACTTACTTCTTGATAAATAATGTTAACTAAAACTTTTATTATTAAGTGCACAAACCTAATGTTATGAAAGACTGGACTCAAGGACATGACTCAGAGACACAGATTAAAAGTTCTTTATTCACAGGTGTTGCAGGCAAGGGCAGATAATGTCTATTGGGTGGAGTCAGCAGGAAAGTAGGAACACATAAACAAAAGGCAAAAGGATAAACCCAATGGACCAGGAAAAACTGGCAAACGGCTACAAAAAAGGGCAAAGGTAAAGTTTGGTTGAGGATCAAATAATGACATTCCCATCAGCCTCAGCTGTACTTTTTGATTTGTGCTAACTACCCTATGCTACAGTGATTTACTTCAGTTTACAGAAATGAAAACCAGTACTTTCTATACTATAAATTCTTCTCTCTGGCTCATTTTTCATGTTTTCCACACTATGCTACCAATTAAATCAAATGATCATATTACTCACATGGAATGAAATCAGATTCAGGGGACTGACAGTTCAGCTTTACAGCCTTCTCTTTCACACTCAACTCAGGATGGCCTCACAGTTATGGGAGGCTACTTATTAAAATAGTGTGAAGCAGCCGGGTTGCTTCTTCTGCTGCCTCCACTGTCAGTGGTCATTGGGTTTTTCGAGAGAAATAATGTTGTCTTCTGTCAGCCTCCACCTACCTCCTGTTTGTGGTCCTAGTGTTAGTGTGCCAGCCTGGCTGGGCGATAAATAAATGATGAAATGTGAAATGAATAAAAACATGAATGACTGTGGCGATGACACTGTGTGACAGCCCAGAGATGGGAATTAGGAGCCAAAGCGGCGCTAAAGCTGGGTTATTGGGCAGGGGCCCCGCTAACGAGCCGTGAGATTGAGTTTGACGCGACGAAGAACAGGTGCTCGTTTATTTTCCCAAATAAAGTGACTGCGCCAAAACTGGCCTGTCCAAAATAACACATAACAATGTAAAGCCTTCAACTGGTGAGGATTACAAAGCAACCCTAATTAAAATGATTTTTTTTCTTCAGAAGTGTGCCTTTAAATCTCCGGCTAATCCAGCTTGATTCCATCCCCGACGTTCTTCAGATGCTGCCGGACAGCTTCTGGCGATGTACCGGCATTTTTGCGGGCGCAGGTGTGGCAGCGTGGGCAATAACAAGCACTGAGTAATTACCACAGCCATATCCATAACAGCCCTAAACCCCTAAAGTGCTAAAGTGTGCTCAGGGTAACCATCTACCACCACCTCCCTGCATTCTCTCCTCTTGCTATTGCTCTCTCTCGCTCTCTCTCTCCAGTTAAATCATAGTGCTTGGCTTGGGTCCAGGGGCCTCGCCGCCGCTGCCCGGTTTCTGGCAGGGAGGGAAATAAAGCCAGTCGAGCCTCTCGGGATGCTCTAATGTCTGCGTTAATTGTGAGTTATGGGAAAACATGGCGGGAGCGCAGGGGTCAGGCCTGTCAGTAATCACACTCTTCAGGCGGAATTTACCACAATGCTTCTTGTTTATCCCCCCCATCAACGAGGAAGAACACAAGGAAATTAGCATTAGCACCCCGATCTGTTTCTATCACACACCCCAACTTCACCCCCCCCCCCCCCCCCATTTGTTTTTGTCCTGCTCATCTCAGTCCTTGCTAGGTGGCTATGTCACCCTCTTGGTTACAGCATGAGTTGGAGTGGACCAAAATTTGATAGCAAGTCTTTTTTTCCAGCAGCTTTGGGAAATATAAGATTTTATAATACCTCTGAATAGGGTTATACAGTGATGTTCATTCATTTAATGAGAAAAAACTAAACTCTCTGGCTCAAAGGTGAAATGAGCGCAATAATGATTCTCGTGATGGGCCATTTTTCTCTATGAGTCATTGCACACCCTGAACTCGGTGTCGATGTCCCAATCTCTCATTAGTGCGTCGCTACAGAGCCAGATTAGCTAAAACAGACGGTGTCAGACTGTGTAGAGAGCCAACTTCCATGCCACAGACATCAGGATGAGAGCCAGTTAAAAAGCCAATAAGTCAGGGCTATTCTCTTTTGAAATAAAACCCATGCAGTAAGCGATGGGGATGATATAGGATATGTGAGCTGGCACGCCCCAATATATTCCTCTAATGATTTCTCTGTGATTTACAATTAAAATCTCAATAACCTCAAGGGGGAAAAATGTTCACACCTTTAAGTTCCCTAAAAGAATATCTGACTGAATCTTATTATTGGAAGCTCTATATTAATGAGAATAGTGGTGTGCTACTGCTTTGATTATACAGCGCGCTTGAAAGGATGGCAAGAAAATTCCACCACATTTGGACAACCCATTATTATTTGGTTTCCAAATTACTTATTATTAATTAATAATTACTTTATATACATATATATTTATATATATGTACTTAATACAAACACATATTTTGAGTTAGTAAGATAAATGGACAGTACCTTTATTACTCTATGTATTGACACAGGTGCCATTTTATAGTTTATTGCAACAAAAGCTTGTCTCTTTTTTTTCAGATTCCTAATTCTTTCCACATGATCCCCCATAAAATATATGAAAAACTGTATCTACTAACTAGTGTAATAAGTAACTTCATTTCTGGACAGCTAGCTGGGCTGCAAATAAAGTTTGTAGAATAATCTGAGGGATAAAAAGCAAAACAATGAGGTGAAAGAGGCTAAATTGTTCCAAAGAGCTGAGGTGAACTGCAGAGTTCAGTGGTGATACTATGTGGTTCATCACTACAGGCTGTACCTTTTACTTTGCACATAATCATTTAATCCACTGCCAAAAAACATATGTCACAGGGTTACACACCCTACTGAGTAAGATGCATATGTGCATATAAAGACTGCATAGCCATTTTTACTAATAATTGGATCAAGCCGTCTTGGAAGTGTCTTTTTTGTGGTGTAGCTTTGTGTAACCTCCGCATCATTACTTCTGTTGATCAAAGTTAATTTTTTTGATCATGGGTGACAGAGTAACAAAGGGCACAAAACATTTCACTTTAAAATATTGTACAGAAACTAGTTTTTGTTATAAAATATTTCAGTTTCTTGTTAAAAGTTTTTAATGGGAATAACTACTGATTTGTAACCTATATTTCCTCTGCTGAACTTGTACTCATCTGCTAAGACCTCAAACTGCTAAACTCTACCTAGTTTACTCTATCTAGTGTACCATTGGCTTATAAAGAGTAGGTTCACAGGGGAAGGTACTATGTAGTGTTTAGTTGGAGGGGTGTTTTCTCATGTCAGTTGGCAATGCTATTTTAAATATATATGTCTATGTCTATGGAACAAAGTATATGCCTCAACTGTGGCTGTGTAGGTTGTTTGGAATGTAACTTTTTGGGTATATTATGGACCAGGTGTCAATCTCCTGTCAGATTTTCAAATACTAATCAATGTTTCTCAGTAGGACCCAGCTGATATATAAAGGAGAAGGCTGGCCTTCTGAGGGGTTTTGTCAGTTGTCTCGAGCAAGTGTCAAGAGCTGCTGGGGTCCAGAGGCAAAGGGGCATGAACTGGTGCTTTTCCACACTTTTTGTATGCAGTTAATGCTTTTTCATTTTTGAACTTTTTGCCAGGCCTGCACTGTACATATAACTGCATGGGGTTGCAGGTCTCCACTGAAAAATAAATATACCTGGACTGCAGGGTGTATTTTTTCTCTTTTTTTGTCATAGCCACTCATCCAACCTTATAATATATATTGCTGGGTGCAGCTTTAAATTCAAATTTGTGTCATTAGCAGGCCACTGATCGACAATCACAAGGTCAGAGAAATAAAAGTAGTGCTTTAGCAAAAGTGATTCAGGAAGCATGCCATGACTGAAGTATGAAATTTAAAAAAGGAAGATTAAAATTCATGACAGCAGGAGGACAATGTGTTACCATCCTTGCAGCTTGCAGAAGAGCAAAAGAATGAGGTAGCATTACTTTCACAGCTGCGCAAACACAGCTAATGCCTGCTGCTGCTGTCTCCCCCTCTCAGCCTGCAACGCTGCTAATCATAGCGCATACGGCTCCTGTGACTTAACCTAGAAGCCCACAGAAGCAAACCAAAACGCACCTCCAAAAATACCGTCTGCCTTAAGTTCCTGAGGCATTGCATAGGGGATTAGGTTGGACCAAACTAGAAAAGGTTTAACTGGAAGTGCTCTGCATTTTTTGTTTTAACTCTGTAATCCTGTCTGTGCTTTCTCACATTACCCATCTATTCCTCATGTGTAAAGTGACTTAGGTGCTGTACAGATAATACAATGACAGTGCCCAGGGATAAATATACTGGTACATATCAGTGTGCTCTTTGCCATTTAAAGCATTATTTTATATCATCCCTGATGATCTCTTCAGCCAGCTGTGGAGTGAGAGGATTCAGACACTGGTTGATTGCAGTGTCCATCTGGAGATAAGTAACACTTCGAAGTTTTCAGTTGTTTTGAGTGGTATTTCATCACTGAGATGAGTTCTCTGAGCATGTAAATGAAGCAAACCTAGAGTATGGAACTCCTTAAGATCATAGATCATCACCATTGTTATTCCACATCTTTCCACCAGTTACCCTCCTAAAGTTTTCTGTCTATATCCAGCTCCTCCCTGCATGCATGTCCCTCATTAGCACCACAATACTATACATGTCCGGTTGCTTTTCTCCATCAGCCTCATTACCAAGATATTTTACCCTGTTCTTTTCTCAGAATTCTTTGTTCGGACTGACTATACCATTGTCACTCTCACAAAGCAAGAGTCAAAATCAATGCAGCTGAAAGTTTTTCAATTGTTTTTGTTTTGTATTTTTAGTTCTTATTGGTAAATGTGGCTAAATTACATGCAAATTAACTGCCATATGACTAGCAGCTGATGTATCTTAGTCTCTCTAGTCTCAAGCAGAGATGAGGGGCAGGCTACAGATGTGAGGAAAGCTCACTTCTTTATAACTCCCACAGATTTTTATAATTTTCAAACTTGTAGTCTTCAGCTCCAACCGACGCTGACTGAAGTGACAAGCTCCCTCTGGATCCGCAGAACACTCGATGCAACTTTTTTTTCACATATGCAGCAGTACTCCACAACACCCCACACAGATTTTGATGGGTAAAAAAGTGGAGTTTTCTTTTTCAACTGGTCCGGAGTCTGCTTGTGCTCTCACCTCCTGACTGTAGTACATACACACCATCCAAGCACTTTGTTAGGAATGCCCGTACGCCTGCATATTCATGCAATTATCCATTCAGCCAATGTGGGACCAGGTTAATGCATGAAATCATGCAGAAAAAGGACAGGAGCTTCAGTTAGTTAAAAAATGTGATCTCAGTGACTTTCACTGTGGCATGATTGTGAATCCGGCTGGTTTGAGTATTTTCTGAAACTGACGATCTCTTGGGATTTTCACAAACAGTCTCGAGAGTTTTTGCTCAGAATTGAGCCACAAACAACAAACATCCAGACGTTATGTGGATGGAAACTCCTTGTTGATGAGGGAGGTCAGAAGAGAATGATTGGAGCTGGCACAAAGGCAAAAGTAACAAAGTAACCACAGTTTACATCTGCGGTGAGCAGTATCAAAAATCATTGTCTGTCTCCGGTATGATGAATATAATTCTGTTTGATATTTCTGTTTGCATCGATCAATTAAATCAGTGGGAAGACCTGAACTGGATTCCATCTGTACTCTCACGAGCTGGACACTGACCAGCAGAGCTGAGTGAGTCCTGTATGCAGAGATACAGTATGTTAACCACACAGGGACGCTGTAGCAGTCATGAATAATACACAAAGGACATCATAGGCTGCTTAGTACTGCACACACAGCTCAGCTGCCCTCCACACGCTCATCCACCTCAAGATCCTCCTCCTCCTCCTCCCTGTCCTGTTTTCCATAAATAATGCATTAAAAGGAGGAAGAGCTTGTTTACTTGAGGTTTGTGTCGTTCTTCTCAGGCAAATTATTTCCCTCTGTTTGACTGATGGGTCAACATAAGGCGAGGAGGAGATTTCATTTTCAATCTCCTTCCATTTTTTTTCTTACTTTTATGGTCTTTGCGTGTGTGTGTGTGTGTGTGTGTGTGTCTGTACTATACTTCAAATAAAAACTAAAATAAATATCCTTTGTATTTCACATATGCACTGGTGCATTGGAGGAGGCAGATCCAGAGGCAGGACTGTCAAACTAACCTGGAAAATGGTCTTTTCTCAAATTATTTGTGTTCGTGTGACATCACTAAAAGGTCGAGAAGTGGAGAGAAATGACCACACAGCCATACTGTATCATAATGATCAGCAAACTGTCAATTGTTCATTCTCGAAAACAATTAAACAAATCCCCATTTGTTTACCGCACAAAATGCCACAACTAGTGAGAAAGAGTCCTTGGTTGGTGCAAAGACTTTTTCAAATAAATTGCACAATTTTGTTTCCCAAGCAAAGGGCTGACGCAAAGCAAAACACAACTCTGCCAGAAATGCAATATATGTGGCGTACCTGGAGACAAATAAAACTGCAGTCTATGATGAATGAAACGGGAGCCTAATGAAGAGGCTCAGACAGAGCATCGCCGACCCTCACATGACCCGCACATGAAAAGAGAAGCAGTCGGCAGAATGCCTACAAAGCATAGTACCTGCCACTTTGAAGTGACATGGAAAACTCGCCATCTGGTGTGAGCGTCGCATTTTTACTTTGACAATCCTCGAATGCTCACACTTATACCAGCGGGCTGAAGCAGCTCCACTCTGCCTCCTCCATATTGTCTCATCTGCAGAACAACATGGACCTGTATTTCCTGGGTATACACTCATGTGTCTTCACTTTGTTGTACTTGAATGGTAAGCACTTTTCAAAATAGTGTATGTGTATGTGTGTGTGCGTGTGTGTGTGTGTGTGTGTGTGTGCGTGTGTGCATGCATGTGTGTGTGTGTGTGTGTGTGTGTGTGTTTACGGCCATGTTAGTATTGACTTGCTGTAGGAAGGCCTTGACTTAGAAAGATGTGGGACTGTTGTATGTAAGCTGTGACAATGAGGGGACTAATGACCAACAACATATGCCTATTGTTGATGAATAAAGATGTCTAACTGCAAAATGCAGATGCATCGTATTTAAAATTTAATTATGTGACAAATGATTGAAGGATTGTTTGGTTTCCTTTGGCAGCAGAGGTTACCATTTCAGGGACATTTTCTGAAAAACATATGCTGGTTTGAGTGAGTTTGAAAACCTGAAACATTAGTCCCCATCCAAGGCAGACTTTGTTTCAGTTTTTGTTGAAAATTGGTTGAGAGAGGTGTTCCCAATAATTGGGTGAACCAATTTTGCTAAAGAGTTGACCTAATATCAATAGTTAAAATGTAATTCAGCCGAAGCATAATTATCAATTACTTGAAACAGCACCTCTCTAAAACAAAAAGTGAGTATTATATCTGAATGAATGTAGAATGTATTACAGGCTGTGGGTTAGGCTGCTGTTAGCTAGCGGCTTGGTGTGTTTGTAGTGGGTCTGATTTAGTGGCATCTAATGACAAAATTGCAGATTGCAACTACCTGAACATGCCTTCTAAGCTCTCCCTTTATAATACAGTACCGTTCAGGTCCTCTCTCGAGCCAGTATTTGGTTTGTCCCTTCTGGGTTACTGAAGAATCGTGCCAATGCAACATGGTAAACTCCATGAAATAAAATCTGAAGTTGTTTGGAATTTTTTTTGTCCTTTCGTGTTTAAGCGAGTACACCTTCTGCCATTTAATGGGGGAAATGTTTATTAGTAGTTGCAATGAAAGCAAAATTAACTGAAACAAGAAGAATGATATTAGTAAAGCTACTGAAAACATATTTAATTCAACTTGACTGATATTAGTAAAAAAGATAAAAACCTACTAGCTCACACAGCAAGGCTGGATTTTGTTGTACTTAGCAATCTAAACATGACTGGTGTTCAGTAAATTAAAGTGCATCCAACTGGACAAAGTAAAGGAATACAGTTGTATTTAATTTAAATGTTAACATTAGGATAAAGAAGTATTTGGTTTTCAAATAGCAAAATCAAGACAGACCAGTTTTATTTCATTTGATTGAATGGAAATATATGCCATGACTAAATTACATTCCTCCAGTAGCCTATCTTTGTGTGTTAAATACGCACAGTGAAATCCTTACACTTTTGGTGAGGGTGCAACCATCGCACCATGTCCACTCAACCTGGCAACACGCACGAGTGTCAGCCGCATCACCGAGCCCTCAACCTGGCAACACAGAGGTGTGATCCTGACTTTGGGGTCTGTAAATTATTCAGGTCAGATGCTGATGACAAACCCAACAAGAATTCTTTATTTCTCAACAGCAGTGTTGAGCAGCCAGCAGCAGGCTGGAACTCTCCGCAGGCAGGAGTGTTTACTTCACCCAATTATAATTCAACCTTACAGCTTCAGGTGATCACCTGTAAATGCAGGAATCAAGTGAGGAAATAAGATAAGCTGGCTGTGGGATTCATGTAAACATGCAGAGAAGCAAGTGTGTAATAGGTTCCAGGAAACAGAGCGCTCTCAGTGAAGGATAAGGACCATGTCACATCCCAGTGACGACGCCTGAAACAAGTCAACAGCTTTGCTACACTTTTCTGTTTTCCTCCTGGAATACACATGTGCATTGTAATGTGTCCATACAAGAAAAGTGACAAAAATCATACACACTCACACATACATACTAAAAATCAAGCATGTTTGCATATATCCAGTGAATATTGTCCCACAGTGAAGAGCCAGAAGGAAATGGAGGCACTTAGATGATCAGTTAAAATATTAACACACACTGACCTTATTATAGCAATGATAATAGCATGTATCTGGCTGGTCTATTCTGGTAAAGGTGTTTCATGGTAAGCATAAGCAGGAGGCTATGGTCATGTGATTAACTGAAGCATGCTATGTAATAGTCACCACACCACCAGGCTGATAGCATCTATTTAATGAAGACACATTGAACACAACACATGAGATTTTCAATTCAATTTCATCTAAAAAACATATTTACCTTTGTAGGTGCACTTTTTCTTACTCATTCATCTGTGATGCTGCTGCTCTGAAGAAAAAACAAAATTTTCACTCACTGTTGGTTTCATCATAACGTATCACCATCACTTTTATCTCACTTTATCTCACTTTTATCTCAGCAGATCTCTGGGATTTGCAACACAAAAAAACACCACAGTGTTCACTTCTTTTCCACGGCTCTTTTTTTATGGTTTTGATCTCTGTTCAACAGCACCTTGTTTATGTCCCTGCTGCCACATTTTAGCACACACACATGCACACATATCTTCTGCCAGACTTTTATTCACTATTTTTCATTGCATGTGAATGTGCTCCTCATATTTTACTCATACTTCACTTGCCCACTGAGTATTATTGGAATAAGAATGTCTGTGGCCGTCTTCCAATAGATATTACCAGAAGGAATTTGGGGATTAGTTAGGAAATAAAAACTTGGTGACAAGAGATGATTGTGTGTGTGTGTGTGTGTGTGCGCACACGCATGAGAATAGTATTGTGTTGATATTTCTTGCATTTCCTGGCATGTGTGCGTGTATGTTTAAAACCTCATACGCACGTTGCTGAACACGTGGCCGAATGCACGTGTGACAGTGTGTGCGTGTGTGCGTGTGTGTGTATCTCATACGCCGCCGGTCACAGGTGAGTGTCATGTGTGATGATCATTATTGCCATACACCTGCTCCGCTCCCGCAATTAACTTTGCCGATGCAAATGAGCCTTATTGCATCACCGAGGCCTAGCCTCCTCCCCAGCAGACTTGACGATGTTCATCTGCTGGATCTAATTAACGTAATGAGAGAGGGAGGGAGAGATGAAAGGATGTATGGAGGAGTGGAGGAGAAAAAGAGAGCGAGAGAGAGAGAGATGGAGGGGGAGTGGGAGAAAGGCAAAATATTGAAAGAAGTTGGCACAAGAATAGAAAATGAAGAGAAATGGGAGAAAGAGGTGGAGGTTTAGCTGTGTGTGTGTGTCTTCAGTGTCACTGGGAGTCTGTTTTAGATGTGACAATGTATGGCTGTGTGTGTCTGTACATAATTACATGTATCCATGTGTGTATAGGCTCTCTTTGTAGTATGTCTGCGTCTGAGTGTGTGTGTGTGTGCGTGTGTTTGTGTGAATTGATGAAGTGTTGGAAGAAAGGAAGGAGGAGAGAGAGGAGGGGAGGAGACAGCAGGTGTTCTGACAAGGACAAAAGCCGTCTCTCACACACACACACACACACATACACACAGCGACATAGACACACTCACAGAAAACAGAGGACAATAAAATTATACACATGAACACACACAAATTTAAAAATAAACGCAGACACACACAGATGTGTAATTTCCCTCACACACCTCTTCAAACACTCAAATACACACATTCTCAGACACACTGATACATGAACACACCAGACACACTGGTATGACAATACACACTCAACTGACTGATGCACATTCTGACCATCTAAACACCTTCCTGTCTCACATGTTGTCAACCTTTAAGGCAAATTCATGTTTTCTGCATTCCCTCAGACTTACACACACACACACACACACACACACACACACACGTGCATCTCCATACACACTGCAATTGGGGGCTGTGTCTGTTCCACACATGCAAGCTAGAAATCCTGACATGACATTACCTCTGACTGCAAGAAGAGCTTCTTTTTTTACATGGATTCATCTGAACAACATGGACAATTAAAAAAGAAAACTGTGTGCGACCGCCCTTGAAGAACAGGAACAAGAATGGGAAACACTTTTCAGGCTCACGTGCAGTCGGCATGCTCGTAGTGCCGACGTTCTGCACGGCAGTCTGCGCAGACCCTCACAGATGATGAAATTTATGTCACGTGGAATGAATTGAATTTTAATTGAATATACCTGCATACAAAAGCCGCTGTAGCAAGTGCTGCAGATGCAGCTTGCTGTTTTATTTCTAAATGTGATGCAGAGGTAAACTACAGTTTCATTTATTTATTTTGGGGGGAATTTGGATTTCAAGAAAATGTAATGAAGAAATAATCTTTTCTGTTTTCTATATACTTTCCTTTACTGACCCTGAAATACGCAGGAGCTACTCTGGTTACTGGAACAATTCCATGTAAACAATAACTGCACAGTGATTTCAAGCTGTGTCCAGTCTCTGTACTATCACCTACTGCGTTCACTTACTGTAAAGAAAACAATCCTTGATGATTGTCATTGACTCCTTACAAATCTGACAGATTATCCCATACCTCAATTCAAATGATTCTGCATTCACAGCTGCTACAAATGTTCTCATTTCCACTGAAGTCGCCTGACCTCCTTCATGTCATCACACACAACATCATGCCACATTTTGTGCTTCGGTGTTAGTATGAAACACTACAGCGTCTGATCCACCAGGTGGTGTTCTCATCACTTATCCAGTAAACAGGACCAATCTCCAAAGGCGGCTGCAGCCATCGAGGACAAGAGTGAGCGGCTGATGTGTGCTGATGTGAGGCGACGTTGCAGACATTCCACATGTACTGTTTTTCATTGTTTCTTTGTCTCAGCTGTCCTCTCCCTGCTTCGCTCGCTAAACCTCTTTCCCCTCCGATTTTCTCATCTTTCTGTCAACCTCTGCTGGGTTTAATCTGACTAGCCGCTGAGGTGACTGATTGACCAGTGAATGAGCCGTTTATTGGATGCAAGGGAAACAAATTGCAGTTTGACGTGTCCCCCGAGTTGTCTAATGAGAGCCAGGATGAAGTATATCACTCTCTGCTTCTCGCTCTCCTTCTCTCTCAGCATGGGCTACGCCTAAAACAAGGTTTGGACCTCTGCAAGGGCGAGCTCAATCACCCTGATGCTCCCAGTATGAGATTGTGTGTGCTTGTGTGTTTTTGTGTACACACACTTCTCCATGGAAGGAGAAAGTCTTGTGTGAATACTGTACATACCTTCTGCATCTGCTTTGTGCTCACTTCACATACATGGATGGAACATTGATTCTTTAAGTAACACCTTATTTTTCTTCTTCAGCAGAATATCACCTAATCATTTAATGGCACTGAACAATTCTGAACAGTGAACACACTGCGTATTGTTTTCAGTGTGCAGTGATTTCTCACCAGTGTTAGCATGTTATTACTTATATGTCATTACTGATATGTCCATATGTTGTCGGATATCCAGGCTCGTATAACTGATACAATTTCTTCCTCGTGGTAGAAAAATGTAGTCCATATGCTGTTGTAAAGGTGTTCCCACCATCACAGAGATGAAAGGGTGTTGACTGACCGATAACGCATCAAATACTTATCCTGTGTCAAGTGACCAGCACACCTTTTCAGCAATTATGCCCCAGTGGCTACAAACAGCTACTAAAATCATTTGGCTGAGTACCAAGACACATAGAGTTCATTTTCCCTCCAAACTCGAGGGTGTTAAACTGTCCGAGTAAACCAAGGCATTTGGATGTGCATGGGAACATTTCTGACTTCTGACTGGGAAGAACAAAAACATTGAGGCGGTATTTATTTTAAAGGGCCTGTTAACTTCAAATGTGTTTGCAAATGGATGGAGAATTGTCTCTCTTTGACTAGCCTGTTGACTTTCTCCTTTCAGCTCTGTTTTGGTCTCCACCAACATGTGAGGGAAATCTCAGGCTCTTTAGCAGCTAAATGCTCCACTGTTTACCAGCTCGTCACTAACTTCAAACCTCTACTGTTTGGTGCAGGACAGGTGGAGTACAGTGGGTTTCCCTATTCATTTTCACTCAGGACATTGTCTGCTGTGGCTGAAAAATACACTGCAAATACAAAATAACACAACCAAATACATTACCAAGTCTGAAAACCAAGCATTAGTGGCACAGTGTTTCTATCATTGCTCAGAAATATATAACAGGAAAAGTTTGGGACATACAGTTAAACTGCAAACAAGTGTGCAAAACCGGCCTACACAGAGGAGAGATTTTACAGTCACCACACCGCCATCCAACAGCATAGAATTAAAGTTCCACAAATTAATAATAAATAAGTGAGTAACAAAAATGTGGGTGATATATCAGAGATGTGTTTTGCAAAACACATTTTAAAAAAGATCTGACTACCACTAAAGGCAAGTGAGAAAATGTTATTTTTCATAATGAATCCAAAATGCCTTCATTTTCCACCGAAGCCATACACACCGTGTTCATTTTTTGCTGCGTGCGGTGTGCCTCGGTCCCATCCTCTCACGGTGACCATGTTGAGCTCGGCTATTTAACAGTAAAGATTTAGTATTCATGAGGCGTGCTGCAGGATCGCAGCACACTCATAAAAGCTCAGCCTGAGTCCATCACCAAACAAACAGGAGCTGTGTTTTTTTCTGATTTATTAAAGGAGCTCTCCCTTCTTGTTCTCATTCTCCTCCTCTTAATCTTTCATTATTGTCTCTCTCCCCCACCAACTCCCCCCTGCTCTCCCTCAGCGCTAATGTGTGAGGGCGGCGCACATCCGCTTTCTTTCTGCGTGTGTGTTGCTGTCATTGTGATCCGGTCGTGCACGAGCGCAAGCCTGACAAGCGCGTGCGCGAGGATGTCACATGACGTCCTTAATAACAATCTGTCTGTGATCTCACATTTCACCCCTTAGCTTCGCCTGTTGATGAAGCATGATGCTTTCCTTTTGTTGCCTTTAATGGAGGCTTAACTTCTGTACTCACAGATCAATATGACTTTATGAATTTGTTTTTTTTTCTCTCTGTCTCTCTCTCCCTTTTTTTCCTTTCTTTTTTTAAACAGGGGCTACACTAACTCATTAGCATGCCGTCTTTATAAGCCAGGGCCACCGGTGCCTACTTCTGTTCACGTGTGTGTCCATGTGTGCACGGACATACTACTGTATGCGTGCGTGTGTGTGTGCGTGTGTGTATGTGTAAGTGGTGGTGTAATTAATCTGCTGGCCCTCAGCTCTGATTAAGCTCAGATTCTTCCACACAGCTGAACACTCTCCACCTCCCGTCCTTTTGGCTTCTGCTCAACACTCTGCGAAAAACACAGACTAATATGATGATTTATGTTTCTGTGTGACATAAAATACAAAGACTGATCAAAGGAGGAAGTTTTATTTTTTCATTTTTAATTCTTACATATTATATCCCCAAAATTGTCACCATTCAGTGGCCAAAGGGCAATGCTTTTACTGAAATCATATCAAAGTGGAAATAAATTAAAATTCATTTTCTCAATCAGCTTATATAAATATGTGTATGAAATTAACAACAGCTGCTGTAAGAAAGGGGGAAGCAATTCCCATGCTTCACATGCATACTCAATAAAAAATATAATTCCCCTATTTCATGGGTGTTGCCCTTTAGGTGGTATGAGAAGTCAATAAGTGCTATTGTACAGATCTAATAAAAAGCTACTTTATGTGTGTGTGTGCACGTGCACTTACACAAACACACACACACTCCTCTTCCCTTGACGTAATCTGTAATAATTGTAGCCGTGATAATCCTGCAAACAGAGTAAAAGGTCAAGTCTGGGAGGTTAATATGGGAGGAGTGAGGAGGAGAAAAAAAGAGGGGAAAAACAGGAGAGTGATTGAGAATGAGAGGAGAGGTAAACAAAGATGATGAGCATGAAAGGAATAGAGTTAAACGGAGGAGAGAAATCCCTGTTTCGCCACTAGTCTCTGCTGTTGCATCAAGGATGAATGATCCCCTCTGTCATCAGATTGGACACTGCATGCTTTCCTCCCTCTCCTGCTCTCTCTCTCTTTCTTGAAAGCCCAAGGTCTCCCAGGCAGTGTTGAATTCCTGTCTAACTACACACACACAGTGCGCAGTTACGCTGACAGCTGTATTGTTCCACTGCAGAGGGAAAGAGGACGTTGGCCGCAACAATTGAGCCCCACTAACCACATTTCCTATGGAGAACCACGGTGACACACTACATTATGTGGAGCACTGTGCATTACGGAGCATTACATAATGTTTACAGTGCGCTCATTATGTTGTCATAGTGGGCCTAATAGGCCGGATGGAGTGGTGGAGAAAAAGCACCTTTACTAGGTTTTACTCTCTCTTTCAGACTTGCAAGTAGAGATTTTGAAATCAGTCTCTGTTGTCTGGTGTTGGATTTTCTTAGCCAAACTTCATCACTTATTTTCTGTACTAAATGTCATAGTGCAAAAGCATACACAAAGAGAGTTGAAGCAGTTAAGGTCAAGGTCTACGCATTATGGTAAACCTGGCTTTTGCAGTGAAATAACACCTTTCTGAGTATACAGCGTCTAAATAATTAGCACTTTATTTGAACTCTACTTCATTTGCATTTACAATCAGTATATAAACAGTTAATAAATGTTTTATAACACACCATAATGTAGTTGTAGGCTGGAGATATTTTACTTTTAATTTATCCATTAACATCTCCTCCCATAACTGAATGATTGAAAAATTTACATTTTAAATGAATATAAAGTAGTTAACACATTATATGCACAAACTAGCTTTAATGCATTTATTAATCAAATATGTAATCATTTATAAAGCGTTTGCCACCATCCAAAACAGCTTAACACCCATTTATGTAACAAAGGCCAAGATATATAGCTGAAAACCCTAGAAGAAATGCAGATGTATATGATAAATGTCCATAGGAACCTGCTGACAAGTTCCAGAAACCACTGTGATAAATATAGTTACATTCAAGAAATTCCTCTCTGTGTAACATGAATAAAGATTCATCTGAGGAGGATTGTCAGATGAACATATGATGAATTCTAACATCAAATCCCCAAACACTGGACGCAGCTGATGGGCTTTGAGACTCACATTTTTCTCCATTCTGTCGATTCACTTCCCTATATAGCTGCAGATAAATAGGTCATCATAAATTGTCATCAAAGATATCTGTTATCAGATATCTGTTATCTGAGGATAAACTCTGGAGTTAATATTCAGACGTATATTTTTTAAAAACCACAGCAGGTGCTGCTAAATTTAATGCTGTTTTTTTTATGTCATTTAGAAAGATGGGGATGATCTTGGTTTGAGGGCCAATCCACCATTAAATTCATCTGTTTTTGTGGAGCTAGAGTCTGTCATGCAGATGGCATTGTCTTCCTGCTGACGATGTCACAGATGCATGATGCAATCCAGTTCACTAATCACATCAGAGAACAAGAAACAGGAAAAGAGAGTTTGGATCACCTGTATCTGCATGTTTGATGGTTTGAAACTGGTGGACGGGTGGAAAGTGGACGGGCTGAGTTTTCGACTCATGAGTATGACACCTGACTGGAGGCATCCTACAGCAGTCACCTGATTGGGTATCTAAGGAAGGAACTGGCTAATACACTCTTTTCCGTGATGATGATCAGCAGCACACAAACATCATAAATTCAAACAAACATATATGAAATTATACATTCAATGACATTCCATATTGTTGTAAACCAGTTAAAAAATTAATCTCCACATTTTGGTAATTTTCTTTGTTAATGTATTTTTTTAGTTTTGCTGGTTCAGCAGAATCTCCTACGAGTATAAAATACTTCGAAGTGGGATTTCACAGTCTTATATAATAAAGCAAGGGAGCAGACCCAATAACTTTAATGCTGTTTTTTCCAAACATCTTTTTATTTACTTTGATTATACGCCTCAGATGTTCTTTCCTGTAAGTTCTCATTTAGACCTTGACATGTCCAAGACTTGATGGCCTCTGTTGACTTTTCATGTGAGACGTGCCTGTCAGAACAAACCTATCTGGGAGATGAGTATCAGTTCCCAAATATGCATTTGACACACAAATACACACATTCCTTTTTGCTAATCAAACCTGTGTTTTCATACTGTTGTTCTGTGACTCCATTTCACAAACTTCAATGGCTCAGATCTGACGGGAGATCTTTATTTCAAAGTAAACTTTTGTGGCTTCGGAGGAGGCAAAAGAAAAAGGGAAAGTCATGCAAGGCAAATATCATACAGCGCTGATTCACCGTGTGACCAAACACTGAGCCCAAGTTGAGACTAATGAAGTCTTTAATTTGGTTATAGTTTATTAATGTCAGAGACACTCCGCCATTAATCATATTATAACGCCCCTGAGTGCACGTGTGCCCGCACTAATGTGTGCATAGGCTGGGTGTCTTTGCAAGCCTGAGCATATGCCTGCGTGCTTCTGCGTGTGCTCGCGTACATGCACACACGTACACACGTATATGTGTGTGTTTGTTTGCATGAGAGAGAGCGAGGAAGTGTGCAGGTCTCCACCAGCAATAATATTGCATACATTTTAAAGGACCGCCATTATCGCCGTGGGTTACCCCGCAGCCCCCCATTACAAACCCCACAAACCATTTTCATTCCAAACTCATTAATATGCAAACATATTCAAATGAGATTGTAATTAAGCATCTACTGAGTGGGAACCCTTTTCATGATAATTTATGATAAACTCCTTGCCACCTTTGATTGAGATTGATTTTTGGCGCAGGCGAGCCGACCTGAATACAAAGCTACACCTGAGAGACCTGGAGGGAGAATAACACTTTTAAAACAGCAAACTTATTTCATGGCTGATTGTGCTACAATCATCTTGGAGGAGTAACAAAGATCTGTTTGAATAATGAATTCCCACTGTGCTGACTATGTGCTCAGCCTGAAAAAAAAAGAAAAACTTGAAAACTTGGGCATATTTGTTTTTGGCACTGAGGTGACAAAAAGTAATGTGTGTGAGTCTGTCTATATGTTATGTTTTGTTTTGTTGTTTGTTTTTTTTCAAGATTTACCCTGTTTTCTGACTGAAACTGATATGAAAATATTATCAGTTGTATGTTCATCTAGTTTTATTTCTTTCACCTTATCACTGTTTTCTTCCATTTAAAATTGTGTGTGCACATAAGAAAATATTGCTCCAGTTCAAAAACTCAAAGGATTTTATGAGGGAGACATACAGGGGATGCACTGTCCATACAAAAACTACTTTAATATTCACCTGAATGTGAAAGCTGTCCCTGATGCTTGGACCCCAGTGCAGCTCCAGAGTAAATTAGTGGTTAAAGGTACCATTGTTTTTAACAGGTTTTAAGGAGTCATCCAGTAATTTAGTACTGCTAACCAAAAAAGTAGAGGACTAACAAGAGAGAAATTTTAAAGAAGGGTCAGGTTCTGAAAGATCCTACACATCTCATAATGCATCTTTTTCAAACTTGTTCATTATGTGGGTGTTTTTGTTAGAAGTGAGAATAATCCTGATGACATAAGACATTATGCAGCTGTTTTCACAATGATGAGTAGTACTTATCATAACCAGCAAATTGAACTGAATATGTATATTAGGTGAAGTGCTCCTTTAACAACAAATATTCATTTTTTATTTATTTTTACTGAGACTTGGTTACTGTGGCATCCTTCCACTGTCCAAAGACATGCAGGTTAGGTTGATTTTGACTTTAAATTGCCTGTATGTGTTTGGGGGTGAGAATGGTTGTTTGCCTCTATGTGTCAGTGTGTGATAGACTGGAGACCTGAGATGCCCTCACCCTGTGTCAGCTGGGATTGGTTTCAACAACCCTGCAGACCTCAATAGGATAAGTTGTATAGCAAATGGATGGATGGATGATTTCTGTGTTCATGCTATTGTTACATCATATTTTACAAAAGGCCCACATGAATATTTCATTTTGGTTATCACAAAAGTAAAACAGGAAGTAATCACACCATGGGCAAAGTTGTTTGCTCCTGTTGTCCTGCTTGTGCTTCTCTCTTCCTCTTTCTCGCAGCCAGGTTTGCTGAAGTAGGAAGCCACTGTTGGACATTTTGACATGTCACAATGGGACGGGGAAAGGTGTAAATAATAAAATGAATGATGGTCGAGTTCCATTAAGCTGATTCGCTTTCAGGTCACACTGTCACGGCTTTACCGGCACCACCTGTGCTTTTTCTACCATGACGAGCCAAAATGTCAGCTGAGGAAAAAGGTCTATCATGGGAAATGAAGAGGAAATTCAGTGTGATGTTGTGCTGTAATCACTGCCTTTAAACACTGCAGCGGTTTGACAGAAGACAATTTCACTCTATGGCTGTGCAAAGCTAAATATTTACAGAAAAGGTTTTTTTCCTTTCAGCTATGACCCAAACATGTCCTAAACCTTAACCAATCAGTGTGAAAAATGTAAATTTGACCATATGACATGACAAATAGGCGAAAAAAAGTATAGCCTATTAATGCTTCTGCAAATCAGATTTGCAGCCTTCCCAAAACTGATTCATTTTCAACATTTTTTATAATTAAAACTAAATATCACCATCAGTAGAATGCATCATATAATCTAACAAGATAATCCACCCTCTACCTAATTTAATGTCCTCTTTACCACTCTCTGCAGCCCTCCTCAGAATCCGTGCCCACCGTTTGGGAAACAGTGGTTTGGATGCAGATGGAAATTGCCTTGGTAATTAACACTCCGTGGGTAGCAGCGAGGGATGAAGAGAGGGAAGGCATTGTTGTTTGAGGAACAACATCAAAGGTAGTCTCCAGCAAATGATAGTTGGGTAATTGCCCCATGGTACCTGCGAGCCGCGTGACCGCACTCTCTGAGCTAGTTAGAGGACCCAGGTGAGAGAGGAGTAGGGCCAGCTCTCTCTCACACACACACCTGCATAAATTGGACGGAACTTTGGGATCCACATCAGAGATTCCTTTGTGTTTTCAAAAGTATATTGTTTATTGGGGTCAGAATGATTTAGGGGCAGGACTTGGGATGAAACAAAAGAAAAGCAAAGTGCTGTTTGTTTGTGCAACTACTAACTCTAGTTAGCATAGACAATGAATCAATAAATTCGTTTCTGCCAGCAGTGTTCCTTTGTTTTTGTTGCTTTTTTTCCCAAAGGTTTATGTTGGAAGCTAAGTGTTGCTGTAAGAAGATAAAACAGCAGCCCTCCTCATGTTTGTGAGGCCTACCTGAAGCAGCTTCAGGTGTTCACAGAAGCTATGTGGGAAAACATGGAATCTGAATATGGACACATATGGTTTTGCAGGTTTGCATTCACACCACAATCTATCGCAGACATTTGAAGACCTCTTCCACACATGCGCACTATAAAGCGTGAGCCGGACTATTTGACAGCAAGAGGAAGCATTCCTTCAAAGTGAGACAGCAGTGTATGCAACGGCATGACAAATACAGGGTCTGTATCTAAGACCCTTTTAGGAGCAATTTGAGCAAGTGTGATAATGATTTAATAATAGAAAAAAATGAGTTTTGCTTTCTGCTTGATTTATGGCTGTTAAAGCCACTCAGGACCAATAAATTGTAATGTTAATAAGCTCCTTTAATCACACAGGAAACACAGGACTTTTATGCTTTCCAACAAATAATACACGTATATAAACATATTCTGTCCATTGGAATTGCAAAGCTGTCTGTTTGCTGTCAGCAAAGTGTTAACATCATAATATTCACTTTCTATCTATTTAATCCTGTACAACTGAATAATCAAAGTAGTAACTGCTCTGTAAAAAAATGAGATAACTTGGCATCAAGAGGTAGAATGTTGTGAATCAACCTGATTCCAAGCCAGTGTCAGCTTATACAGTCATGACATTTTTTTTTTATCATGGCAAAAATATTTTTTGATTCAGTTCTCAAATTCCAAGACACCCAAAAGTATTCACCCTGAGATTCCTTTGAAATCTTTTAAGAGTTTCATGGTCTCATATTTAGACATACAAATAGAGGAAAATCTCGTGACAGTAAAATAAGTATGTGTCCAGCTATGTCTACATTCAAGGTGGGGATGACTTGGTCATGTCTCTCTTTCAGACACCAGTATTAATAGTCCACATGAAATCCTGCAGAAAAGTCATAGAAGACTGGAATTTTCTTTTGGCTGATTACATTTGCTAACTCTCAACCAAGACTCTGTGGGTACAAAGAGAGCACTGATGTTATGTGTGATTGCTTTGATGGATAAAATGCAATGGTAACTGCAGTCCATGAACTGACAGATAAAGGCACACAGAAGAGCGAGGAGTGAAGGGAGGCATGGTCAAGCCATGGTTTTAAACCATATCCAATCAATGTGGCTCAAGGTGAGTCAAGGCAGAGGCCAATGAAAAGTGTTTCACAGTTCCTTGCGCATTTTCCTACCTTAGTTCTTTCTCTCTCTCTCTCTCTCTCTCTCTCTTTCTCTCTTTCTTTCTTACTTCCCTCACTCACACTGGACTTAGTGTTGCCTTCACCAAGGTCATCCAAGTGGATGCATCAAGCTGTGAATGTGTCAAGTGCTTAAGCATTCTGTGCATGACACACCGCTTTTTATGACACACAACAAAGGCGGCATCCTTCCACGCACCTGATAAGACAGCTTCTCTCTGCACTTTCTCCATGTATGCGTAGCTGCTGTAGATTGATGAGAAACATTTGACAGAAGAGCTTCCAGTACTAATGTATCGATCATTGTCCAAAGAGATAATTGGTATTGCGTGTTTAGCTGTTGGTGGCTATGGTTGCTGTTCGGGGAGGACCTTGAAGAAATGCAGCGAGACAGTGAAGGGAAATGATCTCAGGGCTGGTGAATCCAGATACTAGAGTGTAGAGGAGTTTTGTGTCAATTTTTTTTAAACTTTGGGTTTTATTGATTTCAGAAAAGTGCAGAATGTTCCTTTAAATCACACGTTAAAGGTAGCCTGTGTGGTTGTCTTGTAAAGGTAAAAAAAAAAACCTAAAACACAGTCATGCAAGCTGCACTGTGGTGCTTGTTACCACCCTCAATTACTGATCAGTGGAACATCTTTGTATTTTATGGCTTGCATGCTCTACATAACTGCTTTACTATGTTCTGCATTCAGCAAATGTTAGCTGTGTGTCACCTACAGTATGTGCTTCTGCATGTGCATATATCATGAAGTCCAGACTTGTCCATTTGTTCCTATGACAGCTGCTCGGCCAGAACATGGGCCAAAGAAAGAAGAAGAAAACAAATACACATTAGCTTCCATTTTTTTTCCAATATTAAACCTTCATGTCACATTGACATTGTTTGCAAGTCAAGGAGTGCGCAGCCCCCTCATCTCTAATGCACATATGCAGTTTACAGTGATAACTGTGGCAGATTTACTCCTCAAAATGGGTCATCTTAACCCCACAAAACAACGTAGTCAGCCTCATGCTGTCCCTCAGCCTCGAAAATTCTAATGTTATGCAGCTTTTATTAGAACAGATAAACGCAGACTGTGTTCATGTGTCCACATTTCTGCTGTTGTATCTTTGATTTTGGAAAGGAAACAAAAGTGTAGCACGCTTCAACACATAACCTATCACTGTGGATGCCACATGCTATTGCTATAATATGAGATATGGACAAAGCAGACACCAGTTTATCTAATTATTGCTCCATGGTGCTCAAATACTCCACAGGGTACCTTAACAGCTTGACCCCCGCAGGTTTGGACAAAAATTTAGAAATAATCGGGATCGGGTTGGGTTTGGTCACATTGGCTGAACAATAAGCAGTGAACGTTTGCATGTTAAATCTAACATTGACTGATAGAAATTAATGTCTTTAATGCTAATTTACAATTTGCCCACACATGTGTATTAAGGTTAAACTGGTAAGCTGTGACCTGATGAGAGCTGATGAGCTTACATCAGCTGTGTCAGGCTCAAGTCAAGTTCAGACATAAAAAACAGGTTTGGGCCCTGTTACTACTCTATCTGACTCAGGTCGGGTTTGGACAGAGTATAGAAATATGCAGCCCCAGCCACACTTTAGCCATACTGAACTGTGACCTATTGACCAGTGTATTGATTAGCTGATCTGTCAGTCCAACAACACTGGCCAGTATCAGTTGTCTACCTCTGATATGATGGATATGAGGCATTAGGATTTTATTGCAGAATTGATCCATATTGTTTGATTATGACGAGCCTCTGAGCTGATTTCACTACAATGCAACATTTTAATTCATCTTCACCTTATTACTATAACAAATAAAGGAAGATTTTTTTAAAAATCAAAAGATGAAAAATCTAAAAAGAAAAGTTATTAAATTTAGGAAATGTTAACATTGCAGATTCAGTCCATACATCATTTAAAATTTCTGTATTATTGTGTTTTCTGGCTGGTAAAAACTTATTTAAACTAAGCAGTGAAGTTTTCATTGGTAGGGGACTGCTGAGTGGATGCACATAGAACTGAACAGTTACAGCGTCACAACGTTCAGCTCTGTTCATGTAGAGCAACCCATTCAATGCAATGTTTGCATGAAACAAAGCAAACTAGTTAAACAGCTACATTTCACCACTTTCCACTTGCTGGGCCACATCAAGAAATGTAAGGGCTAAGTGATGTTTGGTTTGAGGTTTTACATTTCAGTTTAGCCTCAGGCCTGGAAGCCATTAAGGCCTAATCTGAATCCTGGTCAGTGCTTGCTCCCTGGAGCAGAAAGTATGGTTTTATTAGCATCAAATCATACACAGCATTGTGAATGCACACGCACACACACACACACACGGGCAAAGACCCAGCCCACATCCAATAATGGTGAAACAGCATCTCATTACTGGCCATTAGATTTGTATTACTTTCATTTGAACTGGCTTAATTTCATATTCATAAGGGAAACAAAGTCACAACATGAAATAGTGGCACAGCTGCATGATGGGAGCTGAGAGACAAGGCCAGGAACAAATGATTCATAAAATGAAACAGTTTGAAAATGTCGTTTATGATACGGGGGCAGGATGTCCATAATTACTAACAAATTGTAACGCCCACTAATGTGCTGACAAGTATGACTACTGTAGGTAATTAAGGACATAAATACATCAGGTTTTTGAGTGGCAATTCTTTTTTATCAGGGCCAAAATGTAAATATATGTATGAATGAATGGGGGTGGGGGTGGAAAAGAGGGCAGAGACAGTAAAACCTCCTCTATCTCTTTGGCACAATGTCCATACTGAGTAGCTTTTACTGACGGACACAGCACATTAACTGGCTCATTATCAGCTTCCCACCATATGGACTCAGGCCGGGGCGGGTCAGAGCCATAGCCGCCCCGATCCACGCCCCTCTAATTAGGACAATCATACCATCTCCATCATGAGGGCCGGTTACAAAAAAAATGGTGTCGTGCCCTCAGCTAGATTGGTGTCACTGAGCCCCAGACCCCCAGAGGCAGGGAGAGGGGGACCACGGTGTGATTCAGCAGGCACCACCGATCTCACAGAGCAATTACCCCCAGATGAGAGCTGGTGGAGTCAGAGGTGCGGGGAAGAGGGAGCGGAGAGCGAGAGAGGTAGAGGGCAAGTGAAAAGAGAAGAGACAACAGAGAGGAAGTAGTGGAGAGGTCCAAGGAGGCAAGGGTTAAAATCTGGGCCACAGTGAGAGGTTACAGTATCGATGGGGTTAACACTGGTGACTTCTGGATCGACTGGGTGAGAGGCTGTACAGCCATATTCTGCTAGACAAGGACAAAGACTTTATTCACTGCATTTAACCTGTGCTGGTCCCATTGAAGTTTAGTGTCTGAGTCTTTTGAGTTGAGTCTTTTCAAGATAAAAATAGGTTAAAGGAGTTGTTCATCATTTTAGGAAATACTCTTATTCACAAGAGGAGACAACTGGCTAACTACAAAGTTGAAAGATGAATAATATAATACCTTTCAGAATCACTAATCAACATGTACAATGTCAAAACAACCATTTGTGGTTTCAGGAGATACATGTTATAGTTTTCTCTGATCAAGAGTTTATCAATCTGTTCAGCACTCCTGCGCAGCATCACCAGCTGTAGCATTGGTTGCTAAATGTTATGTATGTGAGCAGCTTTTTAAGACTAGACTCCAGGAAATTACATACAAAATCGGATGTATAACTTTTGTAAACTGACAAATGATCATTTTTCTCTTTCCCCCTGCTCCTGGTCTTTACAGTACGTCAGAAACCTTTATGTATACCTTTACTCATCAAATTCTAATTCAGCACTTGAAGAAACCAGGTGTTTTAGCTCATACCAGAAAGGCAACATCATATCTCAGCAATCCCAGCAAACATTTTTGTCACGTTCCCATCTTCAGTCCAAAGCAAACTCAGTTTTACCCTTGTTTTCCTCATGACTCCCTGATGTTCAAGCAGTGATGTTTTATTTTCTTCCTTTCATAACGGAATCCTTGAGTCTTAAATTCGGCCCTGAGGGTGCCTGCAGATCAGCAAGCAGGTGCACCGCACCGACAGGAGCAACAAGAGGAGGCATTTTCCCTCTCCTTTCACTGGAATAAGACAGGCATGATTGGGAGCGATGAGTGGAGAGAAAAGTGTGAGTTTGTGTCCACCACCTGTTACAGCACTGCATTTGTTCCTGCAGCTTGTGTTCATTAGCCAGGCGTAGTATTGACCATGTTCTACAGCAAAATGGAGATCAAACTGGGTTGCAACAGGGATGCCTAAATTCCGGAAAACAAACTGTTATTGATTGTGTATGTAGGCTGAATAAACAGTCTACAAGATGTTTCTGCAATGGCTGACTCTGCTTTCATTTTATGCACGTTGCTGCTAAAACCAGCTGCCCTTATTTACTATTAGGAGTAATTATACAGAGGCAGAGTACACTTTAGTAGCAGGTGTAATGAACATGCGCTGTATAAAACTGGCATTAATGTATGACACCTTCAGAACCAGCCACACTGAAGACTGACTGACCCAGTTTTACAGGACTAATACACAGGAAGATATCTTAAACTGGTTACCAACAACATCAGTGTAAATACAAATGGACCATCTAAATTTAACTCTGAGTAGAGTGGAAAGTCCTAATTTATGCATAAAACAATAAATGTATTTTATGTGAATTATCTGCTCTGCAAAGCAGAGTGACCCACAGCTATTTAGTGGCAGGGAAATCTCTGCCATAATTAGGCCTTTAGATGAAGAATTCACATCGCATATTACTGGCTAATTAAATGAATTAAAAACAGACTATCTTTGTGGAGGAGTAAATTGGCATCATATTCAGTATTGCGTTTCGCAATCTAACTGTGAAAAGAATTTATTGCATTCAGAGAATGCAATGACATGGATCAATAAAACGACATTCCAGTTTGGCATGGTGATATGAAAATGGGTTCATGGAAGATTTCTTTGAATGGTTTATTTATATGTGCTTAAAATGACTTCCATGTGTATCTGTTCTGTCTATTGTGGATAAATTGCAACATGAGCTGCTTCACAGACAGAGCCCTCTCAATGCAGGTTGAAACCGGTACATTTCTTCTTGTAAAGCTTGATGACACAGAGAGGTATCATAGTAGTAGTTTACAAGGTGGGGTTTATGTTGCTCTTATTTACACTGTGCAAGAATGTTCTATCTTTTAGGAAATTATAAGCATTACATTATTTAAAAAAATTCGACAATCGATGAAAGCAGCCAATTTTATATGAAGCCAATGACTTATAATAAAGAATGTTGGGTCGCCTTAATTTTCTCAGCTTTTTTATATGTACAGTATGTTGATTGGTCAGTATAAGTGCATATTGCCTTATATTCCCGCCTCTACCGCCTCTCTATTGGCTACTGGTTGTTGAGAAACTTTTTCTTGCATGCCATTGGCTGTGCGGTGAAGCGGGAGGGACAACTTCCAGGAAGTGATAATAGTTTGTCTCTCACGCCAAGCGACCGGGGAGCCGTTTATAGAACGAGAACAAACATTTAAAGGAGACGTTTCATTTAATTTGTTAACTGCGACAGAGTTTATCGACATGTGTCTACCCAGAAAACCCAACTGACGACGTACGGCTTCGACTCCCTTGGACGTCGGTGTAAATTTTAGTCTGTGAGTCACAATCGAGCTTCTTACTAGTTAAGTTAGCTGCTAGCTCGGGGCTACTTAACGTTAGCTATCCAGGCAAAAACCCATAACAGTTATCACAGCCAGATAACATTATCATGGTCAACGCTGTAGTTATCAGCTTTATCAACCGCCGCCCTTCTCCCATTGGTTGAAATATCAAAACTAAAGATTGGTGACAGCAGCCTTGTAAGATTGTAGTTTTTAAAATACGCACTGTCCTTGACAATGAATAGAAACCTGACAATCTATAAAAAAAAACAAAACACCAGCTACACTTTGTACTATAGGTTTGGTAACAAGAAATGTTCTGCTAAGATTTCCAAGATGCTAAATGCGAAATTGAGGTTTGTGGACAGACTTGTTCAACAGTGACACAGGGCCAGGCCAGATTTGCAATCTCATATGACAACATAGTTATTTTCATATCCAGATAAAAATATGTGTAACGATTGTTGAGCATATTTTCTATAAATTCAGTGAATGAATAACCATATGGAATGTAGCCTCCAAAAGCCTCTTGCAGTCTCAGAGTCTGGGCTTTATTTTGAGAGCGTGACTGTACTGTTGTTGCTGTAATCCAAAGATTCCATAGTGTTTGACATGATTCTTGCATATATGGTAAAATATGTTAGAGTGTTTTGTCTGTGACATTATTTGCAGAGAACAGATTTGTGGTCTGTGTGGTCCTCGTTTTGGCTGGTCCGAGTCATTCTCCTGCTCTCGTCACATTCAGTCCCCTTCATCTTTCATGCAGATTCCCCGTCTGCATCTGTACAATGTGGGGAAAATGCTGAGAGTTATCCAAATCATGAAATATACTGCCATGAAGAGTGTGATTTGTGACACAATAGCAACGATTGAGCATAATATGAAGCAGTGGATGTGTTCCTATTTTACCATTAAATATGTTGTCATATAGCACAGCCTTATAGCATTGCTTCACCTTTAAATTTAAAGTGTAAGAGTTGAGTCCCCTATATTTCACGTATAATGCCTAATGCTACCTTAATGCTCAGAGGTTTGGGGTCACAGATACAGTCAAAAATGTGATGTTAATCTGTCGGGCATGTTGGTTTCAGGTTTCTCTAGTTTTTCCAAGATATTTTTTGACATATTTTCTTAAACCTCAGTTCAGTTTCCATGGCACCGCCACGAAGGAGTGCCTTACCGAAACCACTCCCGGATGGCTTCATACTGACAGACACTGAGAAGAAGAAATGGAGGCTGGGGAAAATCATTGGACAAGGCGGCTTTGGACTGATCTATCTGGGTATGGTAATGAGCACAGTGTGTCTGAAGAGACACATACACACATCCTGTACATCCCCGCTTACATAACTACTGTATGTGCATGCAGACGAGTCTTTCTCTGCCAGATATGAGGGCTGAGTAGTGCGCAAAAAAACTCATATTGTTACAGCTTTGTTGCGATCCAGATAATTTTTCAGTCCATTGTTCAGCCTTACCTGATACATACAGTGCATCATTTGTGGGTGACATTACACTGATGTCTTTTTCTCTTGATTGTGAAAGCTGTTTGACAATTATGATTACTATAAGAATTCCAATGCATGTCATGTATTCTGTAACAGTTCTCTAACCCTGTAATCTGTGAAATCAGCAGCTCAGCATTTTGTAAATTCCCATCATAACTTTGTAGCCTTCTTATGTCTCATCTTTTCTCATTCTCTCATGTCTTCTTCAAGCCTCTCGGGATGTGGACAGACCTGTTGCAGCAGACTCTGACTTTGTCATAAAACTGGTGAGTACATGTGTGCTGCACAAAGGCAGCCCATCCATCTTCAGGGACACTTTCATACTCCAAGGCACCCTGACTGCACTCTGTGCTGGAAGGAGAAAGCAGCCATTACCATGGTTATGAACAATAACGCACTCATAAATGAAAAAGTGACGTTCATCTTTTTTAGTTGTAACCTCACCAAACATCACATTGTTTGAAGCCACTGTTAGAACGATGTGGCCAGAAATAATATTCAACGATGTAGCAAAATGAAACTTAAAGATCCCTTCACACCATAGATTTACAATAAAGATAAAGATAAATTATTTTAGAGCATCGCAGGGGAAAGTTGCAGCAGTCTCAGCTCGACTCTGGCTGATTGCACCTTTGACTCATCTCACCAGTCGCAGAGTGGTGAGAACGCACAGAACAGAGGGCACGTAATTGGTTTCAACAGCCAATCATCTTGTAGGGAAATCAGCCTGTCAGATCAGGCACAAACGTACAGTCGATCAATTCTCTCTCCGCTCATTTTTCATAAAGTTATTACCAAAACTGTAGCAAGTAATTCACTATCACTGCAGTGTTTCCATTAATTACATCGACTGTGGTGCGTTCATAATGAACTGTAGAGCTGTGTGCAGCAAACGCACTGAAAGGACTCCCTTGGTGCATGCGTTTTCACCAGCTATTCACAACGATCAGCCATCATCGAGCTGACCTGTGCACCTCCCCCGTACTTTTAGATGCTACGTGCTAAGTATTCAGCTGCAATTAAGCCTGCTCTGGTTGTAGCAGAAGTATAGAAAGTTGATGCCAACGGTCATCCAGTTGCAATGGTGTGCCAGTGTAAAGCTCGTTGCCACTAGTTGCGAGTTTGACAATGTCTCGTTGCGAATCTTTGGTGTAAACTGGCCTTCAATCAGTGTGGGGGGGTCTTTTGTCACGTTGCGCTTGCTCTGCTGTCTACAAGAGGTCATAGACTATCCTCAGGTGGCACAGAAGTGTTACACAGTCACTTGGTGCTGGGTTGTGTGGTCCACTTCCTATTAACTGGTTTGGGATAGCCTTCAGTTTGCAAACCTTTCATGCAAATAGGAAAACGGCAGCTGAGTGAATGGAGCAGTCTGCAGGGTCAGGTTTTAGTTCAGGCCTTGGAAGGCATTCAGTTTCCAACTGTGGCAAATTGTCGTCCCTTGACATTCACCTTTTTGTTCCAGTGATTGGAGTACAGAGGGAACAGAAGGGAACAGAGCTCTCATGACAGCATCTCCTCTGTTTAGCATCTTAACTGATGATTTACAAAACATGAACCCCAGACCACATCTCTTCCTTCTTTGATTACTTGTAAACAATATAGGTTTTTACTTTCAAGATTTTCCATTCCCCATATGCACATTTGATCCGCAGTCAATGTTCCATTCATAAATGCTCGTTGAATTTCAGCTAAATCCAGACAGTGTTAAAGTAAGCATCTATACATGACACTTGGCACGTGGCAACTGCAAAAATGAGTGAACAGCGATGTTACCTGCCTTCAGAAAACACCATAAGTATGATGGATGGCGTGAATCTCATTTGAATACAAATACAGTGTACGACAACACTAATAAATGTACAGAGCTGTAAAGTCCTCCATGTTTTTCCGGTTCAACATGCTACCAGTTAGCCTCTAGCTAACGTGTTTGTCATTTGTTTGGTCTGTGATGTAAAAGGTCAACCGGGCATACTTCTGTCCCGTGCATGGGACAGTAGTCCAATTAAATCACACAGTGGAGCTCCAACCGTAGCTCGACTAAACTGTCCTTGTAAAATTAATCACTGATGTATCTCCGGCAGGAGCAGAGAGTTCCTGGACTATCCGCTAGTTGACATGCAATGTGTGACTGCAAGATTTTGATAAGTTGCTATTCCCAGCCAGGGAATAATTATGTAAAACCACAAATTAATATATAAATATATTTACACTTGAACAAAAAAGATGTTTATCAGATTTACAGGATTAAGGAGGCCAGGCCGTCCCCTTTTTCCATTCTTTATTCTTAGTTTAGGCCAAGTGGCCACTGGCTGTAGGTTTATATTTAGGTTCTAGTTTTTGTCATATTTAAGGAACAGACAAAATCGGGAACTATTGCTATAATAGTTATACCTGTAGTATTTACACCCTTAGTTGAAGGGTGAAAAAAAACAAAGGAATGAGAGAAAACAGATTTCTTTTCTCTTTATCTAATTGAAATGGAAATTTCCTTTGTTTGGATCCCATGGTCCATCCAGGTATTTTCAAGATTGTTCATTTGGTAAAAGGGAAGAGAGAAAAGGAGGAAAGTTTTATATAAAGACACCAAATGTACAGGCAGTTTTATTTAGGCAAGTGAAACGATGCTCATCGGTCAGGACAATCACAACCGCAGTTTGTGGTTCGGGCACAGACAATTAGCCTGGTGCAGCCTTAACCAGTGAAAATCAAATAATACTGTGTGCTTGTGTGTGCAGGAGTACCAGGAGAACGGTCCCCTGTTCTCGGAGCTCAAGTTCTACCAAAGGGCAGCCAAACCGGAGAGCAGTGAGTAGCACCACCTGTCCAGTGTCCCAGCAGCTCGCTGGAGCGTGAGTGCGGTTTGACTGATGAAGTGGCCATGGACAGAGGCTTTGCAGCGCGCCGCACAGTAATTAATAATAAGCCAAAGCAAACATGCACCTCGGTGGTAGTTAGCCCCCCCTTCTCCATGCTTGTCTGGGCTCTCCAGTGCCTTCTTTTGGAGAGGAGTAAGACAGAGGAAGCCACTCACACGTAATGATGCCCAGGCCTCCGCTGAGCCCCTGACCACCTGCCAGTCTGGTCGAGCGCCAGTCAGGCCAGTCGCCATCAAGCCCTGAGCCAGACCCACTGCTTTGTCTGGGGCCTCTGTGTGGATGTGTGTTTGCACCCCCAAAACTGTGAGATGGATATTTGCGTGCATGCGTTATTACACTTACAAGGACAAATCTGACTTCTGGACAGAACTTTTGCCCACTTCTCATAGAGTTTGGGGACTGTTGTTCAGACTCCTCTGTGAAAAGGAGTGCTGGAAGACTGGGGCTTTGGTCAAGGTTAGCAAATCATAAGAATCTGAAATTGTTGGAATAAATGATATCAACTTTTCAAGCTGCCAACGGTTTCGTTCACCGATTCGTTAGCACAACCAAAGTCCTTCTAGGCAAGTTGCCACTCCATAGCAATCTTGGCAACACCGCGAAATAGTTATTTGGGGCTGCAGTTCCTGTCTAAATGAATGGAGAGACAGCCATAACTGCACTTCCAGTGGTCACCAGACGTTTGAAATGCTTTATTTCCAATAGGTTATTAAGTATACACACAACATATAGATACATTCCGTTCAGTATTCTTGATGCAGTTTGTGTCTTATATTGTCTCTGGTAGTGGTCCAAGGCGCCGGGGTGTCTGCTCTCTTAATATAGCCTTTGTGCTTTTGAGTTTTAATCCAGTTTGACTCTTGTGACTTTGGTGTTTTCGGACAAACCATTTAAGTACCTCAGGAAGTTAAAAACACAAACACACGTTTACATAATTATTCCTCTTCTGATCTTGTTCCAGTGCAAAAATGGATGAGGAGCAGGAACCTGGACTTCCTGGGCATCCCAACCTACTGGGGATCAGGACTCGCTGAATATAACGACCTCAGGTACTGACATATCAAGCATACAGGGGACGGCATGTCATTAAATGGTTTGATGATGATTGTGTCTGTTCTCTTTTTGAATGTACAATCAACTCCAGCATCTTCTCTGCATATCAAAGTATTACTGTAAGGTCTAACCAGGCTTTCATAATGTCGGATTAAAATATAATGCACCGCAGGAGGACATTAAAGTGAAACTGAGAATATTTTTCTGACTTTTTTGTCATGATGAGAGAAAATGTGAGCAGCAAATAGTAGCTGCAGAGTTAGTTTCTACAATTAGCTGAAGTACACCCAGTGGGTTTCAAAATAAACGGTAATTCACTCAGTGTTAAGTTTGTTGAATGTAAAGTACCTGCAAGTTGCATTTTGTCTTGTCTTTAACACTTCACCTAGTGGGCATCTCTCTTTTGTTGTGTAGTACATTAGGTAAATTCTGGGTACAGGTGTGAAATGTATGCATCATCTATTCTGCTTGATCTGTGTAAGAGTCGGTTCCCGCACTTTAAACTGTTTCAAGTCACCCTTCAGCCGCAGCTGCAACAGAGGGTCAACTTTCAGGGCTGGTTTTCAGTAAATCACCTTTGAGGATTTCTTTTGACCACAAGTGAGAATTGAAATCAAGGATCTACCTCATCCACTGACTCATTCAGTGTCACATGCCTTTGCCTTAAGAGGAGCGCTTCCAAATGGGTTCAAATGCTGGTATCAACTTCCAGTATAAAACATACCTGCAGCCATGAAATGCACTTTTCAGATTTTTTTTTTAAACTCTTTTCATTTTCCACATTCTGTTGATGTGAGAATGTTTCCCCAACCCTTTTACTTAATGTTAAACTGTTTTAGAAGCCTATAATTATGCTGACAACATGAGTTACTTCATTGCTTTTGCTTTTGAAAATAATGTGAAAAATCAGGCCGTTTACCCTTTTATTTTATTTCATTACCCAAGAGTTGGTAAGTAAATCATATTTTTGTGACTCACACCATTAAAGTCATTGTGAGTTTCATCCCTCCACTACCTGCAGGTGAATAGTTGTTGATGAAATTCCACTGTAGCATTTACTGCAACCTGTAATTTCTGGTTGTTAGGTGTCTGAATCAGAGTTGTGTTTGTTTGGTTTCATAGCACTCTTACGCTTTTTGTCCTGAGACAGATCAGGGATTGTGGAGGTGGGGCATTAGTCAACATCAGGAGTAAGCTTTTGACCTCTGACCTTTCCTTCTTCCGCTGGTACCAGGTACCGTTTCATGGCCATGGACCGACTGGGCAGTGACCTTCAGAAAGTCTGCGAGCGCAACGGCGGTCGACTGAAAAAGGCCACCGTGCTCCAGCTCGGTCAAAGACTGGTGAGATCATAATCATGGAATTGTGCTCTGTTGATTGTTGTATAAAGAAACTGGACAGAGCTGGACCTCAAAATTTCAAGCCACTTAAACAGACTATGACCTCTGCCATTCTTCTTGCTGTGTCCTCGTGATCTTTCATTGGTTGCCGTTCCAGCTGGATGTGCTGGAGTATATCCATGAGAACGAGTATGTCCACGCAGACATTAAAGCTGCCAACCTCATGCAGGGTTTCAGAGACCCTGAAAAGGTTAGTCCACTGCGGATCTCCACAGTGAGGTTATTTTACTCTATACAGTATTTTATATTCTACAAGCTATACACTGTAGTTGCACGATAGAGGGCTATACTTGTTTGTGTAACTCGGTCATGTAGTCATGTAGTTTTTTTTTTGTTGAATGGTTTGTTGTTAGTGATGTGCGTGCGCGTTTTGTTGTGTGCTGCAGGTCTACCTAGCAGACTATGGGCTGGCCTACAGATATTGTCCTGATGGAGTCCACAAAGAATACAAGGAAAACCCCAAGAAGGGCCACAATGGAACCATAGAGTACACCAGCCTCGATGCACACAAAGGACTTGGTAAGCCTTATGTGTCGTAAGCAGATAAAAAGCCCCAACTGTGTGCAATGTGGCTGATCAACGTACTGCAGCAGGCACCGCGTGCAGCAAGCATGTTGGGCTTTTTGAAGGACTTTTTTCTGCACTGGAGCAGTTGATTTTGCCCATGAAGGAAAAATCTGACTTAAATTGTTCACCTGTGTTGCAGGACTCTGTTCGCTGGTGCATAGCTCTTTCTGTCTGGTAAAATGCATAACCATTTTACCGATATGTCCATCACTGTATAGGCATCCCTCCCCTCCACGATGGCTATGAAACCATTCCTTTACAGTGTGACCACTTTGAACGTTCAGTGCTTGCTTGGTGAGCTGAGGCAGACATGTCCTGGTAGGTGAATCACCGGGCCAAATGCTGATAGTAAACCCTCTTCGTAACTAACAGGACAAAGACACCCCTTTGATTTATCTCTGACTGCTGATTTCGCTGCTTAGTAAGTGTGGGAAGAATGAGAGGTGTGCACATTGGCATTTTCACAGCATTTGCATGAACCCTCCTCTCAGCTTTGTCCTTAGAGTTTGCAGACTCCGTTTGTCAATACATGTAAAATAGCCTCTCCGCACCGCCACCCTCCGCCTTCCTCAGCTGATATTGGGAACACATTAACTGGCAAATTGCCTACATGCTCCCTCTCTCCGCCGGCCATCGATTCCCCATCCGCAGCCCCCGCTGAATTCCCCGGCACCGTCCTGTCTCTATTTAACAATTCCCTAATTAGCTGAAGTCATAACCTGCATCGTGTATTCATCTCCCATTAATTAAGGGCTTTGGTGTTTGGTTCGAGCGAGGCCCGAGCCGCCGATAACCTCTGTGAGCCCCCGCGCTGACCGACTCTGACTGATCCCACTCCCCCCAGTTCCACGCTGTACGTTAGCGTGGCTTAGAATACCTAATCGCCAAGGCAGTGTTTTCTATCAGCGTGATCAATAAATAAAAGGGGAGTAGAAATTGGCCTGTCAGCATTATCAAATGGAACTCGTGTAATTTTTCTTTTTTTTACAGTAATGGCCAAAAATATTGGCAGCCCCGCACTTCCGTCAGGTAATGCACCACGTCTCTCAGAAAACTGTTGCAATTCCGAATGCTTTGGTATTCACATGTTACAACACAAAGTTTGAGCAAACTTCAGTTTTTCCTGCCTTTGTGTCAGCAGTGGTGTCCTCCTGTGTTGTTCAGATGGCGACGGACAGTGCCAGCTGACGCTGTTGTATCCTGTGTCTGCAGCTCAGCTGGATTTTGTTTGTTGTTGATGGAGGTTCTTTAGCCGTCGTTAGAACGTTGCAGTCTGTCATGAGTTTTCCTCTTCCATCCACATCCAGGGAGGTTGGCCACTGAGCCACGGGCTGTACGCTTCTTGATGATGATGCGCACACAGGAACATTAAGATCTCTGGACGTGGACTTGTAGCCTCGAGGTTGTCCATGTTTTCCGCTATTTTGGCTCTCAGATCCTCGCACATCCCTTTTGCTCTTCTTTCGATTTTTGGAGTGCTGTGTGGAACGAGATGAAGTTTGACTTTTTGTCCCTGCGTTTTTGTTGTTCCAGTGCAAAAAGAAGGCAAACATGTGAATACCAAAGCATTTGTAATTGCAACTATTTTCTGGGGAAAGTGCTGCATTAGCTGACAGAAGTGCAGGGCTACCAATATTTTAACCATGACTTAATTTTTGTTGAGGAGTAGCAGAAATTTGTGAGCAAGCAGCAACACAATGCAGCATCCCTCTTTTCACCAGATGCTCTCATTGGATGCAGCTTTAATAGAGGCCTGACAGACATAATGAGTGGATGTCTGTGGAATACTCAAAGAACAGACCTCCAGCTATGGGAAGAGAACACAACACAAAGTGTGTATCTGCGGATGTTGTGTCAGAGCATTTTTTTTTTTCCCCACTGACGCGCGGAGATTACCGCCGAGGACCAGACCCTCGTCTGCGCTCCTCTGACCCGATGACAACCCTCGCACCCGCAAAGACGTCGCCAGGTTGCCATGGCGAGGCCCGGCAAAGACAGCTCGCGAGTGGCAGGCCTCTGAACGCGGAGCTAAACGGTGTAATTATCGGCATTCGGTGGGCGTCCGGCGGACAGAGGACCCGTCTCGCGACGAGACCGTGAAGCAAAAAAGGGTTAAGAGTGTGACACTGCAGCATGCTTTAGGGAATCTGAATAACAAAAGGAGATAATTAACAACATCACTGCTGCCTCACCTCCTTGTCTAAAGCATGTAGGGAACGTGTGTTGATGTGCTCTCTTTGAAAGCCGTTAAGTGTGTGTGTACACGTGCGTGTCTGTCCTTCGCCATTCCTCATACGAGGGCAAAACAAGTTAAACACAGACGAGCAGACACACAAAACACTATTATGAGCTGTGATAATGTGCCTAGAGCACGCACAGAGGGCAGCAGCGCTTAATGTAGTTGTTGATCTTTTTAATTGTTAATCTATTACAGCGCTCGGGGAGTTGCAATACTTTTTCCAGTGTCAGGATCATATGTATTTTTCATCTTTATTCTCCTTCAGCAGGCTCATGCTAGCGATGAAGTAATTATTTCCAGCAGCGGGGAGCCCAAATGTAATGCTGACTTAATGTGGACTTTACTACTAACGGCTCTCTGCTGCGCTTTTAGACTTTACCGCCGATTCTCTAGTTTTCTGTCGTTAAAATGTTACTGTATTGTATGTTAATGTAATCTGGTCTTTTGCCAAATATATTGGTTGCTGCCGACATATGCAGACAAGAGGGTGAAGTGTAGGAAGGACAGTGTCACAGCAAGATGCTCACACAGTGTAGGACTGACTTGTTATCTTCTCTGATGTGTGCGTTAGTCTGGAGGTCTGAGGTAACACAATCAATGCAGGGCTGGCTAACAGCTTACCAACCATACTGTCTGCTGACAATGGTAGATGAGACAAGCAGAAAGTGCATATATATATATATAAAATAATGTATTATTATTAACTAGATTAAAAGTAATGTGCCAGTGGCAGATATAACTTAATGTCATCCCCTGACAACTGTATAATATTTGAAGTTAATTCCAAGTGTTCGCTGCAGGCTTGTGGACACCTTTCTGCTTTAAGACGGGACCATTACAGGTCACTACAGGGATTCAGTATTTCTGTCAAATCAGCTTCTACAGTATGTTAATGCTGGAATCAGACGACACAATTTTGTTGTCCATTGAAATGCTTAGGGATCATATTAGTCAGATTTGCCAATCATTAAGTGCATTTTCAGGCATTTTTAAGCGGCGCAAGGAAGTTTTTACATGGGGCTGAGATGGGAAAATCGGTGTTCAGTCAGTGTATAAAAGAAATGCAAGAGTGCGACGGAAACATCAGGACGTAGAGTGATAATCTGGATGCCCCGATATCTTAATATTCACGGTTTAACAGTAGTGGAGTAGCTGGGTCTGCTCTCCATCATTTAGATGTGTACAAGATGTTCGCATTTCAACCAAGAGGCGCGTCACTTTTCATTTAATAACTACTTTAGCCCAAGGATGTCAAATGATCTAATATTTCCTCCAAATTAAAACTAAGGTTCGAGAAAAGTTTAAAAACTAAAAAAAAGATAGGATATCATTATTTTTTCATCTTTCTAGCCTCATCTCACAACTCCACAGATTCATCCCGTGAGCCTTTGCAGGGCTCACTAGGCCCCACTAGGTTGGAACTGTATGACGCTAATTAAAAACGGATGTACGACTTCTCTGTGTGGAGTTTGCATGTTGCCTCCGTTCCTGCGTGAGTTTCCTCCCATAGTCCAGAGACATGTAGGTTAGGTCAACTAACGACTTAGTGATGTTGAAAGTGTGACATTTCTATTGGCTGCTCCGGTGTCTGATGACGGTGCCATCACCGGGCAGGACAGACACTCAGCAGCGTGGTAGGATTTCACAGCTGAGCTACGACCAAGGCAGCAACACAATGGAAAGTTGGTTATTAGGGAAGACTTTAGTCATGTGCAGGAGTGTGGGGCAGTGTTTATAAAAACAAAAAATGCAGATAAAGATAAACCATGAGCAAAGCATGCCGGCTGTAATCAGATTACCACACTCTCGCTCTGTGTAATCTGGTTCCGTGTGCCAGTGTCCACGCGTCCTCTTTAGACCGGGCCGTTGGCTGGGGAGGATCAATGCAGGCCGTGGCTCAGGGAGGAGATTTCTCCCCTCTGATGGAGCCAGTCAATAGGTAATTTCTCCGGAGACGCGTGGCGGCCGTTACAGTATTGAGCTGCTAAAACTCCCCGGGCTCGACCCCTCTGGATGGACTCGGTTCACGTGTATCGATAGAGCTCACACATTAATGTAGAGCCAGTGTCTGCAATCACAGTCACACTCACAGTAAGGCACAACACACACTTGTGTGACTTACTTGTCTAAAAGGGGACACATTAAGACAAACTCCCTTCCAGCTCGTTGTATATTTTATTCTGGGAATGTGAATACCACAGTTTTGTGGTAGAAGTGGTCCATTATCTGACAGAGGTGATGGGATAATATTGTCGTAACAGTTTGGGTGAAAAGTTAAGTGTATTGGGTATTTCCCCCTTTAGCTTTAATGATAGCATGGACTTACAGGTGTGTGTTTTTCATTCAAGTTTTTTTTTCCATTTTCAAGTTTTCACTGTCATCAGTCTCTATCTCTTCAGGCCAAACCAAGGTAACACTGTGTATAAGATGCTGCAGGAGTTGTGATTTGTTCTTCTTTGTGAATCTCACATCTTCTTTAACTCAATGCTGCAAATGGTGCTTGTGTCCAACCTTGACAAGGGTACTTGACAACCTTTACCTTGTTCATGTATTTTTAAAAATACTACACTCATTGACTCTTTGTGGTCAGAATAATCCTACTACTGACTTATGTGCAGCTGTTGAGATGAAAAAGTGTGTTTTTCCCAGGCAAGCACAAAATATTGAGTTTTGACCAACAACTGCAAAAGCCTGAAACTTGAATTTCGGGATCATTTATGGATAAAGAGAAAGGGGCTGGATGTTTTTAACAGCAAACAAATCTGAGCTTTATTGTAATTTTTGACCAACAGCCCCATCTCGACGTGGTGACCTCCAGATTTTGGGTTTTTGTCTGCTTCACTGGCTGTTGGGGTCCCTGCCTTGGGACAGCGTTCTCAAGAACCCAGCTCAGGTCCAGGAGGCCAAGACCAGGTAGGTGGTGCTATCTCTGCATCAGAGATTCAGTGACCCGGAACAAGTCATGTAGCGATGTGCTGTATGGTCTTAATTTTCACAATAGTGTCGGTGGGTAATATTTGGGTTAAGGATGGAGCAGCTGGTTGGCAGAGTCAGATTAATATTAGTAGTGTGGCTAGTTTCCTGTACTGCAGCACAACCAAGTACTACATGTCTACACTTGCATGTGTTGCACCAACAGATTCTTCACTTCCAACCCTCCCTGTTTAAAAATAAGAATTAGTGCTCCCTCTTCCACTGCACTCACCTCAGCACACATCTGCATGATGTCGCAGATGGGTTCTGTCCCACTGTAGAGTTTTTAGTTAGGTCCGTCCTAAACATCCCGGTTTAAAATCGAAAATAGAAAGTCCAAGGCTGTATGTTCCAGAATGGAGGATATAGCAATATTACAAGGCTTGTGCTATACATATAGCTTTAAATTAACAGTTTCATCTAATACTCGTCTAATCTACCCATCAAAGTAAAGGAAGGCTTGTTGCTCGCAGCCACCCTCTTAATCAGGATATGTCAGACTGTAAGCGACACTCACTTCCACTGTTGCGCCAGCTGAGTCTCCCGCTGAGTACAATGCATGTCTGGATCCTTTACAAAGAATAGAAGCTATTTTATCCATCAGAGTGGGGGGGCCACCCTGCATGAATAATCGTGGTCCGGGTCGACAACTGGCTGAATGCGACTGAAATTCCTAACTTTTAATGCATTTCCATAAAACGTGGATCAGTGTGCCGTCCTCGCTACGTCTCCAGCCGGTAGGGTCATCCGCATGACGTCTGGACGTTGGTCCATTATATTCTGTTGCAGGACTGACCAGAGTAATCCTTTGTTCAGCACTGGGAGTTGATAAGTGCAAGTTCTGAAGAAACACTTCTCACTCAGTGCTGGATCTTTAGCAGCTGGTCTGTGTTCAGTGCCATTGTTTAATAGCCGGCCCTCTGGGAAGCCATGTTCTTCTCTCGATGTTTTTCTCCAGAGTAGGCCAAGGCCTCGACCATGTCTCAGATTTACACCACCTGCGACGGTGAGGTGCGGTAGATCAGCCTTGGCAGACGCATTGTCCATTGAGCTGAAATTTTAGCAAGTTTCCCTCCAGTTGACGAGGTTGACGGTTTATCTCAAGGAAATTTTAATAGAGATCAACTGGATGTGGTTATACCTTCGTCAGACTAGTCAGACCAACATGAACTGATCAAGCCTTTTGGATGAGAGTTGAAACATCTTCAAAGACCAAGGCCAGTTGATCTCGATTTAAATTTCGTTGAAATAACCATGACCTGGGCAAATGAGAATATTTACAGCATTAACAGTTTAATTTCCGCCTCGGGCAGTTTACTGGTCAGCCCCCATCTGCTTCATCAGCTGATGAGGCGAGGCTGGCCGCACCTGAGTCGCCATTGTTATTTTGGCCAGCATATACCTTGCTTCTTGACATGCTCCATGTCCATTGGATTTCTTTTACCAACACACTCTAATTTTTGGCACCAGTGTTTATCATATTTTCAAAAACCCACATGTAGGTAGATTTGTGTCCAAAAAGACTCCCACCAGTCAGTCTCAGCAGCCAATCTTGCAGTCGCATGACAGAAAACTCTGAAACTGACTAATGATGGTGAGAAGTTCATGTCTGCGGCTGCTGTTAGTCACTTGCAGGACTTTTATATCCCCACATACTTGCTGTATGTTGAAGGTATTCCTCACGTATTAATACATCTGACAAAACACTAAAAGGCTGCCAAATGTCCGGCTGGGAAAATGAAACATGGATCCACGGGGTGGATGTGATATGCAATAGTTTCACAGGCTAATATAATCATGAAATGAAATACTCTCTACACTGCAAGCTCTCAAGGCTTGCAGTGTAAGGTTTCTAATATTTTGCTCATTATAGGTGTATGTGGAATAGTAGAGGGGGGAGATGTAGCATGTTCTGGCTGTCAGCATGAACATCCGGCAGGACAGTTCCCCCGCTGTGTTGCTCTGTTGCCGTCCTCGCATCCTCACCGTCCTTTATCTTCCTCTTCCTCCTCCCTCAGACTGATGGATAATCTGCCCGGCTCGGTCCAGCAGCTGTCAGCCAGCAGAGCCAGCACAGGTAAAGCATCTTCTAATCCAGACTGATTCAGGTGGCGGGGCTGACGTGCAGAGGGTACATGGGTAATAGCTGCGGCACAAGCAAACCTTTGCGTTCATAACGGAATCAGATGAAGAATGAAAAATGATCAGATGTTCTAAAAAGTGATGCTCTTCAGAATAGCTATCAGTTTCTTACTTCCAGATGCACTCACAGCAGCTGGCAACTGAAAGTAAGATCGAGGCCAAGGTGCAACTGAAACCATGTCGTCTGCACTCCATCATCTCTTTGCCAAAAGAGTTTAGAGATTCCAACTTCTCCTGCGGGGTGTTGAAATTCAACCGCAGGTTGAGGTTTTGAGTTAACTTTGAGTCGGGATGACTCTTTAGATTTAGGAGCACCATTAGGTGTGTTTCTTCAACATATCGCACTCTACACTGCGTGCACAATTATTAGGCAAGTTGTATTCCTGAGGATTCATTTTATTGCTGAACAAATACAGCGCTCTCAGTAAATTCAAAATGTTAATAAACTCAAACCTAAATATTTAACAAAGGAAAAGTGACTTTTGGCTTTCTCAGGAGAATATCTACGTGAGCACAATTAATAGGCAAATATTAATGTGCAGAATTATTATGCAACTAGATGAAGAACTAAAATTTTCCCATCTGACTTGTTAATTTTCATTTATTAGAGTAAGAACAAAAAATAAAGAACTCTAAATTTACAAATAAACACTTCAGACATTTCAAAAAAATTCATTGACCAATATAGCCACCCTTCTTTTCAATAACTGTCATGAACCCTCCATCCATGGAGTCTGTTGACGATCAACTTTTTGTGCAGCAGCAACCACAACCTCCCAAATGCTGTTCAAAGAGGTGTATTGTCTTCCCTCACTGTAAATCTCACGTTTAAGAAGGGCTCACAAGTTCTCAATATGGATTAGGTCAGGCCATGTCATTATTCTGTCATCTTTAAGGCCTTTGCTGGCTGGCCACTCAGTGGCATACTTGGATGCATGTGATGAAGCATTGTCATGCATAAAAATCATGGTCTTCTTGAATGATGCAGACCTTTTCCTGTACCACTGCTTGAAGAAAGTATCTTCTAAAAACTGGCAGTATGTTTGGGAGTTGATTTTGAGTCCATCTTCAACCTGAAAAGGTCCAACTGGCTCATCCTTAATAATAGCAGCCCACACCAGTACCCCACCTCCACCTTGCTGGCATCTGACTCAAAGTGGAGCTCTGTGCCCATCAGTGATCCATCCACGGGCCCATCCATCTGGTCCGTCAAGAGTCACTCTCATTTCATCTGTCCATAAAACCTTTGAAAAATCTGTCTTCAGATATTTTTTGGCCCAGCTTATGAGTCTTGTTCAGTGGTGGTCGTGTTTCAGCCTTCCTTACCTCGGCCATGTCTCTGAGCACTGAACACCTTGTACTTCTGGACACTCCAGGTAGGTTGCATTGCTGGAATATGGTGACACTGGAGGATAATGGCTTCCTGGTAGCTTCACATTTAATTCTTCTCAAGTCTTTAGCACTTAATTTACATCTTTTTTTCTCCACACATTTCTTGCGACCCTGTTGACTATTTGCAACAAAATGTTTGATTGTTCGATGATCACGCCTCAGCTTAGCTACTTCAAGAGTGCTGCATCCCTCTGAAAGGCATTTCACAATTTTTGACTTTTCAGAGTCTGTTAAATCTCTTTTTTGGCCCATTTTGTCTGAGGTAAAGAAGCTGCCTAATAATTATGCACACCTTGATATAGCGTGTTGGTCACTTAAGGCCACACCCTCCCTCATTACACAATCACACATCACCTGATAATGCTTAAATTCAGTAAGCATTCAAGTTTATATAGCTTGGAGTTGGAAAATATGCATAAAAATTATGATAAGGTCAAAATACTCACTTGCCTGATAATAATTGTACACAGTGTATCACTCTATCTCATGGAAGAGCAGTAGGGTTGCAGTACATACATACATACAGGGTTGCATACAGTACTTTTTTTTACTGCTCCAAGTACTTCCTATTAGAAGTACACCATCTGTCTACTGGAAAACAAAATGCAACATACAACATACAAAAAAATGTCAGGCTCTGTTTTACAGGAGCCTGGCACGTACAGCCTGCTAAAAATCCCAGTTTTTTTCTAAGGTAAACCTGGTACATCCCAGGATTTTCGTTCCTGGTGTTTCACTCGAGTTAATCTTTTAAAAAAAAAACGGCCAAAGCACGTCTGATGTGAAGAGTCTCTAGTGATGAGACTGAATATTAGTCCTCATTCTGTCCCAAGTCACAGACCCGAAACTTTTCAAGCACTCTCTCTTTCAGTTACATGAGGCTGCACAGTCACTTTGTACCAATTAAAGAGCCGTCCCACCGACACGCCTTTCAGACTCCGTCGTGTTTTATCTCCTCCTCACGAGGAGAGGTCACACCTGCGTGAGGACCGAGTGTGTGTGATGTATGGCCGGCCCCGGCTGCTTGCTGCCCGTCACAGATAAGAGCCAGTGTATGCATCAACTGTGTGTGTGTGTGTGGGAGAGAGATACAAGTTCCACCGCAGTGTGTGTCATACGTCGTCCGTGCGTAGACACAGTGCATATCCATGCTCTCTGTGGAGCGGCTGCCAGGCTGATGCATATCTGCGCCGTGACACCTTCAGGTCCGGCTCTGCTGCTGCTGCATGACTCAAGACTCCCGGAAATCATTTCATACCGAGGCTGCACCAGAACTGCGGCCGCTTGCAGCCCAAGATAGTGTCTCGCGTTGAAATCCAGAGATGCTGCTCAAGCAGTGGGTCACAAATTATACCACACGGTCTGGTTGATCTGGGCAGACGAGTGCATCTCAAAACATGACAACACGGTGAAAAAGTTTTTTAGAATTGCTGATGCAGTAATTTGTGGAAAACCAAGTACTGAGTGTATAAATTAACATACTTTTCTGCAGTTGAAAATCCTTTTTTTCTTAGGAAATATCACAGATACGTTATTTGATTTTTATGAGCTATAAGTCATCATCATCAACCTTTTTTTAAAAAATTAAATTAGGAATACGATGAAGTTTTTGCATTTTTGTGAGATAAACTAGCACAGGAGATCTGAGCTGAAAGGTGGATTGCTGTAAATCTGGGACTTTTTGATTAACTCCACTCTTCCCTGTCCTCAGATGAGGTGGCAGCATTCCTCTTCCACATCAAAACTCTGGGCTACCAGGACAAACCGGACTATCGGCGTCTTGCAGGCCTGTTGGGCAGCGTCGGTATGGGGAGACTTGACTTCTCCACGCCTCCGGGACCTGCAGGGGAATCCCCCTCCACCACACATGCTCACAGCAGGGAGAAGGTGAGGGGAACAAACTTGCTTTGAATTAGGAGATTGTGTCAGCGTCACTGTAGGAGCTAAATGATGCTTTGATTGACTCCAAAAAAAATGTTTTTCACGCTTCCTGTGTCACACGACCTCATCCTTCCACCAGTGTACATCAAACTTGGTGCAGTCAAACCAACAATCCAGTAATTTATGACTTTTCTTAACATTATGGATTTTATCTCAGTTTTAACAATGGCTAAGATTCTTACCCTCAGTGTGAAGTGGCCCTGAGCAGTGTGCATGTCAGACTCCTTCAAAAATCAGGTTTCAATCTGAAAATGTTTCGTGGTGAAATGATTTGGTTTTAGGGAGCCTTTAGCCTGTGTGCTCTTTCTATAGAAAGTTTAACACTTGTTTGAGCTATTTGATGACTGTTTTTTTTTATTTTTAAAAAAAAAAAGTACAATGAGTCAGCAGGCAATATTTTGCGTGAACTATTCAACATTCGGCAACTTCAGTGTTGGTCACAAATAATCCTGTTTGCTTTTATAGAGTCTCTTAACCCCCTGACAGCAGTGAAGGGGAGGGTTAACCCCCCCACACACTCAGAATGTCAACCAGAGGTGGTGTCAGGTCTGAAGCTGAAGGAGAAGTGCGGTTCTCCTCAAATTCACCAGAATCACTTCTTGACCCCCCCCCCTCTTCAGTGGCCCAATTTGAGGAAGCTGATGACACACACTTTGCACGGTGTTTCCAATTATGCTCCTGATTTGCTCTCCTCTCCTTGTGTCATTTAATTTCCACACTAAAGTGCTGGCCAGTTTGATCCCTAGTTAAACAGAAGTGGCCATTTACAGGCGGTTTAGTGAGGAGAGTAAATGTCAGCCGAGATAAAGGCCGCTCAGTGAATCATCTGCCGCTGGTGTTGTATAAATATTTTATATCTGATAAAGTTTTCTTTCAGACAAACTTCATACCTATCTAGGTGCAGAGTTTTAAATGGAAAAATAAAGTTCAGCAGTAAATCACCTCTGTATTTATCACCAGAAAGCAGGACAAGCCAGAGGAGCCTCCAAAGCCAAGCCTTTGGCTCCAGTGATGGATGAAGACATGCAGGAGGGAGGGAAGTCTAAACCGGTGCCGGCTCAGTATGTACGCGGCCCACCCCTCACGAAACCTCAGTCCCAGGTGAGGTCGGATGCAACTCCACAATATACGCCACTGTGGTTCACTGTACGGGCTTTCTACTTAATACTCTGATGTGGTGGCCTCTTTGAGGTTAAACTTTATACTTCTGACAGGATGAAAAAAATGTCATGGCATGATAAGTCAAAAAAATCCTAATTAACATAATTGTACCATATGTTTAAAAAAAAACAAGTAGTGTCACTTTGCTGGAAATAGTCAGTAAGACAGGTAGACTGCTGCCATGAAGAGCTGTTCAATCATCAGAGAAAGCCTTTTAATATGACTGCATTTTTATTTATTCTTATTCAGGACCCATTCAGGGATCAACACAGATCGTGTTCATCATATTTACTGCCAAAAACATTCATCAAGTTATAATACATTTGTCACTGTAGACACCCAGAAGATCCCAGAGGTCAAAGCCCAAACCCGTCCAGACTTATGAAGATGATAGTGAAGAGGAGGATGAGGATGAGGATGAAGATGAAGATGGGGGCAAACCCAGACCCATTCCTGCATGCTATCTCAGAGGCCCTCCGATCGGCCCCAGACCTCAGTCCAAACAGGTGTGAAGGTAAAGAGCAACCAGGCTCTTTCTGTGTAAAAATGCATTAACTGCCGATCCTAACATTGATTCATCCTCCTTAACAGAACACCAAACCCAAGGGCACTTGCAGGAGAGGAGACGACCCGACTGTGACCTCAGCCAAACAGGAAGGAGGAATTGCCCGGCAAAGGCACATATTCCAAATAGGATGGGACCAAAGACCACTCACCCCAGAGCAGGCCCCAGCCAGCAGCAGTGGTGGGACAGTAATCTCTACCATGAACACAGAGACAGTTTTGGTAATGGGTCTGCTCTTGAAGGTGCAGGACTGGAAGCTGGTGCTGAACAGAGGGAAGGACTGGTCTGCTGGTTTGTCTTTGTGGGGGTCTTCCTTTTCTTGGGTGCTTGGGTTGTAGAGTGTTTGGACTTTTCTCAAAGTGCATTTTGATGTAGAAGACCCAGGTTCGTGCAGGTTCTGGTTCTACTAGTTTTACCACTGTCTTCTGAAGCTGTTGCCCAAAATCAGGAACAGAGAGCCACTTCTCAGGACTTCTGGGCTGACATTTTCACAGTAATAGGCTGCAATAGAAGAAGAAGCCTCAGTTTATTCTGCTTAAGAAATGGCCTTTGTAGTTACACTGTATTTGCTATGAAGGATGACTTTATAAAAAAAAAAAAAATGAAATGGGATTAGTTCTTATTGTCCTGTATATGAAGAGCTGACGATTACACTCAAAAAGACACGTACAAATAAAACTGTGTTTGGCTTTGAATCAACACCTGGTATCATACGCTTTACTTACCCCTTTTTCACAGAAGTAGCTTTAGCACATCTGGCTGAATGTAACGCATTGTGGCGAACACGCTCAAGGCGCCTTTCACAGAAGAGAAGGCTACGCAATCTATAGAGCCAGGCTATTTAAGTATAGCAAATGTCTGTTGAGTGCGCGGCGAAGGCCTTTACGGAGCGCTGCGAGGGACGGACGTACCTTGCTGCAGTAAGGACACTCTCCAAAAACAATGCCGAAGCTCTGTCTGCTGGAGGGCAGCGCTCGCAGCCACTGGAGGAGAAGGGGGGGAAAAAAAGACTACTTCATCACATCATCACCTTGAATCTGATGTGTCAGTGTGACACATGACAATAATGCTTGTTTCAATGTACACTTACTACTGCAAACTTTAAAGTTATATTCAAGATTATCTGATGGGTTGAAGTATTTTAAGGGCTTTTATGTGGAACTTTCTAAGATCCTACTGTCATGTTTTCTGGGTTTTAAAACGAGACGGCTGAAAGCAGTGCACAGAAACAAAGTAATCTCTGCTCAGGCAGACGGCTGGAAGCGGCGTCGCTCCAGTGTGTGTGTGTGTGTGTGTGTGTGTGTGTGTGTGTGTCCATACCTCGTACAAGCAGGCCTGGTGGAAGGGCTGGCCACAGCGAGGGTCGTTACACACCTGATCAGGGATTGCAGCTTCAAGACGGAAGGAGTAACAAATCCCACACTCAGTGCTGAAACTCTGGAAACACACACACAAGCAATGAAGTCAGTCAAAGGATATATTCAGCATGCTCACTCGCGCACGCACACGCACGTATTCCAAACACGATGGGACGGATGCTAAAGATATGGACGGAACTTCTGTCTCATGTCGAAAGGAACAATCTTATATTATGGGAACATAGTATCCTATACTTATAGTAAAGGATACTATCTTGTTACACTTTTTATACTATGAAGTGTTTTTGAAACACTGCTCTGCTTTTTTCTATGTCTTTTTACATGTGTTGTGATTTTTATACATATTATACTATAAAGTGTCATTCACTCTTTTTTGTTTACCACATACATTTTTTTCATGTTTTTAAGACATACCACACTATGTTTTTTTGACATACTATACTATGACCTTTTGCATTTCTAAGACATATTATACTATGAAGTATACTATAGTAGTATAGTATACTATGATACTATGTATATAAAACACCATTCTTTGATGTTGTTTGACATACTGTTTAATGTTTTTATGATATACTATACTACGTCAGTTTTTCAAATTTATATGACATTAAATTCCTTTCTTTGCATTCTGCACACTACACTGTACTGTATGATTTTGATTAGGCAGCTTCTTTACCTCAGACAAAATGGGCCAAAAAAGAGATTTAACAGACTGAAGTAGCTAAGCTATTGAGGCGTGATCACCGAACAATCAAACATTTTGTTGCAAATAGTTAACAGGGTCACAAGAAATGTGTGGAGAAAAAAAAGAAGAATTAAATGTGAAGCTACCAGGAAGCCATTCTCCTCCAGTGTCGCCATATTCCAGCAATGCAACCTACCTGGAGTGTCCAGAAGTACAAGGTGTTCAGTGCTCAGAGACATGGCTGAGGTAAGGAAGGCTGAAACACGACCACCACTGAACAAGACTCATAAGCTGAAACGTCAAGGCTGGGCCAAGAAATATCTGAAGACAGATTTTTCAAAGGTTTTATGGACAGATGAAATGAGAGTGACTCTTGATGGACCAGATGGATGGGCCCGTGGCTGGATCACTGATGGGCACAGAACTCCACATTGGGGCAGATGCCAGCAAGGTGGAGGTGGGGTACTATGGGCTGCTATTATTAAGGATGAGCCAGTTGGACCTTTTCAGGTTGAACATGGACTTCAACTCCCAAACATACTGCCAGTTTTTAGAAGATACTTTCTTCAAGCAGTGGTACAGGAAAAGGTCTGCATCATTCAAGAAGGCCATGATTTTTATGCATGACAATGCTTCATCACATGCATCCAAGTATTCCACTGAGTGGCCAGCCAGCAAAGGCTTTAAAGATGACAGAATAATGACATGGCCTGACCTAATCCATATTGAGAACTTGTGGGCCCTTCTTAAACGTGAGATTTACAGTGAGGGAAGACAATACACCTCTTTGAACAGCATTTGGGAGGTTGTGGTTGCTGCTGCACAAAAAGTTGATCGTCAACAGACTCCATGGATGGAGGGTTCATGACAGTTATTGAAAAAAAAAGGGTGGCTATACTGGTCAATGAATATTTTTTGAAATGTCTGAAGTCTTTATTTGTAAATTTAGAGATTCTTACTCTAATAAATGAAATTAAACAAGTGAGATGGGAAAAAAATTTGTTTTTCATCTAGTTGCATTATAATTCTGCACACTAATATTTGCCCACACGTAGATATTCTCCTGAGAAAGCCAAAACTCACTTTTCCTTTGTTAAATATTTAGGTTTGAGGTTTATTAACATTTTGAATTGACTGAGAGCGCTGTATTTGTTCAGCAATAAAATTAATCTTCAGGTATACAACTTGCCTAATAATTGTGCATACAGTGTATGCTATGTACTGTATGTTGTAAAAAAGAAAAAATATAGTATGTGCTAAAAATGCTAAGCAACATCACAATATAGTATGTTAAAAAAAGCAAAAAGCATCAGTATAGTATGTCGTAAAAACAAAACAAAAAACAGCATAGTACAGTATTTCATCAGAAGTGAGAAAAATGTCAATGTATAATATCTTGTAAACAAGCAAAAAAAAAAAAGTCACAGTTCAGTATGTCATAAAAAAGAAAAAAGTCACTGCATAATATGTTGTAAGAGTTATCCATTGAAACAGAGGATGGCAGGTTTAAAAAAAAGAATCAACATCTGGTCAACTCAACTTTTTTGCACTCATATGAATGTTAATGAAGCAGAGGCATTAATCACTGCAGTGACAGCGGATAAACACAATGCTCTTTCAACCCATTCACAGAGGGGAGGGGAAAAGAACGTGTGTTTTTAAAAAGAGAGAGATAAATGGTTTTGCATAATTAAAGCGATTTGATCGTGCAGAGGATTCTGCCATCTTTGTTATTCTAATGATATTATCTGTTAATAACCCAATTAAAAGGACTATTTGTGCCCATCTCTTGGAAAAACCTAACAGAGCAAAAGAAAAATATGGAAATAGACAAAAAAAAAAAAGGTAGTAGTGTATGTCTGCCCCCTTATAACTTAAAGCTCAAACAGACACACAAACAGAAGTATGAATGCAAAGATGTAAACACAAACACATGCAGCTCCTTGAGGTAATCGTGGCGGGAGGGGGGGGCAACTGTGTGACTTACAGATTTTTCGTGGGTGGCAGGTGACGGGAATTCAAGCTCCAAAACATCCCGGAGGTTGCACAAGACGCTGGAGTCCGGGTTCCTGCCAGCAGACCACAGACAGCTCCTTCACACACTAATTAACCACATGCAAATAAGCCTGCAAAAACACTGGGGGATGATTAGGAGGCTTTTACCAGTGGTATTAAAAAAAAAAAAAAAAATAGGAGCATTTCTGCTGCTTCAAACTGAACAGTGGGGGAGGAAAATTTATTTCAGACTTGTCACGAAGGGATGAAAAACCACTCTTCATAATAATAATAATAATGAATAAGTAGATTCTGAATAACAGATTGAGAATAAAGACAAAGATATATACTTTATGGAAAGTGTTTATGTATTTATTGTATTTCTGACTTATAATCAGATGTTTTTCTGCTTTTAACGCAGTGGAATGGGTGGTGTCCTATAAAAGTGCTGGATGACATTCCCATGAAATCTCATGAAAGGACCAAAACCAAAATTTATAGTATAATATTAAAGTACTGTCATATTAAAGTTTACTTTTTGGCAATACTCAGCTGTAAAGCTCACAGGTTCCAAAAATGGCTCATGTGTAAGTGGACACTTGACACATCCAGCATTTACAGTGTTCTGTTTCTTTAGCTCTGTTTTGGTCTCCACCAATTTCTGAGAAAAATGTCTATTTAGCTGCCAAATGTTACACTTTGTTCAACAACTATTCCTTAAATTTGTCTGTTTGCTGTTTGTCACTGAGCAGACAGTCCACACTGGTACATTCATTTTTATACTGAACCAAAATGACAATTCTACAGTCCTCAAAAACCACAACAGCGAGCTGAAAGATGCTAAAACATTGTCGAGCAGAGGGGAACAGCTGTGATCATTTTTTTCTGGGTTAGTCAAAACAAGTGATTACGCAGTCACTTGGCTCATTATCAATAGAAAAATAGAGAAGTCTAGCTTTAAAGTGAAACATATACAACAGACTTGAAGCTGAGAGCAAAGCGGTCAGAAAGTGTCAGAAGATGAACTAACACCCTGTCAGTTAGGTCTTTTCTTGGGCACTCTGGTTATATTATGTGATGCCTTTTTGTCAAACTGATTTACACTGATGTACATACATTATATACTATATACTTTATTTGTACTTTATTGTACATGAATCCTGCCAAACTTTTCATGTGTAAAACCCATTAACAATTAGGTGGAACTTTAATAATAACTTATCTAAATTTAGTAAAATTCTAAAAACTCTATTAGTATATGGAAACTATAACAATGGTGATACATGATAATATAATAATAGATAGATATAATCAATAAATTCATGTAAAAGATTGGTTGATGCACAGGAACTTACCACAAATGCATATTGGCGTTCAGTTTATTCCTCAGCGGAGACACCACTGTAACAAAGAAATTTAAAAAAAGAAGGATGAATAGATATTGAATGTAAATTGTACTACAAATAAAAGCCATTAATTTTTTTCCTCACACATTTCAAACAGTCTGAGAAAAAACATGCCCTCACACACTTTCTCTGACTTGATGACAGCTCAGTTCACCACAGACAGCGGCGTCACCACTGTCGGCGGTGAACCGTCATCACTCCCTCTGTTTCACAGGGGGACTTAGTCTCCGTGCAGTGCTCATCACTTTCACCATTTGTTATTCCTACATGCAAAAAGCAATATTTCTGCGCGACCCCTCGCGTTTGAGGGTCGCCGCCTGCCTCCCATCTTGGCTGAAGTGTGTACGTGTTTAATATCTTTTGAGTTGCATTGCTAGGCAACAGGCTAGGAGTTGCATGACCTTGAGTTTACAGAAACAATGGCCAACAATTGACAGGGACTTAAATAGAAATTTGAAGCTCGCTGGTTTGACTCCGTGTTGGCGCAGTGACAATGAAAACGTGCCATTCTGGAAGCAAGACCTCTGAAGTGACAACAAATTGTAGTCAACACAACCAGCCTGGTCGAAGTGGAGACATGGAGTTTAGTGACAAAAAAAAACACTGCTCCTTTTTAATTCATGCCTAATGGGAGAATCAGTAGTTTACTGCCTATATGGGCCTTAAGAAGAGACACAGTTTCCCTTTAATGCTAAAACAATTACTTGATGAGTTAATCAAGACTGTCCATTTTCATTAACCATTCAACCCAAGAAAACATAAAGATCCACATGTTCGACTTCATATGTGCTCCCACTTTTCTCTATTAACAATGGCAATTGAATATTAATAGGAGATTGAGTTGGATGAAGCAAAGGAATCTCAGCTTGTCATTTTTTGTACTCTGGAGTTTAAATAAACATTCTTCATTGTTTTCTGACTACATGACTCTCAAAATCCAGATCTCATCACCCAGTTCTTATAGAGTCACTTAGATTTCCATACTTCAGTATTGGCACAAGTTTTCAGCACTATTATTTATAATGGCAAATTCCTGCGTTACTTCTTCACCCTGCATTTTGACTCTAAGGCCACAGAGATACTGCTCAAACCTTCTGATTGGTGGAGTTGTTTGGTATCATGCATTATTCTAATAAAAAAAGACATAGAGTGTTATTGGCTTGGTAAGAATGCATGTACTCCAAATAAACTGCATTAAACTGCAATAGTTATTTAGATTTTTTTGGTCTTGTATCTGCTGTCCTCCTGAACCCAAACCCAGTTTGACATTGCTGAAGTCTGAGGAATGTGAGACCCTGCAGAGTCCACACTAATGGAAGCCATTGTTAGGTGCGTTACAGTAAATAACCGTGGTGAAAGAAGCCGCCCATTGACGACACATTTTGTTGTGCCACTTTCGATCCTTCAGTAAAGACAAAAGTTAAAAAAATAAATAAAAAAATAACCTTTTACTCCCAAATCTCATTTGCACCTGATGAGTGTTCTAATGAGGATGGGATTTTCCACGCTATAATCCAGTATGTCAGTTTTGGCTGTGTAACGGTACAGATACATTTCTTATGCTCTCGCACTGTCTGAGAATGCACCTTGAAGCGTTGCCATGTCTCTGGGGTTCTAACACACGAGTTGGGCCAGTATCCAATTTTTGATACCCTTAAACTTTCCCCAAATTTGACCCCGGTATATGGTATTATGAATTACAATGTACGGGTGAGTGGGCGGGTGGGGTCTCAAACTATGCAACTGTATTTTAACTTAATCGTAATTATCCTTAAGTTAGCTGCATTTCCTACTGCAGGGACAGGAGGGGCTATTTACAGATGAAGCAGCTGTCACTCTGTGTGTGTGTGTGTGTGTGTGTGTGAAAAGAGAGAGAGAGAGAGAGAGGGAGGAGCAAAATAATGAACTGAATGACACACCACACTTTAAAATACCATTTAAAAACAAAACAAAAACCTACCCCTAACCCACAGAAGGTGCAAACATTACACTCAGCTGCAGCTCTGCATGACAGGCGCAGCCTGTGAGCTTCAAACCCAAAGAACGTTCAAAGAAGGCTTATCAAATAGCCGAACAACAAAATAAAAGCTCTGTACAGCCTATTCTAGGGTGTTCAAAAGAAAAACAAGCATATTTACTTCTTCTGGCTTAAGCCCGGCAGGTAACGGACTAACAGCTCTGCCTGTGGTGCTGGCGCACACATGCACAGGTACTTTGGAGCCACCCCCGACCTCAGCGGAAAGGGGGGGCTGGGTGATCTTTGTCTCTGGGAATCACAGGCAGTCATCTCTGATTCTGCTCGCTCCTCTGCGCTCTCTGAACCTGCTGCGGCCACCGCATTAGCTGTTATCGTTTCACTCTCCCCCCGTGACAGGCTGTCACAGGACACGCGTCACATGTTCACACACACACACACACACACCCACAGGCCCGCCGTCACTTTCGCAGCATCTTCAACCACACGAGCACTCTAAATGCACGCTGCACGGCATTTTTAACGACATCACGTAATGAAAGTGACACCATTGCTATTTTTAAATACCCCGGTATAGCTTTTTATGGTATTACCGCCCAACCCTCCTACACACCATGCTCGGCTCCCAGCAGGCAGCACTCTGGCAGCATCTTGGGGTGTCTGGGATCCACCTCCACTTTGATGGATACGTTGTTTCCTGCACACAAAGACAGGAATGTACCCACAACAGTTTACTTTTTTTACCACATGCAAAAATACCACTAATCTATAGTAACAGTGTACTTTGTGTGTAATATTAACCAGTGAAATTCATTTAGACATTGTATACAATGTAAAACCATAATAGTGCTGAGATCTGCCGGCTTCGGTTCCACAGTACCGATGGCGATTCGCCTCATGGTGTCAGAGCGGCTGGGTTTCTCCGGCTCCAGAACCCAGGTCTTGCTGTCGATCTCATCCAGGACGTCCCAGAACTCCGTCAGGGTCCCTAAAACCAGCAGGAACTGGTTGTGGAGCTGCTCCAGAGTACTCTGTTAGAACCAGACCACAACAAAAACCGAGCTAAGCTGCCACTATCAGTGCATGTCCATCCAGCTGCTTTTAATTTTCATTTTCAATTTGCACCAGGGTAGAAACTAAACAGTTATTAAAAAAATCTTGATATGTCACAAAAATATATTTTTACGCTTAGAAGAAAAAGCACAACGGAAACAGATTCAGCAAATAAATGATGACGTACAGACATCACAAAACATTGCAGCAGAAGAATTCAGGCACGTGTGGACGGCTGGGCAGACGGCTTTGATACGTCATCTCATCGCGCCCTCTTCTTTGGCAGCAGACTGGAGCACCATTAGCGCCCCCTGCCGCTTCCCTTTCTTATATAGCATTATCATTTCATTTTTTTTTGCTGTCAGTAGGACAACCAGTAATTTGAATGTGTCAACTTGTGCAATGAGGAATTCTGATGCTTTTATCACGACTGACATTTTATGCCCCACGCTATTCATCAATTAATCGAGAACCGTCAGACTGATCGATAATGAGAATAACTGTTCGCTGCAGCCTAGCAGTTAAGGGTGAATAAAGCTAACTGCTGTATGAAATGCCAACCACAGTAGCACGGAAACAGTAGATTGTGATTAGGATTCTGCTCAAGGGAGTGCACGCACATGGACTGTTTAACATTACTATTATTACTTTGTGAAAATACCACACTTCAGAAGTCATACAAGCTAATGCAGAGGGCGACTGTCTCAGCTGAGGCTACTGGAATAAATCTGAAGATGCAGATAGCAAATTGTCCAGTTTGTTAAAGATGGAACGACTTAAGGTACACACACGTTCATGCACACACACACACACACACACAGAGGAGAAAGGGAGGCTGATGGAGGTGTGGGAGAGCGGTACAGATGGAATGAGCAGGAAAAGATTAGGGGGGAAAAAAATGAACCAAAAATTATGGGTCATTGTGCCAGCACAGTGCACACAATTAAGCATCGTCCAGGTGCTGAGAGCCTCGGCAATTACAGCCCAATTAATACCAGTGGCATGATTACGGTTACTGCTAAGGATAACTACGCTAGACCCGGTTCAGAAAAGAGGAAAAAAAGAGGGAAGAAGAAGAGCTGGTAATTGAATTCCTGCTGTATGTGAGAGGAGAACATGGGTGAGGGTGGAAGGCTGTAAGAAAGTATGAAAGCCAGTGAATGTGAGCTGAGATCTGCTCCTTGGCCATCTCAATCAGCCGTCTTTATCTATTTATGATATCCCTGACCGACCTCAATTTAGCTCTTAAAAGCAGCCAAGCTGAAAGAATCCTCTCCTCTTTACACAGAAGCTTGTCAAACTTAACTCTTTTTAACTTATTTTCAACAAACCCTTTTCTCATCAAGCAGCCACAAAGGAATTAAAATGTATTCTTTTAGTATCATGAAAAGTCTAATATTCTATGTTATAGTCTACTGTAAGTATGCCAACATTATTGTATTCTCCATTGAAGATGTGAAGGCAGCTTAGATCCTTAGTTAGGTCAGTGAATGCAGCATGACAGCTGAGAGAACAAACAGAATGACTGAAATCAAACTGATCACTGCTTTAAGTGGTCAATATCACTGTTTGAAGAACACACTACTGACAATATGTTGACTGAGGAAACTGCATCATGGATGTTTGAATATGAAAGACCATCTGTAGTGGATATATATATATATTGAACTCAGTGCTCACTGAGGGGCTTTTGACTGTGTTATAATTTCTGAATAAGGTGGTGAGAGACAGTGGAAAACCCTGCTTAACACTACTGAGGCGTGACTTTAAAATCTTTTCAGTGAATTCCCCTACAACAATCTTCTAATGAAAATCATATACATATCTGATATATTAAAACAAAAATTCTATTCAATGGCTAGTTCTGAAAGAGTTGATTTATTGGATCAATTCACTAAAAAGGAATTAAATAATGTGATATATGTCATGTCATAAATTATTTACATCTCTTAAAAATACAATCAGTGGTATATTGTATCTTGGGATTTTTTGGACCCTGCTGGGACCAGGACCCAACCAAAGAGCTTCTTTTGGAAACATTTTAAAAAGGGAATTTCACTCTTTGGTCAAACAGTCCATTGACATATGCAGTATTTGAGGAGGGGTCATCAGTTACTCGGCTTACATGAGTCACAACCTGAATGTGTTGGTTGTGCTCTATTCTGTTGATCAGGGGGAAAAAAAATAACTATGCGGAGATGAAATTTTAAATATTAATGCCAAAAACGATCAACAGATTAATCTGCATCTCTAATGACCTCATCGTGATTTTCAGCCCGGCTACTGGTGGCTGCAAACCTCACACATTCACACTGAAACTTCCAGTTTTTGGTTGGTAAAAATTCACTCCCCATAGTCTGCAAGCACAAAGGACACACACTACCCTCACACACGCACGCACAAAGGTTTATTTTTCTTTCCTATTCTAGTTCCACACAAATGCACAGAGTGGCACATCTTGGCCCTGCAACAGAGCAAGCAATAATTACTCATTCAAATGAACATGTCAGGACTGCCGACAGACAAGCCCTTCCCCCCCGCCACACACGCCCGACAGAAACACACTTGGCGCAGGCGTGCGTGCGCACACACACACACACACACACTTCATGTTGCAGTGTGGGAGAGATCCATCAACAGCACAGCAGGCAGACAGGCTCCATACGGCAGCGCTGTTCTAAGCTGGTCCTCACTGTACGCCTGCCATGTATCAGCTCAGCAACACACGCACACATGCGAACAACACACACACACTGTACTTGAAGCAGAAATGCAATGCTCAGATATGGAGCTGCAGTTTTTTTATGATTGACAAAGCGACTGTTTGTGAAAAACAAGACGTCTGTGCGTGTGTGTGTGTGTCCCTTGCGTGCGTGTGAAAGTTACACACAGACTCGGAGGCAGCGGCAGAGATGAAAAGCGGAGTCGGAGCGAAGGAGGCAAGACGGCAAACAACAATAACGAGGAGGAAGGGACGCACAAAGAGCCCACAGCTGGTTTTACAGCGGCGCTCTTTACTGCCTGTTATAGTGGACTCAGTATGTGTGTGTGTGTGTGTGTGTGTGTGTGTGTGCTGCAATAGGTAGCTCAGGCTGACTCTAGCGGATTGGCGTCGCGCTTGAGGACAGTCAGAGGCTCAAACGGCTGCAGGACAATGAAGTGAAACATCACCTTGTCCACAAGACAGCAATGTGACAGACGGATCCTCGTGATGTCACAGCCGGAGCTTTGCCACGGCCCAGACACGTCCATCCAGAACCTTTGTGCGTGTCACTATTACTTTTCAAAGTCCTACCTTTGTCCCGCCCTGCACATGCTGACTTCCACTCTCAGTTTCTCTCACTGAAATATCAACTGTCAAGAAGAGAAGAGCTGTGTGGTTCATACGACTTTGCCCGCAGCAGGTGCATTGTGGGCCTTTTTTGCCTGAAGTTTACCCTCCCAGGCTGCATGACTGGGCCCTGACACTGCATCTACACAGCAGTGAAGCAGCGTGTTAGCGTCTCCACACATGATGTGCTCGTGCACAGCGATGAGCTTAGCCCAGAGCACAATCACTGTAGCTGTGTTGTGTTGAAAGGGAAGAAAAACAGGCCTAAAGTGCTAAGATAAAGCCAGCATATAGAGCGGGAGGGAGTCACTCAGAACACTCAGGGCCCTGCAGGTGCAAAGCGCTCGGGTTGGTTTAATTGAGGGGAGAGGAGCATTTGCGTTCCTCTCTGCTCCGTTCTTCCAGCTCTCATAAGAGACAGCGATCGGCTGGTCTGGAGAACCAGCAAACTCAGTGATGCCGTTGGAGCAGGAAAGTACGTCATCGTCCATCAGACGAGCGAAAAACGTGGCTGAGCCGCCTCCTGTGTGGACACACTGTTAAGGTGGGCTCGTGTAAAGGGGGCACAGCGTCGCTTTAGTTTTTACCCAGGTTCAAGGGACATGCCCCTCCTTAAAAGTTTCTATACGAGAGCTGTGATTGGTCAGCTTGGGCTGCTCGTACTTTTAGTTTTGAGTGCAGGCAAAGTCATTTTTGGTGCAAACCTTCACAAGTTCGACAAGTGCGCACACTGAGTGCGCACACTAAGCACAATAAGCTCAGATGACAGACAATCAACAATGAAATTCAGTGCTGACTTTATCGACCCAAATGCAGCTGATATCTACAGTTGGACTGCTGTTTACACCCTGTTTCAAATGAGTCTCTGGAGCCTCTATTCAGAGCTGAAAAATAATACTGTCTCACGTCTCATGCTGAAGCTAAATGTGATTCTATGCAGGGTCAGTCCATGAACAATGCAGAAACACAGCAGAATCTCTAATTTGTCAGACCATTATTATGAAAAGGGGGACAGCCAGTTTAATTATAACGTGTTACTTACCAGAGCAGCTTAAGAGGTGGGAAACAATGTTTATATTTGCTGCTGTTTCTGAGGTAAAGAATGAACTTTGGCTGTTAAGTGCTGCAAAAAGTTTTACAGTGGAGTGCAAATGTCTTTCAAGCCCATTCAAGTGAATGGACAAAAGGGGCAAACTCTCTCTTTTTAAAACCATGTGACGCGTGTAAGCTCCTGAACAAATATATACTGGATATATTCTTTTAACATTGCAGAACTTCATTATGACAACCCCACTCCTATAACCAGACATATACCCGTGCTATGCTGCGTGTGATGACAGAGAGATCACAGCACTTCACACTCACACATAAGATTTCACAAGCTTCCATACACAACAAGAGCTTCAGCATCTTTGCAAAAAGCACAGTAGCATAAGGACATGACGGGATGTAATCACAGTGGACCTTGGCTGACATGATGAGAAATGCAGTGCAAATCACAAAGAGCATTCAGAAATGTGTTCCAGTTCTTCGTAATTAAAAACAGTATAAAGGAAGTCAGCCTTTCCACGCCTGCTGACCCTTTTCAGTTTTGTTGAACTTTAAATTGAGTCTATCTAAATATTTGACCTCAGAAATATCATAGCCTGACAACCTAAGTTTAATTCTACACTGAATGTTACTGGTCAAGGTGCCTTTCTCTTCGATGGAAAATATTAATTTTGAATTAGTTTGAAAATTTTTAAAAAATGCTCTGGCAGTTTAGACTTCAGACTGTGATTTGAAGTTACAGAAACAGTATAAATTCAGAGGCATGGTTCTGATGTGTATTGTGTGCGTCATAGTGCGTCATCCCTGTGTAGCATTGATAATTTGACACATACTGAGAAAAGACTGTTAATGAGTACATTTTGAACATCAATACCACTTGGAAGCAGCCTATTTAAACTGCATCAACCCTGGAGAAGTGACAGAAGAACACCTATTAGCAGCATTTCAAATGCTGGCTGCAAATTCACCTGACAGGCGTAAAATCATTCTATTGCATACAGTTTTTTGTGGTACATACCTGTGGTGTCCACGTTATGGCCAGGGGGACGGGCAGGTCAGCCAAGCATTCTGGAGCCTCCGCTGGGTGCTGTCGACACAAGACGGGACGGAAATGAAGGCTTCATTTACATATGAAAGCTAATTCATCCTCGCAATCACTAACTGACCAAGTCTGGGTACAAGGAGCAGGACCTGTCCCACCTCACCCTGTTTTCTCTGTCCAAAGTTTAAGTTTAATGTAAACTCACACGGCGCATAACAGCTCTCACCTACTTTAACTGCAGAGGGAAACAAGCATTTATAAGAACCGGGCCTTTATGTCTCATTTTTCCAATATATTAAGATTATATTGTGGTAAAGCTCCCCTGTCTGATCTGCTCCCATTTGATGATGATGTTGATGCAAACTCTGCTGTCCTGTTGCCTTGATAAATTCTATATAGTCACATTTTCTACAGAGTCTTCCACTTCTAAAGGTTTAAAGGGCGTGATCCCTGCAGTTCCCTGAAGGCTTTGAATGTGCTGAAATAATTACTGTTAAAGTGTTTCTGTTAAAGAGAGAAACGGTGCAGAGGTGAGTGGAATCTGCTCTTTATTTTTTTGTGCTCATTAGCTGTCACTCAGCCATTTGAATACCATTTTATCTTATTTAAGACTTGTCAGAAAAGGCTGGCGTCAGTGCTGGTCTTCAATTAGAAGTTTGTTTCGAGCATACAAGCCAGATTCGCTGGCTCCGTTCACCTTCAGCATCGCGCCGCTCCCTGTCCTTCCCCACTGCTCCTCCCTCCCCACTCCCCCGCCAGCCCAGCCTCCATGTGTCCGTGCCAGTGCTGCCTCCTCCCTGGCTGTGCCTGGTGAGGGATGACCTGGCGCTGCATCCGACGGAAGCAGCTGGAGCGCGGGGAGGACTCCAAGCTATTTTTACACGGTGCCAGAGGGGGCGAGGAGGGGCCAGGTGGGCAGGTGGGCACAGAGTGGGGTCCCACCACCCTTCCTCGTCCCCAGCGGATGTCATCTGGGCTTAGGTAAGCACCACCTCACCGTGCCGCCCACCCACCACTACCCTGGAATATGCAACACTGTCCTGCCAGCTCCCAGACGCTCTATTCCAACTGCGATCTGATAGAAAAGGTTTCAAAGAGGCAGGCCTGAGAAACATTTTTCAACTTGGATATCATTAAAATATGGCATATAATAAAAATAAAATGTACATTATCTGAACTAATTTCTGCTTTGAGAAGGACAAATAGTGTATCCTCATGGGCCAAATGAAAGGGAGGTTCTGGTTTGATCCAAATTTCTTTCCAGTCAGAGAAAACAAAGGCGAGACAGTAAACTTATTGCCCCCAATTTTGCACTGTACAATGTACAGACTTCCTGTTTCCACTATGACTGCTGTTATACATGCACACAGTTTTCCTGTGCAATAACAGATTACTTCAACATAGCTCTGCTTCAAACTACATTGACTAACACAATGTAGCTCCCATGGTGTCTTCTGCCCACCCACCCCGTCCCAGGGACTCATGAGGACCCTTGAGCCTGGTGTAGGGAGTTACGAGCACTATGAGGATCACTTTGATGTCACAATAACTGAATCTACACCAGATGATAGCATTTTGAGAATATGAAAGCCCATTCTAGTTCATGCCTGCTATTCCAGAAAAGAAATCAGGGTTCATACACACTTGGGCCGACTTTAAACCAATTTTCATGACTGAACACTCTTGTTTGAAACATTCTGTATATGCTTAAAGTACATGTCATAAATTAACCTAAATATTTCCTAGGTACCTTTGTATACAGTAGGAGCTGGTGATAGTTCAATAGGATTGTATCCATTGCCAGTGGAAGTAATTGTGGTGATCATATCACTTTTTGCATTTTATACACTTGTGCTGCTATAATTAATGACACTCTGAGCTGGCGCGACACACACTGTACAGAGTTCCCTGGATATGAAACGGGAACGTCTTTATCATTCACATTTGACATAACATTAATAGTTAATCATATTTTGTGCGATAATCATCTTGTCGTTCATTCTGCTTCATTTGTCTGTTGCTGTCCGAGTGGGCTCTCCAGACATCATTGTTCTTATTGAAGGCAATTCACAACACTACACAGATAGAGGCAGCACCTTCATACGAAGAGAGAATATCTTCTTAGCTCAGCTAATGTTGTTTTCACTGGGGTGGTGATAACTCCTGTGCAGGGATATCTTTCCAGGTGAGGCAAGAGAAAAAAGAAAGCACACACACACTCTCTCACACACACACACACACACACACACACACACACACAGGAGGGCGAGCGGGACAGAGAAAGACAGATTTTATAACTGAGGCTCAAAAGCAGGAAACAGGAACTAAAAATATTGTAGCTCAAAATGGGTTAGCCGAAGACTCATGGTGCAAACATGATAAATCCATGGAAAACCACCATGCCGTCCTCTGCCCGGATCCAAAGGTTTCCTCCTCAACCCTCAGTTTTCTGCTCTTTACAACACTACAGGCCTGGAGCGTATGTTCCATGTGTGGCCTGTGATCTGTCATGGCCGTCGCTCCAGACGAGGCAGCACAGCCTGAGTGTCAGCTCAGAGTGGGTCGCTTCTCACACAGAATGATTTGGTTTTTTGTTGTTTTCTTTTTAAATGATTCAAAACTAAAGCAGTCATTCATGGAACTACTTTCTAATTTCTCTCCAAGGCTTCTCCAAAACCTTTTGTAATTTCATGTCTTTTCGATTTTATAAATTCTCTTCCAGGTTTTTGATGGCCGTGCAAACTGCAAGACACACACCTCCAGTTCAGTGTTAGTCTTTAAACACATCTGCCATCTCTTATCTGATGGTCTGGACATCTTTCAAGCACCTTGTATCACAAGCTCTATTTCAGGAGACCACCTTTAACTTGACCTGCAGTAGCTAAGCGCTCTGTGTACCTCTATGCATCGTGCTCAGGGCTGTGCGTGGATGTTTTATCAGCGCTACGTGTTAGTCACAGCCAGATATCATGTCTCTCCACACACTCCGTAGTTTGACCCAGATTTTATGGGGGCAGATGTAAATCTTGGTTAATTTGGGCAACATCGATCTGCAGAGTGGAACTGTGGAAGTTATCTAGTCCTTAGAGTAAACTGTGCGCGTCTTACCTTGGACTTGAGCTTGACAGTGAGAACGTGCTGCCGTCCAGAGGAGTCCTGCACCTTCAGCCTCAGTGTTCGGAACTCTGTGTCTATGGAAAGCAGCCTGAAGATGGACACGGACACACACACACACGCAATAAATCAGCATCCATTCGCAGAGAAGGGCACACATGACACTGCACGCTGACAACAGCCATCATCCATCATTGATCACAGCAGCAAACAGCAATATTGAGATATCAACTTCAGATTCATTACTGTGGGCAGTGACACAGTGACATCATGACACAACTTCACATTTACAACCAGATCCTGCAAAAAAAGCTTTTTCTAACTCTTTAGTGTTGAGGCTAAGAGCATTATCTGCATGCTGAGTCACTACAAACACACTGGATCTTATGCCTTCTAATAACAGAAGGCCAGGAATGTTAGGCAGGAGCTGGTGGAGACTAAAACAGAGCTAAAAGAGGAGTGAAAGACACTGAAGACTGTGTAAATAACTCAACCTCCTCCCACTGTCACAGACGGCCTGTCAAAACTCCGCAAACGCTCACATGCCTGACAAACTGGCCTCGATTACCTTATACTCAAAGTATTTCGTTCGCCAGGCTACTGAACATGGCTTACAGATGCCTTCAACAGTCTCCAGCAGCTGCATGACCCTCACCTTGCATGTTGTTACATCTCCCCCCTTGACCTGTCATCTAGTCTGCTAGATCCACCTATGTAATCTGCATATTGAAATGCAATCACAATGCAGGCAGAGCTGAGATAAGAAATGCTTATTGACACCAGCCAAAAATGGACTGCTTGGGATATTAATGTCACTCTTTTGTTTTTTTTTTGCTGTGGCTGTTGCCCACAATGTCTGGGCAAGGAAAGTTTGCTTTAAGACACCTTCCTGGGACTCGACTGGACAAGTGACTGCAGAAGGAAAGAAACCCCAATCAACATCACTCTGCAACTCTTTTGCAATTAAAACACTACAATGATTTCCGCGGTTACAGCAGTCTCATTCACGCCCCCATTAAATTATGTGTCTCCTGATGTCCTTAAGGTAGTCAACCTGTAAATCAGAGCCACTCCATCCTAAGCTAATTATAACCTATTGAAGCTGAGGACAAAACACTGGACCGGCCTCAGCATGCATCAACACGGCTGTCAGATTTACTGCCGCTCCAGTCCATCTCTAGTCTACAGAGACCCCAAGACGAAATACTGATCTGAGACAAAGGATTTGAGCGCTCCTCCTCCAGACTCACATTACACAATGATGGACGCTCCGTGCTGAGGCTGACATGGCTGTATATCTGCAGAGGATTTATGGAGTGTGGCAGAGGGGGGAACGACGCGAGCCGTGTGCTCGGGAATGGCACACACACACTTAAGGAAGTGATGGAATGATGGGAGACGGTGTCCGATTTGCCCGACGCGTAAAAGCGTCCGCTCGTTCACACACGTGCAATCAGACGTCGACGAAGGGCATCGGTGTTGAGGTGTCACGCACACGCACACACACACACACACACACACACACACACACAAACATGATATCATCATCAACGCACCAACTTGACTCAGTGTAGTTTTCCTGCAAGCTGGCCTGCTAGATACAGCTCTGCTACAGAGCTTTACTCAGTGTGTCCCCTCCATCTCTCCATCTCTAACATTATCTTCATGTTTCTCTCTCTCACACACACACACACACACACACACACACACACCAAAGCCCGTCCCATATTTACAGGATGTGTTGATACCAATGATATCGGTGGCTCTTATTAGGCCAATCACATTCAAGAAGAACCTAGCTGCACAACCACAAACTTGTTTCACCATTATAAATGTCACTCAGACAAAACAAAGAGTGGCTGGAACGCCACATGTCCAGCAGGAAACATCTCTGGCGACTCCTTTTTCCAAATCGTTCCCTTTTTTGTTGCTATGAGCTCTGTATTTACTGCGCTAGAGCTCCACAGAACTGAATTTAGAAATTAAGTAAATGCCTTATTTTCATTTAACAGCAGCTTAATGCTGTTGCTTTATGCAATGGCCTGTTTAAAATTGTACAACAATTAATACTGACTGAAAAAAGGACTAATAATAAGAGGCATAATATTCAGTTGAGCTTCATAAGGCAGGTCTAAGTGCAAGTCATCCCGGTTATTTAAATCTGTAATAAGACAAAACAAAGCTCGGTATCAACCAACTTCTAAGGTTTACATCTGTAGGCTACTTTACATACAGTAGTGACAGTGAAAAAGTCAGCTGTGCGTGGCCAACACTCAAATTTCCATCTCCTCTCTACCGGGGTCTGATGCCAGGATTGGCTGGGGACTACCTGCCGTCCCACCTGGGCCATGATGGAAACAGCACGACAGTCAGGGGTCCTGCTGGGAAGACTGATGAGAGCATCCCATTTGCAACTGCACAGCCAAGTGATCTGCTTCCACACAGTGCACACCACGCATGTCTGCATGTCTGTGTGTGTGTGTGTGTGTGTGTGTATGCGCGTTTCAACTTTTTTGTGCGTGTTGACAAAGTGATTCATGGCCAGTGAGATCAACAGATCACAGAACTACAACTCAATAATTAAACATTAGAAAGTCACTACGAGTCATTTGTTAATGTGCAGCTGCGGAGTTGCAGCTTCTTCAATCAGTTCAGACTGGAGGGAAAAAAGATCAGAGTTTTCCAGCATTCTAAACACCTAATCTCTCGGCAAATGTAAGCAGTAAGTTAAAAAAAAAGAAAAAAGAAGATAATATTTCCGATAAGGTACATGAGTAACTTCTCCTTGTCCCTGGTTTGAGAGTTGCTTATAATTGCCTATTTTTTGCATCAGCGAGTGCTTGTGTGCGAGTCACATGAGCAGTCACGTCCAGAATGATCCAATACCATAAAGAAAACAGAGGACAGTGTAAGTCATACGCACGCAAACACAGTGTATCTGTGTATCTCTGGCAAACCAAGAGCACAACAAAACACGCACTTTATAAAGCTAAAGCAGAAACCTCTGTATTCATTAGCCTGGTTTACAGTCTGACTGTACTCGGGACATTATCATTACTTACTGCATGTAGCTGCATAACCTCATAACTCCCTGTTCCATTTGTGGTTGCATTTAAATCACAGGATTATTGAGGCAATTCATTTGATGGCCCAATAATACAATAAAAACAAAGCTGGAGAGAGAAAAGAAAAAGAAACAAAGAAAATCCTTGTTGGGAACCACGTTGTCCCCCAGCCGTCGGTGTGGTCGGCCCAGTAGAGCAGCGTTTCTTCACCTTAGCAGTCCGGCTAAAACCCAATCTATCATTAAGTGACACGCCCAGTAGCAAAATTACATGAGCTTTGTTCGGAATGCTGCAGTGATTAAAATCTGATTATGTAACACGCAGATCCCATGTTACGGTTCTTCTTTTAACTCATAAGGCCTTTCATAAGCTTCCACCAAACTACTGCACTTATCTGAACTAAATATACCATGAACACCGACACACCCTGCTCGCTGCTCTCTCGATGCCAACCTCCTGGCCGTTCACAAAAAAATCAGTTGGATTCAGCATTCTCCCACTTACATCTTTGCTGCTGAATGGCCTTTCATTGTACGTCAAAGAAGCACATTGAGCTGAAATCTCTAAATCGAGACTGTAACCCAGCCTCTATACACTCGAGCTCAGGATTTGCTTTACGTTCTATTATTTTCTTTGCTTGCTGCCTTTAATTGCGGAGCGTACTGGGACCACGCCGCATGGCGATTCCCTGCACTTTAAACAAAATTGATTGACTGACTAATTGATTGATAACACGGCGAGAAGACGAAGAGCCAGTGTTCCGTACACACGCCGAGAGGCTGCGAACATGGAGTGCCAGCTGCGCCCGTAATGAGCCCCGCGGCTTCCCGGGCCACGTTTCGGGGGGCCGTCGAGTGATGGCGGCTGACCCACTTGACCTCATTTTCCATTAATTAACACACGGCGCGCCATCTCCAGCCAATTAAGATGACCACGCTCTCAAATGCAGAAATGGAGACGGAGAGCGGGAGAGAGGCGGCGAAAGACTCTGGGCCCAATCAGCAGACAGCATTCCAGCTGAAAACCCCCTGGTGGCTATTAGCACGGCCCATACAAATTAAGACGCCACGCGAAACTCGAGTGCTTTGGAGATTGAGGTTCACCGTGTTTAATGTCTCCCCGCCGTAACGTGACACTGGAAATGATGTTGGTCTCACTTCCAGCATAAAGCAAACCTTCACCTCCCCTTCTCCTATTAAAACCTGACACTCTTCAATTAGAGCCATTTGCATTTCGCTAATATCATAATTGTAGCCGTGGTCATTAATAGGAAGAGTGGAAAATGAGCGCAGTAGTCAAGGCTTAATCCAAGCTGGGGGGAGAGCAGATATCTTCCACTAACCACCACCACCACCACCCACCTCCCCCCCTCCTCCTCCTCTCCTGACGAGTGGAGACGACGATATTAGCCAGGCCTCTCATCGCACGTGGGGCGCCACTTATTAAATGTGACCTGGATTTAACTATAACTCAATAACTAAAAATAAGGAAGTCACTGAGAGATTTGTTCACATGCAGCGTCTTCAATCCAGTCAGGCTGCTGCGGAGAAAAAAAAAAAAAAGGCAAGGACTGCTCCATATGCACAGCTCAGTTAGGGATGCCCCCAGAACCAAAACCGGTACCGGCCCGATACTATGCTCATGTACTCATACTTGTATTCACAAATGTTGTCCGATTTTCAGTCACTCACACACAAACGGGAATCATGATGGAAAGTGAAAATACCCGTACGCAATCGATCCATCAACAACATCATGTTGTGTATTGAGCAACATTTGATGACAATAAAACTAAAGTTTGATCTGTCATGCTACTTGTACTAAATATTGTATGTATTGTATGAAATAAAGTGTATGTATGGGTGCATCTCTAACCTCAGTATGTTAGACTAACCTCTGGGGAACATATGCAAAAGCAATAAAAGAAAATAAGGTAACAGTTAAAAGTTACAGTTTCAGGGATAACTTTTCCTTGCTTACAATTTTTTCACAAGTTCCGGGGTGTAGAAGCTGAAGTGCCATGTAAAGCCTGAACAAAGAGAAGAAAAGACACGGTGTTCATATCTAGCCAATCATGAACACGCTCCGTCAGCAAGTATGTCTGCAGGCAAATGACTTTCAGAGGGTCCTGGAGTCATGTAAGTGGGGAGGAGAACAGGGAACATCTCGCTCTAAGCCAATTTCAAGCAACTACTTACACTTTCTGGCATTGCAGCGGTAACACTGATCATAGTTACATTTCATCGTGAATGAATACTGTGAAATTTTGGGGTGAAATATGGAAATTAAAAGCCAAGGCTTGCACAGTATTTCTCGGCAGGATCGCAGTAAGGGCCAGGAAACGCGCTTGAAAATTTGTGCTTGCATTCTGGCCGGTTAACTTCCAGCAGCGTGCAGAACCTGAAATCTGAGTGCTACTGGGATTTTCAGCATCCCTGCTGAAACAAGGCACAAGATACCATTAAAATTCATCTTCTGTTTAGTTTCACTTTGCTGAACCACTCTCTTGTTATCTCTCACCCCTTATTTCTTGTTTCACTTGAGGGGACGGGGACGAAAATAGATGTAAGAATACACATGTGGACCATTTAGGGAACTAAACGCCGGAACAACTGCAGATTTACAATAAAAACTAAAGTGAACTTGTTAACAGTCTGAAAATGCACAATGCAGAGTTGTTGTTGAAGGTAATGGTGAGGTAATAAAACCAGGAAGTCCAGTCAGAGCAACAGACATACGTCATGGTATTTTGTTGTTGACACAGACAGGACCCCAACACGTCCAACTATGTTCACACTGCTAATTAAATCCAACAGGAATGTATGAAGGTATGCGATTGGCTACTGTGGTGCTTTGCAGGATAATGGTCCATGTTTTGCCAATGACCCTAAATTGTTCTGCTGGTCTTTCTGATTTCTACAATCGAGCTTAAAGAGAAAATAACCAGCAGATTAAATCTCTTGCACCCGTCCATTGTGAAGACAGTGAACAGCTGTTTTCAGAGGCTAAACTATATTTTAGTTTAAATTATAAAGCAAATATTTGGGAAATGAATGGCAGGTAACCAACAGCACACTGCTCAAGATGTTTAAGAAACGCATTATGCAGCACTGGTGGAAAACATAAATAATGAATCTTCAAATCAGCAGGGGCATCAACACTGGCGTTACTTTTGTTCATCAGTAAAACCCGAGCCACAGACGACACACGTTTCCTGTCACAGAGACGTGCAGAGTGGGCAAACATGATGCTCGCAGCCAACTTTCCTAGCATTTGACAAAGTAAGTAGCTAATGCTTGTTTAAACCCCGGGCTCCAGAGCCGGTGTTATTGCTCCTAGAGGCCCACTTACTTGTCCCACCCGAGAGTCTCCATCTCAGAGATGAGCTGCGAGTAATACTGCGGAGGTGGGATGGAGCTGCACTCAGGACGGCTCTTCAGACATACCTCCTGCAACAGCAGAGAGAGAGAGAGAGAGAGAGAGAGAGAGAGAGAGATGCTTCTTAATTTAAGCCCAAATTACTATGCACGTCATTACACAACTTCACCGCCCTGCACCATCGTCTTCCTGCTACAAGCAAACCCCATGAGTGCAGCAGAAGCGAGCGAGGGTCCCGCGCCTTCGTTCGACATCAAACGCACAAGGTGTTACACTCGCGCACGTGTGCCGCACGCTCAAGGCTGCCGATAGGGCCGTGAAGGTTCCCACGCGACAATGTCAAGGTGAACGTGTTAACCGCAGTGTGTCACTCTCCTCCTTACCAAGACGGTCTTCAGCTCCAGCATGAAACTGACAAGATCGGCCGACTGCTGCAGCCTCTGCGAGAAGTCGAAGGAAAGACAAAAGACATCCTTGAATGCGAGGATAATGAAGTGACAGTGTCTGCTTTTTTTTTTTTTTCCTCTGGCCAGCCATTCAAATCAAACACAGTGTTTGTGATTAATGGGGGCTGCCACCAGCTTTAATAATTAATGATAGCTTAAAGGCTGTGAAAATAATGAACTTTGCAGCCCGGGGTGAAATATCAATCTCATCCAAATAACCCTGAGGGGCCACATAACAAATAGGGACATTTTCCAGGCGATGTTAATTAAACAGTGAAAAATATTTTTCTCTGCTCGTGAGTGAGGCAGGCCTAATGGGTGACAGGGAGCGCAGGGGAGGACGCCGGGCATGATGCAGCGAACACAATGGAGCCCAAATGACATGACAAAAAAAAAAAGTAAATGACCCACAGAACAATCAGCATCAGCTCAATCAAAGCTGTCTGACACAACCCAACAAGCAGTTTGGTGATGAATGTGCGGTGCAGAGTTTACCTGCTTCACTATGTGCTCGTATCCATGCAACAGGTGTTTCAACTGCCAACTGCAGTGCAGCCTGCATCGCAAGAGTGAGAGAAGAGATGACACGAGTTACAACAGCAAATAAAACACTTTAATTTGACCCACTACTTATTACATTTCTGGCAATGTTGGCATTATTTGTGACATCATCAACGCATGTCTGGAGAAGGTGATTCGTACCTGGCCCATTTGAGTTGGCCATCTGGTGGCAGCGTAATTCTCATCCTGAAGTCTTGTTCCTGTAATGAATGAACGAACAAACAAATAAATAAATAAAAGACCTGAAGTTAAATGACACGTGATGTATTGGGACAGCAATGGCGAGCTACAATATATTCAAACTAATGAAGAACATACCGAACTCCATTCAGAAATTGCCTGATTTAAAGTTTCACTGCGTGTGTTCACAGAAACGTTCAGGGTTCACCTTTACCTTAGACCAGGTCTGAATCAACAGGACCAACTATTCAGTTCAGCAGTTAATAACCGTTTTAATAAATAAGGTAATGAAATATCATCAGTTTCTTTCTGTTCTATTACTGTTAACTAAGTTAACCCTTAACGGAACCTAGACATTCGCGAAGCGGCTGAAGTTATTGCTGGACAACAACAGAAGCCGAGCGCATTTTTAAATTCATAAATTTGAGATTGGACATCACACACAAACGCGGACTGGGTTACCTGAACGGTGACAAATCCGTCAAAGACAGATTTCTCCTTGTTAAGAGGTAAAAGTAACGGGTTGTCTTTCGCCAGTGAACTCTCCATTCAACTTATCTTCGTTAAACTTTCAGTCAGCAGGTCAAACCAGGAGGACCGCTTACTGAGGCTAACGTCAGCGAGCCCGACGTGACGGCTGCCAATTTACGACAACAAACATTCAAACTTAGTTCCCACTATTAGTTTCCACTAATGCGATAACAACTGTTTTAGCCCGGGAAAGCGCAGCTGGCACGGTCGGGGCTGCAAACTGCTTCCGTCCATGAAATACTACGTCAACGTCACGCAGCTGCCTTCAATAGCTGATAGAATATCGGAGTTCCGAGGAGACCCCGCATGGTGGTGTGACGTTCAAATGTCTCTGTGTCAAAATTTTGTTTAAATGTTGCTAGCAGCCTTTACAAAACCCGTTCAACTATAAGTTATCATTTATAGAAGCACTTTACTCTGTAGAGCGTCTGAAGGGTTTTGTGCCACTGACCAGAAGCATTTAAAAGTTGCTTTCACTGCGTCACAGAAATACCAGCAGAAATAACTTTTTAGAGCAGCTGTCTGTTGCAAGAAACCGCACAATGCTTCCCTTTCTCTCCTGCCTTTTACCAAGACTACATTTTTTTTCAGATGCTCTTCCATTGTCTCCAGCACAGGTTATTACTGCTGTTGTTCTGGAAAGTAGAATTCCGGTGACTGAAATCTAGCAAGATGAATAACCACAGCACAAATTATTCTGCTAATATAAGCCATAAAATGTGATATCAGGTAAAAGCAGAGAGAGCCAACTTGTGGCCTAAAGCTATAAAACTGCAATAGAATTGAGATAATAATGGGAGAAGGACCTTTTTCTCATAACAAATGGATACAGGTTTATGCAAATTACAAATACTCCATTATGTTGAGGTCTTTTAGGTGTCATTTTAAGTTTATACATGTCTCTCATTAAATTTCTTTCTCACTCTTGTCCCAATCTCTCATTCTTGTTTTTGAAATAATGCAAAAGCTGACTTCTTTAGTGCGTGGTGTAAAGGCAGACATGGAGACTAATACATTACTTCTCAGTAAAATAAAAGATGGGTTCAGAAATGCTGTTGAATAAAAAAGATACAGGGAGCCCAGTTTTGGACTGTCTCATCCACTGCAGCATGGAGACATTCCCAGATGATTCGTATTGAGAAGGTTCATCACCAGCAGAGCAGTTAACCCATTATAGATTCTGCACCAACCGCCTCAACTGTTCATCATTGAGGATTTAGTGCTAAATATAAGCCAGGTAAATGTCCCAGATGCTGATATAGTGCAGCACGCAACCATTTGTTCAATTGGGCTGCATTCCTGACTTTCTCATCCAGACATGCAGTGAGGAACTAGGATGTTGCCGGGTTTAGGTGTATAATGGCACACAGGTCTTTCTCTGGGTTACCCTGATTAGAAAGGGCTTGCCTAATCACATCATCTGGTTTGACGCCAACTCAGAAGAAAGTTTAGATATGATTGAGTTTTTACATGTAATCAAATGAACTGCTTTGTAAAGAAGACTGGGGAGGGGCAGTATCTGGCATGAGACAGTGTTGGTGGGGGATACAGTTTAATAAACTGCACAAAATTTTATAATAATCTGGATTAAGTTTTCTCATCATATTCTCCAGACTGCTCACAGTGGCTCCAAGGTTTGCAAACAGTTGCCTGTTTAATCATCCAGCCATGACTGAGCAACTGTATCAGTCATTTGGAGACATGTTTCTGACCACCTGATAAATTTAAGATGCTGCTAAATGTGCCACTCTGTCTTCACTTGGGCTCAACCTTAGTATGGACTTGATGTTTAACTTATTTCGGACTGCATAACTACTTGGTATTAACCTGTATATTCTTGTTTGGGCCACAGACAACCTTTGTAAGCACAGCAACAAAATTAACACTATAAAATGGCTAAAAGAGGGGAAACAATCAAATGCCTTATGATTCTGTCTCATGGTTATTGTCTGCTGCTTGCTCAGATCTCAGCCAATGCCACCCCCCACCCACCCACCCCCCTAACCAGTGTGCATAAAATTGCCTCAACATATGGCAAATAGAACTCTGGAGATGCAGCAAATTCCTATTCTAATCCAATCAAAAACATGATTACTACAAAAGCACACTCCAGCAATGCACGCTTGTGTTTCTGTCCCCTTCTGAGCCCGTATTCATTCGCGGAGCTGTGTGAGAGACAGAGAGAGAGAGAGAGAGAGAGAGAGAGAGAGAATAGGAATGTGTGATTATACTGTATGGAGCGGGTGAGGGGAGTGTGTCAAAGCACGCATGCCACACAGTGTGCCTGGAGAGATTGATGTTTTTGTCATCCACCTGCTTCAAAGCTGTAGAAAAAAAAGAAAAAAGAAAAAAAGCCGGCTGATGCAAATAGAGAAACCTAGCCAGGCAGACTCACAAACAAAAGAGGAAGAACCTCACTGCTCCTCTTTGCACATCTGTTTTGGAGGAATATCTGAGTTTCTGTTGTGAGGCACACTGGGCTCAAATGAACACTGACTCATGTGTCTGGGAGTGGGTAAGTGTTGGATGCCCTTTTTTTGTTCTCTTAGGAAAAATGGGAACAATTGAAGGATTCTTTTGCTGTTTTTTTTTTTTTTTAACACAATGCATCGGCACAGTGGCGGTGGGAGAAGGAAGCAACTGCGGCACTCTTCCATCCCTCTCTTTCTCTCTCTGTCTCTTCTCTCTTTGGCTCGCTCTCTCCTTCTTCTAGTCACAGAGAGTAAATCTGCAGGCGTGCAGTGCGGCCGGCTTTAATGGCATTCCAGTTGAAAAAAGGGCATCAAAATGTAGCATCAGAGGATAGCAGAGGGGCAGATGCATATAGGCGGTGAGCTCTCTGTCGTCTCCTGTCTCCCTGTCTCCTCTCTCTCTCTCTCTCTCTCTCTATGTCTGACCGTCCTCCTTTCTGCTGCCTCCAGCGCTGGGCTCCGTTTGAGAGAGGAATGATCTATGGTGCTTTGTTTATCACTGGCCATGGTCACTTCTCTGGAATGCAATTGGCTGGAACTACACCGTGTGGGTCCTGCACCCCGCGTCTCTCTCTCTCCCTCCCTCTCTCTCTCTCTCTCTCTCTCTCTCTCTCTCTCTCTCTCTCTCTCTTTTCTCTTTGAAGCGAGACATGAGGGGTATCTCGTTCGACGCGTCTTTTTTTCTCTCTCTCTCTCTCCCTCTCTCTCGTCCCTTTCTTGTTCTTCTTCTTCTTCTTTTTTTACGTGGCGTTTTGCATGCATCTGAATGATAATGGGACATATTGTTGCCTGGACTGGGGATTGATTGAAAGGCTTGACAGCAAAATGTGCATGCCCAGTTGTAGATTATCTTGTGCTTTGTCATTTTGGAGCACCATTTTGAATATGTACCAGTATTTTGTCTTTTTTTTTTAAATGTTTAATCCAAATAATATGTTGCATGATTTCTGACTACAGTGGGAGGCTTTGCAGCTTTTCATCGAATTTCTTTCTTCAGAAATTAATTTCCATGAGTCAGATTTTGGTGTTTTTAAAAGACAAAGCATTTTCTATTTTATTCTTTTTTTTATGGGAAAACATCTGTAATATGTCAACACATTTGTCAGAAATCACATCTGGGCAGATACACAATCACAGACATGGCATATGTTCTCTGAAAACAATGCACTCAGTCCTTTTAAGTCTTAGATGTTGTTCACAAAACAGTATTCTTTCTTTCTTTCCCTTATTAGCTGATATATTGACACAGTAAGAATTACATTTCCTATTTTTTTTTACTATTTACTGTACATATTACCCACATAGGAAGTTTCTATTTTAATTGATCTCATCTTTTTTTATTAAACTATATCTAATGCATGCATTCATGTGCATAATGTATTTGTCTTGAGTTTATTTGTAAGCCATGTGGCATGCTTAAAGCCTAGAGCAGCACACACTCTGATGTGACAACATTTTCATGCATATGCTGATTCTCCCTCTTTATATGTACATTATATCACGGCACAAACTGACTGAAGCAGCCATCAACTATTGCCTTTGTGTCCGAGTGTGTCTGACTACAAGTCTGTGTGTGTGTGTATGTGTGTGTCACCAGATAGGTGGCGGCGTGGTGTGTGAAGTTGTCGCTGTGAATTACGGACCACGGTGACAGGCTTGTATCCAGACTGTCTGACATGAGTTGATGGGATTTTAGGAGGTGGGTGTCTTGTCCTGCAACCCTGTAGAGGAGACACTAGGTGGAACTGGGGGTCACTGTGTATGTGTGTGTGTGTGTGTGTATTTGTGTGTGTGATACTTGGATGTAGGCTGCAAATATCTGAGATTTAATGAAACTTTTTGGGGCAAAAATTGAGAACATGAGAATGTGTGAGATGTCAGGTTTATTACTTACTTAAAAAAACAACAAAACTCTATTTATCTACTTATTTAAGGAATGGTAGCACTGAGAGGAAAAGAGAGGCCTACAGGAAGAGGAGCACTGGCAGCAGGAGTTTGCTTGGAAAAAAAATTAGTGTGTGTGTCCTCCAATGATTAGTCTTGGGCCATGCTTTACATTTTATCAATAAACACCACAGGAACCGTTCCTCCCCGCCATGTCTCCACGCACGTGTCCCTTTGGCTGAATCACTGATAACTTATCTATTGATACCGTCGAGATAATTTCATAATCCAAGCCAAGGCTCACATCCACTCACCATCCATGAAACCAAACACAAGGATGTGGATGCAATACATGTCCACTTGAGCTGATTAGTGTGTGAAGTGTGCTTGTTAGGCATACTGTGAAGTGTGCTTGTTATATCTCCAGCCCTAATGCTTGATTACTGCTGGGGGTTTTACTACCGTCGGCCACTTGCAGAGACATCTGATGCGCCCGATGACTAATGGAAAATTTTTTGAAACGTTAGCGGCTCCTGTTTTCAAAACAAGGAGTTTAAAAGGGAAGAAAAATGGATGAAATTAAAGGGCATGGCAGCTGACAAAATCTTTGCTTACAGCACATTCAATTCTCCGATTTTAAATAATAGTACATTAACATTCCCTCCAGTAACAACATATATTCTTTTCTTTACACAGCTTTCTTTTCTCTTTCTCTTATCACCAAAAAAACTTAAGTAGTGCCAATTGAATATGCTATGCCATATGCAGCATTATTGGACATGCTCTTCCATAATGCATGCATTCCAACAAGAATCCCTCAGTAATTGTGTGACTGAATCTAATATGGGTTTGAAATACAATGTGAACTTTGTGGGGGGTGGTGGGGTTGCCTGCTGTGATTCTCCATCTGGCCTGGGCAGTATTGGAACGGACCATCCTCCTTTACCATGCCCTGAATAAGCTTCACTTTAAAGGATCAATTCTTTTATTATTGAAGTCGGTCTCAGTAGTGCAGGCTAATACATTCTGCATTGATCCCCCTCCCCATCCTTCCCCAAAATCTTTATTGCCATTCCTTCCAGCGAGGCTAACATTTAAAAAAGATATGTTCGGCAGAATAAAGATTTTACAAAGTGACTGGAGGACAAATAAGCCTATAAACTCTGGTATTCACATTTTAGTGAGAAGGAAAGACAGGGGAGAAGAAGGAGTCGGAGTTGCCAGCAGGCGTTTTGAATATCATTACCAGCTTTGCGGGGAGAAATTGAAATCATAAGCACAAGGAAAGTACCTGGTAATTAAAACTGTATCGCCGCGCCAAGGCTTTGATACCTGCTCAAGAAAGTATGCAAGTGTGTTTCTGCCTGGATGTAGATATTGTGGCTGCGCGAATTTTGCCGAGGTTTGACAGAGAAGGCGAGAGTGTGTTTTGCACTTTTTTTCTCCTCCTCCTCCCTCTGTCAGGAGGAAGTCTGTTGATGACAAGCTGTACAGCGTGTGTATGCATGTGTGTGAAAGCAGCCATGGATTTCAGTGGGTGGCGGCTCTATCTTTTATTGCGATGCACATTCCTCTGACTAGCCCTGGTTAGTCTCAGTTGATGTTTGCCCACAAGTACTTGAGCTGAGAAGAAGTAATGTGCATTGAATTCCATTAGTCTTTTCACCACTTTCTGAAATCATATGCATTTGCACAATGCACTTTTTTTTTTTTTTTAGTTCAAATCCATCGTAAAATACATAAACACATGCCTCCACCATGTTTTAAATGGGTGCGTCTCAGGTTTGTGGCCTGTGAAACAGCCACAAACAGCTTGACGTGGCTGTATCAAAATCAAAGCCCCAAGCACGAGTGCCAGACCCTTATTGAACAAATTTGCACCAGTGAAGCCAGCAGTTGAGGACATTAATGATCTGGACCCACTGGGGTCTGGTGCTCCGCGCCCACAGGCTAACCGCTCGATCCCCAATCAATAGCTTTTTATTAAAATTGTTTGCAAGGCAACACAAATCCATATTGTTTTGCCTCGTACGGGGGCGCCCATGTGAAATATGTCGGACATATTTATATATTTTTTTCCAGATGAATGCAGAAAATGATTGGTTGATATGCATGAGAATAAAACATAGGGGCAGTGGTTTGGCATTATTGGAATATCTATTTCAATATTGATTTTCATAAGAGATGCATTTGTGATTATCTAATTTTCCTTTCCCTCAACAGGGTGGAATTACATATCATATTATCCCTGGTATTAAGGCAAAATTAATAACACAAGTAATTATAATACTTACGTCTAATGATATGCTGCAAGAGCTCTATTGATTCAGTCGAGATGCATCTAAGGGGAAATGGCTTGGAGCTTTGCCTGACGACAGGCGCTGCCAGTGCGCTCGGCTCCGTGCGCGCAGTGGCGACGGCAGAAAACAAGTGTCAGTCCACACTCCACGTTCAGCGTCATTTCATACCGACAAATTTAATCTGCGGTCGTGATTAAACCGTGGCGTCTCATCTGTTTTCAGCTTTCTCACGTCGGAACCCCGGGTTAGGCTCGTTCGTCCAGGTCCCAATTGGATCTGACCTTTAGATTTATTCAGCACTGAAATACACAAATATCACAATACATGTCTTCTCTTCATTGCACTTTTAGTTTTTTGTTACCTCCATTATATTTGATCTGAATGAAACATGTTGTACGCTATATTGAAGTAGTGGTTATCTTGTACACAGCTCCAGTTTGCACACCATTGCACATGTGTATTTAACTGACCCTGGGTCGGTTCCTTCTTACCTGTGCACACACACCCCTAACCTATACAACCTATACAACCTCAAGTCATTTGTCCTCACTCTCTGATGTGACTCGGACGATATTTTCCGGAATTACTGTTCCCACAGGAGAGGTATCACTGTTAGTTAAAAATAAATAAATAACTTTTCATGGGAGAAGAGTCACAGTGTTCGACAAAGGAATTAGGATGAAGTTGAACAAAAAAAAAAGCTTTGAATATGCAGTTCCTTCTACCTGGAACATTGTATGGGATGACTTGAAATTGATGAGGTGATTACTTTTGGTGTCATTGTCTGTACAAAAAAACACCCCCATTCTAATTACCATATTTTGTCAGTTTAATTTTAGATTAGGTTTGGACGCTCATACACACGTGTCCTTTGATTTTCACTTGATACCTGGCTTATTGTATGTGTTATTCTTTTGCTGCCGTTCTATTGTGATTGTACTGAGAGTGAGATTTTTACCTGCTTTAACAAAGAAAGAAAAGCACCCGAGGAGAAATCATGCTGAGAAGTGTGAGCATGGATAAATGGAGGCAAGAGCGTGTTAATCACATTTTGTTGTACTTAGTAGTGGCTTGGAGTTTGTGCATTACAATTTTACAGCCATTGTGGCATCGGAGGGGATTTGACCCGCCTTGGCCTGGTGATAGTCCTTATATTGTAACTTCTTTAGTACCAACGAATTTCAATCGGTTTTCAAAATTACGCTGCTTGTTTCATCCGTCGGCCTTTTCACTCACCTTCACTTGAACGCCACTTGTCCACATTTTCGCATCACTTCATCGAAGCCGGGAAGGCAGACCGAGTTGCTCTCCTTCGAGGTGAGGGGACAGTGAGCTGCAGTTGCAAGCAGTCGCCAAAAGAGGGCAACATGATGTCAGAATTGTCCCCCCCACCTCCACCACCGCCACCACCTCCACCACCATTACCACTACCTCCTTCCAGAGCCCAGTGCAAGCCAGTAAACAGGGGGTTGGGGGTAGGTGTGGTGATGGGGTGGGGGGGTGTAGGTGCTGGGTTAAATTTGTAAGTAACATTAATTTGCATTTACGCCTGGAACGGCTTCCCCCCACCCCACGCTGTCAGTCTGCGGTTCAAAGCTCTCTCCCCATTCTCCCAGCAACAAAGCCAGCCGTCTTGTCACACAGACGCCAGATAGTGCGGTGGAGTGGATGAAGTTCTTCACAGTCAAGGTGTCATTATGGAAGACCTTGCCTTGGTGCGGCAGTCTGCTTCAAAAAAAAAAAAAAAGGAGGAAAAAAAACAAAAGGGCTGTGTGGCATTATGGTGGGGTGGAGATGGGAAATTAAATATGCCACTCTCCCTTCTCTCGCTCTTCATCCTCACAAGGAAGTGGCATCTCCAGACCCCTAAACGTGGCTTTAGGCCTCAACCAAGGACGTCCACATGCAAAACAGCCTCCTGGTGCTGAGATGATTTAGATTTTTTTTATTCTGACGTGTCAGATTTGCATTTGCTCTCTCACTCAGTAACTGTTTCCTCTTTCTTTGATGAGGTGAGGCACAGTGGCCGATGCTTATTGAAAAAGGCACAAAGAGCACTAATAGATAAAATGCCAAGTGACACCTTTTGCCACCCCTTGTTTTTGGGCGGTAAAAATCCCACAGCCCATTTGTTCTATGATGTGACAGCATTGATGATAGGATGACAGATGTCTTACCAGCCCACCCCCTCTGTGCCAACAACCACCATCCACCCTTCCTCCTCAACCCCCTCCTAAACCTGCCCACACACACACACACAAGCTGAATCAGTTCACCGGTACGGGTGGGAGTCCACCGTGGAGCACAGCTGCATTGCTCAGCGACAGCAGAGCCCCCCTTAACCCGCCCCCCCTCCCATAAACCTTTCCTCTTCTTCCTCACTCCCCTTTATCTTCCCCTCTAGAGGAGAGAGAGAGAGTGATACGCCTCTTTGGCACAGCGCTGCCTCTTTGTTCCCTGCCAGGCCGGCTGCAGGCAGCAGGGTCAGCTCTAATTCACGCTCTGGCCAGTAGAGGACGATGTGTCCCACATGGCAGCAGGGGCACTGGGCCTGGAGGAGAGGAAGGAAATCCTTGGTGGTGACATTTATCCTTATTATTTAAAGCAGCTGCTTATACCTAATACTCATATTTGTTACCAGTTACTAATAGGCACAAGGCCTAATTACACGTACTGTAATTGGTTTCACATGGAACAACACTGTAGTGGTAGCAACTATAAAGCATAAGACTGCAGCACTGCTTGTAGAGCAATTCAATTACTTTGGACATGCTGTACAATTAGACCTGTGGGAATTCAGCAGGAAATGACTCGCATGTAGGTAAAGACCTAAAGATGAAGTCAAATAATCCACTGGTCAATAAAGTAATTCCTGTCAATGATGGCGTCAAATTTGAAAAGAGAAATGTAAAAATTCTCAAAATCCCCCGTCAGGCCGACAGCTTAAATCACGGTGGGGAATTAGCAGTGCGAGGTGCACTGAGGTCGCCCTGACTGTTCCAGCAGAGTGCACTCTACCATGCCATGGCCAGCAGCTCAGTGGTCAGAAGTTCGGCGGCCAGGAGACCCGACTGTGGTTGTGCTGGGCAGCTTCCAGGTGTGAATGTTTGCCACTTTGTGAGTGCAGTTGGGGCATTCCTGCAAAATTGAAATTCCGCTGAATAAGTGCGGTGAAAAGATGGTGATCTTTACTCTTTCATATGAATAGAAACTGAATATTGTTTCAGGTGTTGGACTCTCAGCTGGACACTTTTGACATAGTCATCTTCAGCTTTCTGGAATTGCGATGCATATTTTTCACTATTTTCTGAGGTTTTACAGTCAAAAAAATAATAATTGGGAAAGTAATTGTTGGTGATAATGGATAATGAAAATAATTGTTAGTTGCTGCCCTGCAGAGATAATTTTCATTCTCTGTGCGCATTTCAGTGAGTGCACCGCTGCCAGGTTTACCTTTTACCGGTCATGGTGATCTTGTGCTTATTTTGATTTGTTGCTCGGTTAAAAAAAAAAAGAACGAACGAAAACGACTTGCAATACTGTGCCAGGTGTCATCCTGACACTCTACTGACCTCCTCGACAGACACAGACACACACACACACACACACACACACACACACACACACGTACAGCTCTCTTTCATCCATCTGCACTATCTGCATCTTCTTCTGTAATATTCCTAACCCCATGCACACTACAGAGGTACCGGCAGGTGCGTTTAGGCGCATTGTATGTAAAACAAACTCTTTCTTATCGTACAAGCACTTGAAACAAACAAACTCATTAGAAATACACACCCTGCTCCCCCCTTTTTTTTGCTCTTTGTGATATTTTATCTAGGCTAATGCGGTATGGATATTCAGACTTCTGCTGAAGTCGTCACTTCTCTTCACCAACATACACTGTGCGTTTGCATATTTTATTTATTTATTTATTTAATTTTTTGAGCCTTTTTTTTCTTGCCAGGTTTTTGTAGAACATTTAGCTAATTGATTATCACATGCCTTGGCCTCATCAGCAAACCGTTATTTTGTAAATGAATATTCAAGAGCGATTTCTCCTCTCTTTTGCCTTTGTAGTACATTATTTGTGGACAAAATATGCAAACATAGAGAAAAGGCAGCTTGCTTTTCTGCCTCACTGCCTAATTACATTTTGCGCTCGCACCTATACAGAGAAACAGCGTGTATTTATAGCAGAGGAGAATGAATTCACACGCTCCCCCGTCTGCAATCGTATGCCAGGCATCTGCTTATGAAGTGGCTCTTTCTCTGGGATGGTTCTGCAACTGCGCCCCCCCCCCATCCCTCCCTCCACCTACAAGAGGAAAAGAGAGATCGAGCTCAGAAAAAAAGAGAGAAAGATGAGAGAGAGAGAGAGAAAGAGAGAGAGAGAGCGAGAGAGCGAGAGAAAGGAGCTTAATTGCTCCTGCCCGTCGCCCCCATCACCAACCTACCCCTCTCGACACCATCACCGTGACCCCCCCCCCAAAAAAAACCCTCCGCCAGGCTCATCTTCTGTGTGATCAATTTGACTTGTTTATGTTTATGTCCCATCGTTCTTCTCGCCATAGCCATCTTTGTGAGGAGCCTTGTCAGGGGGGAGGAAATGGATGGCAGCGACAGGGAGGAAAAGAGAGACAAATAAAAAAGAAAAAGAAGGAGAAGGAGGGAAAGATGGACCGACTCCGCCGAGAAGGTGGGGGTCAAAGAGTGAGGGATGGAGTGACAGACAAAAAAGCAATACAGACAAGGATGGATGGGGTTTATTTGCAACATCCCCTGTCATCATATACAGTATGTAGATACCTTTTGAAGTATTCCTGTGCCTGGTAATGTGGCGTGCATCTGCGCGCTAGATTTAAGGGAAAAAAAGAAGAGCAAGAAGCACCTAACTGCACCCAGTTAGGCTGCGGCAGCTAATCGTGCTTGGCAGAACATACTCTGCTTTAATTTTAGCCATAATGATGATGAGAGGGGCGAAATGATACTTTAAAGAGCAGAGGAGAGGGGAGGCAAAAAAAGAAGAAGAGGGGAATGAAAAGAGTGAAAAAGGACAGAGAGAGAGGAGCTGTGAAGGTGATTAGTTGTACTGGCGGATCTTGGCGGTGGAGGAGGTTGGAACACTAATCCTTGCTTTGGTTGGAGACATTTTCGCGCAGTAGGTCCCTTCTTTCCGCCCCCTCTCAATTTTAAGCCCCGTGTCAAGCTCAAGCCCTTCTTTTCCAGCGCTCACTTGCTCTCATTTCCTCTGCCTTCTGGCAAGCCATGCTATTTATAAGAAAAATCATTTTTCTTTTTTTTTCTCTCTCTCTCTCTCTCTCTCTCTCTCTCTCTCCAGCTCTCCTTCTCTTTCTCCTTTAATTCTTTCCTGGCTTGTTTGATTTTCTGCCCTGCTTAGAGAAGGTGCCCAGATGAGTGGCAGCCAGCCAGGGCTCGTCTCTTCTCGTCTCTTCCTCCCTCTCCTTTTTTTTTTCTCCTCTTCCTCATCCTCCCGCACATGTGACTTTTAACAGGGCTGCCGTGAGCACACACACACACACACACACACACACACACACACATATACACACACACAAAAAAACGTGTTCAAATTTACACTGAAAAACGGCTCCGGCACTATATTGATGACTAGCTCGCGTTCAAAGCTTTTCCGACTGTTTTGCATAAACCAGTGTAGCGATGTAAATTGGCCCGATGCCCAGACAATAAGCCATAGATTTTATAGTATGACATCATTTATCCAGTGCATTATTTGATTGTTTTGGCTGGTTTCTAATTTGATGGATCTCACTGTTGTCTCTTAAAATAATCAGCATCGCTTCTTCTGCTCATTTCGCTGGGCTCAAACGGAGGGGAGTCTACGCGTGCAGCACGCCACAGCTGCTGGAAGCTTCAGTACTTCTACAGCTGCTTCCAATGCTTGTATTGAGCAATGTTAATCAGGTAAAAATAGCTTATATTTTAGCTTTGGCCTGCCTCGCCGCTCATAAAGAAAACTGCAACACATTTACATTCATGCCAATGCTCCATGGCCTGTTAATGCTCGGGGCCAGATATCATCCAAACTGCCATTGATTTGTTTGTCCTTTGGCGCTTTTCCATGGTTGGGGTAGTGAATCATAGCTTTTTTTCTTTTTTTGTAGCTGTTCGTCTTGGCATCATCTGTTTAATCCATACATTCCTCGTTTTCCATAAATAACAGGGCAGAACTCGGCTTGGACTGGCTTGTAACGCTGAGAGGTTTTGTTCTCATAAGGATGACAGCGGCACTCGAGGTGCTCGCACACACACACACACGCACTCTTAACCACGCTTTTAGAGGTAGATTAAATTTAGACAGCGCCAAAGAAGACACACTTCCATATCTGTTAGGCTACAAGTTCAGATTTTGCAAATGTAGGCGCAGCAATAACTGAGGAACAAGTGAGCATTGGAAATCATGGGACGAACTCATCAGCTGTTGAACATTTTACAAGGTCCAAGTTGCACAGGATATCTCACTGTATTCATAACCTCTCTACCTCTCGTCTTCTTTTCTCACTCTTTTATTTTTTCTCTATCGTCCCCCCCCCCTTGCAACAGTGGGCAAAATTAATTTTCCTGACCTTTGCATGGCCCGAACAGCATGGGAGGAGGGGTGGAGGGGTGGTGGTGCGGCGTCAAATTCCAACGTTCATTACGCTGCTGTTTTATATCACTATAAAATATGTGCAACTGGATAACGAGAGCTTGGGGAATCCGGGGTATAGATTTTTATTTCACGATTGTGGAAATAAAAGAAGAAATAATTCAATGAGAATAAACAGTCACCTGGTCTGAGGGGTGTTTGAAATGCCAACTTTAAAAAAAAAAATGACTTGAATTAGTTGAGTTTTCCATAATGTGTTTGTGGGACATGCGATAGATGTCTTTAAACAATCTGTATCTTTTTGTGGGCGTCTTTCCAGACACTCAGATGCTTGAACTGCAAAGGCTTCTCATGCTTTTTCAGCAGGGAAATCTTAATATTGGAGCAACCTGCTTATATATGTATCAACCTATGAACTTGACTTGTTCCTCTTAGCTTTCAGGGAGGTTGGCTGAGGCCTTGTGTTCATCGGTGTAGGTGGTTTTATATGGTAATGCAAACCGAGGCGATTGTGCCAGATGTGTGCCAATAACGTAAACACTGTGTAAGAAGGGTAATTGTGCCATTTATTAAGGCCAAGCTGTGTGTGGGTTTACCTCCAAATACCCCCCCATCACCACCACCATAGAACCTGTGGCCAACAGCTGCCACATCGCAGTGTCGGGACTCAGAGCTCTGTATTTAAAATAGCGTGGGTGGGGAGAATCAAATCCTGCAATGTTTGGGCTCGCAGATAAAAGGAGGCAGATTGAACCTTTGGATGACCCTGTGCATTCGCTGCTCCGTGGCAGAGCCCTTCTTTAAGCAGAATAACCCAATTGCCCAACATCAGTGGCTTGCAGTGTGGAGCCTGAACATTATGGCAGATGTGGAACCGTGATGGCAACATCTTTTTATTTCCTTTTTCTTTTATAGCCCTTAGACTAGCTGACCATATTTCCTTCAGATTTACATATTAGTGCTACCTGTTAGATCTTTCAATTCAATTCGTAGCAAATACCAAAATGAACAAGCTCCAATGCTGTTTCAGTTTTGGTTGATAGTCATTAAGAAATTCCATATGCTACAATCAAACTTGAATTGAAGTGAAAAAAAATCAACCAGGTAACTGTATCTTAAGTAATAGAACGTGATGAATTCATCAACTTAGATGACAGTTACACTACTACTTCCATGTGCAAGTTCTTCTTTCCACAGTTAGTCACCCCTTCTACCAGTTACGCCGTCCTTATACTCCCAGATTGTCAAGACCCCGCCACAGCGTTGTCGTCTCTACTAGGAAGTGCAGAGTGCACAGTCCACAGTTTAGCCACATTATTTCACCGATTTCATTTCCAGAAAAGTGTCCAACTAAGCTGCTGTTTTGTTTAAAACCTGTTTTGCCCAACTCTTCACAATTTTGTCCTCTTTGACATACAGACTTACTAATGTTGTTTGGCTCCCAGACTTCAGTAACAAACTTTGTGAGTACAGTGTTATCATTACCTGTGGGATTAATGACCAACACCACAAAAATAAAACTGTTAATGAAATACAATTATACTTCAACTGATGTGATTTGATAAAACCTGATCAACACTTTCTCACTAACCACCATAACTGAGTCCTTTAAGTTAAGTTAATATTTGACTCTACCACAATGACAGATATCACACATAAAATATTTTTTTGAATATTGTTTGCCTGAATATAGTTTGCTGCAGGAAGGCTGCTATTCAGACTTAATTGTGATTGACTAAAGGGCCAGTGTACAGCAACTGTAATTACTCATCTTTGGTTATATATAAATATAACTCCTGAGAGCCACATTAGCTCCTATGTATAGCTAATTACATACATTATTTATTATACACACACACGCACACACACACACACACACACACACACACATATAATTGTGTGAAAGACCTGATAAAAAATATCCCAGTATATCAGTCTCACCAGTCCTGCAGGTGTTACACACTGACTGATACCGCCCAGCTTCCCTACCTGGGCCCTAAACTGCAAAATCGCCCTTTTCCTCAAGTAACTGTAAACATGAAAAAAGAAAAAAGAGGCAAATCTCTCTTAAGCCCCCCACCTTTGCAAACTTGGCAAGGGCATGAAGGGAATAATGTGTTAAGCCACCCTGAAAAGATCCCGTCCCATCCAGGAGTTTTGAGTGACCACTGGACTCTTAAAGTCACCGTCCGGCTGATGCGTCCTCGCCCGCTGCCAAACTCCATCGTCGAGCCCGGAAAGGTGGTGGGTGATATATGGAGTGAAAGTTTCAGAGGTGTATGTCAAAGGAGGCAAAGGAGGAGGAGGAAAGGGTAGGTGGGGGTGGAGGGACAGTGTTGGGGGTTGTTAGTCTTCATCTTTTAATGACAGCAAGTGTGCGAGGAGAGGACATGGAAAGAGGCAGGTGGAGGGAGGAAGAGGGAGCGTTCAGTTCTGATAGATACTGATAGAGACTGTAATGAATGTGGTGGGGGCACGGCACCCTAAAGCGCTGCGGTGGTAATGCAGGGTGACAGTGTATTTGTACTAATAACCCTTAAAAGTGGTGATAAAATACTCCACTCCCCTACTGGAGCCCCTGATGGATGTGCTGGGAGTAATTAAACTCCATTAGTCTGTGGGTCCACTTACCACGCGTCCGTCCGTGTGAGTGTGTGTGTGCGCGTGAGAGAGAGAGAGCGTGAGTTCGAATGTCTTAAAAGACCGCTCCCCTCAGGGATCAGGCCGTTCCAGGTAGAAGAGCAAGTGTGCAGCCATTGTCTGTGTGCGTGTGTGTGTGTGTGGAGCCAAACATGTGTTGCTTTAGAAAAGCCTGCAGAGTGACACACATTGTACATCATCTGGATCTCTGATGCTAAGTATACACCTCACTCCAGCGAATTCCCAAAGGTTGGAGGAGTGCACAGTGGGCGCAGTGTCGCTGTGTGTCAGTGCATTGTCATCCAGCACGTTGCTGTGTTTTGCTGTTGACAGGGATGCGCCCTCCGTGGCTGAATTTCTTCTTCTTCTTTTTATATATATATATATATATATATTTTAACCAGGAGATGTTTTGACTCAGCATTGAGCCAGGGGAGAAGCCTGCGGCAAGACCACCATACGAGGCTCATTGGGAATAGCACTGGTCGTGCATCTGCCGTCATGTTTTTCACTTGGCACCCAACCACACACACAAACAACCACAAGTGCGTCTGACATACACACACACACACACACAGGAAAGGCGCGAGCATACGCGCAGATATGTGACAGTAAATAAAGTGGCCGATAATCTATCTGTGACCTCCGGCTGCTAATCATGCAGCATGAAGCAATAATGACCACAAATGTGAACAAAAAGGAAACTTAACGTAAAACGACTCAGAGACTGCACACACGCACACGCCTGTCTCTGCTGGGATCGACCGCGGAGGCCTCACATCACGGCTGCTGGGTCCGATCCGCGCGGCGCCTCTGCTTTTAATGACTGCTGGGCCGGCTTCGCCCGACGTGTGCAGGTGCGGCGGCACAAGCAGTTTTATTAAATGTGGAAGCTGGTTGTTTTGTGGCGAAGCTCTCAGTTGGTGTGGGAAAAAAAAGGTGGAGGAAAGCTGGTGAATTAAAAAAAAAAAAGAAAGAGAGACAGACGTTCTGGCACAGTTCCAAACCGAGATGTATGTGAGCTTCTTCTTCTTCTCGTCTGTCTCATTTCCCCCCTCCCCCTCCTCTCTCCCTCCCTCTCTACTTTCCTCTCTAATCACACTCTGACTTTACTTGACCTTTCTGTGGCTAATTAGTCAGGTTGTGGAAAAGGATTGTGGGTAGTATATCTCCAGCGAAGATGATGACGATGACGGTGGCGGCGGCGGCGATGCTGTGGTCTTTCCTCGACTTGCAAATGTGCTAGTGATTAATTTAATTTGCTTTTTCTTTTACACCTCTCCCTAAAACACACAAACTGGAAAACACCAGGGACTGTTGTGACCTCAGTGCTGCCCGTGGATGAGCGGCTCACAGGGCGGCACTGGAAAACGCCCTCATCATGATCAAATATTTGATTTTCTAAGCACGCTGGCACATTCAGGAGAAGTTTGTTTAGTCAAATCTATTCCGAAATCCTTTTTTTTTTTTGCTTAATCTCTTTACAGAAACCTTTTTATTTTCCTCTGATCACACTCTATTAAATAATTCCAGTAATTTAGTTCGCTGGCTATGAACAGATGCTTTATTAAAACTGAATGTGTGATGGTGCTGTTTAGACTTAGAAATAATAAACTAATGACTGTTATTTGTCTCTGGGGAAATCACAGCTGATTGTGTTAGTTGTAATAAGTGGGTGGAACAGCACTGAAATTTTTTTTATTATTACTTTATGTACATGTGATGTGTTTTTGTGTTCATGCACATGTGCAGCCTTAAACGCCTCAGTGTATGTGCTTGTGTGTTTGTGTGTAAACTGCTGGATGCGACTCAAGTCCTGAGCTGACGGCTGCTCTTGACGTGTTGATGTGTGCCTTCAGGTGCACAGTGTTCTCCATTTCATGCATAAAAGAGTTAGCTCGCGTGCGCACACACACACATGCATGCACATATGGTACATACACACACACACACGCATAAGCTCACACACACAGGGACAAGGCAAATGCATGCAAAACATCCACCCACGTCGACAGACACGCTGGGGGAAGGAGGAGGTAAAAGCAGGCGTGCTCAAAGTGAATCCCGTGTGATTGACTGTGCGTCTGATGTTTCGGCGTCTGCTGCTTCATTATTACAACTTACACATGGTGTTTTGGAGATGAACAACTGATCTTCCTTTAGCCCAGAAAAGAAATGTTGGAGAACTTCAATCAGGTTCCAGTGGATTCAAATTTATAGAGTTAATAATCATCTGCAGGGGAAAAAAAGCTCATAAAGTAGAAGGTTATAACTGGTGCAGTTATTACTGTTACTGTAATTGTATGTGCATGTGTTTGCAGCCACACATGTGAAGCATTGGATTTCACAATATCCAAGGTAGTTTACATGCCATTTAAAAAAAAAAAAGCACACATACACAAGATAAATGCCATATTTTTAGATGCACATTTTTTAAATTTAAATACTTTTACACAGTCAGAATGAAAGTTATCGTATTTCTGCAGTAAACGTTTTGAAACACCAGTTAGGCCTTCAAGCTTTTTTATATTTCTGACTAAAACATTCAGGGCTGTGGCCCTGAATGTAACAATGATAATTTATTTAAATTAAATTAAATCAAATTAAATGTAATATATAAATATAAATATATACCAATTGCATTTCCATAATAATTCTATTTGCCCCTCAGTTTTTTGGTACAGTTAATAAAGACCAGTATAAACTGACCTATATTGTTAACATTACATGAATGAATCAATCATTTTTTTCTCATGTCATACCATTTTAATGCATTTACATGGCATATCATATTGACTGCTGGTAGTTCCTTTTATATTTCAAATAGTATTTCTGTGGTATCATTTGAAAATGTTTTGCAGCGAGTTAAAACCAAAACTGATTTATGATTTACTAATTTATATATTGCATGTTATTGCATAGAGATAAATGAGAAATGATGCAGCACTGCTTCCCAAGTTTTTCCCCCGACCCCTTAAAAAGAAGCAACTGTATAACCTTTAATTAGAATTTATTAGAAAGACACATCCATTTATATAGTAGAAATATGTTTTGGATTCATTTAGTGACCCCTTGGTGACCCTGTGGGGGAGTCCTGCCCTACCTGACCTATAAGTTGTTGTATGTGTGTGTGTTTATTTCACGTTCTCAGCGGCAGCTTAACATCTCTTTTTGCCACCGCTGGTTTCATCCACTGCACTCCTTCATCACAGGCGTACTGCACCTCTCATTCCATAACCGGCACACTCTGTTCCATTAAATCACACTTCATCTTTTCGCAGCCTTATGTGCCTCAAACAAACAAAGAAAAAAAATGCATTTTGCTGCTTCGCATCCCCACCACTCAAAGAAATACCTGCTATCAAAGGTATATCCATCACACATGCATCAATTAAGCAGTGATGTGAGGAGAAAGGACAATCTATAGTTTGGAGGATTTATTCAATTTGCATCCGTAATTGCGTGCAATTTACAAACTCATTATTTTACAATTTAGTGCATTTAACAGCAGCTGGAGGGCAGATAATGGTGGGGCGATAGGGGGCGAACGCAGGCCCCAGATGGACCCCGAACATGACGCGGAGCACTAAAATGATGCACATCTGTCTGACTTTAAGAAGTCAGATTTCAGTGGAGAAGAGCTTGCATAATAATAACAACACAAAAGAAAGTTGATACCAGGAAAAAAAAAGCTTCTGGTAATGTCGATGATGGCGTTTTTACAACCTGATTGGGATAATGTGCAAGATATCAACTCTGAATAATTCATAACTCCTGTGCCATCACACGGTATTGATTCTTTTTAATTGAGTTTTGATCGAAATATAATAATGTTTTAATGTCTGATGAGGAGCTTGCACTGAGTTGTGCAACGAACACTGTGGCTGCAGCTGAGAGGGAATTTAAGGCAGATTTGAACTTTCCATGAAACCACAACATTGTGTGAAACTGCTTTAGTCACGATACTCTGAAGGTGACACAGCTACGCAGCCTGACAGCCGCTGTGCTTTTCATTACACTCACCATGTCCACACGAGCCCTGGAGGAGCTTTTTGAGAGCATTAGATGACCGGCCGAGGCAAAAGACTGGCCTTGTTCAACTCTAATAAAGTCCAAGTTTTTTCGGTGCATGACTTAAAATTGGATCACGTGCACCTCTTCACGTCCCATCATGTGATGGCTTCTCGCTTCCCCACCTCTCTCATAACTGATTGTTTACTGAGTGCTTTCCACTTTTTTTTTTCCCTGAGCCTGTAAGTATAAAATTTTAATTAGGAACACTGACAGGTCTGGCGCATGATCCACAGCCTTGCATCCATCACAGAGGGAAAAAAATGGTGGGAGAGAGGAAGACAGAAAGAGAGACACTTTGTTTCTCATCTCTCTCACCCCCCCATCTCCCCTCTCCTGATGCGAGTGCCGGACTTGAGCAGCAGGTGCCATATTACTGTGTACAGAAAAGCAATTAGGCAGCATATTGGATGAATGAGGAGTGCATTAATATTAGCAAGTGCATTTGTCAGTGGCGTTTGATGCGAGTCCTTTTCTTTTCTTTCTGCAACATTAAGACTGTGGCACTCATAAATTCACTGCTTAAACCACCATCTGCTGCGCTGTCAGCCCACACCAAGGAGAGAGGAGAGGAGAGGGGAGCCATTTATTCCCTTCTGTCTCTCTCAGTGGGGAAAGAGAGTGAAAGACAGATAGATAAGAAGAAAATGCATTCATTCCCTCCCTTTCTTTGCCCCCCCCCTCTGTTCCACAGGGAACGACTGTGTATTAGGATTTATGAAGATGCTCGCTGCACGCCAAGCGACAGTCCTCTTAAATCTGGCTCTTTTCCTATTGTCTGGAGTTCTACCTTCAGCCCGCACATGCGTAGACACGCCGTCCCTTGCCGTGCTCGGCGAGGACATAAATTCTTGCGGGCCCGGCCAGCTCAAATAAGCACTGAGAATAACTTCCACTAAACAGGTGGTTTTGCGATCATAATTTAGCGCTGTGTGTGGCGAAGAGGTTATGCTTCACCGTGACCTCTGCCGTTTATTTTCTCCTCTTTTCTTCACATGGCGGCGATGTTCTATATTTTTCCCACTGTCAACAGATCCCACGAACACAACAAAACCAGTGAAGAAATGAAAAGTATGGCGTGTGTATCACAAGCCTGATCTTACGCCTGTGTTTCACAGAGCTCCACTGTTAACCTCTTAAAAGTGTACCATTAACACACAGTGTAGTTTATTTGGGGTCAGCCCCTATAGTCACTCTGATGATTATTTCATAGCAAAGCAAATGTGTACAAATCTACACCTGAAGAAAGCCTCCAGCCCTTTTTCCTCCAATTGGAGTAACATTTGTTTAAAACTACATTTCTTAGCACTTTAAAAAGAATAAATACAGTGACTGGTCTTTAAATATTTAATTTGGAGCGAATGATGTCTGGGTTGAGTTGCCAGAAAGGGTAGGGAAGTCAGAAAAAAGAAAAAAGATGGACAAACATAGATGAAAAAAGAGAGTCTTGTCTTTCCTAACCTTTTATCCTTATTATGGATATTATTCATATTTACATATGAGACACAGATGACATACTGCTTTTTTTGTGCTCCAACTGAACATTTTACATTTGTGATGTTGTCTATCAGCTGGGGTGGTGGTGGGTGACGCTGGGGTGGACAGATTACCATGCGCCGGTGCATCATTGCATAAACCTATTATCAGATGCATTGTGTGTAAGTATTTTTAGAGGCGAGGAATAAGGGAGGGAGGGCAGAAGCCCGCTGCTCCTGGCTGGGTCGGCTGCATGCATCATTGTGCTGCGTTTTCTTTTTTTTTTTTTGCCTTCTCTGGGGGCAATCGTGTAAGTGTCAAGGTACCTTCAGGTACCCCCCCGGCCCCCACCCCCAACCAAAAAAAAGGAAAAACACACACGCACACCAATTAGAAAAAAAGACAGAAAAAACAGAAAAGTGTCAGTGGAAGATTACTGTCATACTGCTGTCACCATGATGGTGCCCTGCGGGCAGCACGGGGGTGGGATTGGTGGGGGTCGGATGGTTGGAGTGGTGGGGGGGTGAGCACCACTCCCCTTTCCTTTTCTCTTTCTCTCCCTCTCTCTCCCTCTCTCTCTCACTCGCTAGGTCTTCTAGCCCCTCCTCCCCAGCCCTGAGCTTTCCTTGATGATTAGCTCACCCCGCGGTGAGCACTAAGCGGCCTAATCTGCAGCCGTGAGGTGGTGGGTGTAGAGCAGCAGCGCGACAGAGTGAGAAACAGAGACGGCAACAATACACAGTCCTGGCTGAGTGCAAATGCACACATAGAAAATAACTATGAGTAGATTCTAATAATTATGAAGATGCTAAAGTAGCTTTTTACGCCTGTGCTTTCAGGCACATGTCCTGGTCTTCAGCGCTGTTGTAAACTGCAGGTAAGAAACAGCAGTCAGGTGATCAGACAGGTATGTGAAACCTATCACAAGAGAAAATGAAGGGGAATGCTGAGGCTATCGGCCAAGCTGCGCAAACACACCAGTTTTGCTTCAGCTCTGACCAGCTGTCTTTGCAGTGGCTGTGCACACAGTTTTCCTGTGCAGTCAGCCTTGAGTTTGGCGATTCAGCCGCAGCTGGACAATTCCATATTTGGACAACAGGGTGGAGCTGGAAAGGTGTGAGGGTTGGATGTGACCGATGGAACTGAGAATGATATCAATCAATCACACAAGATCCCCTGCTTTATTATCTTTTTTCATCTAAATTGGACCATAATTTTCTAAATGAACATGGTGTTGCAATGAAGTTGCATCGAGTTGAGACCATAAATGCAATATGGAAATGTTTACTGAAGTCATTGATCCAGTGAGAAGTATGCTGTGTCATTTTCTCATAGAAGTCTATACAAACACACTTGTTTTGCAGCCACCTAATGGTCATACAGGTTTAAGGCACTTCAGCATTGGCCCAGAATCTACGGCTACGTTTTTTTTCATGGACCAGGGCTATGGCCTTAGTGGTGCAAACTTCATTGTTAGAGGGTTGAGAGAGGCTTTCTTTTTAGGAGTGACATTTCCTCCGCTGTATAATCAAGGGAACACGGTCTGTGCAAACACAAACGGGGAACCTATGATCACCTACGTGTAACCACCTGATTTGACTGATAAAAACTGCTGAAGACTCGCATCAACTTCACAGAAACAGCATTTTAACAGGGAATGAGACCTGCGCTTTATCCCCCATCGCTTGCATAGGAAGCCCGTTAAGAAGGCAATTTGTGAAGGGCAGCATTAATCGGACCATTACAGCAAGCAAAGGCTGTTTGTGAGCACCTGAGAGTTTGAATAAAATAAGAAAAAGAAAGATCTTTAAGCCCTTCCTGGAGTTTAACCACTCAAGATCCAATGTGGCTTGAAATGACTCATCTGGATGCCATCATGGGCATATGGGCATCATCTTGTGTGCGACATGGGCAACTGCTGACGTGTGCTTTCACTACACTAAAGCGGCGGCCTGCAAAGTGTTTGCTGTTTTGCAAGAGCAAGACTCTTTGTCTGCAAGAGCCCCTGTGTGTGACACCTTCATATTTATACAGACTGTGTAGTCAGCCTTTAAACAGCCACACATGCAGATGTACTGTACTTGCTGCACGTGTATCCGCACGCACACACCACTCTCCTATTAAGCCCAAATCAGCTGCACCAGAGCCCTACATCTGCCTTAAATCATAACCGATCAGTCTCCCCAATCAACCATTCTGGCCCCGTCCAAAACGCTCCATTTCCTGAGCCCGGGTCCTCGTGTCTCCCCTCGCTATGACTCAAAGCCCCTCTCTGTTTCTTTTCTAACAGTCCCGTCCCCAAACACCACCGCCGCTGCCAGGTTTGTCAGCCGGCATAGATTTAGCCGCCTTGTCGGCAACGCCGCTGTCCTAATCTCTATCACAGCCTCAGCTCTGGCCTCGAGGAATGATGAGACGCGGGACAAGAGAGGGGGAGAAGATTCTGTGCCAGAACTGCTTTGTTTTTTTTGTTTTTTTTTATAAATAAGCTAGTATGGAGCATGGCAAAGGCCCAGTACAGACCTACCCGTTAGATGTTTATGAGTAGAAAGATGCAGCCTCCCCTTGGTCCTTTGAAAGACAAAGGGTTTGGGGGTGGGTGGGCGGAAGCAGGGGGTTAGAGAGGAGACTTGGCACAAAGCACTATCTAGTGTTCTGAAATATTAAGGGTCTCTTTTACCCCCCCATGTCGTCCCTCTGTACCTTCCCTCCTTTATTTTCTTTTTCTCTGTTTTTTTTGGCGAGTTGCTTGTTGTAAAGTAGGTTAATTCATGAAAGCTCTGCCGTGCAGGCCTGTGATTTTAAGGGACCACATTAGGAGCATGTGCATGTTTCTGAGTACTCAAAAAGATTATGTGTATTTCATTACTTCTACAGCTTCGGTCACTATTGTGCTGCCCTACTTTCTGGATCCTCTTCCTCATTTCTAAAGACACCGAGAGCCTAAAAAAACACTTAGACCACCTGTACATTGTTTTTTTTTTCATGCAACTGGCTCTGTCATTTTTGTAGCTGCATTGTCTGTGTTTGGATTTTTTAATCCTCCTTCCAGCTTTCTGCAGAGTTCTGTTGCCATAATGAATTTTCTTGGATGGGTGGGTTGTTCTGGTATCAGAGGCAGCCATTTTGGATTTGTATGCGTTCAAAAGTTTTCAAAATGTAATTCAAAATTTCTAATAGATTCTGAACCGTTAAGCAAAACCAATTTTGATCCAGCGCACTTGGGATTCTGATTTTTGTAAACTGAACTGGCAAGTCCCAAATCATTCATTTCACAATAACGTGCTTAACTAAAAAAAAGAAATTCAATATCAGTTTGAGTGTATGCTATATTTTGAATAGTTTCACCACTTTATCTTACCATTAAACAGCCCTTTCCTTAGGCACTACATTCTCTCAACTGCTGAATGACTGTATTCTTACCCATAGGTGCACATACGCTGTGCACTGTATTAGCTTTTTGGGTCTGGGCAGCTGATTTGCAATGTTATATGAAAAAAGTAATGGCGAAGGAAAGGGCTGGTGTACATAGAGAAGTAAACTCCTAGTAAAAGAGACAACAGTGGAGTCTGCTGGTGAGAATATGGGCTACATTATAATAATAGGTCCTACTACTGCAGGCAGGGGCTGCTGGACTGTATGTGGGTTAGTATACACACTCCAAATGGGGACTGGTGCACATTATGTGGGCCACCTCGCAGTTAAATCCAGTCAAATGAATTCATACTTTAGCCTACTGTTCACGGTGTGCACCTCAGAGAATATGTTTTTGTGTAAATTCACATGCACTGAGCACATACTGCTCAGTAAGGTCATTGATAAAAACATGCCTCACATATCTATAATCTTAGTCACACATCCTGACATGCACGCACACAGGAGCCTGTGAGGCCTCAGATATATAATTTTCTTCAAACGTACCTTTTCGGACCAGTCTGTCTGCATCCTCTGTGCCCTTTTTCAATCGGAGCAGCCGACTCATCCCGTCGCGTCCCATCTCTCACAAATCACACGGCAGCGGGGGGCTGCGATCGGAGAGGGACAATTTGTCAGCTATATGCACGAATAAGCAACAGATTCGCCATCCATTACAGTGACTGGACAGAAAAAGGTGGGAAAGAGAGGGGATGGAGGGGATTGTGTGTGTGTGTTCCTCTGTGTGAATGTGTGTGTTTTTGTGCTCCTATCCCTGTGAGAACCCGTCTGAATGTTGGCCTCTCAGAGGGAGGGTGTTTTTGCAAAGCGATGGTGTAGTGGTTGAGCTGTTGTTTCCTGAACTGACCTGCTGGTTAATTTCAGTTGAAAATGTTGATATCAAAGTCGCCGTAGTCCAACCATGGAGGGTGCATTAGGGTTAGATGAAGATGAAGCATTTTGCCTGCTGTGTAGAGCGATCATCTTTCTGTGCCAGCTTGGTAAAGCGCACTTGAGCCATACAATTGTGATGCATGCTATACAATGAAGCTTTTTCACTCTACCCTGCTGGTTACTGGGACTCCTTCACATCAGAAGCTTTCAACCAGCAAACAATTTGAAAGGCTGAATTGTAAAGATGCTGCAAGATTTTGCAGTGGCACAATGAGCAGCAGTCCAAATGTGTGGTATTTTCCTGACCTTGAAATGTGCTGTGAGCCCAGCGTGGAGCGCACCCTGCACCGGTTTGACGAGGAGCACCAGCAGATGGGAGGTTTATTCTTATGAAGCAGCACAAAGAGCCCACAGAGAAGATGTCTCAGAACCACATCTATATTTTCTGCAGTGTCAACCCGATGCCACCTTTGTCATTTTTATCAACAAAAGCAAATGAAGGACTTGGAGCTAATGTATGGCAACAATGTTCAAAATGTAAGTAACACTTCTAAACACAGTGGTAACTGAAGCATGAAGCAGGTTCGGCTACAAATTGGTTTCTTCTGGGATCTGTTGTCCACAGCTGCTCCATGCTGAATGAAAAGCTTCTCCTTCAGGCTGAATGCAGCACGATACATGTGGATAAATCTCAGTGCTCAAAGTGCAGCTGCCCACTGTCTTCACCTTTTTAAAATCACCTTCAATGTATAAGAGGTTCAAAGTCACACCGCACAATTTTACAAACGTCTGCACATCAGGGCGGGGCTGGCAATCAACCACAGCGAGGAAAGCAACACAAGCTCACACGAGGAAATCACTATCAAAATAAAACAGGAAAGAAGAGTCCAATGAAAGGGCACAAGGAAACAAAACATTGTCTGAACAGAAACCATAAATGAGTCTCGGACTCGGGATTGACACTATGGCCCGGTCAAACCTGACATCAACATGCGTCTTGGTTGGTTTGATCACAAGTGGACAGCTCTAACTACAGGTGTGAATGCACCCAAGACATGCTCTGGTTTGGGCCATATACAGTGTCATGTGTCCTGGGTGACACCGATGGACTGCCCGCTCAGCCGACATCCTCTGCGTGAGAGGAAGTCATGTTCTCCACATGATACAAGCTGTTTTTGTCCACACTGCCTGCAACGTTCAGAAAGCCCACAGAGCGACTCATAAAATGCATCCGACATCTCAGGTAACAGACCCCGTCTGTTTGAGCCAATGTACTTGGAGCCATCCACCTGTGATTGGCTCACGTAAGATGCACGTTAATGTCCAGTCTGAACAGAGACTATGGTGTTTCACTGCTCATACTGCCGCCATTATTTAACCTCTTCCTTTCAATTTCAACACCTCCGAGTGTCTGAGCCTGACACACAGAGCTGACGACCTGCTGAGGTGACTCATTTGTAACAAGGTAATGAAGGAAACAATGACGACAATGCCTCCCTGCTTTCTTCATGTGTACGGACAGAATGAGCAAGGTTTGGAGCAAACTTTTGTACCACATTTAGAATGGAATAGAATATGTTTTTTTTCTGGCCAAAATTATTATTATACTATTTTTTTATGTCACTTTTATTTCTTTATTGCTGCTATTTGTACATATGATTTATTATTATTGTGTGTATCTATCCCCTTTGTTGATGCAAAAGAGAAAATTTCCCCACTATGGGATTATTTAAGGCTATTCTATCCTGTTCTATTTTATTTTTATACAATTTGATCTGATCAATTGGGACATGAGAAACAGTAGATCTAAAAAGTCGATCGATTTGTTATTATTTATTTTCATCCTCCTTGTGCAAGTTGAATAGAAAAAAGGTGCTTCCCTGTTCAGAATAGGCCTGCAGTCTCCAGGTGTTGGACTGGATTTATAGATGGTCTACTTCCTCTGAGGGTGATGCATGTGTATGTATGAGGTTGTGTTTGTACTGAATGTGTCAATCGGCGAGAGGAGGCCCAAACTTACCAGCCTTTAACAGCATATGTGAGATCAGCTCCTCGCTCTGTTTCACACACTTACACGTACGTGGATGTGTATATACGGCGGGTGTGTATTTGTGCTGGATTCCCACATGAAAGTCGTTTGATCCCGGGCCCCCGAGGCCCTGAATAGAGTAACAGACACATTACTTACGCCTATTTTTGTTAGCACTGGAGAACGGCCGACACCTGCGTGTGTGTCTGTGTGTGTGTGTGTGTATGTGCAGCAGTATGTCAGAGAGATTAGCGGAGTGGCAGCCAAGTTTTGGGAGGTTTGCAGAACATAACCCCCCGAGTGGTCCCACGACACCAGAACCTCCCTGCTTGGGAAAAACTCATATCTTAATTCTGGAATCAGCTAATTGCACCACAAAGGCTTCGCTGAGACCAGTTGTAATGTTGTGGGCCCAGGATTCAAAACCTGCAGCAGGTTTTCATCATGAGGCAAACAACCACACTCAACATGACAAATCATTCTTATGGTTTTCCTATTAAACAACCCATTATGATTGAGCTTTGAGTTCACTACCATTAATTATTAATGTAATTGTGACTTAGGCTGTTTTAAAAATGCATATATACATGCCCGTCTTTGTATATTACAGGGAGCATCTTTGACTAATGGAGCACAAAACAAATATACTCTGCATTTACATTTTGTGTTTTAGTAGATAGATAAGGCTATAGCTGGGATAAAGGTTTGTGAGGGGGCAGCACATGGAACTCTTCACAGAAACTAGATCAGTTGTACAAAGTTGATCATGCAGACCAGAAGTGACCACACCATCAGAAGATCAATACATCAGGCTTAGTTTCCTGAGAGATAGAAAAGCAACTTCATCAGAGTTTGCTCAGTAAGGAACATGAGGAAAGTGTGAGAAGAAGTCTGTCTTGTCGTGGTCTCAGAGAACCAGTAACATCTTCTCAGGAGGAGAAACAAGGGCAAACATCTGGGGAGGACTGAGAAATACCAGAAAAAAAAGAAAAAAATGATATTTAGCGATGAATCCATGTTTGAGGTGGATAGCAGTAACAGAAGGACGCATGCCGGTGAAACTTGGTGGGGGTTGTTCTGCTGACTCCGCCCTGACCAAGGAGAAGTAGCGCTCAATTCTTCAGAGATATGCTCCACCTTCTGCATCTGGTCTGCATCTCTGTGGAGGAGCCTTCGTGGCGCATGCTGGGATAATGAGTCTGAACACAGTTGATGGTGATTGTATTAATCACCATCAACTGTTTGGTATTCCATTACACCTGGGATGAAAAGCAAAGAAGAAGCAAAGGCTCACATGTTGTGAGGAAAAGGAAACGGCTTCTGTACAAACCAGTTCTGTTAGCTGAGAAAAGCACAGCTTCACTGAAGCACATAACTTGCCGCAGCAAGCAGCAGCATTGTTGTATAAACTTCCAATACATTTAAATGCAAAAATGCACTCACACACACATGCACCTATAGACTTTCTCACACTGTCATCTGTACAAAATTTACCTCAACACACACACAGTAAAACACACACACACACCTCTGGTGTGAATGGCCTTTGGCCACAGGCAGAGTTTTCACAGTAAACTAACCTTGATCAATAACCTGCTTTGGACCTCAGCAAAACCCACTGTTCTCCCTGCTGCTGGATTTCAATATCACGCCCGTTTGAACACTGTAGCCATGGGCCAACTATGCGTGTGTCTGTGTGTGTGTGTGTGTGTGTGTGTGTGTGTGTGTGTGTGTGTGTGTGTGTGTGTGTGTGCGTGCGCACATGTGTACGTACGTGGAGCTGCTGCTGTTGCTGCATGAATTTACGAGAGCCGCTGATCATGTGTGAATGTGTTTGCGGCCTCATGTGTGCTTAAAGAAATCTTTGTGCATGAATATCATTGTGTGTGTGTGTGTGTGTGTGTGTGTGTGTGTGTGTGTGTGTTTTGAGTAAAGCCTTGGGGTGTGCTGTGAATGGTGCTAACTGGCCCTCTGAACTCTTCCCTGTGAAGAGAAAGAGAAAGCCACCGGGCATGTGCAGAGGACAGCATGCCATTTACCTGGGCTACGGATGTTTTTTAAAACTGGCAAGAGGGACTTCCAAGCGTGCACACACACACACACACACACACACAGATGAGACTCCTGCCTTTTGCCTCAAACACAAAAGCACACCTTTGCTCCCTCGCCTCAAACACAAACACACTTCAAAAGTTTTTTTTTATTATTTTTTTTTTACTATTTTCTTCCATTTTTTCATTTTTATTTTTGGAAGCGATACAGGCACTACTACCCCTGCGTTTAAAGAGCCTAACCACTCTCTTCATGTGCCCTTTTCTCACTTCCTGCCTCTGCAAAAAAGGCGCCGCCGTGCCAAGAAGACTCGCTAGTTTACATCCAGCGCAACAAGGAGCGAGACAACCTTTTGACTCTCCAAGGTGTTTGCCTCACAGTTGCACTCTGCATTCAGTGAAGTGGGGCACGCATTCAGTGGCGGCCCCAGCTCGAGCCGGCCCTTTGGAAGAGTCTGATGGTATTTCAACATGGGGAAAAAAACAAAACAACAACTGCCGGTGAATGTGGATGGTGAAATGTGGATAGCACATCACAGCATGTACAGACAGGGCTGGAAGTGTTGGTACCTTTACACCTCCTCGAAATATAACAGAGCAGAGCATAGAATACCTTTATTGTCATTGCAATACACATGATTGAAGAGGTTTGCAGCTCTATTAAGATGTGTAGGACAGAAGGTATAATGATGAGGAAAGAATGAGTAGTATAACAAATATGAACAAACTAATATAAGCACAATAGGCAATTAGTGCAGTATCAGGTCTTGATTTAATTTAAAAGCTCTTTTATCATGTATATCTGTTTGCCTTTGGTTTTCCTCTGACTAAAACAAAGACGCTTTGAAAAGAGCTGAATGTTCATTCTACAAAGATCTAATATGACCTGGACAAAATAAGTGGTACCCCATAGAAGTTGTGATGAAGTGGATTGTCATGGAGCAAGCTCAGATGCTGTGGAAACACATGGCCCAAGAAGCATTTGGTCCAAATTACCAGCTGAGAAGTGTGGTGAAGTTTGAAAACCAAAAAGTGACTTTACTTTACAGAGAAGAAATTACAGCTTCCCTTTCTTAAGGTGGTTAATACTTTCAGCCACGTCTGTATGTGTCACAGATGTCCTGAATCATCCAGTAATGAGCATGGAACAGCATATATACATATATATATATGTTACATACTGACATGACAAGTGTAAAAAGAATCTGTGTATGTGTGTTAATTAGTCTAATTGTACCTAGCTGTGTGTGTGTGTATGTGTGTGTCTGTGCGTGTGACTGATTTGGATGTTGAATACAGTTGACCCAGATGTGTTAAGTGGGTCAAGGGAACACCACCGCCCACACACTGGGGGTTATGGCGAGGCAGATGCGTTGTGGTGTGTGTGTGTGTGTGTAGATGGGCTGAGGACACTGGGGCAGTGCCCTGATTATACTAGATTAGTTTTGGGAATTCATGGCTCCTCCTCCTGCCACACTGTTTGATAGTTCATATTATGCATGGAAACTTTGGGATCTCCACCAGATTTCAAGTTCACTGTGTTTGTAATGTGTTTTGTAATGACGAGTGCATTCATGATAAGTTCACAACTGATGAGTATTCAAATTTTGCATCTTATCAGATCAATTTTGATTTAATCGATTTTGTTCTTTTTAATTTATTTAGTCTCTTTTTCTGATGTCGGCCTGAACTTTTTTTTTTTTGATTGCACTTTGTGAATTCAGCATTCCTGCAAAAAAATCAGTGTGGAAACTGTTTCAGAACACTCACTACATTTACATCCACAAAATATTCCAGTGTTGGCCGCTATTCCAAAAAAGACAATATTCCAGCTAAGTTGTTTATATTGCTAATGAAAATGAATATTTCACTGATATGCATATAAATGCAGCCATGAATACTTAGACTAATTTCAGATGCCCCACTTGGTGTATATCCAATGGTTCTGCCCTTTCTAAGTTTATTCTATTATTAAGTTTTGATAACTTGACTTGTTCATCTGCCTCTTTCATTCCTCTTTCATTGTTGCAATATTTGCACATATCCAAATATCTGTCGATATCCAGGCATCTAAACTGTACCACAGCCTTGTAAACAGTTGTCTAGGGGCTTTGTGTACAATGCACAGAACAGCACAGACAGCCTAAATAATACTGGCATATCCCAAATGCCTTAATTGGAAAATGCCAAATTGGGAATATCTGAATGGACATATCAGGTAGGGCCTCTCTCCGCTCTCAGAACAGCCTTAATTCCTACAGACTCAGAGTTTTATGAATGACTTCCATCAATGTTGCTATGCTGACAACAGTTGTAAAGTTTCATCATCTTAGGTGAGAGGCAGCTATGGAGTGTCACAGTTCCTGTCCCATGGAAGCTCGCGGTGTCATGAACTGAGACACTTACTTTGAGGGAGCTGGATCAGGCAGGATGGGGTTACAGTCAGTCAGTCTTTAAGGCTGCTGTTTTCACTGAGGGTGACTGTTACTGTTATAACTGTACATTACCACCTGACACATGCTTACAGCATCAGGTGGTATTCCTGTCCTCTGTTTGATGACCTGATTAGTGACTGGTCCTCCTCTTGTCTCTGTCATGGTGCCTCTCTGGTTGTGTGTCCCCAGTGCGAGTGTAAAAATGGGACACGGAGCCTGTATGGGTGGGACAACTGGGAGGAGAGATGGCAGCCAGGGTGGCACGATGATAGCTGGAGGAGCGCCAGCCGCTCTCAACCAGGTATGGGTCGGTGCCAGCTCTGCCTCCATCTCTCTCTGACTGTCTGAAGCAGTGGCCGTCACGCTCGCTGATATTCAGAGTGTTACCTGACTCACTACTTTGTTTCCATTACTTTGTCTGTGTATGACCGCTGTCAGTCGATATGGTCTGTTCCACAAAGCTTTTATTTTGGTAAATGTCTATAACATCAAATATGTTTATCTCTTCTCTGTATCCTCTGCATTAAGTGGGTAAAAGCCCTTGTTATGTAAGTTATGCTTTGCCGCCCAACACTGCTGAGGAGTCCTTTTCTTTTGTTTTAAGGAACCATCCTGAGCTGGACTGACAGGAAGCACTGCCATGCCACACCAGGTCTGCTCAGATTTGATGCTATTTGAAGTTTTCTGTAGCGCTTGTTGCTGAATTTTCTCAGTGGAATATCCCTGTAACTGTTTGCTGGAGAGACTGTGCAGTTTGACACAGTTGCTTCAAGTCAAAAACTTGATGGCTTTGCTCCCAAGGAACATGTTGAAGTTGAAAATTAGCCCATGAAGCAAAAGGATTTAATTTATGTAAATGCAAAAATCCCATTTCTGCTTCTAACTGTAATTATGTAATAATTACATAAGGACATGCACAAAGGTCCCAGCCCCCTATATAGCCCTGTAGTTCCTGCAGCGGGGACACACCGTATAATGAAAGAGTTGCTCTTGGCTCCAAACACCAAAAACAGCCTGGCAATTTGTGACAAATAAGCAGCTGAACAGCATCTGCAGCTCTGTCTCTGTGTTTGCTGTCAGTCTCACCTGTTGTTTCTGTCCTGGCTGCATGGCCCTCCCACGTTAACTGCTCTTCTCCTCCTCCTCCTCCTCCTCCTCTCCTTCATCTCCCGCTTCATTAGCTATTAGAGTCAACAAAGTGTTTTCATTTCAAGCTGTCTACATGTGGATGTAACCTGAGCCGAGTGGGGTTTCATCTACTATGTAAGGTGAATTCTGTTAGCCATGTAATCCTTTGCTGAAGTTTTTCCCAGTCATGAAGTTGACAGTGAAGTACTTGGAGCAGCATTTGTAGCCATCTCACTGAATGCTACCCTCCTCATGCTGTCTACCTCGGGTCCAGACTGCCAAAGAACAGTGGATGTAACTGGCTCAGAGACAGATTGAGAACATCGGGTGTTTTAATTCAACCGCTGTTAGCCTGTTAAACACAGCTGCTCCGGCCAAACTGGCCCTCGGCTACAAACTCTGATGTTTATATGTCTAAAGTGCGAGCCAAGCACATCCCCTCAGCAGACAGGTCAAAAGCTGTAAACTCAGTGTGGGCAAGTGCCAGAGACATGCCCTCACACACACACACACACACACACACACACACACACACACACACACAGCTGCTACAAGCCTGTGGCCAGATGGTGAGTGCAGTGGTCAGGAGCAGCCAAGTGGTGTCCAGCGAGGAATACCCCGGCCAATCGACGCCCCCGGGCAGGCTGGACTGACTCAACATGACTGCTCTGTGTGCGTGTGTGTGTGTGTGTGCGTGCGCACGTGTAAGTGAGAGGCTGCTGTCTGTGCTTACTGGCCAGAGGAGGTTATGAGAGGTCTGGCTTGGATTCATTTCCCTTCCCTAAACATAGTAGTTGTTAACATTTCTTATTCAGCATTTGTTTTTATCTTCACATAGGTTATAAAAGCTGCCATTGGAAATTGCTGATGCTCCATTATTAATGATTTTTGCGCTCAAACTGACAACCGACATTTTCGTACTTTGTGTACATACAGTGTAGCTACAGTCTAGCTGGACAGAAGATGGGGGGTACATGGGAAACATAACTCTGTGTATGTTTTTTAAAATAATATTTTTATTGTTTTTTATTTCTTAGTTTGTTTAAATTTTCATTTCTATTTTTAATTTTTTTCCCCTTTTTTATTGCATGTGATTCTTAATGTAAGTATTTATTTCTATGTAGTAAATTTGAGTTACTTTTGTTATATATTTTAATCTTTCTCATTTATTTTATTGCAAAAATATTTTCAAGTTCAATCTGATATTTGTAGAGAACAATATGAGGTTATTTAACACCCTGAAATAACAGCTGTGGCCTACTTAATATGGCACAGCTTATTTTCCAACAGGTCACTTGATCCAAGTTCTTCATGTCCTGGTTCAAAAGTATAGAGTTGATCAGTGTGAATTATTGATATGATATGAATGACAGATTAACAGGGAGACTGTGACTCCTGAAATTGATTTGATCACCCATGGAGTTGTCAGAGCGACACAGACCTTTTGTCTGCTCATATTTGGGCCGATGAATTACAGAGTGGAGGTCCTTCCCTCGCATAAGATCAGCAAGCACAAACCTGAGCAAGCCACTCACTGAACTAAATTAAATCTGCAACAGCTGATACGACCACGCCGCAGCCCGTGTCCAACAGTTGAACCTGTGAAAGTGAAGCTCTGTGCAGGCTACAAATGAGAAGCTGCTGATCTCTGCTAAAGAGAAAGAAGGTGTTGGGGAGGGAGTTTAGTGACTCCAGCACCACTTCACACAAAATACATTCACACACTAATTTTCACTTGCAAATGCAGTGAACTGCTGCTGTGAAGAGCCTGGCTGTGGTGGAGGAGGGCAGTGATGCAAAATTGTCGGAAGGGAGGTGGATTAAACAGACAAGAAGAGGATCAGAGCCTGATTTGGCTTTCTGTTTAGCCAATACTGATCCTTTGAAATAGAACCAGATCAGCCCCAGGACATTTTCTTTTTTTATTCTTCTTATTTAATTTAATGTCATTTGTTATGCTATTTTTATTTCAATTTCATGTGTGCCTTATTTTTGTTTTGTTTTTGAAAATTATATTTTTTTCTGCTTTTTCTCTCTTTTTTGAGTGGCAACTTCCACAAGTAAAAGGTTTGCTGTTGTTGTTGCTGTTTTAAATGAATACCACTTCCCTGTGGACAGATATTGAGGCACACACTCATATGAAGCTCCTACCTGAAACAGAGCAGCTCCCCCCTCAGGGTGGTCAGTGCCTTCCCTTGGCACGGCCCTGCTTGGCACAGATCCAGAGTCCTTGAGGTAAGATGGCACAGACCAGCTGTGCAGTGGCCAGCGTCTCTACTATACGTTTGCATGGCCACCAGGCTAAACACACTCACGCACACAAACACACACACTCACACAAACAACAAACACGCACAGAACTGAGGATAGCCAAAGAGCTTGCTACCGCCAAGTCCACTTACGGGCCATGGGAGGATAAACTCATGCTTTGGCCGAATGCACACACCAACGCCGCCAAAACCAACCTCGTCCACTCGGTGGCCAAAGGCATTTGCAGCGCAGTCCCATTCAGCTGGGAATCCCAGTGTTTGGTTCTCCATCTCTTTGGGAAAAAAAAATCCATCCTAGGTGAAAGAGAGGGAGGGACGGAAAGCCAATCAAACATTACATAGTGTTAAACACTTAATTTTCAGTTCCCCGCCAGTATAATTGCTGCTGCACTACCTGCCACCAGCGGCCCTTTATGAAATGACTTCTGAATCGAAGCACGTGGACGAGGAGTGGCGACAGCAGCCACAGAATGACTTGAGGAAGAGGTCCCATTAAATAAGAGCTGGCTAATTACTTTGTCCTCCCTTTTGTCCTGTGCTATCCGGGCCCTCGCCCGCCATTCATATATCTTACTGTAATGAGTAAAGCCAGAGCCTGGCACCTGTGCTCGGTAATTAAACATATAAATTCTCCCCACACAGAAATATGTGTACTCACCGGGATTGATTTATAAGGCTCTCTAAATTGCACAGTTGAGCTTATTTTCATTGGCTGTTTTTTTTTTCTTTTTTTCCTGAGGAGCCGGGATGTGGAGAGTCGTTCATCAGCTCAACGGTGGAAAGCTTGATCTTTTAAAAACACTTGTCTTTGCACAGTAAAGTTCCCTTTTCTTTTCCATTGTTACCTCGTTGGTGACGAGGGACTTTTTGGATAGGAGAATGAACTGTTACACCTTCGTGGCCAAGAACCCCAGTGAAAAATGTACTCATAAAATCATACTATGATCAAGTGGAGCTCCAAATCAAACAGGTCGATGACTCATTTATGGTTCCTGCTGCTCATAACTTACTCATACTGTACTTTAGGACACAGTGAAAGCATTGGACCGATCCGTTTTCAGCTCTTATTTCCTTGCTCTCAGTTTGAATTTTCATGGAAAAGTCACATTTGACCTGTTTCATACTGTGCTCTTTATAAAATATTACCCTTTTATTTGACCTATCAACATGCCCATTTTATGGAGGAAGATACAAAGGAAGCTTGATTCTCTAAACTCTTTAATGAGAAGTTTGCTTATTTTGCTCATCGGTATATACACATATGCCAGAAAAGTTGGCTAATATGTGGAGACACGACTGCTCAGAAGTACTTTTGTTTTTTTTATGTTACCAGGGATGTGCACAGATATGATCAGGGGCAGGGGCTCAGTTCACCAAAACAGCACCCCACTTTCACAGTGTGGCTAAAAGAGAGGGGCTTAAGTTTGAAAGTTGAGCCTTGACATTGAAAACAGACTGGAAGATGTGAGAGTAGACAACACAAGCAAAGGCTAGGGGAAGCTAAGTGGCTCAGTGTGAAAGAAATAAAACATAAGGGCAGAGCAGGCAGAGAAAAAGAGAGTGCACCGTAAACACCACAACACAAAACAACAGGGAGATGGAAAACCATCAGGACAGGGACGGAACAACACAACACAGGACAAAGACAGGAGGGCAAAATGGAGGGGAGGTTGCGATAATGAGAAAGAGGTGGAACACGTGAGGGCGGGGCAGGCAATCAACCACAGGAAGTAAAGCAAAACAAGACACAAGAGGAAATCACTATCAAAATCAAACAGGAAAAAATGCCAAACGAAAGTGAACAAGCAAACAAGAGTCCAAGACTGCAAATGAACAGAAAGGAGTGTAGGAGTCTCTGCGATCGCCTTGCATTCACAGTTTTTTTCTGATTTCTCTCTTGTCGACCAATCAAAGCACTTTTACAGTACAAGTGCTTCCCTCCTGCGTACACACATTCATACAGTGCTTCTGCAATTTTCAGCTTTTCTCTATCACATACTGAGGACATTTTGGGACAATGTGGGGTTCAGCAACCTGCCCAGGGTCACATAAACTGGAGGAGCTTGGAACCACTGCGCCTCTGATCAGTGGGCGGCTCGCTTTACCTCCTGAGCCACAGCCACCCAAAACTCAAATCTTTCCTATATCCAATCACTTGTGGGTACATCTGTAGAGATAAAAGAGTCCAGCCAACTCCACTAAAGAACTCTGTTGTGGCCTTAAGCTGTGAAATAAAAAATGCCATGTTTAAAAGTGTGAAAGTTCAAGTTCATGCAAAACTAATAATAGAGACTGTCTGAAATCCAGATATTAAAAATGACTCATGATAAGAATAATACAATCGCAAAATATTAAATATCAGATGAAAGGCTACGATGAAGATTATTCTCAAGTCTTGATTATAGAAACATGGTAACTGCACAACGAGTGGAGCTCCAGCAAAACCTCCAGCTCGCTCTGAAGATTACGACATCATCATTAAATGAGCGAGAACAAGCTACAACAACTGTTCTAAGGAAAACGGTATCCATTCATTTGGTCCAAAAGGCCAGGGCAGTCATAAAGGACAATGGGGTCAGTGGTGAGGCCTGCTCACATCCCTGATTGTCTTTTTTAATGAAAGAGTGCAGCACATGCAGGATCTGCAGAGTCTGTCAAACAGCATATAAAACAGAAGCCTCCGTCTCTTTTATGGCTGATGGAATTCCTTATTAGCCGACCGGAGACTGCTCCCAGCTGGGAGCCTCGGTTTGAATGTGCTGTGTTAAAACCTAATGAATGTCATAATCAACTGGATATACTTTACATTTAGAATAGGATCTGCTGTTATGAAACCATCTACCTTTTAACCCTCTCTTCACCTCCCTCCCTTTTTTTTTGCACTCTCATTGCTCATTTCTGAAGATGACATTTCTTTATTTGCGTTGCGTTATTTTTTTTTCTTGTTCAGTTTCATTTTTATTTTTTTATTTTTTGGGGTTTTGGCCGAGGCCTGAAGCTTTCACAGCGTTCTTGACACTTTTGTTAATAAATCATTGGGAAGTTAATGAAAATGGCATTCAGGCATATCCAAAATGATTGTGTTCTTTGTCATGCTAATAAAGTGAAAGATGTTCGTCCAATGGGTGAGTGCCTGCACATTACCGGCAACTTCTGATTATGTGGGCGCTTGTTGCACCTCCTTCTTCCTCCCTCGCCCTATCCCCCTCTCCTCTCGCCCTCTCGTTTTTCATGGACAATTTTTTTGCATATTTATCTCATCGGCTATCGATATGAATCCAGTAGGTTCCCGAAGCGTCCCAATGTTTGTGTAACTTTAAATTGCCTGCAGGGGAAATGGAGAAGAAGATCACGTGACTTGTTGCTGACCTCGACTTATTCTCTGCTTCTCACCCCCCACCATCTTGACTTACAACCTCTGCATCTAGGCTTTACATACAGGAGGATAGAACTTCATTTGCATCTGAATAAATCAAATCAACTCAATCAAAAGACGGCAGCTTCTGCCCACGCTTTGATGGGCAGATACTGTATATGTCGTCATGAAAAAAAGCTCCTGTCATATACCTATACTGAGGATTTTTATACGAGTACTGTGCTTTTGAAAATTTTAATCAAATCTTATCATACACATTATGTTCTTTATTTTTCCTTGAAATTAAAGATGAGTCCTACAAATTTTATTTGTAAGACTGAACATTTGTTTTAATCCAATAGCAATAGTGTAGTTATTGGTCTTAATTTGTTTCAGTTGAAAATATTGCCATTTTAATTTGGATGACAAATGACCCTGCTTTGGGAACAAGGAAAGATATTTGATTTGAGATTAAATGACGTGTGACAAAAAGCTGATTTGCAGTGACTAGGGAACAGAATAATGGCTCACACATACGGTTATCTTCCTCTGTCTTGTTTTTCAGGTGAACTACATTTATGGCTTTTAAATTCTGAAACATCCCTTTAGGCGCAACGACTATATATTATGACTACGTCACCATTAAAGTGCTTTTGTGTCAAAAGGTTGTGTAACTATAGTCTAAATGATGCTTTGCAGCATTACAATATGGGTTTACAGTACTTTCAGCATAACTACAAATGTACTAGGGATTAAAATATCTACTGTTGGGTGTACTGAATGCGGTAAAACATAAACTCCTTGTTCGTAAAAATGGAGTTCTGTAAGATACAATCATAATCAACACTTTGCCTTCTATATAAGTAGGATTTACTGAGTTTGAATTCAGACTGATTACATCTAGTTACAGTACAGCAAATTTGCCTCAGTTTTAAAATGATATCCCATTGATTTAGGGCTTAAAAGAGCATCATAAACATTATACCTGTTCAGGACTGGTTTTTAAGTAAGTAAGCCCCTTTTTGTCAAACAGCAGATAATTGTCATTAATTGACTGCATTTTTCATTTAATACAGATTATACAATTACAGTAGCAACAACAAAAAAGCATTTTATTAGTGTAATGTAGTTTTACAATATAACACCTGATTAATTACTGTTTCTGTTATATATCAAGAACACGAGTTTTATATAAAAATTCAAACATTATATATATTAGTTATTTATAAATTCAATAATCAAAACACAATATTTTGAAGATAAATGAAACCTTTGCTGTGACATTCCGTTACAGAGGCGTGTCTGCGACCACACTTTGTATTGCATGTGGGAGACACAAGGGCATATGAATAATTAGTGTTTTGTGCATTTGAGCTTTTTATATGAATGTGTGAAATAATGCAAATGAAAATGAAAGTGAATATTTTTTTATATAGCAGGAATATGATTTTATCTATCTTTATATACAGGCTTTGCACAAAGCTGTTGTACAAGTTGAGCCATATCATGAAGGAATTTAGATTTTTTTTTTTTAAAAGAATGAATAATTTTTTTTCCTCCTGTGTATTCAACACCACAGAGCTTCACTTCATCTTTACAGATATTTCCCTCACCAACTAATCCACCTACATGTACCCCCTGCCTCCATAGACTGCAGCTTCAGGTACATCAGCCTAATTTTTTTTTTTTCCATCAAGTCTAAATGTGTAAAAGGGAATGGAATATTTGATGGGGATGGGGCTCCCATAATCAAGCCCAAATCTCCATCATTATCCTGTATCAGCCCATCCCTTTAAAAAAAAAAAAAAAAAAGCATCGGGGAGTTACTGCTGTTTTACATGAATTTTGGAGCTTTCCAGTGCTACTGGGAGTGAAATAAATTTGTTAGGTTGAGCCTCTCTTGCAAATGCACTGCATGCAATGTCTGTTTTACACACACACAGACACACACACACACAGTGTAATGCCTGTAATGGCAAAATCACAAATGAGAAGTGGGGGGGGCTGCGTGAGTGGAGTCTGTGTGTGAGAGAGGGAGATAGAAAGACAGGAAAATGTTTGCATTTAAATATAGATGCATACAATTTCTGATGGTAAGTAGTTTTTTTAGGCACCGCTTTCCAGCCAAAGCACATTCTGATTTTTTTTTTTTTTTGCATCCTAAAAAGAGACACTCTTGTCTATTCTCGGATGTAACCTCTGTCTCACAGCACAAACTGATATCAGTGTCGAAAAGGCAGATGTGCGTGGACTAAAAATAACAAAAAGACAAGTTCAAGTTTTGACAGAGTTTGCACAAAAATCTATCAAACATATCTTTTCTGTACTAAAGTTATTTTTGCAGCCCTATCCACGCTGGCCCCATGTGTGATAAAATTAGGATGGCAGTTTCAGGTGTATGACTGCATTGGCGAATGTGATGGAGAGAGATATGTCTGCACGGTCTGCAAAACACAACCGAGAAAGTAGCAGCTCTGTGTCACATGTGAGGGAGTAATCTCCACTGGGACAGTTTCCGCAGCAACGTGAACGGAGCCAGATGGAAGACTTCACTTCTTGTCTTTTCTGAAGGTCCACGTTGCCTCCGACGTGTGTGTGTTTGTGTGTTAATGTGGACATGTTAGCTAAGGGGGGACATATGTTTGTCTGGAGGTGGGGGCAGGCTGGTGTGTGTGTGGTGGGGGAGGACACGGAAGTGTGGAGGCAGACGCGACACAGCAGAGCCATGGCGTGGAGCAGGTAACTGCAGGCGGGGGCAGCGGGGCTCATACACGACAACAATACTTCACTTAGGCCTAATTAGAGAGGCGGCGGGGTCAGAGTCTGAGCAATATGCTGCACATACGCCTCTGCGTCTGCACACGCGGTGCATTATGGGCTGTTTGACTGGGAAAAAGACTCCGGATTCATAATACTCCATTCCTGAACTGGTGTCACTGTGCAAATGGCACAGATATAAAAGTCATTTTGCATGAAAATATCTGAATTTTTATTATTACTATTGTGTTGTACATTGTGTTGTATCTCCTTGTTACGTGTTGAAAATGAAGAATTTATCAAATTATTCAAATTTCATTTTAGAGCAGTCATCTGCCTAAAGTCACTCAGAATTTAAATCAAAATTAACAATTTACAGAAAAGCACCTTTAACCAGTTTTGGGGTCTTTGAGGGTCTTGTCTGTTGCTCTAATTTATAACACAAGCAAAGTTGTGTAGTTTTCTGCAGCATGACCACCCTATGTATGGTCTATTCCATCCATAATACAATTTTGAATATCTTATAAAAATATGAAACAGCGTCCTGAGCCGAGTTTGATGATTTCAGCCAACAGGTATTGACCATTTGTCTTGGATAAGAAAAACAATGCAGATTTAATAATCCTAACATCCTACAATTTCTTAAATTACCATTTTTACAGTGCACTACACTGCACAAATTTTCCTATCCAACAGTTAGAGTAATAACAGTGTCAGATACACTGGCAGGAGTTATTTTTAGTACAAATAAGAAGATAAAGTATAGATGATTTCCATAATGCTGTACTGTCATTGGATCAGTTGTATTGCTGCTTTATTCTGGTTTGTTTTAAGATTCTTGAAACAGGTTGATTTGTATCGTGAACATTTATGTTGAGATATTCTTCTCTCCAGCAGAATTTCAGAATAGAATAAAACATGATACGATTATTAAAAAAAAAAAAAATTGACCCCATAATAAAATAATGCATGTGTGTTTGTGGATCAAAGGTATGAAACTATAAAGGTGGCCACAACATTGTGTCCACCTCATCTCTGAAAGACAAAAGATTTATTTTCCACACAAGGATTTCACACTTCAAAGTTAATAAACACATTGATTTCACAGGCTGCACATGTGCCCTTTCTTTTGTAAAAGAATGAAACAAAAATATAAAGAAAAGAAATAAAAAATAAAAAAAAGGAAGATGAGCATCAAACAGAAGTCATGTGAACAGAACTTCTGTCCTGGGGCATGATTTCCTGTGAGCACCTTGGACCACTCTCAAAGTTGCATGCCAAGTCCCCCACCACCCCGCCCCCACTCAGCAGCCCTCCTCGACCACCTCGACCACCTTCGCCTCCCCTCCCCTGCAGGAGGCCAGGTCGGGGCGCCGAGGCGGAGGTTGGGGCTGCCCCCGGGCGTTGCGATTCAGGCCAGTCTGCCAGTTTTCCTCAGCTCCCCCTCCCTGCGCTGCTGCAAAGGTTTGAGCCGGGGTTACGGGGAAAGCTGCCCAGAGAGGATCTCGTGCACCTCCAAAGGCATTTACACAAATGCCCTCCCCGCGTGGGCAAACACACACCACCCATGGTTAGACATGAGGGCAGGAAATGCACTGCCGTCCAACATTTAGCATCCTGCCGCTGAGCAAGAAGTGGGAAAAAGGTCTTCAAAAGTTTCTCCAACTGACTACAAAGGAGGTACACATTGCCCTGATCCACTCATGAGAGGTCAGCTAATATTTTTTATTCCCCCCAGCCCCCTCCCTCTCTCCACATGGCTGAGGTTACAGAACAGAAAGGTGCCGGGATCGGCAGCCACCACCTCGAGCGTCAAAGCTAACACCAGCATCCAGCCGGGATGAAAGGCGTTTGGAGGATACGGCGAACTGCGCTGGCCTCCCCCAGTATTGACGTGGGAGAAAATGAACTGACTCCTCCATTGATCCGCAGAGGGAAAATGTAGAAATAGAAATGGTAAATCTGGCTCTCTTGACTAACAGTTTAACGGCAGCCATCTTTTTTCCCCCTCTCTTTGCTCCTTGCCTTTTTTTTGGTCTTTTTGTTGCCATCTATGTAAACCGATATACATTGATGTTTTGGAGAGGGCAGTAAAACATGTGAAAGCTATATTGGCTTGTTTTGTTCTCCCCTCGATGAGGGATGCTGTGTTTTCATGATCAATAGAGTAGGCCTGAGTTACTGTTCAACTTAGATTGTTATTCGGGGCAGGAGAGCAGTCACACAGGTCAGGCCTGTGTCGCTGTCATGTCATCAGACATCTCAGGAAAGGATTTGGACTATGGGCACGTACTCTACGGTAAAATTAAATATTTCATGAAACTGGCCTGCTGCTTTTACACATTGATTATTGTGATGTGGTTGTAGGAAAACCGACTTTCATTTCATCCTGAATAAGAGTCATTATGTTGAGACGCTGTGATTCTGCCCTCCAAAGATCCCCATTCATAATACAATGAAGCGGGCTGTGGAGTCCACACATACACATTTCCATCAGCCCAAAAACCAAATCAAATTTCAACAGGAGTTTAAGACAGGAGGTTTGCCCTCCACCGCTCCCCTGACACAACAGTTATGAGGTTAGAAAGCTTCGATCTAAAATGTAGATCTAAACAAAGTGAGGTTGGGGCACTGAGTTTAGTGGTGCACTGGGTGAGAGTTTCCTCTGCTGCACTATGCAAAAACAAACCGTACCATATATTATCTGAAGAGGTTCATCATCAATACCACTTACTTCCTGAGATTACAGTTTCCTTTTCCAGCTTGTACTTGGTTTATGAATGCAAACTCCTCAGCAGGTAAAATACACTCTCACACACACACACACAGTCATGCTATACCTGAGCATCAGGTTAAACAAGCACTAAACACAAGCCTCCATCTGAAAACATTTCTGCCCTTAAGTCAAGTGTAGCAGATTTCTACCTGCAGCTGCAGTGTTGTGAACTCGAGGAGTGAAGCAGATAAACACTTGGTGGTGCTGATTCTCCAGCCGTGCGGTTAAACCACTGCAGAAGAAGAGGATGGGTCTGACGTCACACGAAAAAAATAGAAAAAGTGATGGAAATACGAGAATGTTTATTTAATGTGAGGAAGGTCCTCGTAACCTCACACAGATCTGATGTTTTCTTGGCCACAAATTATTTGGCAAGTCTACTTCCAATGAAATTTATTGAATTTAGCTTTTGTTGAGTCACAAACTTGTTTGCAATACATGTATTTCTCTTTTTTGTCATTTTTGTCATTTTTGTTAATCCTTATTTTCAACCGAACCGAGTCTACCAATCAGCATGTAACGTTTGTGGTAACCAATTTCTACTCAGGAGGTTGGAGTGTATTGATCCTGGTATGAGTGCTGTGTCCGTCCTGCCGACTTCATTTACAGTCTGCCTGCAATCTGTCATTGCTAGGAGCAGTTATTGAAGAAGTATGCCATTTTATGAATTGTTATTACTTGAGGTTGAAGATAAAGGGTCCATGAATCCAAATTTTAAATCCCCTGGGCTCAACTGAAAACCTAATTAAAGGAGCTATGTCATACATTTGGGCGACCAGACTTTTTTTTGTCTCAACTTTTTTGGAAGTCAACTTAAAACAACCCTTTTTCAGCTGCAACCATCTCATCCATTGTCAGCATTTTTTGTGGGAATTTGTTCATCTTTTTTTCTGGCTGTAGCAGATGATGTTCCCAGGATTTATAAAGCTCTGACCGACCTACTGTACATGAATTACTGGGAAAAAAAGAGATATCTACAGTGATTTACAACTTTTGAACTTTTGACTACAACAGAATGAAGTGCCCTTGTAACATTGCAGTTATAAGTTCAATTATAAATGTACTACCTTTTCAGAAACAGGTTGTTGTGATGCATACGGTACAGAAATCTCTAATTTTACATAGTTACTGCTTTAAGATTGATGATGGGTTGTTACGGTTTTCCGTCAGTGTGTCTGTCACACTGGATAAATGATTGTCTACAAGTTTGCACTGAGTGTATGAATGCCAATGCATGTGCATTGGCACTTCACTTGGCCCCTCTGTGTGTAAGGTTCCAGACACACAGCAGGGGTGTGACTCCAGAGTGGAGGTGTAGGGTCATGAAGAGGATAGAATATTTAAAAAAAAAACAACAGTTACAGAATTAAACACAAACAATCAACAGAGATTTGATTGACAGGACCCCCAGGTTCGTGGGCCCATGGGACCAGACCTTCTTGTTGGAGCATCACAGCATCACAGGGTTCACAGTAATAATTCCCTGCCAACACACATAATAATAATCAAATGTAAGCTGGCTTCATTAGCTATGCACAGCATTTAAATCATAATGACATATGTGGAATACTTAGATGAGTTGTAGCGCCTCGCCAAAAGATATGGATAAAGATACATGACAAATGAAGAAGTATTTGTCATACAGAGTTTCATTTGAACCCCAGCATCATGTGTCAGTCCATCTGACAGGTTATGTTGACTATCAGCATGAAAGCCAAAAACACTAAATACATTTCATTGAACGGTATGATCCAGAATGATGCCCCTTAAATATGAAATGCTTTGTCACTGTTGGAATTTACACACAACACACATAAGTAGAGTGTTCCCAATGTACTCTGTGAACTACATGAAAGTGTACTAATGGTAGTATCTGAAATGACACACTGTCACTGAGTGTCTCCATCAATCATTTTAGATGTCTGACATCTTCAGCTTTGTCAGATCATAACTTTGTATTTTAACCATATGATTGTATAATTTTCTAAAACTGATAATCAAAAGCGACAGGATATGTCTAATGTAAATGATGTCCATCATAGTATTACTTCACAGATCTCAGCAGGTATCCCATTTGCAGCCACATGTCAGAGTTATTACCTAGTTCTTACACTAACTTTTCATTGATCACCTTTAAAGATTTTATGATTTCAAAACATTCTTTTTCTTACATTTTAAGTAGGATTTGTCGAAGAATAAATCCCTTGAGCTACTGAGGTAAAAACAGAAGTTTTTACACAGATTAAGCTCTTCTGTTCCACTGCGCTGTTTTCTGGTGAAAACCCCCCCTAGAATCTCTTCATTTTTTTTCTCAGCTACAGCAAGCTGTGAGTGGAGTGTGTACACCCTTAGTGTTTCCACCTTGCACATCACGCTTTTAATTACGGGACATACTGAGCAGCGTGTCCAATGTGCAATGGCTCTGCTGGAATATTCATGTCCAAAGTTTGAGGAAAGTGGAAAGGGGAAGGAAGTGAGATGTAATTGTAATTAGCGAAGGACCCGGCGCTGCCAATTCTCAAAGGAGCGCCTGAGTCACCTGCTGTGCGCGAATGTGCGAGTGTCTGTGTGATGCCCGTGCATCTGTTCTCCTGGCTTAGCGTAGGCTACCTGGACACACCAGGGAGCGCGAGGAGCTCCTCTCGGCTTAACTAGGAAATGTACCTGTCTGTCTCCTCGCTCCGGGCTGAAGTGGCTAGTTAGCATATGTGGCGCCACGCGCGCCTGTTTACCCTGCGCGGGGTGTGTGTGCGGGCGTGCCCGTGCCGGTGTGCGAGCAAGCGCACGTGCGCAGGCCTCATCTCAAGTCTCAACGGAGACTTGTTGTCTAAGATTAATGAAGGTCACTGGAATCCTCCAAAGTATTCCGATAATTAAGGCTTTGTTTATCAAAAACAAGTTATATTAAGAGCAAAAAGATTCATGGTAATTATTCATAATCTTAACAATTCAAGTGTAGCCACCTCATTTGTGCCTTTAATTCTTCTTGTTAATGTTTTGCATAAATCTGCATAATTACTTGAGATGCCTGTTGTATTTTTGACAGCTACTCAGTTCATGTGCACTAAAGGGTATCGAATGTGCCACGCGCTGCATACTTAAAAAGAGCCTGTGCGGCTGCAGCCGTAAAGCATATTTCAGCCATCAAGCTGGCTGCACGGGGCGGGCGACGCGCCCGGAGAACAGGGTGTTTTCGATCAGAGGAAGTAAATGAATACTTCTGCTCGTGGCGGTTAGAATGTGCGTTATTATGAGCGAGGAGACCCCCCCCCCCCTCCAAATCACACCACAAAACAGGGGCAAATAAATCCTGGCCCTCTCCGGCCCATGAACAGGAGATGCCAGGAATTTCCTTTTATTTCTGCAGATCTCCCTCCTTAATGTGCACTTGTGACATAACTCAGTGAGTGTGTGATTGTGTGCATGTGTAGTCTGACACGTCTGAGGCGCCTCCTGTATAATCACGGCCTAACTCTGACGCAATAATCATATGTAAATGACCAGGGCATGGAAATGCTCTCTCTTGGTTTACATAATCTCGTAATGACCTCTTGTAACACACTGTGTGTGATATTGGCCCTAATAGATTTTTCTTGCTCTATTTTTTTTTTAAACCCAACTTATTTTTTGCAGCCTCGACCCCTGGAATTACACAGAGAGTGAGGCTGGCCTATTAGCACCATGACATGAGTGATTTAATTTACCCTCAGTCTCTCTCTCCCTCTGTGTTACTCTGTCTCTCGTCTTATTTAGCATGCGACAGACGTGGACGGGTAATTCCTGTGTGATTGGGCTGCGCCGGGCCATGATTTTAATAAACACACACACACGGGAGGGGGGGCACAGGTCAACGGTATTTGGATTCATCAGCCACGCAGGTAAGACGGAGCTGTGAATGATTCAAAGCATGTTGGACACAGACATGCACACTGGTAAAGGAAACACTGACTGTAGCGTCTTGTTGTTGTTGCGTTTTTCTGTTTCCTGTGTCTGTTTCGCTTCTCTTCTTGTCTGCTGATGTCTGTATATTTGCATGTTAAGTGTAGTCTAAAGCATCTGTGCATGCTGTGTGCTATAGCTGTCCACTGCGTCACACTCTTCTGCGTACCCGGCCCTCCGTGCAGGCCCCGTGCTCCCGCTCAGAGAAACATGTGGCTCTGATGTTAATTGAAATTTGTCTAATGAAGTAAAGTTAAAGAAAGTGAGAGACAGAGAGAGGGAGAGAGAGAACTCGGAGGAGGAGAGGTGGGGAGACAAAGAGAGGGCAAGGAAGAGAAAAAGTGAAAAAAAAGAAGCTTCAACTTTCTTTAATTATGTTTACCCAACAGGCTTTGCTTCCTCATTGTAATAGCATAAACATCTGGCCGTGGCGCGCCACTAGCATGGCGGCAGTAGTCAAGCAAATCTTGTGGAAAATAATGAAATTAGATCCCTGGTGCTGTGACAGTGGAAGGGCAGAAGACATCCGCTCCATGTTAATAAAATTGCCATGAATGAGTGAATACAATTAGGAAATTGTCAGCGGCGGCAGTGAACTTTTGTAACTCATCGATGTTTGCATCATTCGATTAACGCAGCAATTTGGACTTGTTTATTTGCTGCTGTTGTGGCTTTTATTAATCGTGACCTGGCAGTGATTGGCCTGCGATTAAACCAGTCACATATGATGCGGCGGAGGGCGAGGGATGGATTGGTGGGCCAGCTGATGGAGGACATATTTTTATTGTTATTTATCTCGCTGAGTGTGCGTCTAGGAGGATGGAACTATGCTTGTGTGTGTGTGTGTGCATATGTGTTTGGCTGTGCTCATTTTTTGATTTAAGGCAGTGAGGATATCTGGTTTTAATTGTTGTTTTATTTTATTGTGAGAGAGATGCAGTTGATTTATTTGTACATATTTACCTCAAATTTATGTTTGCAAATACACAAATGGGATGCACTTTTTCTGCACTCATTTGCGATATGTTTGTGTCCACTGTTTGGAGATGAGTTATTGAAACTAAGTCTGGGCACTGCTCAGGACAGCAACCGGGGGGCACCACAACACATGTACCTGCGGGCGTCCGGCAGAAATTGAGATGAAACAGGGATAAGATGAAAATCCTTTGGTACATGATCTGGCAGAAGTAAGAACAGATAACATACACAGTCCAGCAGCATGGAACAAGATTATAGAAGATTATAAAATTGTAACCACAAAACTACGAAATGGCTTAACACACTGTTTCTCACTTTGGGCCACTGACTGGCTGGTTACGTTAGGTTACGTTCCTAAGATCTCGCTTTCAGTTTGTAAAGTATATCGGAAAAGAAGGAGGAAGAATCGAGTGCAAGAACCTCACACAGTCCCCAAAAGTTCAGCTCTGCCCCAGGTTATGGGTCGCTACGTTTCTACAGCAGAGCAGGGTTACTGTATACCTTAGTCATGCCAACATATTTGAATATTTCACTTATAAATGTATAAAATACTTTCAGTATTTCAGTTTTTCCAGCACTTGTATATGCAAGTAAAAAAATATGCATAATTATTTTTGGTAACTGATGAAGTCTTTGGTTCCACCTTCTCAAATCTGATGATTTCTATATTTAAATATCTAATTCAATGTTTAACTGAAAAACATAATAACTTATTAATAAAATAAAAGTAAAAAGTAGATGTAAAGTACACTTGATTACATATTATGTAACTATAAAATTGGTTGATCTTTCCCAGGTGGAATTATTTGATCCAAATCAATGATTTCTTTAATTGTTTAGCTGAAAAAACAGTTTTCAGACTTCACCGATAGCACTGGAAAAAAAATGGACATCATTACATCAGGCACAATCTTTTCTTTTCAGAAGATATACTATATTTACTATACACTGTATAAATACAGTACATATCAAACATAAACGTTACATACAGACTGCAATAACTTTAAAATGAACCCCTCCAAATCCTGCCCGTCTTCATCATCTTCTCTCCTGGCATCCTGACCATTCTGAGCTCCCTTTGCAAATGTGCAGCAGCGCTTCCCTACCCTCCTCGCTCTGCGCTTTCGAGAGAGAGGTCTGTGTTTACTTTCCAGCCTCACGCAGGCAAGGGAAGGGATTACATTTGTGGAAATGAGTTGTCATTTCAGGAGGTAATAATGGATTTGGGCCTGAGAGCTCGACAAACACAACACGGGGAGAGCGGAGAGGTTGAAACATGGGAGTCGAGGTACAGAACGTGTGTACATTGTGGATTTGTGCGCGCGCGGGAAGAATGGGATCCGCACGCAGACACACACACACACACACAAAAGCACACTTGCACTATTTGGCTGGACATCTGTACAAATGAGTATGGGTGGATTCTGCTGGGGTGCCTCTTTGGGGGGTGGATATCCCACCACAAGATTCCTCCAATCTTCAAAGCATCCAGTCCGGTTGGAAGTAATGATTTCCATCCCTGCTGCCAGACTGGGTTTGTCCTGTCATCACCGCTGTATTTACTGACAACCGTGTTTTATCTTTTGTCTTGGCCGCCCTCAGAATTGCCTCCGTAGTATTTTACACTGACTTGAAATGTCTCTTTTGTCTTTGGCTGGAGTTTTGGAAGTTCCATTCCCGTGTGCCAAAGGAAACAGGCCCTCGTCGTTTCACCCCCCCGTCTGGAAGCATGACCTTTGGACTGCATGGTGGTATGCCAGCCACATTAAGTCCATCATCATCACACAGGCCCTCTTATTCCATCCCATATGCGGCCATGCATAATGCGCCCATCCGCTTGCAAAAAAAATCCCTTCTGCTGATGGTGTGCCAAAAACAAAAACGGGTCCATAAATTATTTTTTACATATTGACCTTAAACAACTTCGGATCACATCCTCATCAGTGAGTGCTTCAAAGACCGAAGCAGTGGTTTTCACAGATTCGTGCCGCTCCTAATAAGCGGGACCTGGCCTGGGACCCGAGCCAGGCTGCGTCCAAATTACAGCCGCTCTGATTATGTAGAGTCTGTGTGTTAACATGCCTAATACCCAAGCGGATCTGAGCATCATCACCGATCATGCGGTGCATAATAGACACCACATGAAAAACAATGTGGCTTTTGATGTAAGTTGGAACGCGTTAATTGTGAAGCGTGCAGAAAAAAACAAGAAGCACCGCCGCTCCGATCTGGCTGTGGTAGCTTGTACATTAGTGGTGAATTATGTGGCTACCAGTTTGTTCTCTCTGGGATCAGGCCCAATTATTCTCAGCTCTGCTCGACCGGGACCGTCCCGGGGTCCCTTTTTGGAAAGGGCGACTTTTTTGAAAACTGATATCCGTATTTTGGGTTTAGTTAGGTTTTCCATGGGTCTGTTTAACTTGAATAATTTTATTGCCTTATTATGGCTGCCCTGTTCTGATCACTGAGCTTGATAATGCTACATAAATCAATTTGATTGTTATCTTTATCATTATTCTATTATCCTTAGACACTAACACCAAGCATCTGGGTAACTCGTGATGAAAGCAGGCTCTGAACAAATGACAGCAACAATAGCCAAAAGGTTTGAAGAGCCACATTTTCTTCCATGAGCTCAACACTAACAGTATAATAATCTCCTTCAATGTTGCCATGCTTAGTTAAGATTCAATTCTGGACATATTTTAGGTCAACGAAAAGTACATAAGCAAGTATGTGAACAACGTTGCTTTGCGTAGCTGCTTGTCGACACAGATGCTTTGTTTAAAAGTAAGAATGTAAGCCTCGAGTGCCGTAAGTCCAAAAAAACCCCACAAAACCATACGTTAATTTAAAATTCAGACATGATCAAGGCCAAGTCACGTACTGGTGATAAAAGCGAAAAAAAAAAAACACAACACATCTTTGAAATGGAACGCTGGCCTTACCTACCAATAGGGGTCCCAGTCAGACTTTATTTTTAACAGGCCTTGCATGTACTTCATACTTTATGATGGAACCATATGCTTTGAGGTCTTGAGAACATACTAGCATGTGCCTTGATGTGTGCAAAAAGGATCAATCCATGGCACGGGGAGGTGAGGGCAAAGGGGTGGTTTTATAATACAGCTGGCTTTGTTAAGAAAGCCCCTCACACTGGCACCAGCCATTTTGTCACAGACATCTGTGAAGCTGCGAAAATCATAGGTCATCTGCTATTAATGATACATGAGACAAAGAAGCCACAGAACTTAAGAGTTGCTGCACATTTCACAGAAAGTATCATTAGACTCTTATATGGTGATTTTCTATAGGTTAGGTGATGGGGTAGCTGCATGTGTGTGTGATTGTGTGTGCGTGCTAACTGAATTTGTGCACAAGTATCTGCTCGTGCATTTTTGTGTGTTTGCATGCTTGCAAGAATACACATTCATATCTGTTTTTGTGTGTATGTGTGTGTGTGTCTGTGTGTGTGTGTGCGTGGTGAGACAGATGGGTAATAGCCCCTGTGCTGAAAGCGGGGCCCTGTGTAACGTGCAGCCCTGATTGCAGACCTGATTACCTGCCATATGCTAGCTGAAGGGTTGAGGGCTGGACCAAATGAGAACAGTATGCAAACGTTAAAGCAGCGTTATTATAGCGCAGTCATTATGCCCCCGCTCTGGCAAATGAAAACGAGCGTGGCGGGGAGGGAAAATAATGAAGTCGTAAAAAAACGGACGGGTCACGGTGCGTGGCCGCCGCCGCCGCCACCCTCCCAGCTGTAATCCCATTGGCTGGAGGGGAAGGGGAAGGGTCTCCTGCTAATATGAGGGGAAACCGTCGGCGAGACCAGAGGGTGGCCCTGTTCCATTGGAAAGCCTCGCAGGGGGAGGAAAGATGGCAGTTAAAGATCAAACTGTATCTCTTTCCCGGGCACATCACCTTTAGCTGGGGCGAAACACAAGCATGCAAGCGTGTGCGAGCCTGTGCGGACTGCGTGTGATGTGATTATGTTCCTATTAGCCTTTGCATTCTCCATTATGCATGGAGCGTACGGGGCTAAACTGACCTTGTAAGATGATCATTGACTCTCCTTGGAAAAAACACTTGTTATCCCAGGATTAACACACACACCAATTACAACCTGCTCGCCACATGAGCTCAGAAAATAAAACATTTCCTGTCTGCAGCTCTTACAAAGGGGGAACTCGCAGCCCTCTGTGTACACACAACTACACGGGTGAGGGCAAATACGTATAGTTTTCTGGAGCAGGTATTTGTTTTTGGACTATGCGTGTATAATTTAAAAGCAGAATAAATTACATCAGTGGCATATCCTGATTTGGATGGATTACCAGCCAGGCAGTATACAATGATAAAACTTCACGTGGCAGCAGATTTAAAGGTTTTACTCATAACTGTGAGTATGCAGCACGTTTTAAGAGTAATCTAGATTAATGTTTCATGGGTGGAATTCCCCCAGGTTTTTGCATGAATGATGCTCTGCGTTGCCACTTAGAGTAATTGGTGAGTCTCCTTCAAAAACATGATGCATCACGACCCTGATATGAACTGTTTATGTGTGTGTGTGTGTGTGTGTGTGTGTGTGTGGGGGGGGGTGTTCAAGGCACAGTTGGAGCAACATGTTTTTGCAAATCCCAATATGTTCTGTGTGATTATGAATAGAAAATAAGATCTAAAAAGAGTGACCGCTGCCTCAGACATTCGGCCACAACAAAATCTTTGGTGCCATTGTTCAAACAACTCTCCACAGGAACATGTGTGGTCCACGTAATCCAGTTTGCACCCAGAGGAGGAAGTCTGCTTTGAAAGATAGAAATCTAAGAAAAAGTGTTCAAAGCTGCCTTCTTCAATATTTAACTCAATATTTAATTTGGTTAGCCTTAACCATATGTACTCAGTCAACTAAATACAACCAGGAAAACATCATTCATCTGTTTTTCGACAGGATGCTGGGCACTCTGGGATTCATCCACCAAGTTCTCTGACACACCATCTCTGGCTATTGGTTGCCAGATACGGTGAGCAAGAAATTGCTGCACCGCTGAACTCATAAATCCTTGCATTTACATTTCAGTTTGAGTACAGATGAAATAAATGACATTTATTTTTTTCAGACCAATCCAGGCTGTACCTGTTTCCTCCTGCTTTCAGGTTTTGTGCTAAGCTAGGCTAACCACAACCTAGTCCCAGCTCCATACTCAAAGAGAAGAGATGGATGTCAGTCTTCCCATCTCACTCTTGGAAGTAGACTAATTGGCAGTATTTCCTGAAATGTTGACCTGCTCAAGATGAAGATGAGAAGGATCTTCAACTTACAGCTTGAAAAGGTTCTTCATAACAAAAGAGATCACACTGGCACTCATATATTCTTTTTGATGTGGTTACATGAGGAGGCTTCCTTCCTGGTTATGCTCTAATTTGGTTGTTTATGGAACTCGGGGCATCACATAAACCCGGCAGTTTGAGGTGTTGTCCATGCGTTGTGTTGGGTGAAGAAGGCTGATTTAAGAAGCCGAGGCTCCCACCTGACTACAAACCTGTTAGCAGCATATGTAAGGAGCCCCTCTTGTTGCCAGGGGCTCCCCTTCACTTTTTCCCATTTCCATCCATCAGGAACTTTTGCATAATCCTGAAGCCCATTGTGGCCTACTTAGTGGGAAGGGAACATGCCTTCCTGACTGGTCGCGCCTTTGTATGTGGGTCAGCTTCATTCAAATTCTCTTTCATTCCAGCTCTTCCTTCCGACACTGCGGCCCATCATTAGCTGTAATATAGGTCACCCCAGGCTTTGTGAGGCTCCAGCCCCATTTGCATTCTTGATTCAGACAGAGCAGTCACAGAGCGACGGTAGGTAAGGAGGTGGGAAGCTAGGTAAAGGAGAAGCTTTTATCACTTTTGATGAAAGGATGGGGTCAGCTTGGCTATATGCTTAAAAGGATCAGGGTGTTTTCCCCAGTGGTGGGAAGATGAAGCTCCTCCAGACGCAGGTGGAAATGTACAGTAGGTACACTCCTTTTCTTCACAGTGGAAAAAAGAGAAACTGATTTAATCCTGCGTTTAGACTTGTATTTCAAGACATGAGCATACCAGCTAAATATCTTTAGAAATCCCAAACTACAGAGAGGCAAAGGGGACCTGCAGTCGAACAGCCACAATGCTTGCAAATTTATAAGGGGCCACTCTATTCTTGCATTCAACTCAGTAACCTTTATTCCTCTCATTAGAGTTTTTAATGGAGGAATGTAAGTGTGTACTTGGCCTTTACACACCCATGCAAAGACTGTGTTCATAGGATAAAAGGTTTCCTGTAAGAACTAAACAGGGATGTGTGTGACTGTAAACAGATGAAGCTACTGTGGTGTGCAGAAACTACAATGTGATTTACAGAGGTGAAGTGCTGGCTGTTATGTGCATGACATGAACAATGTGTGAGGTTATCTGTGATTTGTTTTATGTTGCTGCAAAGTTCTGATCTGGAGAACACTGTAAAAAAAATCTTTGTCATGTGTCAAGGGCATGACGCAGATACGTCGTCCTTGCAGCTGATTACCCATCTACTGTACGCGACTGCTCTGCATTCTCTTTTATGTCCCGCCTCCCTCAGTCCTCCTCCATCCAGGGCCGACAGCAGAGCCCTGTGATCAGCGGTAACAGCTGTACATGCCGTGCAGCGTGGGTTTACAGTAAGAGCAGGTATAGCGCGGGCTTTTGCTGCAGTGTGGTGTCACGTATGGAGGGGTGGCCATTAATGTTGTGAGCAGCACGGCAGCTCCAGTCTCTCTGTTTAGTATGCAAAGGCAACGGAGCCTATTGACAGTTTTTTTTTCTCCTTGGCAAATTACATGTTTCAACCTTAATTGTTATCGGAGATGTTATCATGAAGCGGATGCAGCCCTCGCTTCTGAATCAGGTGGTGTTGGTGTGAAGGTGGCAGAGAAGGGGAGTTATGCAAAATATGGCCTATGTATAATTAATGCCCCTTCACCACCCCCACCCCCCCAACACCAGCCCACACACACACACACAGACACGCACACACACCCCTCTCTCCTCTTTAGGATGGGCAGCTGGTGCCAGGGCGTCTCTTTGACCTCTAAGGGCTGCGGTGTTAAATTGAAATACTGAGGGTGAGCAGGGAATGGGAATTGGTAAAGGGCGGCCGCTAAAGAGACGCGCGCACAGAACTGAAGGGAAACACATATAACAGGGAGGCAAAGGTACACGCTACGACACAATTTCAGACAATTTGGACCGCCTGAAAGGGATGCTGGGTCATGTAATTACAGCGAGAGCCGCAAATGAGACACCTTTCGGCAAAGATAGCCATCGTGGAAGGAAAACATGGCATGCATGTGGATACTGGGAGTTTTCCTCTTATTTTTTAACACAGTTAACACAGTTTTCAGTTGCTGCTACTTGAAATGTGGCTGATTAATTTTACACTGCACACACAAGCTAATGTTAGCTCAGTTTGACCAACAGTGGCGTTTGCCTATGCTAATGTTTTTCATGGAAGATCCCACACTCTGTGACACACACACACACACACACACACACACACAATATTACTACAACCCCCACTCTGAACAACACGTCCTGGCTACTGCACCTTGACTACATTTGTTTGTTTGCACCTTGCGTTCAGTGTGTGCCATTATATGACACAACCCTGCAGTGTGGTCTGTGTGTTTTGCACTAAGAGCAGTGTCAGTTTTAGTGTGGGCCAGCAGATAAAAACAGATTTTTAGGCCTGCAACTAATGATTGGATTATGATAAATTATTGATTATTTCATTGCTTATTAATCTGTTGACTTGTTTATTCTACAAAGAACAGACAATACTGAAAAAGTTCGAGGTGGCAACTTCAAATTTCAGTCCAACAATCTAAAGTAACACAAACACTGGAATATCCTCACTTTTTGTGTTTGTTTGTTGGGTTTTTGCTTAATTAGTTTTAATCAGTGTGAGTTTTAGTGAGTGTGAGACAAAGAGGCCAACTGTAAATCTGACGCACCTTCAGCAAAGCCTGCACTGGAACAGAATCCTGTTGAGCGTTGTGGTTGCGCTAAATCAATAAAATCTTACTTATTGATGTCGTTTTCTATAACTCCCTCTTGAGCCTCATTACTTAACGCGGCCTCTGACCCCAGACCAGCCACCTGTACAGCATAGATAGACAGCATGACATTACCGTGGCAGATTCAGCTCATCATTCCATCCTTGCGAGGCCGTCTTTGTTGGCAGAGCAGTACCAGAACCCCCCCACGCCCACGTGCGCCGACTTTTGCATGCCCTCGTCAGTTTGCTTACTGTACTTCCTATCTCTTCATTAATTGATCCAAACCAGCTCTGATTATCTCGGCTCTTATGCAAAAAAGTCAGAGTCGCTGCCATCGCTTTCAAGATAGCAGAAGGCAGAGGCAGACAGAACTTCGACTGAAACTCCTCCTGCGCCTTAATTCCTGACGGGAAACACGTTAATGCCCCCACCCCCCCACCCCCTTTCCCTCTTATCTCCACCCTGAGCCTCTTTTGATGTCCCAACTCTAATCAACTCATCCGGGCTGTCGGATGTGCGGCTGACACGGGACAATCGTCGGAATCTAAATCGTTACATCTCGTCTGACATTACGGTGGCATTTTTGTTGTGGCAGAGGTAAGGGGAGCGAGGATTGGTTCACGGGGGCCAATAATTCTTTCCATTGGGAAGAGTGTTCGGTGTGTGTGTGTGTGTGTGTGTGTGTGTGTGTGTGCTGGGTGGGTGGGGTGGGGGCATATTCATATTAATGTGGAATTAGGCCCGTGCAGGAAATCCAGTGCGGGCGATGGAGAGTCCACACGCGTTCCTTATCAGGGACAGCGTAGGCCCTATTCATACGACTGCTATCAGCGTAATTCTTTTTGACATTTCAGATAAGCATCTTAACGGAAAGCTCCCAACTAGGCAGCTGGGGGAGTTGTCAAATAATGAAGGAATCCTCCATGTTTACTACTAAAATATCAGCCTTTTAAACGGGTGTCTGGATTTGCCTGTTATCGGGCGATCGGTGAACCCTCGTCCTACCCGCTTCCTGTATCTCTGTGAGGGACAGGGGTTAGGACAGTGTGTGTCTGCCTGTGTGTGTGTTTGTGTGCTTTTCCGCTGATGATCTACACCAGCGCGTTCAGACTCCACGGGGTCCATGGGTCTCCACTGTATCAAAACGTGCCGTACGTTAACACCGTACATTAATCCTATCCGCTCCTAATCTGCTAATATTTCCTGGAGAATTATCGGAGAACACTGTTTCATATGCAAATAGGCTTTGAAATGGGGTAAACACCGGCGCTGACTGTCCGGCAGTAAAGCATCCGCCGCACCCGCTGTTGGTCGGGCAGATTAAGCATCTGCTGCAAGCGGCTGTTTGTGTTAGGTTGCGGCTGGGAGTAAACACAAACAAATTATCCTTGGATTATAGATCAACCTCTAATCACCGGTCAGCGAGGACAGAGGCCTCATCCTTGGAGCGAGCTCGCTACTTAGTTGAGGAAGTTAGGCAGAAGCTCACGTGAAAGCCTCCAATTGTGCATTTGTGCAGCACGAGTCATTTGGCTTCTTTAAAATGATGGAGCACGCTCTTCTGAACGGACCCTGTGATCACATCATCGCAGGACGAATGTGACTTGTTCGACACACGAAGGAGAACCGTGCTCTTTTTTCACTGTGGAGTCTTCTCTTTCCTGTTTTTTGTGACCTGAGAGCAGGAAGAAAGAGACAATGTAGGTTCCACATAGAAATGTGCAATAATAATAATATGATGAGGCAGTAGTAATTGTTTACTACTCCTCCTGTTTTTTTTTACATATTATAAATACGTAACAGGGGCATTTTAACATTTTAAAGTGTTTCTTGAGGTACTTCAAACAATTATTCTTGTGATGCAGCCATTGCAGACTGCTGGTGCATAAACAGATAATGAAAGAAGCACATGAGCATAGAATTCCTCAGCGCACTCAGCTCAGCACAAATGTACACAGATATACATTTGTGTTGTTCAGATTTTGACAAAAATAATAAAGAAGTGTCTTGGCATAACCAATATCAAAAGCCAGCTTTTCATCTGGCTTGATCCTCAGGGTTTGGAGGCTTTGTGCGCCCCGCGTGGACGCAACAACAAACCTAAATCTATTACCCGGAGCGCGGCGTGGCTGTCTCATCGACGCTGCGCCGCCGCACCTGACCCCGAGGTGCTTGGTAAAGGATAAGTAATATGGAACCGCACCAGCTCACAAACAGGCCTCATACTCCAGTAAACTCCAGCAGCTTATGTAGAATAAGAAGAGGAGAGGCAGCAGTTGGATTTCATTAGAGTATGGATGAGGTGTGACAAGAAGATTTCCAAATATCTCCTTCCACTACGCTACATACTGTGTATATGTCTTTTTTTCTCTCTTTTGTGCTACATCACTCAAGTTGATTGTCTCTCTCCAGGTTCATCCGCCCCCTCCTCTCCTCTCTCCCCCCCCTCCTTCCCTCTGTCAATCTCTTTGCTATTCATTGAGATCCAATCAAGTGTTTGGCACTCCTCCAGCTCCTCCGCCCCTCCTCCGTTCCCTCCCTCTCACCTCTGGCTTGCTTAAAATTGAATAATACATGACCCGGCCTTGCGGTGACATCATCGGCACGCACGTTTGCACGCGGCGCGTACGGTGTGTGCGGTACGGGCACGTAAACAACCTGACCCAAGGATGAATCCTCTACTGTATACACTCGGGGCGCACAGCTGCATTCTGCCAGCAATTCATCAAACAAGGGGCCAAGTGGCACTGCCCGCCGCCACTGCGTGGGCCACGTGCGTGCATACTCCTGGCACATTTTCCAGCACGAGGACCCTCGTGTGGGTATTCTTTTTCAGCATAAAAGCCTGAACTGTGTGTTTGCGCACCTGTGTGTCTATCGGTGTGCAGTGCCGTCGGAGCATCTGGCTTCTCTCTGCTCCCCGACATTAGCGCAGACAAGAGAATCAGTGGACTATTGAATGCAATTACAGTGCGCGGGCCAGACAATAAAGATTGATAGTGCTTTCGCCTTTTATCAAACACCAAACATACCAGAGGTTAACGCCTGCGAGCCTTGAGCCGCCCGCATTCTAATAATGATTGAAAATATGCCACCAGAGTGAGCAGGTATAGTCATGGAAAAAAACACAAAAGTGGAGGGTTTTTTTCTATGATGTGGGGTCACACGCTCTGTGTGGGCTGCTTTACATTCGATGGAGATCACACCATGAAAGAAAATTAGTTTATTTATTTATTTATATACTTTTTACTATGCTGTATTTTTCGGATGATGCTGGGTTTGTTAATGAAGAAAAATTTGAAGACAAATTTTTCAAATGAAAAAAGTCTCTAGTGCGGCACTGGAACCTGGGCTGAGTTGTTTCAGATGTGGACAACAATGACAAATTAATACTTAAAAAAGAGTTTTCCATAACAATCACATTTTATATGGGTTTCATAGTGTTGTCTTTGTGATGTGTCACTGATATGATGAGCTTGTTTCATGATCCTTGTATTTTGCATGCTGGCTCACTGTCATGGCTTCATGGGACATGTGACAGAACTGACCTGTCATTGGTTCACCTGGAACTTTCATGCTAAGAGTCAAAATGTGGCCTGGAATGTTCCCGGTTCAGGTGTGTGGCTCTATTTCTTAACTATGACACTATACACAATGTCAAAGTGGCATTTCCTGTGTTGGTATCTCAAAATAAATATGCTAATCTGAACAATGTTTTATCTCTTACTTAAATATCTTTTTAGATATACTGTAGGTTTATTGATACAGGTGGTATTATTAAGTTCTCTGCTAACAGTCTCTACCCACTCTCGCTCTTGCGATGCTCCACTTTGTTTGCCAGGTAATCGCTAATTTTGTGTGACTGCGGCAGATAGCGCAGAGAGCCGCCTGCTGAACAGTGGAACTGCAGGTCGTGAACCAGAAACAATGAGCTGAAATATGCTTTGCTGTATTGATTAGTGCAGCTTTACATTTGACTCAACTGTATATTTGATGCTGCTTCAAACTGCACTAAAATAGGCTGTTATTTGACTGAGTAACACTTGATTTTTTGAATAAAGCGTGACTAAAATGTTCAGATTTCATCATCTGAAATTTTTTTTAGATGTTTGCAGGGAACAGAGTCCCTTTGTTTGTTTGAAGTTTGCCTGTGTGTATTTTCATATCTTTTTTTTACCTTTTCCAAAACCTGAACGACAGTTTGACACAATTCTTTTCATGCATTGAGTTCCCTGTCCTCACAGCCCAAAAACCTGCTCACAATACACAATAGGTGACGTGCTCCGTGCAGATTTCTTCCAACGCTGATTTCATGTAGGTGTTCACAGGACAAAAGGTGCTTGGGAGTTTGGAAAGACGCATTAAAATAGTAGGTTGCCAAAGATGCACAATGCCTGGTGATGAAGGAATAATGGGGGGACGGTGACCAAGGACAGATCTGAGAGAGGAAAAGAGGAAACAAAGAGCGGGGCAGGAGGGGAAGATGAAAATGACAGGAGGAGGAAAAGGGACAAAAGAGGAAAAAACACAGGATTTTTTCCCGTTGTGTAATTTTTAAATGGAGTAACATCCAGAGGAATGGCAGAGGATGAGTGACACAGTGATTGTTCTATTATGTGGCTGACTGGCCACAGCCCTCTAACATATGAACGTGCATGTGTGGCGGCTTTTCTTCAGGCCCGGCTGTTGATTATTTTTGTCCTATTAGTGACACTCTTTTTTTCAGGGACTCCTCTTTTTCATTCCCTCCATGCTCGGGCTGAATAAATACACTTTACCTTGACAAAGTACTGTTTGTCTGTTTGTGTACTTCAGGGAATGAAAATAACTCTTGATGCCTCTTGAAAGTGTCATCCTGGACTGCTTCATATTTTCTTTTATTTTATCACATTTAATTTTGCTTCTTTGGACACACAAGCAGTGTTGTGACTTTTTTTTCCTTCTTCATTTTGGTTTTGTGCTGAGGAGTTTTTTTTATTTTCAGTGGATTGTTGTTTTTGTCCGCTTGTGCTTCTTTAATTTCTTCTGCTACTGATTCCTAAGAAATCGGACATGTTTTTATTTCCAGGATCGGAACAGTGTTGATAAGAATCAAGAATGAATTTATAGGTCAAGTAAGTTGCCAAAAGACAGCGACAAACATCCCACTGCACAAAGGAAAGCAGACGAATAGGTAAATGATATGAAATTTATTTCCAGATGGATCCATTTGGAAAAGTGCTCCCAGACTTTCTGACCCCACTGCACATAAACAACAACCAGATTGGGTTTATATACAGAAGAAATCAAATGATTGTGCTCTGGCTGGTGCTGTACAGTACAACGGATATACAATTATTGATATATGCATAATTAGTGAAAGCATCATGAGTAGATGGGCAGGAGGCTGCCTCTCTGCTCCAACCACACCCACCCCCTGTGCTTCCGCCATGTCAAACATACAGTATACAGCCAGTCAGTGTTTATTATATGCACAGCATGTGTGTATTTTCTTTTTTTGTGTGCGGTGAGGGTGTATTTAGCCTATTCAAAGTATGCCATGTACAGTAATTATTGTAATCTAAGCTACAGGATGCCAGAAGTTCCATTGGGACCAATAAAGGATTTATCTATCTATCTATCTATCTATCTATCTATCTACCTAATGCTGGACTGTTGCTCCTTTTGCTTGAGAAGTGGAGGTGCGTGAGAACCCTGCGCTATAGGGAACCCTTTTGAATTGTATTATTTAACACTGTAATGGGTTAAGGATGTAGAACCACTTTCTGGAACAACAAAGAACCCTTTGAAGAGCATGATTTCAGCAGTTGCTTTTTAAGGTCCAAATCAAGCATGGCTACAAGATGCAGCAGTAGAGAGGTGGACTGACACGGGAGAAGGAGGTGATCAGACGCAGGTAAATGGATTTAAGAACAACAACAACATGCCACCTGAGTGAAGAGGGTGAGGAGGAGGAGTAGAAGCACCTCACCACACGCTCGGCAGCGCCCGGGAGAAGCTTATCTATTGTCATGGCAATGAGCAGCGGGAATGTAATTCGACATTACACGAGGTCGGACACTGGCAGGCCCGCTGGTGTGACACATCCATGACATGCTTGGAATTAACATGCAATGGTGTCAATTAAAAGCATGAAATGCACCTAACGGGGAAGCTTGAATGTTTTTCCCACCCATGTCCAGAACAGAACAGCCCGAGACACAAGTGAGTGAGGGTGTGTAGTGTTTTTTTTTCCCATCGCGCTCGTTACGTGAAGTGCGTGTCAAAGTGACAATTAGCTCCGTGTGCAAATTTCTTCACAGGCGATGATCGAGTTGGACAGAGGGTCGCGTGCCAAGCCACTTCCACTCGAAAAACCGCGGTGAGAGCTGTAATGGAAAAGGACTTTTCTGCCTGTTGTCTCAGAGAGAACAGCTGCACCGGCGGCGTGATCGCGGCCACCTACTAGCTCCCACCGAGAGCGGGAAAGACTTTGAAGTGAAAGACGAGGCACATTCGGTCAGCCTCCCCTCGCCGCGCGAGTGTAGATTTTCATCCCACCAAATAGCGGTGGTGTTTGTGGGGTGGCGTTCTGTTTTTTTTTCCACAATCCCACTGTTGTGTGTAAGCTCACAACTGGGACTCACATGAATGTCTCGGCTCGACACGCCTAAAGAAGAAAAAACAAAAAAAGAATGAAGGCAGTTGGAGGGATGGATAATGATGGGCAGGGAACGAGCATGAAAGCGTGTGTGTCTGCTTCCTACACTACCGTCTCACACCATCTCAACTTCTGCTGCTCATTGCTGGTGGTGTAATAACAATATCACTCATCTCACATCCTCGGCTTACTTTGCTTCCCCCGCCGCCGCCACCGCCGCCGTCGCCACCCCCTTGCTCCACATTTATCATATTCATTTGATATTCAGAAACAAATGTAGCAGAAAGAGAATAATGCACCTCCTGTACGCGGCGTTCATTACAGATACATTTACATGGGGGGTTTGCCTTCACGGTTTCAAATGGAGCGCTGTTCACTAGTGTTCCTCGCATTTGTTGAAACGGAGGGTGGGGGGGGCTCGCTCATTGGTAGCGATAATGCGAAGCGCTATCAGTGAGCGATGATAAATGGGTCGATCTATCCATCTCCGCTGTCACATTCATAAAAGAAATTTGGCCTTTGTCAAGGGAATCAAGCATGGAGCTGTAATACCCGTAACGCAGATCCATCAAGTCGAACTTGAGACGTATTAAAACACTATGGCGGATACTGTATACCTGAGTGAATAATATTTCACCCATGATAATGCAGCAAATACCCAGTGAAAGAAGAATCTGCATTTTCTCTGCCTCAGCTGCAGCGGACGGGAGAGGAGGTGGGCTACTGATCATATTCAATCTGGAGGCGATCATGTAAATAGCCCTCCATCTTGGGAAGGCGATATGCAAAGCAGCCCATCTCCCCTGTGTCAGGATCAGATTAATGGAAACCTAAAAGTGGGAATTACGGCCCTTATCCGGCACGGTGTTCTGGGGAGGGGCCGGGATACAGGCCCTGGGGGAATCTGTCTGGTTCAAAGCCCATTCCTCTGGTTATGGAACTCGCTAAGATCCGTGCACCGAGGTGAAGGGTAATTTCCTTTGATATTCAGCAATGTATTACTGTATGTAGTGTGCAAGCTGCATGCCCTGCTGGCTCTGCGTGCGTGCGGTTAAAGTGGATGCATGTGTGTAACATGCAAATGCATGCACGTGCGTACAGCTGCACAAAGACGTCGCCGCCACCAACAACGTTATCAAGAGCGGACCCGGTGCTGTGTGATCCTGATCTAACGGTGAAGCCGGCAGATCTCTGCACCTCGCTGTGCAGAAAAAGTAATCAACCTCGAGCTGCATGACCGCAGGTTGGAGGACAGGAGAGCCTCGCTCGCAGTCAATTCACCTGGGATTGGATGCTAGTTTGTCTGTTAGCCTTGGCCCACTTTAAAGTGCAAGAAAAACAGCTACCACTGAAAGCATTAATTAGCAGCGTAATATAGTATACAACCCATGAGCGCATTGGAAATGCAAAACAGAACCACCCCAAACATGTGGCCCAGAGTTGTGGTGAATTCCCAACACAAGTCCCGACTGCAATCATGCACTGTATATATAATATACATATAGTAGACTGTGTGTGTGTGTGTGTGTGTGTGTGTGTGTGTATATACATACATAAGTCAATGGGGTGCACATTCTTAGTTTTGTTCCATGTCCAATGCACTGCGTACAAAATAACACGTTTCCTTTGCCTACGTGACCAGCTCACCAAGCACTTTGTTAGGAACACCTGTACACATGCAATTTTCCAATCAGCCAATCACGAGGCAGGCAACGGTAACTGTACTGAGCAGAAAAGCATCTGTGAATGAACACATCTAAAGTTGTGGTGGATGGACCACGTCAGGTTCCACTCCTGTGAGGCTGCAGAGGACACAGACTCACCAACACTGGACAGTTGAACATAGCCTGGTCTATTGGATCTTGATTTCCGCTGAGGCTGCAGATGGTCACGTCAGAATTTGGTGTCAGCAGCAGTAGAATACCTTTGACTGGCAACATGAATGTGCAGCCGACAAATCTGCAGAATGTTGACATGACTGTCGGGCAGTTTCCAACATGTTGTGTTCACAGAGCAACGGTATGGCCTCCTACAAACATGCACAAACACTTTCCTACGCCCCTTTGATACAGTCATTCATTGTCAAGGTCACACAATGGTCTCGATCTTATTTGCACCATGTCACAGTCCAGAGTGAATCAAGACTAATTCTAAATTGCTGCTGCAACAGCAGCAAGATGGAAACTGTGAAAGCAGGGATGAGCGGCTTTGACGCCTCGCAGCCTGTGTGTGTCTCACACTGCAGCATCCGGTCCAAGAGTGATAGCACTGGCCCCAAGAATAGCTCCAAATTATTCATAGCAAGGTATGACAAGCTCTGGTGAAAAATGCGACTGCGTCTGAGTCCATTGCTGCAGGCCAGGGGGAGAGATGAAACATAAATCTATTAGCCGGTAAGTAACACGCTGTCACATCAAAGGATGGAGTCCTCTCGCTGGACAGCAACTCTGACACAACGACAATATCTTAGAAACCCATGGCCATCGCCCCTCTGAGTCCACTGAGAGTTAATCACTTCTGTAGTGATTAACTACAGGAGTGATTAACTCTCCACAGAAGTGATGACTGCACGTCCGTTATCGACACGTAAAGTTGCAATAAGCTGGGGAGATGTTGGAGCAATCGTTAAGCTTGACTGAGGAACAAGAACTTGGGGAAGGAGTCACAATAAAGACAAGTGCATATGAAAATGGTAAAAGAACAATCTGGCAGAGAGTGTTGAAGAGGTGGGCGTGGCCAGCAGGTGGAGGAGATCAGAGGCAGGAGAGCGTAAAGTTACTGACAGGTAGCAGGTAACTGCAGCACATGTCCATGTGCTTGAAGTCGCTCTTTAAGCTTTTAGCACATCCACCAATTATGCACCAACATTGTCCAATCACATTCACTGGTAAGGTTTAACTGATGGAAACCAAATTGTGGCGTACACTGCAGAATAAAACGAAAATGTGGGTTATGTCACTGCAGTCGCTCAGCCAATGGTGTGAATACCAGTGAAGGTCTCGACTATATGTCTTTGGTTAATTTCCAAATAAGAGCATTCTATTATTCAAGATAAACATCATACAGGGTTACGAAGGACCAAATCAGCTGGATGAGGATAAAGAAGATTACTTTAGCTGAATAAGTCAAGCCGCATTTGAAGAACAGGGCCTCAGTCTGCACACGCCATCCTCAACAGCAGAGAGCTGCAGACGACTGGAAAGGCAGCGCGGTGCTGGAGACTCTGACCTGCTGGGTTTATATTCGTCAGGAGGCCTGAAACTAAATGACAAGTGGCGGTGCCAGTGGTGCCGCCGTCGTCAAGACGTGATCGTTTCACAGCCTTACCAACCGCTGGTAAGAGAAGATTCATACTTTACTTTCTGTACATGGTGTTTACTGGTTTACCCATAAATATTTATAATAAAGCCTGAACTTCTACACAGAGACATCGGTTGGCATTTAAGTAAATGTATTGGAAAATAGTCAATTTCATAAAGTTATATGGATCATTTTATTATTGATGCATTAATGTGAGAGGAAGATTTTCCATCATAGCAAAATGGTTGAGGTAGAGCTCATTTAAACCCCAATTATACAAAGACAATTATGTCTATGATTGAGTCGTAAAAAGCGTACTTTCTTAAAACAACTGAACAAATCTATTAGTGCTGTAATAGTGCTTCAAGCTGTTCCAATCCAATTCAACCTGGAATTGTCTGTATCGAGAAACAAGAGAGACGGAGGGAAGTTGCTGCACCAGAATTATGAAACTTGATTTTCAAAAACACTTGGAACAAATTGATTAGCATCAGAAACAGGTGAGAGTAGTCACATTATGAGGACTCAATTATACATAATAATGACCTGATGAAAAGGATGCATCAAATGGAAGGAGGAGATCAGTGCTGTGTATGAAACCTTTTAGATCTTCTTACCAACAATTGTAGGGAAGTAATATTACTTTATGTGCATCTGCATTAGGAATGGGGTATGGGTATAAAGTAGCAGTAAAGTAGGGATGCACTCATACCAAAACCAGTATTGGCCTGATACTATGCTCATGTACTCGTACTCATACTCATAAAACTACTCAGATACCACTCTACTGCAGCAGGACACTGACCACTCCTCAACTGAACAGAGTGATGGAGGAGGAGCTAAGTTGTCAGTTTGGAGATAGTTAAAGATAGCAAGACTGACAGCCACAAATTAACATAAGTACTTGTACTTGTACTTGGTATGAAATAAAGTGGTATGGGTGAATCCCTGCAGTGAAGTAAATCTGTACCGTCACAGTTATGTAGGAAACAAACCTCCCTATGGAAAATCTCTGAAAAGTAAATACATTGTAAATTTGAATAAATCTCAACCATCAGATTATTTCAAGAAACTAATGAGGAGGTTAAAGGTCAGGGGGAAGGCCCGCCCTGAGTTATTCTGATGACTCTGTAGAGTATGAGGAATAAGAAGCGAGCCATTTCAAATCACCCTGCCTTTTTGGTGTTGTATCAGCTCGTTACGGAGGCTGGGTGGGGGAATGAGCGCCGAAATCATCCCAGAATCATCCACTTTATTTAACCGGGTTATTTAGGAGCTTGTTCACACCTTCGCCACAAGCTTTGAGCAGTGTGAAACTTTGGACTTCACACATACACACGTACACAGCGAGGAAGGTGCTGATCGAGATGCTCCGACACACACACACACACACACTGTCTCAGTCTCTCGCTCTTACCCGCCAACACGCTCAGCTCACTTTTAGCCCTCAGGCGTCGCATTTGAGAGTTTCATTTACTTGATTAAATCATATTTGCATATGGAAATTGTTTGAAAATCATATTAATTTGTTATATTCAAAGGAGAATTACTTTCTCATATTAAAGCTAAATCAGACAGAGGCTGCACCAGTGACAGGTGATGATATTGAACTTAGCTCTTCGGAGGCCTGTCGGTGGAGCTGCGCACACGCACGCACATTTTGCATATTTTCCGGGATGTGAATCAGTTTAGTTCTCCCCTTCTCAGGGGTCCAGCTCCGCTTTCCAAACCCTCCTCTTCTTCCTCCGTGCGGCGGGATTTCCCTCGACCTCGCGGGCTGCGTGTCCAGGTGTGTGTGACTGACGCGGCTCGGCGAGACGCCACCGTGGGACGGATCTCCTCCTGAGCCAACTTAACTTATCAGGAACACGGACCAAAAAAATCAGGCTAATTAATTAAGAACAGTATTAGAAGTAATGGGATATTATAATATAAATTGCTACATTCTGGAACCAATTTAATCCAATTACTGGAACCCCTCATGAATATAATACCTCCACAATCACTCTGTCAGAGTCCAAAGGGAGATGTGTCTGACTATTAAGACTGAAAGAAAAGGAAGGGGGGGGCTGCTCCCTTTTAACAGTGAACACCAGTGATGATTTAAATGGTTGAGAGGAACTGTTCATTTGAGTCATAAACCTAATGATGATTTTTTTCCCCCCTCTAATTGACATTTCGACCATTCACAACCTGAGTAGGTTTTTGTTTGAGGTCCCCTGTGTTTGATAAAGACGAACGACTGGAAAGGCTGATTGGTGCTTTTTTTCTCTTAATGGCCTCCACCCAATTTAAAAACCGTCTTAAAAGAGACAAAGGAGTGCAATTCCGCACCAGTTAAAGTGGAGTGCTTTTCGGAGGGGCGGACGGGGCTAACTGACATTAAGCATCGCGGTAACTTTGGCAATCATTTTGTAAAGGGATAAATTCACATCACAGCAGTGAAACAATGCACGAGCGCTTTGGAGGAGATGGAGAGTAAGTGGAGACAAGTTTTAGAGGACTTTGAAAGTGAAATTTCAGAAAGTGCCATAGTATAACGTTTGTGATCGCTCAGCAGGGGTGGAAGAGCTACTGATGGAAAAGTAACAATGCCAGAATGATGAAGATACTACATTCAAGCATTTAAAGCACAAGTACTATGTATGCGTAGAGAACGGCCCCTGCTTATGGCGTATTACCATGTATTATGTTATAAACTAATTACAGATGCATTCAATTAGAAGCAGCATTTTGTAGCTTAGTTCTGTTGTTGCTTTGTATTAATGAGGTACTCGGGACTCCTTACTAAGTACTGCATGGATTATCCCAGTGATTTGAAATAAAGGGCTGGACGTATCAAATGTGTCACGTAAAACTTCAGAGTATTGGTCATTTATTCGAGTGTAATTTTTTTTTTTTTTAAACAGGTTCCCACACTACACTACATTGTGGTCTGTTGGTTTTTGCTGCTTGTGTGATTTGAAAGCCATACACTGACAGATTTTCTCTCATTTGAATCTTCTACTATGTTTTTTTTTCTACTATGAGTGCCAGCTATTAATGTAATAAAAACGTAATGGAGTATAGGCAATGAGTCTTCCCAGGTAAGAGTGACACATATGCTGCATTAAATCTACTCAGTCAAGCGCAATTTAGCCTCATGCTGCTGGCCAATCAGAGAAGGTAAAAGTCCCTCACTTCTTCCTCATTTGACCACACACCACCTGTCTTAGACAACGCTGGTAGGGGACATGACCAGTCGCTGTGACAAAGCAGCAGCGAGTACAGAGAAATGAGTTGAGTTGAATGTTACGCTGTTTCATATTCTTAACATCATGCGTGGAAACTCTGCTCTTTTCTCAGATAACATTTAATGGATGTGTTAGATTAATGTCAAACCTCACATGAGAGATGACATGAGTGTAAAAAGGCTGTTCACTCCTGATCAACTGTGTCAATACTGGATTTAAGCACTTTTTATTTTTTTTTTTTACATGGGATAATATTATTTATTTCATATTAAGTCCAGTTTGTAAGTGCAGGAAACATACGCTGTTGCTTACACGTTCCTGCATGCAATGCTCCGTTGTGACTGACACCGTGACCAGCATCTGCAGTTCTTTCTGAATGGGCCGTCCCTCCGGGGAGAGGAATTCATTTCAGGATATTTATGTTCAAACAGCATGTGAGTGCCCCCAAAAGAGGAAGACAGGAAGCAAAATACAGCAGGAGACCTAGAAAATGTGTGGGCGAGGGAGGTTCACTTTTATTTGTAGAAGTGTTGTTGAGTGTAAGACATAGCTATCAGTGAAATATGTGGAGCCACAGTGCCAGGGGGCCTGGGGGGGCCACAGATTGACAGCTCCTCACATGTGGCTGGCTGCAGTATATGTCATAAGCCCTGCCCGCTCCTCTCCTCCACTGGATGGGACCAGTACCAACTAACTGAACTCACTAGTGTTTGCTCAAGTTTCAACTTTCTGACAAGTGTGTTTTTAATTAGTTATTTGAAGCTATAAGAACAAGGCCAGACATCCTGATTGACAGCTGAGATTGACTCGCGATTGGTCATGTAGGTATGTCGGCGGGACCTTTATAGTGTCGCCAGCCTCTGAGCAGATGCATTGATTGTGTCAGGAATCCAACTTCTCCAGGATGGGACCAAAGTGACTGTAAAAGTTTCCAAAGAAGAAATTGAATTATTTCACAGGGAAAAACAAAACTTGGTCGCTCTTTTAATCAGTGACAAATTCATCCACGCTTTAATGCATATCCAATTCCATCAACTTTTTTTTTTTTTTTTGGATCAAAGCAAGAGGGAAGATGTCATTACGCAGACACATAAGGATGTTAGTGTGAAATATGAAAGAGGAGCCTTGTATTCCCCGGTGAATCGCTCAGACAATCACGCCAAAGAATGGAGCTGAATGAATCGAGGTGCTTGTTGTTGTTGCTGCTGTTTTTCAGAAAATCCTCAGCTCACCAGTAAAGCTATTATCCCATACTAGCCAATATAATACAATTTGAATCAATTCAGTCTTACTGATACCCTCACAAGCAATTTAGCAGGTAGCACTGGTAGTCACAGAGCAGCGTCTCATCCCACCTTATTCACATCAACAAACAGCAGCTAATGCAATAATGCACAATGTAATTGTAACGGTAGATGCGGTGGAGAAACACTATGCCCCACTACTGTTTTGGTGGTGTTATCTCATGCTAAGACCTGGTGAACGGCCATGCAATTGCATCTGAAATGCCTGCTGCAGTGTACTGTATATTGCTATTTGTCTGTCCAGTAGATCAAATCATCTATGCTAAAAAAAAAAAAAAAGCAGTGATACGCACACATTTGGTTTTGTCTCTGATTTAGGTTAAGAGGCAAAGCTCAGTGTGATTTTAATGCCACTCAAACATTTCCTACATGGTGTAGAGTGGTTCTTTACAGCAGCTAAACGCTTAGTGCTCTATGAAAGCTTCAGGACAAGCAGGTGCTGAAGGTGCAATCTAAATTTTTAAGAGCCCAAGTGAAACCATAATTTCTGTGTTGTCATCCAGCTGGAGCACAATCTCATTGAAAAGCACACTGACATTTGTATGAACAGAGATGATGAGCTACACCCAGGTTTGGAACATACCCTACCCCACAGCACGTCATCTGCTTCAACCTATGTGTCTGAATGAGGATGGCAATTAAAAGAACATTGAAAATGTTGTTGGTGGCTGTTGCTTTTTACTCAGGGATGAATTTACTCTTTCAATACTGGTTAAGGTTCAGGTCTTTGTGGGCAAAAAGAATAAATGTTTAACACAATAATTGTGTGGGTTCATCATCAGACGCGTCCACTGTCCAGCCACAAAAACTTCAGGACCAAAATTCTCCATCACTGATTTTGTCTGTCTGTCGTTCCCATTCTGTATAGATGTATCAAGTACAAACACGCAAGGAGGTTCCACACAAACGCACACAGTCATTGTAAAGGTTAAGTGCTAAATGTAGGAGCAACCCTAACCCTAAGAAAACAAGTGTATTGTTGTCAGATGTGGGCAAAAGCTGCTGAGATGTTCAAACTGAAGCGATATGTTTTCATGACGCACCCCGCACATGATGAAGAAGACACCGCTAAAGCACACAACATTGTGTCAGATAGTTCACTCTCTCAGTTTGTTTTCCTCAAGCATGAGGGGTCTGACTGATGCTGACTCAACTGACATCATGAGAGTTCATCAGATTTCACACAACTCCCTCTGAAGCCAGGACTTCCCTTTGACTGACCTGAACATTTAAACCAGCCACACCAACCTGTCACTGCGCGAAAGGAAGGTTGTCATCTATAATGTACCCGTTTGTGCGTGAATTAGCTTGGAGGTTGCCGCGCTTGCTCTCGGAGGTTAAACGGCTGTGACGACAGTTTAACCTGAGAGAAATCCTTCACTGAAACTGATTAAAGTTGTTTTTAGCGCAGGGCGTTTTTGGCAGACGGCAGGAGGGGTGAATCTCTGTTTGAAGCCTCTGACTCCTGGCCCTGTTTTTCAGCCACGCAGTATTAATCACATCACTGCCAGGCTTCTGGTACCGTGGGCACGCATCTGAAAGGTGCGCGTATCTGTTTGTGCGTCCAATGATTACTCATGTTCGCGCATAAGCTGACGCTATATGTGGCTCCACTGACAATAGCATTCACAACTCTGTGTGTGTGTGTGTGTGTGCGTGCATGCATGAGAGTGTGTTAAATGATGTTTTGTGTGTGTGGGAGTGGATTTGGCCCTCCATCCTTTGTGACTGTGACCTTATTAAAGGTGTTTGTTCTGTCGGATGGCAGGGACACAGAGGAGGCTAAAACGGAAAGCACATAATCTGCACATTATACACATAATGTGTCAAAATATAGAAGAGTGATTTGTGTGACAATCCCAGTCCATGACATTCTGCCGCTCTATGGTATCAGAATGTAATGATAAATATCATTATCATAAGCGTGACATAAAATTACCATGAGCCCAGTAGCCAAATGCTGCCGGATGGAGGATTTGCTTGTTTATCTGTCAATTTCTTTCATCCGAGGGAACATTGTAAAAATACCCACGGCATTCAAACTAAGACCGACTTTTAAGTAAAAATTAGTTGTTTATGTACAAAGTACATACACAAAGTACTTATTTCAAAAGTTTGCTTTAGAGGAGTGATTCTGCAAGTTATTCAAATTGACTGAAAAGGGTGAATCTGCACTGAAAGCTTGATTTTATCATTAATCTGGATTAATCTGATTTTATGGTAGTTTCAGGATCATTCTGACAGTGGCTGAATGCGTGGTATGTCACAGAAGAGGTTTTAAACTGCAAACTGGATTTGGAGTGAAACAAATGTGCATCTTATAAAAGGAGTGTAAAATGAAGCCTCCACTCTTCAAGATCAGGAGAACTCATTTCCCGTTTGCATGCTTTCCACACATAAAGTATCAGCATTGCACAAATTTGCAAGAAACATGTAACTGGTGTTGCAAAACTAGAAGACCCCACAAGTAACGCAAAACTGACATTGTTATTTTTCTGCTGATTTTCCAGATATCAAATTAAAATAGTTGTTTTTATACTTTTATGGCCCATGCATGAATGTGTTTACAGCACTTGCTGAACCAGCGGGGCAGAGGTTAGTGTTGCTGAGACTTCACACCAACAGTTGTGAGCGCCCACATCTGTTCGCAAGTCACTATCTTCAGAGCCAGCCGTCCTGTCAGCGACCCGTCTTCAGACAAAAGTAATCCTCACATGTGCTACATGTTAGGAAAACTGCATGACCTTTACTCATGATTCATTTACGTTATTCCCCCTGCCCATCTGGCAAAGCTCCTGCTGGAGGTCTTGATTGATCCTGCATTGATACTTTGTCAGAAACGGAAGCAGATCTGTTTGGTTCTGTTCTGAGATCAACAAGTACGTGCAGGGAAATGACAGCAAACACATCACTTTCCTCTCAGTGCTGTCATCATCAGGTGGACTAAAGCAGAAGCAATAACACAACAAGTGGACAGACTGACGCACTTTCTAGATTTCCCCTCAAAGTGTTAACAAGCAGTGTCTGTGCTTCTCTCAGGGCTTCCTGCCACACACCTTACATGCCGGACGCCCAGAAATGATGGCGTGTAACCGAGCCGCTGTAATTTGTAGTGATTGACCCAGAGGGCTGGCTATTAGCAATTGTCCGCTGTAATGATAGATCCCTTTAGCATTACAGAGCATTGCCCGCACCCACTTAACTTGTTATTTATAGATCATGTCAGGCCTGTAATAAACATAAAGCATAAAACTGCAGCTAATGTGCTGCTATTGAAATCTGGACATGAGCAATTTTATGAATTGAAATAATTCACAGGACTGTTCCAGTGGCACCGGGTGGCTCAGAAAAGGTTAGCAGTGTGCGTGTGCGCGTGTGTGCGGATCGTAGAGTAGAATTGCCTTCCTCATTTGCAAGGTGAGAATACGTAGCAGCACAGCTTCAGTGCAGTCAAACGGGAAGCTGCGATCAGTGCTGTGCTTTTAATCAATCTTTGAATACGTGGTTGAATAAACTTTATTCAGTCACTTTTTAATTCAACCAAAAGTAGGATCTACTCACACGTTACTTGTATGAGGAGCGCACTACAAGGCTGCTGTGTTGGTACCTTGGGAGCTTCTTTTCACATCGCCTTGGCTCTGATTTGTTTTACAGACCTTTTAAAGCGATAAAGCTTAGAAAGGTGGTGTGTGTTGAAATAACAGCTGAAAATAAATTATTCATTGCTCACCTTCAAAAACAGAGAATATGCAAAAACATCATTACATACACTTTAATTACTATTTCTATGGCTCAAATAAGCGAAACTCAAATCAAAAAGGTTTTTTTTTATTTTTCAGACTTTGCTGAAGGGATTTTGTTTACTTTAATATTATATAGAGTATAATAGGTTTATATGCTCGCTAGTAAAAAGAATTTGAGTGTGTGTCTGTGTGTGATTCTTCTTGCATTTTGACTGTGTGCAAGGATGTTCAGCGGGCCTGACAGCAGAAACACGCCTGCTCCTGGAGTGGTGATTCAAGAAATGAATGTTTAAAATGAAGAAAGCCAAGACAGGAAGTCTTGCTCCAGTGCTTCCAAATGCCAGTGCATGTATGAGTGCATTTATGCTGCTTATAGGTTACATGAGTCATTCATTTGGTAACAATGAGATTAAATATTTTTATGTGAATTGGTGTGAGCTTCAGATCACAAAGCAATGTTGCAGAGGAAGAACAAAGGCTTTCTAATCATTTGGAAGTTGAAGGTGACGTATATGTCTCCTTCAGTCCGGCCGGCTGTTTGCGTGCGTGTGTTGGGATGTTGTTGGGATCAGTGTGTCTTGCTTGTTTGAGCTGCCGTTCGCACTCCCTCATATTTACTCTGCGTGTATGCGTGGCCGGGTTTGTGCACGCACGCACACATTCATCTGTCTGTGCATGTGTCTGTGTGCGTGCGTGTGTGTTATTGTTTTCTTGAGCTTCTCAGGGAGAAATCCTCTTGATTCACCAACTCCCCGAGGCTAGAGCCCCATACCCAGCAGATGTTCCACTGAAAAGGCCATGAATGTTTAATCATTTGTGTTATTGATGCTGCCTTTTTGTTTGTTAGCAAGTTTGAGTGACTGTTAGGGTCTTATGTCTCTATTTTTGCGTGTCATCTGTGCATGTGTGTGTGTGCGTGGCAAAGAAAAAGATCTTAGCAAATTCACAAACATCAATCTTTTTCATTTCTATTTGAAAATATTTTTTTACCTCCTATGCCCTGCAATGAATGAATAATGAAGTCTATTAAAAATGTTATTCAGGATCATTACTGAGTTTGCTGTGTCAAGTATCACATCAATGCGCACGCATAAAACAAGACGGCCTTTTTTTTCTCCTTTTGTTAAACAGAAAGTTAAACCCTACTTTCCCCTGATCATGGTTGAACAAACTGGGCTCTGTCTCTAAACTGTGATTTGTTGGACTTAAAGCTGCTGTTTTAGTATTTGAGCTGACAGCCAGATTTGATCATAATTAGACAGCATGCCGTGGGCTTTGATTGGCACAGTAATTGGATTGTCATTGGGGCTGAAAAGCTATTATCTTTGGATCATGCCCCATGAAATTTGTTGGAAAAACTTCTGTGGCCGTCATTAAGTCGGCCATCTTGGGGGCCTTCGCAAATGAGCTTTTTTTTCCATCGAAGGAAGAGAGAGCGGGAAGAAGTGAGGAGGGAGAAAAAAAAGAAAAGAAACAGTACCTGTGCACCACTGGGACCCTTAGATCCTTGGGATCGCAGCAACAACAATCTGGGCCCGATTGATTAATGATATTAGCATAGCAGGTAGCGCTAAGTCGAAAAGAGCCGTGCTGGGTTATTGCCCATCGCTCTCGCCCACTTGCCAGTAATGGGGCTGGGATAGGGTGGGGGTGGGCAGGCTGGGGGTGTAGAAAGTGAAGGAATGGGATAATGAGAAAGAGTTGAGACTGCAAGGAGCATGAGGGAGGGGAGGGAAGGGGAGGAAAAGGGGAAACGGCAGGGTGGCTTTTCATTTGCAATTGTTTATGTAAAGTATTCCCATTTTAGCAGAATAAGTAGCACTATGAGGTGAAAGAAAATGAGAACGAGGATGTGAGATGTGAAATAGGTAACGTTCTTCAAAGTTGTTAAGCAATTAAATCTATTTATACACTTGTGAATGCAGAAAAAGCACCAGCAAAGACATCTAATTCCCAGTCTGGTCCTGTCTTTTTCTGCAGTCCTGGGGTCATGAGACCAAAGTGAAGAATCAGTCCACTTTCAGTACACCACAATATTTCAGGAGTTTCTTGAGCCATTTCATGAAAACCTGACAATCTGAAGTCATCATAGTAGGTACAGTACAAAGGAAAATGGAAGTCTATTTCCACAATCACACAGCTTCCACTTTCCTCAGTATATTTGAATCTGACCATCACAAAAGCAAGAGGAGCAGGAGCAGACTGTTGACAGATGTGATATATAATCAATAATGTGGCACAATGCTATAAGTTACTATGCTAATATATCATATCATTGTTATCTCTCCAAATATCAACAACTGTGGTCAACAGCAGTATGCAAAAACGCACAGCTCAAAGATGACTGATGACTGTTACTTTGTCAACCTCACTTGACAATGTCATTTGAGGCTGGGGTTTGTGTTCTGTGACCAGCAACAACACGGCTGAAGCTTATGTTTGCTAACAGGAAATAATTCAGTTGGCACGACGGGGAGCTGCATTAGGGCAAACGAGCTCCCGGCAGTTAGCCTAAAGCTCGCAGCTGCTCCTCGTTCCACAGTGATGTGGCGTTTAGGACTCAGAACAAAAACTCCCTTATTTAAATCTAAAGGACCAGTGTATAGGATTTACGGCAAAAATGAAATGTAACATTGTATAATCACCTGACACTAAGACTAACTACGTTTGTGTTAGCGCAGAATGAGGCCTTCAACTCCATGTAGGTAGCAGGTCGTCTTCCAGGGCTCTGCCATGTTTCCACTGTGGACCTGAACAGACAAACCAAACACCAGCTCGACAGAGCACCGTTGGGATTTTAACATTACCTGAGGGCTACATTACCACCACAGGTTCGTCTACATGCTTGGAAAGGGACGGGTATTCATTTGGTTGCAATGTCAGACCTCACCAGTGCGTGTTACTTAACACTTGACTTGACAGCTCCATAGCAGGGAGTTCAGACAAAGCAGTGACCATGTCCTACCTCTGCTTTTGATAGTACAAAAAAGAACATGGGTACAAAAACCTTAAAATACCCAGAAAAAAACCCTAACCCTGAAATTTACCTCCATGTTTCAGTGTTCATGCGTGCGTGTGCTCTTCTGTCTCCATGCCTCAGGCAAATTGCTCCCAAATTGATATTCCCACCCCTCAAGGCCAGTTCCACTGCAGTAATCCCTCGAGGGCCAGGAGGTGACAACATGGCAACGCTACACACTGTTCCCACACAGAAAAAAAAATGATGACATTAATATACTTGAATACGAAACGGCCTCATGCATTAGGCAGCATTCTGTTATGTTGTTTCTTACATAAAACTTAGGGGGAGTATGTGCTGCAAAATCATTACCCGTGACTTACCACGTGTGCCTTGTGCACACACAACAGTGTACTTTGCATGTGTGGATGCATTGTTTATGCAAGATAATGAATGCGGCTTTACATCATGTCTGAAAGGTGTAATGCAGCAGGAAAATGTTTTGCTCCGCCGACAGCAGCTCCCTCTGTGTTTCCTCTTTCATTGTATCTGAGGGTAAAAGTTTCCATGCAGGCACTGTTGATCATGGCCTATCGAGCGCCGTCTGATTTGCATTCAGTGGACGCGTCATTATTCACAACATTTGATGTCCGCGAAAAACACATTAGACCTCTCTGTTTAGGTGACGAGGGGCGTTGGCCGCGACCGCCCAGACATAGTTTGCGCGCCCAAATAGTCCAAATGTAAATTGATATAAGAAGATGCCCCATTAACTTTTTCATTAATGGTTATAATGCATTCTGAGTGTCGTCCGTGGGGTGGTGTGCTTCCCTGAGCATGGCAGCGCGCACATGTGCCCCATACACACACACACACACACACCAACAATACGGCACCGCAAAAACATGTTCAAATAAACACACATACACAAATGGAAACTGATAAATCATACAGAAAGTACTGCAACACACTGGGAGGGAATAATACACATGCACAATCAGGTCCATTCGTCTGTACACACTGAGAACAGGTTCAACTTAAAGACAGTATATATCTTTTAAAGCTGCTTTACTTTAATTGGACCATTATTGAACCTTCACCAATTCATCCTGCCAGATGTGTTCACAGCTGTTGGTATGGGCACCGCGGGGCTCGTATCGGCTTTATTTTCCATTACCTTTCATCGATGTTGCAAACGTGGGGTGTGAAATGTCTCACCCTTAATGCATACATACTGTACTGTACTCTGCTTATTGTGTATTGCACTTGTCATTGTGCAGCTGGGATAGAAGAGTGTACTGAGTTTGTATTAAGCCCAACTCTCTGCACATGTCTCATCAGCCCTTGTTCTTTGAATTTTGTAACGTAGGGGAATTGTCGTGCTGCAACTGACACCATTGAAGACACTGTGTACTCTTATGTCTCCTTACAGTGTGTAAAGTAGCTTTTTACAGCTGAATGCTTATTATTTAGATTTAGAACAATATCTTTGAAGAACTGAACATTTCCTTTCAAAATCAGAATTAAAATCCCCCCCAATTTTTTTAAATCTTATTTGGAGGCCAGCCAAAAAAAAAGTAGAGCCCCCCCCCCACCTGCATCTCTTCAACTTTAAATACCTCCCACCTGTGTTTGGCTTTTTATTTGTATTATTTATTTGTCTCTCCACACACGTGCTCACACACATCAACACCCCCACCAGCCGTCACTGCAAGAATTAATGTGTCTATTGTTTGGCGGGCATGCCAAGCACTTATCCCTGAGTGTTTGCAGGTTGCTGAAGGGAGAAAAAAAATTAAAGGTGAGCGCGTGTATTGTGTGTGCAAAGCATCCACACACATATACACGCATACAAAGGTCGCTAGGCTGCAAAAACCATGGCAACATTTACGGGATCAAGCATGAGTGGCATCTGTGAGAGTTCAGTTTACCCTGGTGTTTGCGTGTTTGTGAACATATTGAAGTACGGAGAATGTAGATTACTTAGCACAATAATTAAGTTGGCCACGGAGCACAGAGAAACAATAATGTAGACAATACAGGAGGGCCTACGCCATGGAAAATAACTGTATGGTAAAAAACAAAGGAAGTTTGATTTGAATCTTTGACTGGTCTCAAACCTGTAAATATCTGTTAATCTCTTGTCGGAAAAGTAGTTTCTTTTTCCTTTGTTAGAACTAAACGGTGATGCAGATGTAAGTTCTCATTGATGTGTTGATTTCCTAAGATTCGGTTTTGTTCAGTTTTGTAATGTTGTTTATTTTGAGTTCATAGAAAATTGTAATAATATTAGGAGAAGAAAGTCAAGACAGTAATGAAATCTACTTATATTCATCTTTAGTCATGAAACCTCTTTAAGAAATATTAAAGAAACATTACTACATTGTTTAACTGTTTTACTTCATTCTCAGACTATTATGGCTTTATTATTGAAGCATTCAAAGGCAAAATCTAAAAATATTTCAACTTGTATTTTCTGAACAATGGCTCTGTATATGTACTGTATACTGGTGGTGTAAAATCTCTACTTCTACACTACATCAGTATGGCACAATGGTATTTCTCCCTTTTTAAAATACTGAGTTTAGAATTAGTCTGAGCAAAAGTTTGCAACTTCATTGTCTTGTTTTTGTGAGATGGGCTTAAAGGGAAACTGGTGAGAATGAACCAACACCAAGTCTTCACTGTTAGGTGGTTATTATAGAAAGGAATCATTTTGCGATCATATTTTAGAAGGTGATTTCTACCCTTGGTAAGAACAGCAGGATTCAGTTATGATCATTGCTCCTGTTTTTCTCTGACACCTACTTCGAATAGATGAATGAAAGATGAGACGGCCTCCACGCTTTCCTCTCTGCACTTGTTTACCCAGTCCCCTTTACTCTTCCTATTAAATTTACTGTTGAGCAGTGAAGACATTAACAGAGCAAAAAAAAAGTGCAACAAATACTGTGGACATTTCATGCGTAAGCTGCGAATTGAGAGATGTATTAATGGGGGGAAATTATTGTGCATTCAATTACGGCACAATGCCTTCCAGAGATGTTTGTGTGATTTGGCTGCCGCCTGCCATGGCGGGGGGCCCTCCCCTGACTGATGAGCGCCCTAATCTGCTAATCTCACCAATGGGCGCGGAGGTGGCTTGGAGGGGGTGTTTATCTGATGAGCCAAACACCTCGACTCGCAGCCCGCTAACGGTGGCCAATAAAATTAAAGAGCTGGTGCGTGCCCGGGCGCTGGAGGAAGACGAAAGAGGAAATCAGAGATAGATAAACAAATAGAATCATAAAAAGGCAGGGCGCTGGCGAAGTGGTAATTCAGTGGGAGTTCATTAGGGGAGAGACGGAGGAATGAGGAGTGGAGGGCTAAACTGTGGATGACATTACCTCTAATGTGGCTCCCCTGCAGAGTTTGTGATAGGGTGGCCGTTCCAGGCGAAAATAGGGTTTTTAGCATGACGCCACGCTCACGCAGGCAAACTCCGACTTAATAGGATTTTTTTTTCTTAAGCATTGTAGTATTTTAGTGTGGAAAAACATCTCCAAATGGGCTTCTCAAATATGTTCAGGCACACGGCCAAGTCGAGACAACACGGACAAATGAGTTTTGCGGTGTGGCAAATTTGCATGGCGCTTCAGTGTGTTGAGCTGTGAGCCTGAAGCAACTTTTGTCTTCTTTTTTGCTGGAAACGTTGCACTGTTACACTGTTTAATATGAATTCAGCTCTCATCCGTGCAGGTGGATGGTTTCAGTCGCACACCTTTTGAAATATCTGTCTTGAAAGTTCTGCCTCCACCCTAATGCAGTGGACGGGAATGAAATTTGTGGTGCTCATCCATGGAATGCCACACCCGCTGCCCTCTGACCTTCCTGTCCTCCACCAGTCATCTGATCTCCGCATCCACCTGCGCACCTGCTCCTGATTCGCCCCCTGGGCTCCACCATCAAGCTGTTAGCTTGTCTTTGACCATTGATTTCAGGACAATCCCTTTAATGGAACCTGCCCTGCCTCTGCGTCACATGACATTCCTTCTCCCTGTTGCCAATACCTGGACTGTGACATTTACAGACTAATTCTTCAGCAGGAAATAGTTCACAGCAGGATCTCTGCACAAACAAAACTAAAACTACATGCACAGCTGCCTCCCGCTACAGGGAAGTAAGAAAATGTTTATTTTGTAGCTGCTGCATTCCTGACAATTTCCACATTTGGCTTGTCAGCATCAAATCATTCATAGGATAACTTCTACTTTAAATATCTCAGCAATGCAATTTTGTTCTTTCCATTTTGACAATGGATCTGACTGGCTATATTCAATATGAAAGGTGTTGCTCCCAGTGACAAACCCTTTGCCGTTGGCTTTGGGGGTTTAGTGTTTGTCATGTCATTGTTTTCATTTTAGTGTTTTTGCTTCCTAAGGTGCACCAATGAGGCCACTGTGCACCGCTGGTCTCAGACTACAGGAGAAGACAATTAGGAGGAGTAGGAGGAGGAGGAGAAATCTGGTCTAGGGCCTTGGCCGGTGTCGATGTTCAGCCCAGTATTTGAAATCTTGTGGTGTGCACATGTTTGAGATTAGAGAGAAGTTTCTCTTTTTGGTACAATGCAACATGAGGTCTAAACCCAGCTTTAAGCTTCGTGTTTGGCAATGAAAGGATTTCTCTGTATGTTAAAATACAGTTCAATGTTTATACATACGACATCTATGTATATTGTCTGATAAATCTGAGAGATCACCAAATGATTGAATATTTTCCCTGACTTCTCTCAAATTGTTTCTCAAATGTTTGCCATTTTCCTTAGTAAATAAAGGTTTTGTTTTTTTTTTTTATCTCTGCGCACCTGTGAATTTCTGAATTATCTGAGAAGGAAAAGTCACTTTTGTCGTGAAAGTCTTCACATCACATGTCAACAATGCTTCATTTCAAGGGGTCGCGAGCCAAAAGTAAACACATAAAGGAGCGACAACTTGAAGAGATGAGAAAAAAAGCATGTTGTGTGTGAAAAGGCAGCACCTCCCGGTTTAGCTCTCTGCATCCTGTTTCATAGTTCTTAAATAGTCACCATGGGGATTACAAGCCAAAGAAGTGTTCCTCTCAGTGTCAATGTTATCTGCCGTCTACCTCTGGATGTCTTTGTGAGGCGTCACTGTAAACAAATTTGTGTTGCTCTCAGCGATGTGGCGGATTTGTTGTCTGCTAGAGCGTATTTAGCAGATGAAACGTGTTGTTGTGACAAGCATGATAGAACACATGCGTCGCTGAGGGCTATCCTCCCCGTTTCCCCCTGTTGTGGCTACACAAGCAGCCGATTGTGATTCACTTTTCGGGGAGAGTGTGCGGTGACAAATGTGGCGGCTGTTGTGTTTTGTGTTTGTGTGTGTGTGTGTGTGTGTGCTGTTTGGTATCTCATGGCGCTTTAATGTTGCCTGAAGCTCCAAGAGTGTGTGTGTGTGTGTGAGAGAGAGAGAGTTGCTTATTCCTTTCTTTTTCTCCATTATGGTGTTTTTATTTTAAACCTGGCACCTCCTCTCTTCTCCTCTCCTCTCCCTTCCCCTCTGCTCCACACCCCTTTCATTCTCCCCTCTCTTCTCCTCTTCTCCTCTCCTATCCTCTCCCCTCCTCTCTTCTCCCCTCCCCTCCTCTCCTCTCCTCTCCTCCTCTCCTATCCTTTCCTCTCCCTTCTTCTCCTCTCCACTCCCCTTTCATCCTCTCCTCTCCTCTCATCTCCCTTCCCCTCCTCTCCTCTCCCCTCCTTCATCTTCTCCCCTTTCATCATCTCTTCTCCTCTCGTCTCCCCTCCCCTCCTCTCTTCTCCTCTCATCGCCTCTCCTCTTATCCTCTCCTTTCCTCTCCTCTCCCCTCCTATCCTCTCCTCCCCCTCCCCTCCCCCCTTATCCTCTCCTCTCCTCTTCTCTCCTCTCCTCTCCTCTTTCATCCTCTCCTCTCCTATCCCCTCCTGTCTTCTCCTCTCCTCTCCTCACACCTCCCCATCCTCCTCTCATCTCCTCTCCTCTTATCCTCTCCTTTCCCCTCCCCTCCCCTCCTCTCCTCTCGTCTCCTCTCCTCTTATCCTCTCCTTTCCCCTCCCCTCCTCTCTCCTCTTATCCTCTCCTCTCTTCTCCTCTCCCTTCCTCTCCTCTCCTCTCCCCTCCTCTCTTCTCCTCTCCCCTCCCCTCCCTCCTATCCTCTCCTCACCCCTCCTCTCCCTGACTGTTATCCAGCACTTTAGAGTAGATGTAATTGCTCAGACAGAACAGGCGTTCAGAGCACTGTCGATGTAAATGCTGCTTCATGGCGGTGGCTGACTTAATGAACAGCGGGGCTCGCAGCCCTCTGGCACCACTTAAACTTTAAAACATCTATTATTGAGGTGTGAGAGAAAGAGAAAAAAAAACCCGAGCGGCCAGCGCTGACCCTGCTCTTATCCCTCTCTTTTTATATCTCTAGTCATGGGGGTGGAAGAGTTGACGTTGTTGAAACATAGAGGTGCCGCATGTCGCAGTTTGAAACTTCACTGTCAAAATGTACTAATTTGGTTTGAGGTGCAGCAGTTCCAGCGCATCTGCTGTCTTCCTCCGTCTCTGTCCACCTCGCTCTGCTTTAAACAGCGATCTTAGCTTTCACCTGAGAGCGTCAAAACAAACACCGAGATGTGGGCTCCCACTGATCCCCCAACAGGGGGCGGTCGTGCTCATACATGGGTCAAGAGCGGGCAGGTGGGGGGAAAGGGGGCAGTGGTTCAGGTTAAAGAAAGACTGCAGTTATGGCAAATACGGCGTCAGTAAAAAATTTCATTACATATGGCACAGTGCCATCTGCACTGGTGCTGATAATCCACACGGGGTGTGAATTGCTCATTGCAGTATCGTCCCATGCAGACACTCTCACATACCCGTACACATACCCATACCGACACGCAGTCACTCCTCGGGATACTGTGTTGTCTGAAAATAAGGGCACCAGTCTCCACAGTTGTCGTTAGACAATATCTTCAGCAAGAAAGTGATGGAATTTATTCATAGCAGAGTCTCAAACAGCTGGGACATGTAAGGCTGGGGTTTCCCACCTCCTCCCAAACTCATATCTAATCCATCAGATGTTAACTGAAGTTCCACTGATTGTCCTGAAATCTATTGTTTAGAGTGTTCATGAAGTAAGCGCCGCACTGTTGGCCCTGATGCACGTTTATTCTGGCTTCAAAATGGAAGTGCTGATGTGCCAGAGACCGTGCCAGTCCTGGTGATGAGCTTATTTGTTCATGCTAATTCCTCTAAAGTCTCCAAATGAATATGTTAAGCAATCTCAAAGTGATCTTAAAAACCAACAAACTGCACCATCACAGTGATGGACCCGCATGAAACGCCTGCCATCCTTTGGTTAGTTTGTGCTGAGTGTAAATACAGCCTATGCAGATGAAGTCAGAACGAGCTCATTGCTAACCTCGCTCTCTCCCCTCGTCTCTCTTTCTGTGGGAATACAACTTTAAAAGGCCATTATACTCCATCACCTCCACCATGTACAGTGTCACTGCCATCACCGCAGTGTCAAGTGCTTTATTTCTGTATTAGAGGGGGAGAGATAAGTGTGTGTGTGTGTGTGTGTGTGTGTGTGCATGGGCGCGAGCAAACATATGCTTAATGCGCTGCCCGCTGTATGTGTGTGTGTATAAAATATACTGTGCAAGAGGTTAGCTGTGAGTGTGAGTGGGCCTTGCTCCGCTCTGGACTCACTTATCTCTCCTGCTGTGTAATGGATCCTGCAGGATATTTGCATAAGGTATGGAGGTGATGTCATGTGCTCCTCGAAGCTGTATTTCAATGACGGTCGACTGTTACAACAGTGGTCACACTCAACACTTCTCTCTGTTCAAACTTTGATTAAACTTTTATCTGGAACTTCAATTGGACTGAAACCGACACAAAGGATAACTGCAGGTATAATAGACTGTGCATTTGTCTTCTGTGGGGAGCGGTTCAGACTGATGCAGCGCTCTCCAGTGTCAGCATCACTGCTCAAATGTCAGCAAGGTGAAGAAACTTTCCCCAACACGTGAAACACACCCGTCTCCACAAAGGTCACATCCAATCAGTTTAATTGTGCTCACAGTATTTGGAGCTCTCTTACAAGATATCCCCCTGGAGGGTGCTGAGCTTCGTCTCGGCGCCTCGACAACCCTCCCCTCGCTAATAGCCGTGTCTTAATACCAAAGTTGGGTATTTTTCAGGTTAAATTTGGGGTGGTGACGCCGGGCAGTGATATTAATCTTACCCGGCAACGTCGTGGTGGTGGTAATGAAGGATGCCCGTTGTTATTTGTATCCTCGCGTGTCGAGTGTTTTGTCAAAAGTAGGCGAGTTTTGCTTGCCTGGTAGATTTGTATTCTCCCGCGGGAGCCGTGGCCCAGTAACAGACAGCAGTTGCTCGACATAATTAGACCGGGAAGGTCCTTGTAAACTCATTAATATCTTGCCCGGGCTGAAATGGCTGGCTCGTCGGTGGTTCCTTGGCAAAGAACACGGAGCGGTTTTTGTGGAGAAAGGAAGATAAAAGGAGGATAAAGGAGTGAAAGTAGTGAGATAAAGAACAGGGTTTGAAGTAAACAAGCTGCGGCTGTAGGCTGCCTGGGTTCACTATAGAGAGCTCAAGAGATGGTTTGTAAAGGAGTCTAAGGAGATGATTGCTTTACACAGCCTTTAAAGACGGCTGTATTCATTTCTGTTGTGTTCAGTTCCTGTGACCTGAGACGGCGCAGTCAGCAGCTGGAAACAAGGATGTTGTCCCAAAGCTGCAGTTCACTAACTACAGAGCCAAGCCCCGCATGTACTGCACGTCGTCTAGTCTGGGATCGGTACAGTAAATACACATTGAATTTTGTGTCTTCCTTTCTGTAACAATACATTTTCCAACAAATACTTTTTGGACTTATTTAAAAATGCACTGCAGCTCAGTGTACCGAGCTTACGAAAGAGGAAAATGAATTGCCGCACGCAGATATAATGATGGCTCCATTTTTGAAACAGGAAGGAGCAGGACAAAAGAAGAGAGAATTACAGTTGCAGCTCAGGAAACTAGAACGTCATGTTGAGGCGAAGCAGAGGAAGCAGGCAGCATGAGTTCCGACTTACAAAACTAAGGAATGACTTGGAACAGCGCTAAGGTCGATGTTGGTGAAAACTTGAGTGTGGCCTCCTCCGTCATTGAGAAAGATGTTGAAAAGTATGCACATGTGGAAAGGACTGCTGCAGAGGCATGCAGTATTCATCACTAACTTTGGAGAAGAGCACTGAGTGTGACCTTGTAAAAGCAGCTATTTTGCGTTCTTATGAGCTCGTGCCAGAAACTTATAGACAGCATTTTCAAGGCCACTGTAAGGGGGAGAAGCGAACTATGTGGAATTTGCTTGAGAAAAAGAAATTTTGTTTGGTCGTTGCTGCACATCCCAGAAAGTGGAAACTAAAGAAAAAAAAAGAAGCGTTCCAGAGGTGGTTCCCACTTGTTTGAGCGTGCAGAGTAAGGGAGATGCAGTGAAAGGTACACAACTTTGTATACAAGGTCCCACAATTCGCAGCACACATCAGGACAAAAAGCAAACCGTGAAGTGGAAGGAAACAGTTGTTTGGGTGTAGTGGGCAGACTGTGGTTTCAGTTAGTACAGCGGTTGTGTTTACATGACCGAAACTTAATGTAACTAAACACAACTTCCAAAAACAAAACCAAAAAAAAAAGTGGATATTTTGACAGAAAATGAAAAAAATAATGTTGTGGATACTTTCAGCATATTGTAGTATATTGTGACTTGTCAGTGCGTTCAAAGAAAATATAATGTGGTTGGCGTTTCCTTCCAAATGTATTGAGCTGTACATAAAGGCCATTGTTAGGGGACAGTGCTGAATGAACGCATCATCATGAAGGGAAAAAGTTTTTTGAAAAGTTACATTTGAACGGCACATAAACAGTAATATCTGCGGTTGGAGTGTTGACATTTTACAGGCTGAAGTAGAGCAGTATGCAGCAGCAGTCAAAATAATCATGATATTTTACTGTAATATATTTGCTATATTTTTTCATTGTCCTACCATTGCTGAGAGAAAATGTCTCTCTCTTATGACCTAGATGCAGTTATTGTAATAACACAATTAGCATGTCGGCCATAACTTCAGGACGCCAAACGTGCGTTTTCCCGTCTCCGTCATTTACATAGTGATCCACCACGACATTGGTTTATGCTATTTCTGGTGATTGAAAATGAACCATGCCCAGAGCAGGAGCGGGCAGTGTGTCCATGCAGGGACAGGATCGTCCCAGAATGCCCTGCGCTTCCTCTCAGCGCAGTTAAGTCCCCTGGGTGCACCGCCACACCCAGGGACGCACTGTGACCTCTCCACTCATGGACATCATCAAGCAGATTAAAATCAGTTCATGTTGGGTCTGTTCGACTCTCTGTCTCGCACACACACGCACGCCTGACCGTCAACCAGCCATTTGTCGCTCACTTTTTAAAATTAATACCCATTGTTTTTGCTAAGCAGAGGATGTCCCCGAGGCTGCCTCACGGGATTGTGTGTGCGCGTGCGTGCATGTGTGTACGGGCTGCACATTAGATTCACTGAAGGGAGGGTTTCAGTGGATTACTACAGCCCCAAAGTGCTGTGCCCTTTCATTAACCTTGCCTTTTAGTTGTCTCATTTAATACAAAACAAATTTCTAATCTGCAGCCTGCTAAACAGTTCTGCAGCTCATCCTGTGGCCATGCGCTTGTGTGTGTGTGTGTGTGTGTGTGTGTGTGTGTGTGTGTGTGTGTGTGCGCGTGTATGTGTGTTACTGTTACTCTTATTGCCTTGGGTTCCCTCTGCCTAGCCCCCTAATTACTCCCCAAAACAGCGGCTAGGCTCCTCCTATGTGCTATCATCATTTTAAATTTATTTTGATTGATTTGTGTCAGCTTTAACTATGCTTTGGGCCGAGGTCGATAAATAAAGATCAATACTTTAATGTTTTCCTCTGAACCTTTATTAAAAAATAGATTGGCTATAAAGAGGGCTGAATTACGAGAAGGAGTGCCTACTTCCAATGCATGTCAACTGGAATCTAATTGAACAACACAGAACCAGTGGAGATTAGTCCTGGGAATGTGAGCTGCAGGAGAGAGAGGAGAGAGAGAGAGAGAGAGAGAGAGCTGGAGTGAGGGATGGATGCTGGGAGGTGAAAGGGAGAGAAAAAAAAAGAAAAGTTTCGAGAGTTGCTTGGTCGACAGCTGAGAACAATCTGCTCTGACTTTTACGCCTTCATATTAATCCAGAGAAATTGAGCGTGATCTGAGGTCACGGTATTTGGAGGAGGGATTTGCATTTGTGCGTGGTTGGACAGTAAACAGGAAATGATGTAATGCTAGTATGAGACAACATTTATGGAACATATTTGTTACTTTAGAACACTATGGTGGATGATTTCCCTTTCTTGCATGTGTAATGTAAATAGCAAACACTTACGGGACACTTACGGGCACAGTAAAGAGCAACCCTTTCTCCCAGAAATTACATAAACTACCATAAAATGGAACTGTAAACACAACAATGGTTGAGCACCACCGCTCGAGAAAACGTTCATACAGCACCGTCACCAGTGACTTCAGACACAGCATGTTTAACTACATCCAGTCCAAACCACCATCTCTCTCTCAACCTATAGCAGAACCATACACAAGACTGTGGACATGACCGTCACGCCACCTGCCACATCAGCTACAGTTAATAAATGTTTGACATCCCTTACTGAAAAAAGTTATCTGTGAGCAACCTTTCAAAATGGATTTGCTGTTTGTGTTTCCGTTCTGGTGGCCTCTGTCCTGTCCGGCACGCCGTCCTGCAGGCAGCGGAGTTTTGAGGGCAGGGCAGGAAGCGCGGGATTAAAATGCTTTCGCCGTTATTTGTGGCGCTGTCATTGTCAGACAAACGGAGAGAACACACCGTGCTCCGGTGCATCCGCTGTCTTTTTCAATCCACGCTGTGATTAACCTTTTGTGCGGGGCACAGATTATGGCTTAAATGTGGTACACAGACAGACACAGACACATGGACGCTGCGGTTTGAGCTGTTGTCTCTGGTACACACTCAGCTAACATTTTTATACAATTTTGTGTTAGTACAAGGTCATTACAAGGTCAAGGCTAAACTTGTGACTTCATGGTGATGCTCATTTAATGTGTTTGTCAACCGCCCTACGTTTTGCAGCCACAGTGGACCATCAAAGCCAGTTAATGAGACTAACAGCAACATTAAAAACAAAAAAAAAGTTGATAACATTACAGTCACCAAAGTAATTGCTAAATGCGGGAAAACGGTGGCTGATTGTTACAAAGAGGTTCAAAGTGTGTGAGAAACACGAGCAGTATGGTTACACGCTGAGATCTCAGCAAAGACACCGCTATCAAAGCCAGTTGAACTGAGAGCTACGAAAACACAACACGCCCTTTCTCTTTTAATAACTGACGTTCGCATCTCGCCGTGCAAACTATCGCACTTCTTTGATTTGATTAGTTTGATGAGAGGCTGTTGGAAAAGTCAGAAAGAGAAGTTGTTTATTCAAATGTATGCAGCTATGAGTTAGCGAGGAAGGAGCCGTAATGCATTCACAGTCATTTTGAAACCTTTCAACAGGGATGCCCTGCTGTGAAGAAATGATCTTTGACTGCAGAGCGCCTGGCACGTGGTAAAACGGCAGCAAACTCTGGTGGCGGTACGCTTTAAGAGTGTTGATCCAAGAGGAAAGGCGACCTGACATTTTAATATTTATCCTGTTTATTCCGCATTTCCTCACCAGGCTGCAGTGCACTGGAACTAAAAGCAACTGTTCCTGAACAGAAAGCGGAATCACTGCAGCACTTAAGATCCTATATTTCAGCATCCTGTCACTTTTATTTGAATACCTGATGTATGAAAGCCTAGTTAAACGCAGAGGATTAAACACAATATAAACTTGATCCGTTTCAGTGACTGGCTCTTAATCTGTCATTGTCTCCGACTCAGGTGGAAGAATACTGATGTGTTGCCTCCCGGCTCTTCGCTGCTCCCTGTCTGTGATCTGCCACCGGCCCCGAATGTGATTGGAGCTTGTGTGTGTGTGTGTGTGTGTGTGTGTGTGTGTGTGTGTGTGTGTGTGTGTTTTGTGTGAAAAAAAACTACATAGCTGAATCTTGCCAGCACTTATAAGTTTCACTCTGCAGTGTTCCTGAGATGTGAAATCCTGTTTGGAAGGGGATGTAAAAGGTAGACCTTGAGTTGTGTCCATTGCAGTGGATACAAGCACACACACACACACACACACACACACACACACACACACACACACACACACACGTGCACACACACACACACAGTGGCCAGTGAAGGTTGGTAGGAGGGAAGGGGTGAGGCTGGCGAGAGTGTCAGAGGGTACGTGAGGCTTGGCTATAGTGCATTTTGTTGTAATGGCGTCCCAGTTGTCTTGTCAGAAATCAATGGGAACCGGGACTCTGTGCAAGCACGGGGAGGTCAAGGCTTCGTCTGCCTAAATATTTAATTCAGGGAACACGTCTGGAGCTTTTAAAAGATGAGTGCGCTGCCCGCTTTTTTTTTTTTTATCCCAAACGCCACGAGTATTTGCGGACACAAACAAACGCTTCATTTTTTTTTTGGTGGGGGGGGGGTTACTGTAAATGCAGAGCTCACATGTGGAGACACAACCCACACACATAAATGCATGTAAAAAAACACACACACACACAAACTCACATAAACACATAAACAGACACAATGCCAGTCCAGCCTGGCTGGGTCAGGGCTGGGTTAAAATCAATCCTGATCAATTATTAAGAGCGCGTGAGTCTCAGCAGTGAACGGAGCCAGTGGGCTGAGATGCTGGATGAAGTCCACTTCTTTTGTGGACAACCACCTTCTATTCTGATGAGAGAGCACAAGATCTTTGTGTCACAACGTGCCCCTCTGCCTGATTTCCTCTTCCTGTTTTAGTTTAACTTATCTTTTGGATCTATTGATGCCTCGCTTCCCACCAGTTTTTGTATGTCACCTGTGTCCAGTAAGCCAATCAGTCTCAGTGTATAGCCTTGTCTTCCCCCCTTGCTTTACTGCATGTTTCTTGGCCTTGTTCCTAGTGGAGTTTATTGACTTCCCTGTCCGTGCATCTTTTGGATTTGTCTGCACTTTGTTTAAAATAAATCACTCAACTGCATTTAGCTCTGTCTTGGCATTCTGTGATCTGGTTACGCAGTACGTTCTGTCCACCATGGACATGCTGTACGTGGAGTACACCATCTGGGAACTTATAGTGGGCTGCATGTTGCCGTAATTGCTGGTGTGAACGCAATTGTGCGATCAAAATAGCAAGTGTAAATACAGAAGAACATGAAACGAGACACCCCATCAGACCATAGTGACTGAATGGTATTATCTTTAACCTAGATGCAGCTCTTACCATTACTGATTTACTACTTGAACTTCAGTAAAGAGATACATTATATTTGATATATGACATATATGAGAAATCATCAGTGTAAGCCCCAGTGGCTTTAGTCATGTGGGAATTCATAACAGCTTGTTTCTCTGTTTTTTTTTGTTTGTTTTGGGAAATAGAGGAAGAATACTCCATTGCAATGAAATATATTGCATTCAAAAATTAAAGTGCTTTCTTATCCACTTGGAGACAGAATTCTTCGACCATCTGAGCACCTGTGGTGTCGGGCCCACCTCCAGTTGCAGTTGTGTTTGTTGTGACCTGAAACATATAAAATTAATTTCTCACCCTCCTTTAAGTTCTGTTTTGGTTTGTATCAACTCCTGGGGGAAGTATCTGGCTCTTTAGCTGCTAAATGCTGCACTATGTTCACCAGCTGGCAGTTAACTTTGTGTGCTATGTGGTGCTAGGCAGGTAGTGCTCAGTCATTTTATCGGAGTGTTTTCAGTGAAAGCAGCTGCTGCTGCTGTAAATGAAGGCGATGAGAGCGCTCAGACTGAAAACGGTAACAACGTGGGTGGTAAATCCAAAACAACACGCTAAAAGATGCCAAAAGGATCGGTAGATCAGAGTCAGGTGGTGATTCTCCTTTTCTTCATCACTACAATGTGTTTTTGGGCAACCCTTTCTACACCTAACAGAGGTGCAGTTGGACAAATGATTCCATACTTGAGCCGAGCCCTGAGTAACCCGTGTTGCTCAGAATGTGTTGACTCACAACAGGTCAGGAAACACGCATATTTTGCAATTATGTGCCTTACCCTCAAGATAATATTTGTCTGTAAGCTTTGCTAATTGCATTTTGACCTATTGTCTGATGCGCGTCGTGGCCGGAGCATGAAGTTCACTGCCCACCACCAGCCCTGCCCTTCAACCAACTGAGGACATGTCAGGGTGGGGCCGGGGCAACCCAGACGGGCCTAACGCCAATCAATGCCAGCTTGTCTTAAGTGTGATCACTAAAGACACACACATATACACAGATAGAATGGCCACGCGTTGGTCGATGGGCCCCTGGGTTGGTCTGAAAAGGCGTCACATCTGAGGAGCATGTCGTTCCAGCCTGATGAGCAATCTGCCTCATCAAAAGACCTTTATCCCAATCAATAAGGCTTTCGGCAAGGGAGCCCCGTGCCTCCTCACACACTGCTGTGCGGGCGACTGTGCCTGCACGTGCGCTCAACGGGGGATATGCTGGTGTGTGCGCACTGTGCATTTCGGATGCGAGTTTTAGCCAATGCTCTGCAGTCATGAGAGGAGTGCATGTTATTTTTTCCGTGGCGACGTCTATACGTCAGCATCTTACATGTCTCACCTCAAGTTCAAGTGTGCATGAGCTTGAGAGCTGGAGTTTCTTTGTTTTTCTTCATTTTTTGGTTCTGCAACTCATTCTAAATACAAACTGCTTCCGTGTTATTTGTGGTTACGTCACTAGTGGATGCAACAGGGAAAGTTAAATGCACTCATGTACCAGATTTCTGTGAGTCATGGTGCAGCCAAGCTCTCTCCCACTTTCTCCTTCACTCCATCTTACTCTCTTTTTCAGTGTCACATTAATTCCATTCACTTAAAACTGTATTAAATTAGGGGTTCTCAAGAGACAGATTAACACGACTAAGAGCGCAGCCACGCTCGTGTCTCTGTGAGGGTATACTTAGACACAGTGATGGTTTGAACTAAATGCTAATGTCAGCATGCTCTAATTGACAATGCTAACATACTTAGGTATATTTACTTAACATCTTAAGGGCAATAGTGACTTAAAGGTTGGAGAAGGGAGCATGTGACTGGAAGATTGAGGATGGATCCCTGCACCATGAGAAAACCTGGGTATTAAAGAAGGCAATCTATTCAACATGAGTAGGGACCACTAGTGTGAGCCTCACTGTAGCACCAAAGGTACTCCTCTGGGAACCATGAAAATCTTCAGAAAGTTTCATATCAATATGCCAAGTAGAGGTTGAGATATGTCACTTAATCCTTTGACCTCCTGGTTTGATTCAACTCTGGGGACCACGAATGTCTAACCATTCAGTTGGTCCTACCAACTTCATGGTGGCAGCAGAGGAAAAACCAGACCAAAGTCAGTAAGGTATATCCTTTGGTCAGAATGAATGCCACAAGAAATGTAATCAAATAAGAATAGAATAGTTGAAAAAAAAGGTAAAGCAGCAGAATCCTGAGTTTCTTTGCTAATATGGCTCCATCAACTAAAGAGTAGCATTTTGGTTGTGGTTATTTTCTCAGACCTGACTCCTCCAGAGCCACAGAAGTCATTATTATGGAATTATTTTCACTGCCTGAGCATTACTCCGTGTGACAGGGAAATTGGTGGAGTTCCCCTTTAATTCCTGTTCCATTGAAAATGAAATTAGCAGCGTGTGTGTTTGCATCTGTATAATGTGTCAGTGTGTGATACTTATTATATGAGAGGTTTTTTTAGCCTGTTGGCCATTACAGGAGAGCTGTGAATCCATCTCTTATCTCGCTCATCCCACGACTCCCGCAGGGGGCCTGCTAATTAACCTAATAAAAACATTAACCATTTTCCTGAAGTAAATTGAATTGACTTGTCAACGGTATACATCAATAAACATAAGCAGCATCAGTGTTTAGTGAGAAGAATGTAAAAAGTGTTTCAGGTGAGTGTACAAAGAGAACTTTGTAATAAATTTGGTTGACTAGTGAACTTTTAGTGTGGTGTTATTTTCAAACTAAGAGTATGAGCTGTATGTCGGGGTTTGGGGCATGAGGCTGGATTTCTTTTTTTACATGCTACCTCTAAGGAATGCTGTATTTCATTTTTGCAGTACTGCAAGAGTTACATTTAATTGACCTTGTGGAATTTGAAATTCATGATTCAGGATTTGCAATCGATGTAGCATATAGTTAAAATGTTTAGAGTTAAGTTTTTAGTTTAAAACTAAAATTTGATATTTTTTGGAATACTGCAGATGAAATTCCCACACCTCATCCAAACGAAAAAGACCAGTAGATTTGACTTAAATCATTTGGAAACAGGTCCTGCGACAAGTTAAAAAACAGTAGGATGTTACAATGGGACCTACAGTATGATCTGTCATTTTATATAAGTGCTTGGTCTTAAAATATAAACAAAAAAAAAATTTAAAAAAATAAAACTCCCCATGATTCCTGTCAAATATCAAGAAATGACCCCAGGGTTGTTCTGATTACAACTCCTTTTGCTTGTTGGATTAACAGAGAGAGTGCTAGTAAATGTAGTATAAAACTAGCAGCACAACAGCTTTACGTCCAAAGTACAGAGACAACAAACAACATTCATTTCATTCACTTCCTCTTTCTTCTTTCTCCATTCCTCTTTCCATCCCTTTGATTCACTCTGCCTCCTTCTCTGCTACAACCTCCCACTGTTAAGAGCTGGCTGATGTTTTAATAAATTCAACTTGATTAAGAAGATTGTCACTCTTTGATTAAAAAAGAAAACTTTGCAGGAGTGTGTGTTTCGCTGCTTCTGTATGTGTGTGTGTTGATAAGTAAGATCCGGGTTGGAGAGTGTGTGGAAAAGCATCCACTGATGCTGTGTCTTCACTGGGGAGTGTCAACCTCCGCGCGTGTGTGTGTGTGTGTGTGTGTGTGTGTGTGTGTGTGTGTGTGCATGTGTATGTGTGTGCGCACGCAGCTTTATGAGTGCTCTTCTCCCTCAACCATTAAGCTCCTTCCTCCGGTCTCTCCCTGTGGTGGTGTAATGACCTGCAATCAGCTCTGAGTGTATTGCCATTAAAAGGCCTTTTCCTTCCCACCCTGCACGAAGGCAAGCAGCTCCGTTGGAGAAATTATAACACACAGGAGGCACGGCTACTTCTCTAATTATTACAGATCTATACTTTCTCTTACCACTACCACCCACCGTAAGGGTTATGACTGTGGTATTGAGTGTGCTTGTTTTTATGCCGCTTCCATAACTGGGAAACAAGGATTTTTTTCTGATATGTAAAGTTTGTAAATATCTTTTGTATTCTTTCTATTTTCTATTTTACATAATTTGATGGCAAACATTGGTAAGGCAACTAAGAGAAAGTTATTCCTCCTGTTTGCAGGTAATGCTTTACTCCAAGTCCCTCTCCTTAGCATTTCATACACATTTAGTGTTTATAACACATAGTGGTTTAAAGTTTATACTGTATATTGTAAGTAGTTTATATTATTACAGCTGAGTTTTACTATCTTATCATTCATTAAATGTTTCTACACCAGCCTCTTCATATAGTTGCCCACAGGAAGGGTGAACCCTGTGGTTTCAGCACCTATGTTATGAAAATCTTGCACAGCGATGTGACAAAACATCCCTCCACCTATTGCATAGTGTGTTTCAAACCATTTATTCAAAGTTGCTACTGACTACTACTACTGCGTGATAAATAAGAAGACTTCAAGTTCTGCCAACAATTTACAATCTTTTGTGCCACCTGCAAGAAGAAGTAGGAAGAAGAGACACTGTTTTTTTATTTAATACAGTAACTAATGGAAAGATTAGCTCATATTTCTTGGAAAATATCTTAACTTTCCAAATTGTATTAAATATCTCAAGAATATCTTCTAACTCGCCCCATTCATTATTACATGAACTAGTCGAAAGAATAAAAGAAATTTCATTCATTGCGTTTGAATTTTAAAAAGTTACAAAATAGACAGATAGAAAGACCGTGCCTTATACACAGGACCTCCTCCCTTATTAAGAATAAAACTATTCAATAAAGAAAAATAACAAATATTAAAGTCTGTATAGATTTATATGCGTGATGCATAAAATATAATGTGGTCTTTTCAGTACTTGGTGTACCTAATGTATCATACAAAATGGAAACAGTGAAAACTAGCTGGTGTGCCTCTGTTGTTGATTTTGTAATGTAATGGAATGAGTTTGAAAGCTACTGTTGTGTTTTATAACTTTAGATAGAGCCAGGCTCTCCAGTTGAGGGAAGACAGCAAAACATTTGATGAGGAGCATTCCTTTGCAGGCCTCCTCTTTCCACCCACAAACTTACAACTCATTTTTTCAATGCACTGTAATAACTTCACAACACATTCCCATGATTTTGGCAGCAGCCTTGGGCTCAAGGTGATTGACAGCCCTTTGGTCTTTCTCTCTTAACCTTTTGACCTCTTCTCCAGTGTGATTTTATTCTGTACTGGAGGATTTTCAAGCATTTTTTTTCCACAGTACATTAAATATTAATTCCAAGGGCAGGTACACACATACAGGCATCTCCCTGTTATGGTCGGTCCCCCGAATGACTCTTAGTGGACTCCGTGGACTCTTATCTCCTGTTTTATTTTGGAGTTGCTTGCTTGTGTGTCTTGCGGCTGTATTTCACTTCCTGTCATTGTGACTGTCTGCCCCGCCCTCATGTGTCAGACTGTTGATTTTCCCCTCCATCACTTACACTTAATAATGGCCAGCAGGAGGAATGATTAAAAAGCTGTTTAAATGTATACTTTGAAACCCTCTTCTTTAAATCCAGTTGATTAGCAGATGACTTCAGCATACATAGCTTTCATCTGCTTCACTGACTACGGTTTTGCACCTTAACTCCATGAATCTTACTAATCTAAGTGGAACAAAAATCAAAGCACTTTTATTCAAATATTCTTTGTGCTTTCAAGTAAATACAGGTATCACTTATGCTTTCTACTCTGCGGTTTTGTGAATTGCTGAGTGACAACTAGAATGTGGCACTTAACTGTGTTGATGAATTTTCTTTGAGCCTATACTTTGGCTCTCGCGTCTTTCGGGGAAAAAAATGGCAGCGAGAGCGGATTGGGTAAGGGTAAAAAATGACTCCAACTTGCCTTGTCTGTCTTGTTTGTTTTCCTCTTTGCTGTCATTCTTTCTACTTTGTCACCCTGTCAGTTTCTTTGTGATGATGTTTGGATCACCGACATTGTGTGCGTGTCCATAAATCATGTCGCACTGTGCATCTTCATCTGCATCCATAAGCTGTGTGTGTCTGCATGTGTGTGGGCATTTGTCTGGCATGCGTCCTGCTTCCCTCATCGTTTCATCCTGTTGGAACCCATGAAATGCTAACAGCAGATTTAAAACCATCCTGTAAGTTGCCTCTGCTAACATATTATTTGACATGAACAACGATATTTTGAACAATCATTCTGGAACAACGTTGCATTGTGGAATGCAGTCCAACCATGTAACTCCTCCCCAGGTACTCTGCTTTTCCACCCACCTACTTTTTATGTCATGGGCAGGTAAAAATTCTTATTACAGTTTTTTTCATAGTTTCTAATTTCCACCGGCCTCGTATGATTGTCTTTTTGGCGTCCGATATGGCAACAATTCCACATGGAAGAGAACTGAAGTGAGTGCAATTTTAGCCCTTTATGTGTTTAAAGATGAACAAATTAGATTCTCATTTCAGACATTGCCTGATTGCATTCATGACACTTCTGGCTGGACTGCAACAGCGGTGCCAGCCCTGCAAACATTCCACTGGTCGACCGCTGGACTTTCCCCACTGGCCGTTACTGTTTCAAAATAAATGAGTGCAAACATTTTTCTCGCTCTCCAGTAGGGCACCGTTGCCAACTTAGTGCCTTTGTCGCTAGATCTGATGACTTGTCACACCCCTTTACTGGCACCTAGCAACAAATCTACCGACTCTTCGTGCAAACCTTACCTGTTTTCCGTAAAATAAAGATATCCTTGCAAGCACGAGGTTGGGCTTTCCCTCTGCAGGCACAGAGGTTCACGCCATCTTTTATTTGTGGTGTGATTTTGGAGAACATTACGATGCTGTGGTTGTTGTTAATGTTGTGGCTACAGAGCAGCAGCTTGGAAACGACTTGGAAGTGACTGCTGGTTAATGGGGCACATCTCAGTCACTACTTCACAGGGTGAGGGTTAAAGGCTTGATTTTGCATGTGGACTTATGCGATCCAGTCATATATTAGGCTTTAATCTGGTCTTGTTTTCGTTTTAGCTCCAATGGAACTAACTGTTAGGGAACTTGAATAGCTGGCTGCGGGCTACCAAGATAATTTCAATTAAATACAAACATTACTATTCCAAATGCATCAGAGGTAAGGGCAACAACAAAACACAAATTTAAATGTTTAGAATGCGCCTTCAATTCATAATGATAGATGTTATGTGCAAACATAATGTCTGCCTTGCAAATAACAAAAGTAACAATGTAACTAACAAAGGTTGTGTCTGATTTCCACAATTGTGTCCCTGTTATTAAAGCAACTGTACATCTAAAAAAAAAAAAGTTGTCTGCAGTTAGTCTGCTTTTATCTTCATCCTGTCAGTGTTTTCAGGGTGCATTTCCACCGCTGTCCATCAGTCAGTGCATGCATTGCAATGAGTCTCTTTATGGAAGTGTTTATGTGTCTGGATGTGTATTTTTGCTCTCTCTTTACCCTACTCCCTCTCCATCTCCCCCCTCTCTAATATACATAGCAATGACCCCTGTCTCAGTCATGCCGGCACCATGCTGTGAATTCCATCTAAGCAGAAAAACAAGTGGAGATTGTTATGCAAATGGCTATGTGGTGGGCCTTGTGTGGGAGAAAAAAAATGGCTATGTTTGTATCCTTGTGTGTGTGCTGGGAGGCAGCGAGAGATGAGAAAAAAGAGGGAAGAAGATACAGAGACAGAGCAAGAAAGGGGGGAAATGGAAAAAAAAAATGAAAAGAGAGAAGAAACAAAAATGGAGGGGGCAGGAAACGTAGAAAAGATGCAGCAGACACAGACATGATGGTATGATAAGAAGCGTTTTGAATGTATGTTTACAGGAATAAAACCCGCCATAGGCCGGCCTGCCTGGACCTGCTGGAAGTGTTTATCATATAAGGTAGCCTCACTGAATAGCCGGGAGGAATTTCAGCAACTGTGTGTGTGTGTGTGTGTGTGTGTGTACATCATACATCTGAGTCTCTCTTTGTGGTGTGTGAATATCTTTGCATCACATATCATATGTCTGTCTGTCTGTGTATGTTTTTGAAAATGCTGACTTTATCTTGCTGTCAGCATCTGTGTTACTACGCATTCACACACACACAAACACGTACAGTAGCAAGTGCTAGTTAAAGAAGGGAAATAGCAGGTCAGTTGCTGTTTAATTGTCATTGTATTTCACTGGGAACGCATCAATCCAGTACTGCCTAACCGAGCAGACAACAATGACTTCACACACACTCTCATAAATGCATTCAAATTAGTGCCAAGCCCAACATGCAGAAGATAAAATGTATGCCACTTTCAGAACCTCAACCTAGCTCTGCTGAGTGTTATTTTTGTGTTCTGTCAGTGTTTCCCACACACTGACCTGCCACAGCATCATTTAAAAATGCAGTGTGTCGTTCTGCCCCCCGCACTCACTCTCTCTCTCTCTCTTTCCCTCTCTCACACTCACAGACTGACGACTGCGTCTGCTTAAACTGTACATCAGAAGGTGCCGGAACGAAAAGTGCAAATGAGCGTGGAGGGGTGACGAGGCAACGCAGGTCCCAGAATGCATACAGGGCGGGGTGCTGAAAACAACATACATGCTATGTGCGCAACTGCCCACTTCCTCAAGTGATTTGCATGATATGAATTTTCTGACAATAATTAGAAATTATTTTTGTACAACACACGCAAATGCCCACATCACAACGTGCGTAAATGTGGGGCTTACAGCCAGAGGAGGACAAAGTACAAACTCCCTGACTTCAGTAAAAATGTAGAAACTACTGAATGCAAGCAAAGGGTGCCGCCCATCTCACAGGTCTCGTCTGTATGTGTGTGTGTGTGTGTGTGCACGCATGTAAGTGTATGCATTTATACACATTTGAATGAGCCAGACAGTAGAATTTCATTAAATGCAGCTTGCTCAGAAAAATCAAAAATAAAAAGGAATCATCCAACCTGCTTTAAAATCCAGGTCCACAAATAGCGATACGGCAAGATTTATTTGACAACAGAACAAAATTTTCCAACAAGTTGTTATGATGGACTACTACGATACTGTCCACCTGATGGTGGCTTGATGAAAGAGACAAATCTTAGTGTGGTCAAAGCTGCGTCACAGCAAAGATAAAGGGCCTTGATAGAAATGTGTTGGAGTGAAAAACGCATTATTTGTCTTTCAAATGCAGTGTGCAAGTTAAGGTCAAAAGTTTCCAGAAAGAATGATAATCAAGTAAAGTACATATACTCAAAAAGTGTACTTAAGTACAGTACTGAAGCAAATGTACTGCATTACTGTCCACCCCTGCTTACAGCAATACTATACAAGAATCACACAAACCCGTCAGAAATTCAAAAACTCCACACCACTGCCATGTCCTGATTCTCCTCCTCCCTGTCTGTTTACTCCATGTCCTTTGGCCAACCACAATTTTACACAAGGTTTGTGAAGAGAGGCCCGGTTTGGGAAGTCCATGCTCACCTTCAGCACATGATACAGGGATCCTACTGACAGCAACAACTTGTTTCCCACCTGAGTCTCTGTACTTTCTGTAGGCCTGAACCACTGCGTGTGGTTTATCAAAGTGAAGGCGCTGATACAGAGACTCAGCTTCGCACATACATCCTGGGGCCGGAACTGTGGGTGAAGCACCTTCAACTTCTCAGTGAACTGGACCCATTGTAACATATGAGACAACAGCCCAGATAACAGAGATACAGCCCACCAAGTTCTTAACCAAACTTAGTAAAGAGAAGACCTGTGGCCACGTATTTTCTTTGGGTTTTCCTCCTGCTGCCATGGCCGTCCCCTCATCCATGAACCTAGTTAGCTACTGCTCGGCACCTGGTTAGTGGTCGTCTTCAGTTGCTGCTGCTCACTAGCATTAGCACCTCGACTATCCTCATTTGTAGCCACACTGACAAGTTTAACTGTCTTCTTGACATTTTGCGTTTTTGCGTACTTTTTCTTTTGTGTGGGTATACTTACCCAGCATGCTTTTCACATTAGTGCATGTGTTTACAATGACCAAAGATGATCTCCTGGCTTTTTTAAGGGAAGCCTACATCTAAGCTAATAAAGAGCATGAAACTAGAAAAAAATAAAATGAATAATATGTATTATTGTAATTTATTACTTTTGAATGTGTACCCCGAGATGTACCGGGTCCCCACAAATAGGCACTGCTTTTTTTTTTTCAACAGAGAACGGCTGGGGATAACTGGAATTTGCGCCAAGTATCTCCAATACTTTGCACTCACTTCACAGGAGTTCCTGCTTGGATCAGCAAACCATGTAAAAGTTCTGCTGTTTGTCACTGTAATTGTTATGCACGTACATAATATTAAGTTATTACACACTCTTTATGCACATATGTTTTGTTTTGCTCAGTGCATCAGTGCTATTGATAATTATTGTGCGTGGCATTATTCTCTGGTTTTGCCGGTGATGTTTTAAGTGCCAACTTGAGTAGCATCTAAATATTCTCCAATGTTTATGTTTGCTTTGCATATTTTGTGTTTAGTCAATTAAGATGCTGTGTATGTCTGGATTTGATTACATGAAACAATTTTTTAAAAAATTCTTTTCGTGAAATGAGACAACTGATACTGCTTTCAATACTAAGCCTCTCACTTTTTATTTGAAATTGAGACTACTATCTCAGCATGGGGAGAATATTACAGGTGATCTGCTATCATCTTGTATGAATTTAAAACTCAGTGTATAAATACAGCAAGCTGTAGCTTGTACTACAGTTTGGAGAATGTTCAGTGAACCCTGTTCAGACGTTAACATTAACATGTGTCTTGGGTGAGCCGATCGCAAGTAGACAGCTCTAAGTACAGGTGTTAATGCACCCAGGGCTAATTGAGGATGAATATTCACCCCCTTTAAGCCACTATTTAGTAGATGCACATTTGGCTGTGATCACAACACTGAGTGTATGTGGATCGATCTCAGTCAGACTGGACAGCTGGACACCGCACTTTTCTCCATTCATCTTTGTAAAGCTATGTCCGGTTGCACAGGGATCACGCATGAACAGATATTTTCAAGGCCAGCCTCAAATTCCCTAAACAGGCCCCCCCTTCACTTTAGTTGTATGGAAATATAACTTTAAGGAGACAGACTTGAAATATGTAATGTTTGTATGTATGTGTTTTCACATTTCCACGCTCTCAAACCTCACTTTTTCTCATTCTCTCCTCCTCTCTTTTTCATTCACAAACAGACACACTCTACTTTCCCACTTTTCACTGTCATTCCTTCTTCCTCACACACAAATAAATACACACCCACAGTTGATCATCATCCAGCAGTGTCATCAATTATTAGGTCTGGTTTATGAAACCCCGGTGCAACTCGCCACCAAGACTCCTTGTGTATTGCTATTCATAGTGGTCACTGATCCTGCACACTTTTTTTTTGTTCTTTGGTTGCTTTGTTTTAAATGAAGGTTGCATCAGTTTACATCAGCAGAGACAATGGCAGGCTGGACCCTCCCAACACACATACACACACATGCACACCCTCCTCCAGCTCTGAGGGCAGTGTTAACGTAAAGAGAGCTGGAGAGTCAACCACAGATCACATCACCCCAAATTTACAGTCTTTACACTTCTTAACTCGACATGGTGGAAATTGATTTGGATGCTAATGGCCTTTTAACCTCATGTGAACCTGAGTGAGGTCATCAGGCAGTTTCCTGTGAGGATTGGACTGGAACCTGAAACTGACACCAATATTTGTGGGAAGCAGACAGTAGCAAGGATTTGTACTGCTTTGGGGTTCTAATCATAAGTTAATTGACAGCTAATTTAAATTACAAAACTCTTCAAATATAATTTGCAGCACCCAGTTGCTGTTTTAACCTCAGCTTTAAGAAATCTTGTAGATATAGTACAAAGATACATACAGTATAATACTACCATTATGTCTTTTTAGTTCTAATGGCAGTATTAGTCTATGTATACCTCTGTATTCTTAAAGAAGCAATGATTTGCATTAATAAGATGTTTCTGATCTGGGGGGGGGGCATTTCACTTACATGATACAAAAACCCCACCAGCTTACTGGAAAATGTCAACTGTAACGTGGTTGCTTAAGTGCATGTAAACGTACCAATCATGTTCTCATCCCCAGCTCTAGCCAACCACTTGATCATCTTCCTAAGTATTCCTCTTTGTTCCCTTTCATTCTCAACAGAACATCTCTCCTGGGAGTCCGACATGGACCAGTCAACAAAACATAGCAAAAAGCAGTGACTGATTTGTAGTCCAGTTCATTGTGTTTGATGGTTTAAATAACATGCACCAAAAGACAGGTGTAAAAAAGACAGAAAAGCTATAAATTGCATATACTGACTATGAATCTTAACTAGGTCCACCATGCAGTTTAAGTTCTGGTAGGGTGGATCTGCCTGCTGAAAGTTCCCCTTCTGCCTCACTGAGTCTAATTCCTTTTCTGTTTACAGTCCTTGAACGGTGGGAGGCATTCACAATCCAAATGAGATGAATTGTGCACGTATTTCTAATTGCATCAAATTAATTCATCGCCTGATTATGGTGCCTCTTGGAAAACATACTTATCTCTGCAGATTAAAAGCCACCTTTAGCTGTATTCACATGTCTATCCATGATTCAAGGTAATATGCAATCTTCACATTGTTGCAAAATTAGAGGAAAATGCTAATTAACCTTGAGCACTCACACATATACCATACATAAAATATATACCCCTTGACTGTCAAATTAGTGTTATAACATAATTTTCCAATTAACAAACCTTTCTACAACCTGATTAAACCATCAATCTCATACATCTTCCCCTCTCTGAGGAATAAAAGAGGAGAATAACTATGTCTATACAAGCTACTGTGAGAGGAAACATCTGTAGCCTCTGTTGATCTATTATCTCTTTCTAATCATATCTTTCCAGAGAATAAATGAAAAAGAGAAAAAAAAGGATGGTCGAGCAGAGAGCAGAGAGCAGGAGAGGTAAATAAAGACAGAGATGAAGTGATAATAACTATGATAGAAGGACGGAGGGAAGAGATAAATATAGCATATGTGGAGAAGAGAGCACTGATTAGACCTGGCTCAGGAGATGTCATTGTTAATTACCACCCCCTCACCCACCTGCACCATGCACACATGCACGCACACACAGACACATGTACCATGGACTACCACTGGCTCAGATTGTACATGAATATGGGTGCATCATTATAATTGTATGATCACACTCAAAGAATCAAAGAAAAGTACACATTCAGAAAATAACAAAAATGTGTAAAAATGCAGCTGCTGCAGACACTGAAATGGCCATGACTAAGAATATTTTTTTTATTGATGTGGTTTTAATTGTGTCATATTTGTTCACTTATTTTGAATCACTTAATAAAGTAGGCAAACTGTTCATGTTAAACTACAATAAATTTAAACTAGAACAGGTGGAAAACATTTCACATGCAATCACATGAAATGTTAAGAGTAATTTTAACTGTTATGTTAAAGTTTGGCACAGGCAGAGTAAAATTGTATAACTTTTAAATGTACAAAAACACATTCTTTTGTCACAGCCATTCCCCAGAGACTATGAGAGAGAGATTTTTGATTTTCTGTTTATACACAGTTTTACGCTCTTGTTTCCTGTTTGATTTTGATCAAAGTGATTTCCTCATGTGTCTTGTGTTGCTTTACTTCTTGTGTTTAATTGTCTGCCCCACCCTGATGTGTCTCACCTGTGTCTTGTTATTCCTAACTCCCTGCTGTGTATAAACTGTAAACCTTGGTCTTTGCTTTTTTTCTCCCTTTGTCTCTTATAATCAGTGTTCGTCATCCACCATTAAACATAAAAAAACCAGGAACATGACCATGACATATACTGCATGTCATAGGAAATCCAGCAACCACCATCCACTGGAATGCTAACCATCAAACCTCAGAAGAAAACTACTTCCACACCCAGACCGATTTGCTGTAGGTGCCTGGAAAAAGCCTCATGATGGAATTGATTGGAATTGTTTCATCATGAGGCAAATTAAAAGCACAAGCCCTGAAAAGCGGAATTCCTCTACTAAAACATTACACAGGAAACCCTTTTTAATAATAATAATAAAAAAAAACCCTACTCCTGCTTGCTTTCCTGCTGCTTCCCTTCACCCCACCACTTTACCACAACTACACAATTCACACACATTCAGAGCCTGTTAGCCACATTAGCTAGCCCTGCTTGGGCGCTGAAATAGCCCAGAGAAACCCAGCGGTGGTGCAGGCCTTTCTCAAGCTGTGAATGGAATGGCTTTGCAATTTGTCCTGGCAGAAAACAGCATTTTGATCTTAATGAATGGCAAATGGCTACCATTAGAAGTGAGAGGGATTATTGGGAGGGGGGTTAAGGCCCATGCCTATGTGTGTGTGTGAGTCTGTGTGTTTGTTTGGCATCTTAGAAGGGTCTGCTCTGATCCTTCATTAAAAGGCTCACTGCAGGACCTCTTCATGGGACCCTCAAAGAGACGGGTCATGTTTAGCAGTCAGTTTAATAAATCTGGAACACAGACACACACACACACACACACACACACATTGCTGCACAGAATGATAGCTGGGACTGCTTTGGAACACGTGTGTATATATGCATTCCTTCTTTATGTGGCATCAGGTAAACTGCAAACACAAGCAGCCTTCAGATGGCTGCCTGCCCATCTTTGAGCACATGTATGAGTGTAATTGTGCAGTGGTTGTGTGAGAGCATGTTTGAGTGTGTGTGTGTGTGTGTGTGTGTGTGTGTGTGTGTGTGTATGAGAGAGAGAGAGAGTCTCTCCATGTATAGCCCTCTGTGTGTACTAATGACCAGCATGTGCTAATTACTGTCTCTGTACGTAGAATTCTCTCCGTGCTCTCTTGCTGTTCTTCTTGACCAATCGCCGCTCAGTATTGACATCATCCTTAATTGCATTAAACTAGGCTCGGTGATTGGCTGCAACTGGAGAAACAGACAAAACACATATTTGCTGACAGCTGGCCAGCCTTCTAATGGACCATGTATCTGTGTGTGTTTCACTGTGTATATGTGATAATTCTACAACTACTATCAGTGGCATTTGCACCAACTAAGGGCCTTCATGCAACCTCCACCCACAGTTCAGTCAATGGCCATGAACAAAGCCTTACACAAGTGCACATTGAGTCACATTTGGAGCTGATTATGACCTCCTGGGTGAGAAAATGCACATTGTATGACTCCAAAATATCTTCTGTTTCCACATTCAGAACTTGTAGAAGCAGTTTGCATAAATGCAGTAATTGCCTGCCTAGTGGCTCTGTGTAACTGCACTCAATTTGATCTTTGTGTTTAATTTTACCGTGTTTTGCATAAATGCTTTTGTGACAAGAGATGGGGAAAAAACATCTCATGCAGAATGATGCATTTTACACATTATCTTGTTTGTGTGAAAAATGTCCTTAAATGATATTCTGACAAACAAACAAACAAGAGACAAAACAAATGTGGAAATGCATAGCATAGCGTACACATTGTCAGTTATTCAACCCAAGGAAATTTCCAGTCCGATCAAAAGGCTTGCTGCAAGCACAGATTTAGACATATGTCTCACTTTTTTTTGTTTGGAACAAAATAAGCATTGATGAAACGCGGCCACTTTGTTCTCTGGTTGGGAACGTATTCTCCTTTCAGGGCTCCTTCTAAACTGAGCTGTGGCTAGAGGCAGCGTTTAGATTTGTTGTCTTGTCTTGTTTTTTTGTTTTTTTTCTGCCACCCTCTCACCCTTTGTCTTCCCTCCCTCTTCTTGTCATGTTCCCACATTTCTGAAGTGCCTGAAATGAATAAAGCCATCTTTAACATCCGCATAAGAGCCTAGTGATATGTATATGTCGCTGCAGCATGAAATATGGACATCTATAGGAATTATATAAATTAACACATGCCTTGCATATAAGCACACACAGACATCACACAAGAGGAAGCACTGACTGGGTTTTCAGCTGTGGTCTGTCTCTGTCAGCCAGCGGTTCTCAGACTTTTTCTGCCATGCCCCCTTCAGAGACAATTTTTTTTTTTATCAATCATTGCCAATGATAGGGAAAGAGATTTTAGGTCATTTGGCTCCTGCAGTGGCTCAATGGTTGTCTTGCCCATAATGTAACTGTTTTCGCTTCATTGTCACCACTCTCATTGTGTAATATTCAGTCACAGCAGACTGCTGTGAAAAAGTTTGTAAAAGCCCGCTGTACACCATATCACTGCACAGTACAGATAGACAAAGTTAGCACTTAGCTGGCTAACATTTAGTAGCTAAAGAGCAACATATTTCCCGCTGATAATTCTGCATATTTCCGATATTTCGAAATCTAAATCTGCAACACTACACAACACTCAAGATTGCACTCCTTTAACTGATTCGCAATGGCCATTTTTGAAAAGAAAAAAAAATGAATTAGCAGAATCAGATATAATATCTCCTTAAATTGGAAGCAACTGTAATCTATCAAACTTTACACTGCTCCTCGCATGTACCTTTCTGGCTAGTGCCATGAATTTGGCAAAATTTTCACTTTTGTAATATAATAATAAAATAGTACTATATGATCCATTGCATTATTTTCTACTATTTGTCAGTTAAAAGCAATTAATGTTCTGGCACTATATGAAAGTTGCTCTGGTTGAGTGTTCCCATGCTGGAAGTTTGTCTACTTGAAATGCAGAGATATTTAGGGTCACAAACCAAAAAGCAATTACTTTGCCTCTCTCCTAATGTGTGCTTATAGAGGAAGCTGACTGGATTGATAAATCTTTGAAATGAGCACCACAACAAAGCCCCACCCGCAATGCGTCCTTTTTACTCAAAATCCCAAAATGGTGAAACACATCTTAAAGACGCAGCTGCAGTTTGGTGCCATCTGCTGTTTGTGCAACTCAGTGATACGTTCATATGCACATCTCTCCACAGCCTGGAGCACAGGGAATATCAAATTTAGCTGCTTTTAGGACTTTTAAGATCTGACATTGCATTCATCATGTAAGTTTGAGTTTCCTGTCACAATGATACATGATCAGAAATACCTAACATAAGCATCGGCTAATGGCCATAAATATGAGGGATTAGCAATCGAGCTCATTTCTCACTGCAGGAGGTCCAGAGGGATGATGGTGGTTGAGTGTGGTCTCGTTTTTGGCTTCTTAGTAACATAACACAGCACAGTCTCTATTTCATTATGGGTTACCATTGTGTTCTTGACTGGCCATCCCTGCCCCAACTCAATCCGTCCTTCACACAGAGAGAGGACAGAGGCAATGGTGTTAGTGGGGTGGTTGGGGGAAATCAGAGGCTATGGCCGGGAGATCCGAAGGGAAATTAGACAGCACTTAGCTGTACACATGCACGCCAGGCGCAGCTGGGAGACAGAGCCTCAGATCCAAGCATGGAGGACATGAAAGAGACACCAGCAGTGCTGCCAAAGGGAGGGGATTCTCCCTCTCTGCCTCTCTCAAACTATCTCTCTTTCTGTCTCTCCCTACATTTGCTCTCTGTCCTTGTCTTTCTCTCTTCCTCCCCTTGCCTTCCCTCTATCTTTCTCTTACCCCTTTCTAGGGAGGTTTTCAAGAATTCATGTGTGTGCCCACAGAAAGTGCTAATCCATTTTCTGTGTGTGTGTGTGTGTGTGTGTGCAAGCGTGCACTGCTGTTTTTTTGTCGAACGAAATGTCCAACAAACATCAAACGCAGGGTGGAATGGGAGATGCTTGGAGGGGGGCAAAGAGGAAAAAAAATACACAACATGGTGAAGAGGCTCTTCAAAGAGCCAACATCGCAGCCCTTTGACTAACATCCTGGGGACATAGCTTTGCTCTCACACATACTCACAAACACACACACAGGTCCCCTATGAGTCAGGGGTCACAACATTTACAAGACACTTGGTGTACAGTGGCATCAAAACAGTCCTCCAGTCAGGGGAAAAAAACATGGGGGAGGCTACCAGAGACATGTAAAAAGACATAGAGATGATTTTGAAGGCCATTGTAGTACCAACACATTTGAACTACAAGAAGAATACAATATTTCCCAAGACTTCTGCCGTTTTGTCATGATGAAACAGTATGTTTAATTGCATTGAGAACATGACATATGCACACTTAAGATTAATACAACATGTTCATAAACTTATATAAAATCCACTGGAATAGTCACATTAACATAACTTCAAGTTAATGGCTTCCTATAAAGAAACATTACTCATTTATTATGCAATAAATATGTAAGCAGATATGATAATGCCAAATTCCTTGTTTAAAACTTTACTATGTTAGTATATAATACATTGTGCTCACATGTTGAATATTCCTAAATAATGTTTTGTTTAATCAAATCATCAAAATGAGACATGGAGACCTAGACTCATGCCCTACTATACCCATAAAAATGGAACCTTGTTTTAAAGAAACTTAAACTTCGCAGGGCATCTTTAGATGAGTTCTCTACCAATGAACCTCCAAAATCTTTACCTCCTACATTTCCCACAGTGCAACCAATAGTGTCATTTTAAAGAACCTCCACTCCTGGCAAAGCCCACATTTTTCCCACTCCATGACCTCATTTTGAAACGCAGGCTTTCTGACAAAGCTTTTAAGTGTCACGCGCTGTGACATGTAAGTTAAAAGACACCTGAGTGAATCTGAGACGCCTTCTCTCGAGCTTGAGTCTGATGACATCATCAGGGTTACTTCCCCAGACCTGTCAGAAGTCCACCAGAGACAGGGAGGACATAACAACTGTTTTCTCAGCCCGAGCAGTACCTCTCATGATGAGAAATCTGATACTGTTTAAATCTTCATGTGTAAGATTGTTGGAGTGGTCCTTTGAATGGCATGTGAAAGCAACAGAGCACACACACAGTTCAGTACAGAGGTGGGAGCATCAGTGAGGATCCAGAAGCATATTTTAACCATGTCTTCCCATTTGATAAAAAGTTGGTTTTTTTAAAGCCTCAGTACATATTTTTGTTGAGGTAACAAAAGATGTTGAGTTTTAAAAAAATCACAAAATTAGATGTATCAGAATGAAAGGGTGACCTTTAACCCTTTAATTATATTTACAGTATGTTAAGCACAGAAATGGATATCTGGATCACAAACACTGTAGCCTGACTCTCTCTTTCTGTCTGAGTGTGTGTGTGTGTGTGTGTGCCTCCCTATCAGTCTCTCCTCACCCCACCCACTCTCTCCCTCTCCTCCTTCCTCCTTCCCTCCCTTCCCCTCCCCTCCCTCTCGCTGCGTGCCCACGGCCCAGCAGTAATTCTGTGTTTATCAACTCTTTATTATGGCTCCTCGCATCATCATTTACAATGGTAGCATCTGCTCATTGCCTAGCCCGAGCATGGGGCAAATTGCTTTTATAGGGAAAAAACAGCAAGTGAGGAGGCGCACACACACACACACACACTCACAAATACACACGCAGTGGCGACTGTGCACAAATCAAGACACTGAGCCGCGGCCGATTTACAGAGGTTGTTAACTCTCCAGGCTGAAGCACACACAAACACTTCACTTCTTCTAACAGGATCAAATGATTAGCTGGCCACCGTCAGCGAATCGAAATGAGTCCCAGATCCAATGAGGCAGCAGTTTTGATTTTCCCTTTATTTAGTTTTTTTAACATCTACCTGACACCGCTGTGTGGAAAACAAATATCACATCTGGCCTCGGCGCTCTAATTTCTGTGTTTGGCTCGGTCTAATTTAACCACTACAGCAATGTGTGGGGAAACAGTGGGGAAGCAGAAAATGGCAAGACAGCCTGTCTTTGTTGTTGCCGTTTAACACATTAGTGTTTCCTAAATGACGGGGATGAGGAGACTGCGAGGTGACCGTGCGGAGGCACCAAGTGGCGGGGAAAGGAGAGATTAACACGATGCTTTATAAAAACTATCTTTCCAGTTGGAAAAGGCTCCTCACCTTCATCCTGCAGCTTGGTTTTCTGCAGTTATGTATAATTGGCACCACATCAGAAAGGAATACTTGACTGAAAGAAGTAAGAAGTGCACCTACTAGTTAATGTGAAAATCTATTCTTAGACATGCTGCTGCTTCAACAGCAAGATCATTGCATGATTTCACTGATTTCATTTTTTTGTGATTGCTTGGAGTGATTCCTGTACAACCAGTGAGATGTGGTCAGTTGTCTTTAAGACACTAGCAGCACTGGTAGCTCAGTTTCACTTAAAGTTAAGACCATATTCTTTCCTGCCCATTTTATCTTTCCATTAGAGGATATCTTCACTCTACTATCCACTATCTCCACTTGTCAGCTGCACTTGAAAATATAGTAAGTAGTAGTTAAAAAGGCAAGTTATGCATGATACAATAATATATTACACAGAGGGGATTTTCCTTCAAAATAAGAATGAATTACTTTGATGTGTACATTTTGCTGCTTACTGTATTTGCACTTTTACTTGTGTAAAGGATCTGAACAATTCTTTCACCTGTGTCCATTGGCTTTCTCTATGCTTGGTTATTCTGTTGTGCTGGTTTATTGGCATCATGTCTGCTTTGAATCTTTTACTTAATTTCCTTTCCCAGTGGTAATTGGGCTGCATTTATACCATACACACTAATCCACAGAGGGCCACAGAGGTGCTACCATGCAGGGTACTGGCCAAACCATCTTTGACACGTGAACGGGAGGAGGTGGAGATTGAACTTCCAGCCCTGACATTAAATTAAATCTTGTAACTTTCATTTTAAAGACATTTGGTTCCAAAGTGGATTAAATGATCTCATCCACACACATATGTAGCAATTTAAGGTTCAGTGTCCTGCTGAAGAACACATAGACACTATTAAAGAATTATGTATTTATTGGGTCATGAATACATTTCTTAGTGATGAACAATTTTACATTCTTAATATCCTGCAACAATAACTGCAATGATACTAATAATATTGAAAATTCATTATATAAGAAGCAACAATTGCTTTAATTGGAGAAATCAAGTTGTCATCAAGTGATCAATGAATAAAATTTAAATCTCATGTAATGTACTCACATTACCACCATTCAGTAGTGTCATATATGTTTGTATCATACAGGTAATTCAATTACAGATAAAATTATGATATGATAACAACGGCAACAGCAAGTGCTACACGCGCTGCTTCTATACGTCTATTTTATTTGTGAACATCACAGACCAACTCGGCTTCATGTATTGTTTGTTTTATTTCTTCACCTGCTTGTATGTATGTGAGTGTGTATGTGTGTGTGTTTTACTTCCTTGCAGTGACATAACTTCAACCTGTCAAAACAGATTGTCATGGCCATTGCCGTCACACAGCACGACACCCTGACATTCTTTACCTCTACATCCGTGCTTATGAGTGTTTGTTTGTGTGTGGGTGTGTGCGTGTGTGCATACAAATCAGTGGGTTGGAAAAAGATCTGTGATATTCATGCTTGCACACACATACCCAGTGTATATGTAGCAATGATGTCACTCGTGACGTATTTATTCTCTCACACACACACACACACACACAAACACACAGTGGTCCGCACCATGGCAGGGGCAGAAAGGTAATGAATCATAGTTATATGATGGTCAGATACATCACAGTAACAGTTGTATATACAGTGTACAGCAGTTAGTACTGGTTTATATTTACCTCCCAAACTGATGCCCTACTCACTATCTTGTGTCCCACCATAACATGTTAGCAGACCTCAGTGCCCCAATAAATCTGCACTAGATTTACAAAGCAACAGTAAAGTGTGGTGACCTCATCATGTACAGTGCAGCTGGTTTAACTTATGGCTGCTCTGTATCATATTCATAAAAGCAATGATTGAGTGTGTATTTTCCTGTGGATGCTCACCTTTACAGCAGGGAGCTATGTGTTGTGGATATTCGGTGTGGGAGTCCCCCTGTTGGAAGAAGCAGCTCTGCTGGGACCCAGCTCATTTCCTACATGTCTCCATAAAAGTCTCCATAAAAGTGAGAAAAACAAAACCGAAAGAGAAAAAAGTATGTAGTTATGCATAAAAAGAATGGTACTTTAACTATTTTTTGTTATATAACTTGCTGGGTGTCCATTATGACTTGTAGTCATAACAAGATTTTTCTCAGACAACCTACATTATACAAAAACAAGACTGACCTGGTATGGATAGTCATTGCTTTTGAAAGTTAGAAAGAATAATGGACTTCATTGATATATGTACTCAGGTCGTTTGGTACAGCAACCAGGAACAATTGGAATTTGTTTTCAATGTATAGCGACAGTCACTGAAAACCATATGGTGTTTACTTTGTAGTTTTAGTTTTGCAGATCAACAATACTACTGTGTTTGTGTATGTGTCTACTTTTTTATCCTGCAAACAAAGTAAATTAGGAGCTGATGAATTATTAAGGCTAGGGCAATATAGCCCAAAAAATTCTTGTTAAAAAATCTGGTTTTGTTTTTTTGGTGTTTTTTTTTTTTCAATTTGGGGACAGGTCACAATTTTAATCCTTTTTTTTCCCTACAACATGCAGAAACACTAAAACATGACTGGAGAAATACTGCCATGTTTATTCACAAAATGATAAAGATTATATTTCAAATACACTACTTATACTTACTATACTATACTATACTACTTATACAGTACTTTCCTTTGGAGCAAGTGACTTTTTTTCACCCTTACTGATTGATAAGCAACCGGTAGTCACGAGGTCAAAGGTCACATTGCCCTGATAACATATGACACATATTTTCCTGGTGATGAATGATAGAATACATCCAGAAAAAAAGGACAGAAGGGTTTATTTTGCTTGGCTTCACCATGATGTTCGCACCAGTCTGTGTGTGTGTGTGTGTGTGTGTGTGTGTGTGTGTGTGTCATATCAGTGATATGGTGCCAGTCAGTGTCAGGTTCTGGGTTGTATCTGCAAGGCTTTGAAAGCCCTCCAGGTCCCATCATACTACTCTATGTCTGAGACCCCCCCACAACACACACACACACACACACACACATTCTTTCTCTTTCCCTCTTTCTCTCTCTCTCTAACACACACGCACACACACACACACACACACACACACACACACACACACACACACATGAACACGAAAAGAGGGAAAGTTCAGTCCACACACTGAGACACAGACCTTGTTTATAACAGAATCCTCTAACTTGTGTGTGTTTGTCTGTGTGCGAGATCCGGTGTGGTGCTAAAGCTGACAGTATTTCCCTTGTGGGGTGCAGACAACAAACAAGGTCTCTGGTGGTTTTTGCTCCGAGAGAGGGTACAACACACACAAACATGCACACGCACACACAAGGAGACACAGAGACACACAACTCCTAGATGTAGTAGCAGCTTCATGCCAGCCGCAGCCATCTGGTTTATGTAACCAAGTGTAGTGTTGTACATTTGACCTGTGTGTGTGCGTGTGTGTGTGCGCACAGTGCTATGGAGAGAGGTGAAGGATTTTGGTGTACATTTGACCTCCAGATTCTTTATTGCGCTGCCTCAACCAAACTGCACCCTCCAGGGAGTGTCCTCGTATGTCTTCATCTCAGATAAACAGAAGAGGGAGAAAGAGGAGAAAAGACAAACAAAAATGGCTGAGGAGGGGTGTTGGCAAGAAACACCACATACACACACACTTTCTGATGGAGAATTAATAACCAGAAAGGATGAGTCTCCTAAGTGACCAGGCTGAGCTGTGGGTGAACCATAAACCATCCCTGTGTTTTATTGAAATGCCAGCATCCTCCCATTAAATCTCCCAAACACCAGCCAACTCCAAGTGTGTGTGCGTGCATGACTTGTAAAAAAACATGTGAGCTTTGAGAGGGCTGTGAGCATTCTGACGAACACCATTCAATAATGAGCAGACAAGTGTGTGCCTGTGTAACCTCCAGAGGTAAATGTGAGAGTTGAGAGGGAATTCGGAACATTTGGAATGTATTTTTTAAGAGCTGGACTGTTACCAAAATCATCATCAAAATGTCATGTTATTGTAGCCAAATATTTGGAGGCTTGTACAGGAACCCAAGGGCTCTGTGACATCCAGGTTTTAGGACAGTTTTGTCATATTTTGACTCATTCTTTTACATTTCTGTAAATTTAGTGATACAGATTAGGAAAATGGTTCTATGAATAATGATACTGGCTGAGTGGTTGGTTCACCCCTTGTCCATACTGAAATATTTTCACATCTCTTGGATGGACCGCTTTAAAATGGCATTTGTGCCCCCCAAAGTTTGATTCCTAATGACTTTGTTGATTCCTGACTTTTTATGTAACGCCACAATAAAGTTCCTACTTTTTCCATGAGATATTTTACCAAAGATTGACACAGACTTTGAGTTTGCCTTCCATAGTTCCCCAGACAATGAATCCTGAAGACTTTGGTGATTGCCTTACGTTTTCATTGAATGGTAGTTCAAAGAAGTGTCTGTGTACATGATCATATTCACACAGCACTGCCAGCTCTGTCCTACAGTGTGACCAGCTCTTGACCACATGTTAAATCATCTGTCTGACAACAAAGCTCCATTCCCTTTCTCCCTCATTCCCTCTGAAGGAACTATTGACCTAGATGCTGCGAAACTTTGTCTCAGGAGTTAATCAGAAATTTGGCCTCCTTGCATGCCAGTGGAAAAGGGGATATATCCATCCAGGCATTAGCATTAGAAAGGAAGAAACGGTGGAAATGAGAGGAGCAGAGATTGTTTGGCTGCCATCTTAACTGAGTGTGCCTAGCCAAGCCCAGCCGGGAGAAAATATAAACCCCAGAGAATAAGGCTTATTTTGACTGGTGGCCAGTTAGGGGATAAGACGCTGCTAGGGAGGTGTGTGTGTCTGTGTGTGTGTGTGTGTGTGTGTGGGGGGGGGGGGTATGTGTGAATCACTGAGCATTCTTGCCATAAAAGTAGCCAGCCGGTTTACGTCTGCCTGTCTCAGGTGTATATGTGTGTCCAAATCTGCATCTAAAGCCTTCTCCTCCTCCTCCATTTCCATAAGGATAAATGTCATTAGCCAGGCAGCTAGTGGCAAGATGCTACTTTTACTCAGAGCATGTGTGAGGGGTGACTTTGTCCCTGAGAAAGTGAGTGAGTGAGTGAGCGAGTGTGTGTGTGTGTGTGAGAGAGAGAGAGAGAGAGAGAGAGAGAGAGAGAGAGAGAGAGGTCTGATACATGGACCAGACATAAATCCTCTTAACCAAAAGAAAAAAAACTGGCTTTTGGGTGGCGGCTTAAATTGGCCATTGTGGCTCAACTTTAAGACTTCCTCTGATGCCTTTCTGCCTGGCACTAATGTAAATAAATCAACCCCTGTAGGAAACCAAGAAGGAAGTGAGGGCAGGAGGTGGAGTGAGAGCCGACACCACATGGCTAGCCTGGCTGGCTATACAGTGCCTTTTCAGCAAAGGCGTCCCTTATGTGTCTTGGTGTGGAAAGACACATGAAGTCCCCCAAAGAGACGTGATGATTCTGTCTTCTGCTAGTTCAGTATTTACATGTGAGAGTGAAAGAAGAATGTTAACATTGATTATATGGATATCCACAGCTGTGACGTTGGTGCAGTGTGCAATGCTAAATGCTTTCATGTCTGACAGCTGAACTGGTCATTCCTCCCTTAAAATGTAATTTTTAAATGTACATAACAACTTTGCTATAAAGCTGCTATTTTCATTTTGGACAAAAAACTTACATTTTTGGAAAAAAGTAGCATTGCGATACCATCCCCAAGCAACAAGGTATGAACAAAGGTTCTAAAGAAAAAAGACACCGATCAAACGTTGCCAGCCAAAAAAGGTCACAGTCTGACCCAAACTGCGACACCACTGTTAAACTGATTGTCTTAAAGCAAGCCAGTAGTCTGTGTTAAGCAGACAGCAGGCTGAGCTGTCATGTTCTTCAGTCATGTATTTTGGTAATGTTATCCCCAAGAATGATATGTAGAAAAAAAGTGTTATTCAAATGTAGTTTTCTTTAATAGTCTCAAATTTTAGGCCAAATATTAGATTGACTTGCTTCCAAAAGGAGGCCAAGTACACAAGTACAAGTACACATCTAACATCGGTCATTAGTTTCAAACTAAATATAAAACTATGAAAATGTGCCACTTGGAGTGGCAAAGGCTCCTCTCAGGAACACCATATTCTTTGATGTCGGAAAATGTACATGTGCTACTCTGATAGACATTTGATTGTGGTCCTTCAATAGACACCGAAAGGACAATGTTGTATTATGGTTTCAGCCTTAAAAGTGACACAGGATTTGCTTTTAAAACCCCCCCCAAAAAAACTCAAGTTCCTCGCATTAATATAACATTGAGAAACACGCTGTGGAGCAATGGGAGGATTTAGCTTAAGCCAAGTTCTCATGAAGAGGCTCATTCATCAGTCACATGTCTTTTATCGCTCAGATTTAGATGAAACAATATCTCCATTAAGGCAGTGGTCAATTGGCTTGTGTGCTTGGCACACAGTGTGTCTCTGTGAAATTGTGCATCAACAGACATGCTTGTGTGTTTCTGGAAGCCACCTTGGCACCGCTGTCCCTTGCGGTGACCCAATGACATCATATATTCCTTTAATAAGGCTACCCTGCTCTTCGTTTACTGCACACTCTACATAAACAGCCCAATCACAGCCGCAGTCAGCGTGAGCATAGCTGCAGGGCCTGCATCAGCGAGCACACAGACAGGAGACCATCAAGCACTGTAATCATACCACTGTACCATATTCATATTACAAGTACACACACTGATCCGCAATGATCAACCACATGCCGCAGACGGGGAGGGAGGATCAATGAGCCTAATAGGAAGTGACATAAAACAATGCCAGATGGCCAATCAGCATTCAAAGAGGTTGTATGTTACCATGGGAACCCTGCAGGACAGTGCTGTCTTAATTTCTACTTTACTGTGTATTAGCTGTCACTGGCTGAGTGATTTAAAAGCCAATGCAAAACATCAAGAAATCATAAATATGTTAGCGAACAACAGATCATGTGAGCAGTTTTGTCCACCCATGTCATCAGTTCTTTCTGTTCAGAACGATGGGGCAACAGCCTGTACTGGCCTATACAATTGGGAATAGTGAAGGAAACAGTAATTTCACGATCCCGCCTCAAAGTCCACTTACTGCCTTTTTTTCAGAACTCTCATCTGTATTACATGTCTTTCATAAGTGGATGGAGTTTGTGCAGTTATCACATGCAAAATCATTGGTAGCATCGTGTCTTGTCTGTATTGGCTTAATTTAACGCACCCAGGTCCACTTTCTAGCCTTTAATTTACATTTACTGGATTTTAACCCCAAGAGTGTGACACGTCTGGAGAAACACAACACTGGCATTTGTCTGGTCTCCACAGGATGGATATGAGTGCTGTGCACTAGTTAATCATGACATTACTCTTCAGAATTTGCCAGGTTATGCTTATCAGTCAACTGACTTCAGTCTTGTTTTTTGCATGGGAATCAGAGGGAATCAACATTTGAGAAACATCTGATACACATGAAATTGCAAAAGTGGAATTATTTTGCAGCCAAGAAACATATTCAGTCATTCATTCTAGACAGAGCATGAGAATTTCATGATGAAGCAAAAGGAAAATCACTCCATTTTTTTCCTTTCCGATTTTTTTCCCTGGAAAACTGAAGTGCATTGTCAGAGCAGCTGACAGGTTCTACAAGATCTACTGAATAGATTTATTGGCAAATAATGTGACACAGTGAAATATTTGACATACTGTATATTACAGGCAGTGTTTTTAAAGATTGAGCCCACTTGTACACAACTAAGTGGTAATACATGTCATCTGACCAAAGGGCTGCATTCGAATGCGGCCTGACAAGACGGATCTCTCTCCAAGAACTCTGCGTTCTTCGTATGTTTATTGTCTTGACATGATTAATTGTACACTCACACAAAGACTGAAATTAAGACAACTTTAGAGAGCAATTCAAACGCTGCATTACATGGCCAAGTACTGCATGAAGGCAGCCTGATTATCACATAGTCTTGCCAGATCCCTCAGTTCTGAAATCAGAAAGGGGCTTTAACTCTCTTAAACAATCAGAGAAGAATAAGAAGAAGATACTTGATTCTAAGTATACTGAGGCTACAAGTTTACAGTTTAATAGGTGCTTTGTTCAGCTACTGTTGAAGAACTAAGTTGTTTGGCAGAAAGTACAAGCTTTATGGTTATTCAGTTGTTACTGTTAGAAAGTGAAGGACTCATCAAAACTTGTAACTTTTCCAAAATCAGAAAGTTGAGGTATGAATCACAGCAACACATCAGAGAGCCTCATCACTGTTCTAAAACCACTCAGCATAGTAACCCTAATAGTTTATTGCTGAAATTCACAGTGTTAAGTGAAAGTGGTGATATGTGATGAGGGCTGTGAGACAGGTGTGAGTTTGTGGCACTGAAGTTAAGACTCCGCCCCCCTCCCCGATCAACCAGTGAAGATGTTTCATAATGCTCTCATCCGCTTGCTGGAAGATCCCTCTCCAGCTGACAATGTTGTTTGCACTACATTTGCTTTGCTTTGTTCCCATCGTGCGCTGGCAGCAGACCACTGGAAACGAGTGTGTGTTTGTGCGTGTGTGTTTGTGCGTGTGTGTGTGTGTGTGGTTTGGGGGGGTGGGTATTCATTGCCCTTTTAAAAATCCTGACAAACAGCTACTCAACCTTACAGTGGAGTCTGGCCACGGCCTGTTGAGTAAGGCAACTTCATCGCTGTTATAATGTGCTTTGCCATTCATTTCAGAGTTTGCTTGCTGCCATCTTTCTCCCCGTCAGTCTCTCTCTCTCTCCCTTTTCTCTCTCTCTCAGCCCCCTCAAGTCAGCGAGGTTCACATCATCCTCGTTAAGCATTTGTCTCCAGTCTAACTCACAGATGATTATTCATTTAGCTGCTTTAGACAGCTCCCGTCAGCCACAAGGACTCCGCTCATCCACCAAGGGACAAATCAACACTCGTTTTTTTTTCTCCTCCTCCTCCTCCTCCTCCTCCTCAGTTCTTTCTCCATTTCCCGTCTCTCTCCTGGGCTATTACACTGAGTGTTATGTTTACTATAACCCACATGCTTGTTAATTATAAATCACCGGGTCCTCTTACGTCCTATTAATTGGTACCTCCTCTCTCGGCCTATGCAGGAGCACAGGCAAATAAATTCAGGTACGGCTTCATTAAGTGGCGCTCTCACAACAGATCTTGACACACTCTACAGAGGCAATAAAACAAGGCCTCAACAACTATAATCAGTGCTTTACAGTTAGCCCACGGCGCAATCTGCAGACTGCCGTGCTTGCTGTTCCTGCTGCCTGCAGGGCTGATGTGATGGGATCCAATGCAGGGAAAAGGAACGCGTTAAGGTGCTTCGTGAGGTACTTTGACATGAGTGCATCTGACCATTCTTATAAGACAATGCACAAGACTACATGTGTGAAAACAGCAATCAAAGGCAACTGAAATATTTCTAATGCAGCTTTTTCATAGATCACAGTTATAAAACAGGCTCCTATAAGACTGTGGAAAGAAACCTCCAACTGCAAACAATGTCTCTGTGTATTATGGATTTTTAATCCATGTAGCATTTACAATTTGAAATCTTTATGGAAGCTTATTATTATTATTATTATTATTATTATTATTTTTGTTTTTATCCTCTTTTAAAGTGTGTACCTTGTAAAGCACTCTATGAATAAAATGTATACTTGTATTGTTGTAATTGTACTACTGTACTACTTATTTTGAGCAAATAAAAACTTTGTCATGAATAAGCAATCACTCCATGAATCCATTTGTTTCGCTGATTATTAATGTGATAGACTTTATATATTGTATTGCCTATAATTCACACAGAAGTAGAGAGGTACTTAGAGGTAACAGAACAATGAGAAAGAAATGGGATAGAGCTACTGAGGGTCTGCTCATGGACCTGGAGTGACTTGGTACAGTGTCACACCGGAGAGCTCCATTAGCAATAATTGGATGGATTTCCTATTAATATATGCTCTGTCATTTAGCATTGCATACAGGCTTAACCTCTGCATGGGATTTCATCCCCCGCTAAGTCCTGCAATCATACACTTCACACTGATCATAATGATTGGAATACCATGGTCGAGAGCTGCATGGTGTACTGCAGTAAAAGGAAAAATAACAAAGGAAAGAAAATCCTTTTATTCCTTCTGTCAATGCTCTCTTTTGCACTTGTTTAATCTTAGCACTGTAACTCATAATCAGCATTGAAGTAACATTTAAAAGAAGCATGTAGTTGTGCAGTTTACTTGCTTATTCTTCATGTGTTTGCATTAAATTGTAGATCAAGTTTTAAGGGAATTTCTAACACTTTTCTAAAATTTCTAAAATAATATTTTAATAAAGCACATATTTCAATCAAATACCTTTATGCACTTATACTCATGTGGAAGTAACAAGAGGCCCATCAGTTGAGCACCAGTAAAGAATTAATGCTTTCCACATCTACATGTCTGCAAGGGTGGATGCTGTGTGGATGTCCACACGCAGCCCAAACATTTGGGTCCACATGGAGTGCAGACGCACCATGCAAGTACACTGGATGCTCTTTTTGTGCATGCCATTTCCTATCTTTGGTCCTATTCTTGTTAAGCAGTTGCACTTTTTTATATTGTTCATCCAAACACATCTGATCTCATGAAAACTTTCCACCTCAGCCCAGCATAAAAAGGTTTTTATTTCTGGTGTTGCCACTCAGGTATTAAAAATGTGCATAAAACGTGGGTGGGTGGGTGGAAATGAAGCCTATGACACAGTTATACAGTCACTGGTAAGACTTTTCCAGTAAAATGTCCAGGATCCTTAAGAACTATGAACATTGCTGTAGTGCAGTCCAGTGCAGGTGTTCAGTTGCATGAACTGCAGCTCATTGTTTGGGTGCGCAGACCACAACTATTATGTTCTGGTTCACTGTCAGCACTGAAATTAATTTCTCATGGGTTTTATGTTTCTTTCATTCCCGTATGTTGTGCATTTAGGGTTTTATTTCATCTTCATTTCGGACGTGTGTTGTTGAGATTTCCCACTCCTCCGCGTAAAGGCCTGTGGTGAAATTTACATGTACTGTATCTTCTGAGAAGCGTAATTGCAGTCTCGCCACTCGCAGCCACAGCAGGCTGCTGTTTTCAGAAAAACAGCTCTGGAAAGCCACTGTACACGACCTGTGCTGCACCAAACAGCAAACAGATGTAGTTTGGGACACAGCCGGTGAACGCAGCAGCACATTTAGCAGCTGAAGAGCAAGATACAGTTCTTCCCCTGAGGAGTTGTTAAAGACCAAAAATGGCTTTAAAGATAGTCAATATAATTTATAATATATAAATTCATCATGTTGGCACTGAAACCACTCCAAAGGATGGTTACACAGTCAAAATTATCTGTTCACATCTCTTGGGCTTCGTTTTTTCCCATGATGTGTCCTTTTCAGCTGACCATAATAAAGATGGCAGCCTACTGTGGGCATTTTATTTGAAGTGAAAAATCAAAAGTCTATGAAATGAACGGTTTTATTGTTTTACTTATCAACCGGTCCAGCTGGCTGAGATTTTGATCAAGCCATGAGCATCGGGGTTAATCACACGCTGCAGAAAGGAATAACAGTTAAAAGTCAATTGTGGCCCTTTTGACACCAAACCTCACTCAACAGCCATTTGGCCAAGGCATTTCAACCCAGCACCGTCCCACATAACGGCTCCAGTATGCTAGAAAGTCGGCAGTGACTCTCCCCAAATTGGCAGGGGCAGGAGAGGCCACAGCAGTAATGGGAAGACCCACTTCAAAAAGACCCTTCACCTCTTCACTTTTCCCTCTTCCACTCCCTCTTCCTCCTCTGCTTCTGCTCCTCAGAGAGAAATCTCTTTCAACAAGCCAAGGAGGTTTAGGACAACTACGGAGTCTGACATAATTATCAGTGGCTTGGCTTTAATCACTCTCTCCTCTGACTCCTCGGTGCATATTATCTGACACCAAACACAGACATTCCCCCTGCGTGAGACAGGCCAATTTAGCTTTCCAACACCGCTCAGAAAAACAGCCGTCGCAGACAGCCAGAGATGGACGGAGAAAAGGTGGCAGGAAGTGGAGGAAGGGAGACATAATTATGCACCATATTTTGGCTTTGTTGTTTCTTTTTCCCCCCTCCCCTTATCCTTTTTTTATTCTTTTACTTTGTGCACTTTTAATAAGTCTGAAAAGTGTCAGTTTGATTTAAGTCTAACAAAGCTGTGGATGATTTATGTCAAAAGGTTGCCGAAGAAAAAAGAGTGAGGCAAGATTTGAGAGACAGTTGCAAGGCAGCGAGGCTTCAATTAACCTGAGTTACCTGTATAGGATATCATTTGAATGACTGCTGAATTAATAAGCGCTTTTTTAAAAAAAATTCTTGAAATGTGTTCTTGAGATACATCAAATGTAATCAAAGGAAATTAAATTCTTGTACCTGGCTTTGAATAATTTGAGGTCTCAAATGCACGCTGGGACTGGGTGTAATCGTTGTGGAATTTCATCTTGTTTTGCTCCACAGTTACTTAAGATTCAGTTAGTGGCTATTTGGCAACCCTCCGAAATTAACTGTGAAAGTGCTGTCTCTCATGATTTATAACTGAAAAATCACTCGTCTTGACTTGAGCATTTCCAACTGTAATTCTGGGAGGGGGGTCAGCAGTGGTTAAAAACAAAACTCTGAGATGTCTTCAGATTTAGATAGGTTGGAGAATGCAGGAGTGGGAGATGGAGGGGTCTGTGGAGTGAAAGGGGATAACTTCAAAGTGATGAAAGGGAGACAGATCACGAACAGCTCACAAATGTGTTTCCAGTCTTCAGCCATTTTGACTGGACCCCCTGCACCTTTGATGCTGCCTCCAGCAGACCCCTGAGAGAAAAAAAGGAGAGAAAAAGAGAGGAGCCATCAACAGTACCAGCAGAATGCCCGTCTCTTTGGGGTAATAAGCAATGAGCCCAGAAGAGGTCACAATCTGTTTCAACCTCTGAGACACAGAGTATGCCCATGCTTGCAAGGCGGTTCTTAGAAAACCGCACTGTGGTGAAATATGTGCTCTAAGACAGGCCGACAATGGATGGACTCAGAGCCACAAGACTGACAAAACTTTAATCATGATAACACTGCACTGATGGGCAATTATGCAACAGAAAATAATCATACCACATTTGAAAGCATTACTTAAATGCACAGTGTTAATTTATTGGGAATTAACTGTTTTAATTAGTGCATATGCAAATGTTGGTTTGATAATCCCCTTAGAGCCAGCTGCTGGCAGTCTGACCTTCTGTATTCCTAGAGACAGATTTTAAGTTCATTCAAGGTTATTTGTCTTGAACCTCTGATATGACCCATACGAGCATCTCCGCGAATGAAGCCCCTGAGGCAACAAGCGTACCAGACCTCTGTTGTCATGGTTACCATGATAAACAAGCTGTTAAGCTGATGGAACGGTATGATTTGGTTAGGTTTCGTCACAAAAACAACTTGGTTAGGTTTAGAAGTTGATTGTGGTTTTGGGTAAATTAAGCATTTCCTGAAGGATGAAAAATCTGTGTTGTCATGGTTACAATAATAAACAGGCATTTCGAGTCGTGGAACAGTCATGGAAAAAATAAACAGCAGTAACTGTTGGTTTCAAATTGAAAATGAACAGTGGTTTCCTGTGGCCTGTTGTTTACTGGTCTCATAGATTCACCCCAACATCGTTCTCCTCCCAGCTGTGTTGCTATGTAAAATTTAAAGAACTTATACTGCTTTACATTTTTACGTAGATTACACATTGGATACGGGATATATTCATATTATATTAATACATGATTAAATGAGTTTTTCAAACTGAAATCACCACACAAAGATCAGACCTTAAATTAAGTTACACTATTGAAGTGTGAAGTGAAGAAAAGAGGAAGAAAATGTGGAAAGAAGAAAATGTGTGTCATGAGAACAAAGGCAAAAGTGCTCAGGGAGCAAGTGAGAAAAGGGCCAGAGATCGTTTTTCCATCCAAACTGCAGTGGCAACAGTGACCGCTCTGCCAGCTTGTGCCACATCAGTTTGAGGAGGTCAAGTCAGAGCCTGGCAGGCAATGTCTGGCCTGGACTCACTGCAGGAGGAGCACTGGTCCGGGGCCAAACCTCCAGACCTGCAGCCCGCTATCCCAGCAGAGCGACCCGCACACTTTTCCCCCTCGCACTTCACTCCTTTCTCACTGGGGGCAAGTCAGGGAGCCGCTGGGGCGTGGGGCTTCCAGCTCCAGAGCTGCGCCCTTCAAACCCCTGGGAAGCAGAGGAGGTGACCCCGGCTGACTCCAACTGTCAACTAGCCAGCCAGAGGAGAGGAAAAGAGGGGTGACAGAGGCCAGGAGGAGAGGGGAGGAGCTGGTGAGGAATAGGAGAAGGATGACAAGGGGTTAGGTGTGAGCTATCCAGGGAGGCATTTGTCCGGCAGATTTATGGCGTGAAGCATCGCTGCTGAGTGTAAGCTGGTTGTTCTCACATCACAGTGATCAACACGACCTGTAGTTGACCTCTGTTCTTTAAAAGTATGCGAAGAAAAACGAAAATAAAGATTTCCTCCACACACAAAAAAAATGAGCACTCAAAGGACTTTGCAAAAGGTTACAAGAGGTTAGAAAAATTTATGAAAAGTCTTTAACTCTGATATCAATTTCCAAGAAAGAGAGGAGCAGATTTATTCTGGAAATATTTCTGCCTGAGTCTGAGTCTGTTCCGTACTACTCCCCAACAGCCAAATGTCCTCACCTTCTCCATATATCTCTGTCATTGTGAGGACATCTGGTCCTGTTTTGGTAGCACGACAACACGTACATATACTCTTATGCTTCGCTTACTGTCTGCGCTCATGTTGTCTCAGTGGAGTCACAACACAGCTGAGCCCTAAATTCTTGAGTGAATGTTGTGACAATAGCGTGGCCAGGTGATTCCTTAACTGTCATCATGTCTTGTATTTGTACCGCCGAGATGCACCATGTGGATCACTGCAAAGTGTGTGAATGTTAGTGCACTGAGCTGAGTGACAGTTAAACTAGTTTTGGATATTAAAGTAGAGAAAGTTAATTGGAACAACTTAGACATTGTCATTTGTCAGCTTTTTATAAACAATTAGAACAGTTTGTTTTTTGTTGTTTTTTATTGTTTTATATTATATTTCCAATACGCTCAAGTTAATTTTTCCTTATTCACTGTATATGATGATTTTTTTTTTAGATTAAACTGCTTTAAACAACTTATTAAATCACTGATTTTTGTGGCCACTTGAAAGAAGCTGAAACAAGGTGTAGTCGTCTTTGTGTCCACCTGATGAACAGTTGACCTGTCTAATTATTCCCCCCCCCTTTAGCTCTAAGTTTTGGTCTCTACCAACTGTAGAGGGAAGGATCTCCTAAACACTGCACCATGTTCACCAGCTGTAGTCACTGAATATGTGGAGGGAGGAGGGCAGCGTACAGTGGCTTTGTACTCTCCTCTTCTACTTCTGAAAATCTCCTTTACTTGCATTCGTTAAATCCAACTCATTCAGTCATTGCACAATAAATACAAAGAATATAAGAAAAGGCTCTGTTAATCAATAACCAGTCTGATTTGCTTAATCAATTCTTCAGATGTCAGTACAAAGTTTAGTTCCTCCGAGTCCATAGTATCTGGAACAGTTCCAGAAAATAATCTAAAACTGATTGCTCTGATGTATAGGAGCCAGGAGGATTATTAAACCCACTGGTGCAGACACAAACACAAGATAAGCACGCACCATGTAGAGCATAATGTGCTGAAATATTTTGAGGTGATGGTATAAATTCGTTATTCGATAAATTGTATGTGTTAGTTTTTGAGAGAGATCGCCCAACAGCGGTCTTGCAGAAATTAAAGATTATGTCTGAGTAATATTATTCAACATCAAGCACATACATTTTAAATAAGAACCCCCTGTGTGTGTATTTGCAGAGATGTGTGTTTCACAGGGTGCAAGAGCAAATGCGTGTGTCTATGGATACTGTATGCATAATATACAAGTGTGTTTGTACACTGTGTGTGTGCAAGTGTCCCTTCGAGTGAAGTGTTTGTGTGTGTGTGTGTGTGTGTGAGAGAGCGGGAGTATGCAGCTCCCAGCGCCCAGCGGTGGTGGGCCCGTTATTGAGCCTTTGAGAGGCAAAGCAGCTGATAAATTCAAACTCTTTGTGTAATTGTCTTTTGAATCTGAATACAAATCCCCGCTGCTTATGATTCATCATATTTATTTTTTTATTTCCTCCGGCAACATCTTTTATTAGTTGTGCACTCAGCGGCGAGATTTAATTTCTGCAGGAGGGGGACAACAGCGTCGGCTTGATGATTATTATTGAGAATGTGATACTACAGAGGCTGAATTAAAATCTATAGTGCATTAAAGTGACAGATTAGGAGGGGTGGAGAGTTCATTTACAAGTGTTAAGACATCAGTGGCTAATGCCCCTGCAATGCCAAATAGCAATCCGCCCCGGTCCCCGCTCTGTCGGAGTGTGTTTGAAAGGAACAGCGTGAGGGAGTGTATAAGGATTGTGTGTGTGGCCAAGGGGAGGGCCAGCAAGTGTGTGTGTCACATCCAGCAGGGAGCCTCTAGTGGAGATGCTTTTGCATTGCTGAAAGAGAGGAAGCTTTTGTGTCCGACGGTTCAAGAGAGGAGAGAGCTGGCCCGAGATCTTAAAATTACTCAGCAACATGAAAGGCTGCATTTATCTCTCCTTCTGGCTGAATACTCCACATGTTTTTGAGGACAACATGTTGTAGAATATGAATAAACTGATCGACCCCTTTTTTGCAGCCAAGTGACATTAAAATATATTTTACTACGCGTGGCGAAACCTATTTGAAATGTTCTATTTTTAGCTTGCTTCTTAACAGTAATTATGGGTCTACATCAGCTGAGGTGTCCTTTGTAACAGTAATTAGATCGTATAGTATATTATAATTATTCCGTACCGTGTCTTAAAGAATGAAAACTAAGGTACTGAGTCGAACACAGCAGTTGAAATTGAAACTATGGATTATTTAGAGGAGCACTGATTTTGAAAGAGATATCGCAGACAATTTTTGGAAAATCATACCACAAATTAAAATTCACTCTGTTCTCCACTGTAGGTGGGCGGTCTGTACCGAAATCTCAGGGACTGTGAAACCACACAAAGCACTTAACCTTAGGATGTTAACAGCGACAAAATCAGGAAAAAACAGGAAGACAAAAAGTAGATGCATGAACAAGCATTCGTTTTTTGCTCAGTTTGAAACATTTCAGACTAATGCGATGCGCCTCCATCTGCAATTTTCTGTGTATTTCACTAAAGTTGAGTCTTTTTGATTTACTTTACAAGACTTAAATTTGGATTGCATCTCAAAACTCCTAGTCTAAGAGTTATTCACAAAGGTTAGCTGAGTTTGTGTGTGTTTGACATCTAAAATTTTTTACAAAATATGAAATACTCTCGACTAAATCTCCCTGAATCACAGTTAAATGATTTAGCTATCAAACGTCAAAGGGTATCTGCTCCATCAATATTGTGTCAGTGTGGTTAGATCATATCAGACTCTGGACAAGAAACAACCGTAAAACAACAACAAACAATATCACCTTTTTTCCCAACTGAGCCAGTGTTATCTCTTCTTTTAGCATAACAGTTTTCTCCAGCTAATGTTTTCAGTAGATTTGCAAGAAGGAATTAGGAAACTCGTAATACCAGGGACTTTTAGCGCCATGCAGGAGGGCTCCTAATGGTCACATAAAATCCTCTGTGGACTCCTTATAGTAACATAAAACCCTTTGTGATTACGGCTGTTGGGCAAATTAAACCCAAACTATCTGCATGGATGGGTACAACTGATTGTACTTTGGATGAAATGACCCTTTAATATATGTATAGAAAAAACAGAAAATGTGTTCCTTTCTCGCTTTTGGCATTTTTGTCATTTAGTAAAGCTCATACTCCAGTAACAGTTTCCTTCATGACTATTGACTTACCAACAGTTTTTGAATCCCTATTCCTTTATTTTTAAGTGGAAATTAGAACCATCATCATCTCCAGACACACACAAACAAGGAACTCACTTTCCGAAGCCTCCCACGTTGGTGTTTGAAGCTTGTTGAAAATGATGACAATGGACAGTTGTGAATCATCCACATGCACATCCCCGCTAAATGACTGACTAACAATGGAGAAACAAGTAGAGGAAGATGAAATTAGCCCTAATGATATAATGGCCAGTCTCTTTAAAGCTGACATGTTGAGTCACTCTGCGACCGGTCAAGTCTCATCGATTTTCATCAGGGGTAGAAACCTGATCTACGCTCGGCCCTCTTTAACCGACTCGTCTCTCTCTCGCATGCCCCCAGATATTTATGTCTACTGTCTGATTCTGCTGAGTGGGGGCTTAATCAGATCCAGAGTGAGCCCCATCAGTATTCAAGCCAGCTGCCACAGAAAAGAGAGATAAAGTGAGCTAAGACAAAGAGGAGGAGAACAGAGGAAGACGGAGCGACAAAAGATGTGGAGGGCAGAGGCACACAGTCAGGCCATGGCACAGTGTGTCAGAACATCACTTTTTGATGACAAATCATGCGTCTCCAAACACATTCTGGAGACCGAGGGTCTCAGAACAAGAGTCCTTGAAACCTCTGTAGATACCACTAATGTTTCAACGGATAAGAAGCTCAGGAAAGTTTTCATTTGAATATTACCGCGACAGTTGCCATGAAAGGAGTCGCGCCAGAAAGTTGCACGCTGGAGTTGATCTGCGTTTCCTTACAAAATGAGGCCGTGCTCTGAAGAAAACTGCCATGTCACTCCTTACAATACAGTCAGCATTGGTTTCAATCAACTGTGACCGTGATCGTTCACTAACCTTAAACAAGCACTCATTTTAAACAAACCACAGACTTTCCCTCACCGTGTCTTTTCTTTGTGCTTAAACTTGACCAAAACTTGACCAGAGCAGTGTCAGATTAGTGAATGGTTTTAGTTTTGTAATGGTTTTGTATTGATTTTGAATGCTATTACAGAATATTTCTTTTTGTAATTTTTTTTGGTGGACCTGTTCCACGTGGCTAAAACAAACAATCCTACAAGTTCACGATGCACTCTGCAACACACTCTCTTTTGTGGAGAAGTTTACAGCTTCAGAGCAGAGCAGGGTTATGAAAAGGTTAATGTTGTAAAACACCTAATAGGCTTTAATGTCTTCCTTTGTTTTGTTACAAACTGTTCTCAGTTCCCACAGTGGTCAGCACTGTCAAGACTCGACAAAGGTTCCAGGGGACAACATCATTGAGATGCTTAACCCAAATGACTGAGAGCCTATGAGGAGAGCAACACCAAAGGGTTTTTTTTGTTGTTTTTTTTGGGGGGGGGAGGTTGCTTTGAATTACATGAATTGCAAAAGTAATGAGTGAAAAATGTTCATTATCCCAAGAAGGAAATTGTTATCTCAGTGTATACTGAGCTGATAGCTCCAGCAATCTGGTCTTAATTCAGGATTTTATGAAGAGTGTGGATAGTTTTACACAAACTGCAGAAATATATGGCAGTTCTAAGGTAAGACAGCTTACAGTATTACAGTGTGTGTAACATACTCACTTTTGTCAGGCTGTGTTTGACATGTATTAAGAGTTTAAATGTGAGACTCTGTGGCAGCTGACAGAGGGTCAGACTGACATCTCTGGATGGAAAATGTGATCTGATCCTGTGTGGCTGATCAATTACACCGATGAAATCCTGTATTGACACAGATCGTAGGTAGTGAAACTATCTGTTTACAAAGAAACAGGGAGTCTGTGCTCCAGGGTTGGAAAACCACCACCATGGGAAAACCTCAAACCTGGCAACCTTGCCTTATTCTTCACTTGAACGGAAGGCAAAGAACATCTCATCATCTATTTATTTACATTTACTTAGTTTAGGTTATTCTTTTATGCAAATGAAAACTGTGGGAAGGTGGTGGCAGTGCTGTCAGTCATTGTTTTTGACACACACAGGTCATTTCTCTCTCCATTGTGTCTAGCCTTGTTAAGCATTATCTTTGCTGTTAACTGCTGTTTCTTACTGGATTAATTGTCATGTTAGATGAAAAACTTGACAGATACCTTTCGGCGGTTGCATGTAGTTAAAGGAAAAAAGTATGAATAACAATACCCCTCTAAACAGTCATTTCACTGGTTTCAACCAATGTTTTTTTTGTTTGGTTACAGCATTACAACACCTAGTTTGTAGTGTGAAGCAGGCCAGGACAATTACAATTAATAGAATAGTCGTGCAGCAATTTTATGCCACCTTCAGTCAAGGTATAAAGAATTTTTTAACTACGGTAAACTGACCACACGTTTAACTTAGACGTCAAAGATGATCTTTAAGCCTTAAAGTCAGCGTTTACTCATCAGCAGTGTAGAGTGTTCTGCTCTCGATGATGTCACAGTGGCATTGAGCCAGCATCATTACAGCAAGCTCTTCAAAAAGTCAAGTAGTTGAATTATCCAGAATTATCCCCAAAAGTCAGTTGTGTTACATTTGTGTTACTTTGCTGACAAAGTAAAATGGCAACATAAATGACTCTTTATCAAAAAAATGCTTTTAATCTGAGGTGTCACCAAACATGTCTTCTTAAAATCCTTTTAAAAGGAGCTAAGTAATCTATTTGTAGATGGAATCGGACAGTAATCAGTATGGAATGCTTTGTAAATAAGTAGCGTCTCTTCCTGAAGTTTCGTTTTAAATGGCAGAACTGGCAGATAATGGTTGGACATCAGGCAGGTCATGGGTTTCTTGTTACAGTAGAAATATAAAGTAACTACATGGAGGAAGGCTTTATTTTTTGGGGGGGTCCAGTAATTTGCAGAGCAAACAAGGGGAGCTGGATAATCAGCAGCGTTCCTGCAGGTGATACCTTGTCTGTTTTTCCCTTCTCAACATTTGGCACTTGTCAAATTAGGTCACAATCCTAACGACTCTAACAAGCTGATTTTCAGTTAAGCACCAATAAGCGAGAGTGCCGACAATTTTTTCCTCTAACAATGTGATGTGTGCCTGCTGAAGGGGAGAAAAAAAACATTCAAACTGTCAAGGTATCGCTTGTAACATGTTTGAAAATTACAGGACATGAACTTCCTGCTTCAGCCCTTTCTCTCATCCCCTCACCCGCCCCCCACCCCCTTCATGAACCATTCAGCTGCCACCCGATCTGCAGTCATCTGGAGTATAATTGTGCAATCTGATTGTGATTTCTTTACCATGTTCCTCTGCGCTCCACTCTCCAAGTGAACCCTCACTGATCCACATCAAACCTGTGGGTCAGCCGGGCTTTGAGAACTCCCAGAAGATAAAGTAAAATGCTTGATATATATTTCAGTTGATTCAGGGCACACGGGACGAGCCCCCGTAGAAGGATGGACGAGAGGATACGAGACATTAATCGTGGGGCTACTTCCATCAGCGTATATTAGGACTGTAAATATTGGTATGCTGCATATGTAATATCCAACCTCTTTTTTTATCCAGTTAGCAAATGATTCATGCCCCCCCCCACACACACATATACACACATGTCTGCAGAGGGGGAGTACAGGCAGTGTGAACTGCTATTATGTGGAGCCAGCGGTGCATTAACAACAGTAGCAGGCATTGGCTCTCACATCTGATCACACTAAATCAGACAAATACGGACGTGAGGTGACGGGAGAGAGGTGGTGGTGCGGGGGGTGTGGAGGGAACTTGCAGGGATGAGCTGACTGTTAATGTCTAGGTGGGACATGCACGCTAGTTGCAGAGAGTAAATGAAAGTAACACACATAAAAAACACACTCACATAATACAGGACCTTTGTCTTCGCGAGATATAAACAGAAAGTTCACCTCACTTGCCGGTGCCATCTGCTTCACATACTGCAGTCAACACCTCAGCTCAATTACTTGCAGCGGGTAAATATATAAATAAATGGGGAGCCGACATAATCAGAAATCAGTATGTGAGCCCCCGCTGTCCCCGAAGACCCAAGCTTTCAGATCTTCTTTGTCATTCCTGGAGCTGGGAAGCCACTGGGCCCGTGGAGGTCACAGAGCTCAGGCCTCATCAGCAGGGCTAATTTGATTGTGGCAGAACAATGGTTAGCATAGCCGAGCCGGGCGCTGGCCTGCTGACGAGGTGCATATTAATGGCTGCTGGAGACAGAGCCAGCTTTGCCCTGCAGAGGAAGGGCATAGTGAGGGTGGAGGCAGCTCTGTGTCTTCATGTACTCCAGCCAACACTGCAGTGGGCATAAAATAGGAATCCACTGATTTGTGCCCTGTTTACTTGTGACAACGGTTGTCATTACTCAGTGTTGAGCAAGTTGTAATCAATGACTCCCTGACTTACTACTCTACTCTGAAAAAGCTGTGTTTGTTATTATTCACTAAAACTCAGTGCCCCATGTTTATGGTAGATGCATGCCAATACTTCTAAAGCCTCCACATGTTGAATTTTTGGACTACAAATGCAATGATGTAGAAGAAGACGCTGAGATTTGATGATGCAATAACTCAGCAAAATGCCAAAATCACTCACTTCTATATATTATGGCCTTTCAAGTTGTGTGGCTAATGTGTTAATGAAGTGTTGCCCCATTCACACATCCGGAAAACACTGAGCAACATTAGCATTCACATGTAGTCGTGTGTCTCTCAACCACGATGAATGTAATTCCAATATCCAATCTCCTTCTTTATAGCTCTGCTTTTGTCTCCTCCTGCTCCTGAGAAGAATATCTGGCCCTTTATATGCTAAATGCTCCAATTTGTTTACCTGCTGCTTGCTAACTCTGTCGGCCCGCCATCTGGTGTCGGGCAGGTATCAAACGGAGGGTTTATATGAGTTTTTATAAGAGCTGCCTGCTCCTGCCGGAAACAAGGCTGATGAGGGTGATGAGACTGAACCCAACAGTGAAGTTGCAAACCGTAAAGCCATAATAATGAGCTGAAAGACATAAAAAATACTTCATGGTGGTGTGGTAATCATTTTCTGTGAGTTTGTCACTGTGAGCATCCTCTTTCACATAACACTTTGGAATTTGAGCCATGTTTTGTACACATATTGATTAGCGCAGTTTGGAGGTAACACTGATCGTCAACAGCTTGGTCGGCCCGTTAACAGCACTGCGTCCCTACTTTCCAGTTTAACTGCAGGGTTCAAACACCAAGGGAGGATGTGTGAACCGCAAAAGGAAAGTTGGAAAAGTGAGCTGAGCTGTGTTCACTGTCCACTACATCCCTGGACGGGGCAGACTAATGATGAACACAGCCAAGCGCAGCATCCTCCTCTGAGAAGCAAGCATACTAATGGCGAGTGCAGCTTAGTGAACCCCTTGGTCCCACAGTGACGCATACTAATGTCGCTGAAGCCAAATGCAACCCTGCTGCACTAAAGAGCATACTAATTACTGCGGCTGCCCTTCTCTGTGACCTTGGCAGGTCACTTAGCAGTGTGATCAGTCCCTGACTCCTAATAAAGACACTTTAACAGGGTGAGCCACGAGGGCAGGGAGTAATTCCCCCCCCCCCCCCACTCACACGCTGTTCAGTTTTAGTTTAAGAGCAGTACAGCATAATGCTTGTAAAGGCACCACTCCACTGAGGCAAAGACAAAATACAGTACATACACATCAGCCCTCATGTGCATCAGCATCATGCTCCATCACACATCCCACCCACGAAACGGTTATCAAACTGCTAAAGCTTGTAATTGTATAAGAAGTGGAAGCCAGAGAAGTTAAGCAATACAATATAAGTGACATTAAAATGCATTTATATTATATTGAAAAACCTACCAAGGAATAACCACAGATGTACTGAAGTACTGCAGAGAATTTATTATACATTGGATAATTTGTATCTGTAAATTGCATTTTAATGCAGTGGCTAAAGATGGAGGTACTTTCTGCACTCTTGGGTCTTAACCTTTTTAGTTCAAAACTGGTCACATCTTTTGTGCATAAAATCTTAATGTGAGAACTATGCTGCCATGGACCCTGCTGCCTATCCTGCACACATCATCTGTTCACTCTCCAATCAGCATCTGCCAACTCCTCCCACAAGCACAGTCTCCACCCACTGACACTCCCTCTGTATAGTTTGTCAGCCTGTCATTGGTCAGCTTGCTCATTCTGCCACACACCTGTTGCTCCTTTGCTCATTTACTCCTCAGTGCATATACTAATCATTTTGCCATTGTTGTTTGCCACATTATACTTTGTGTGTTTTTGCCTGCTGCCTCTGCACGTCTGCTGATTGGACTGAATCTTGGTTTTAGAACAGTGGAATGGACTGTACTCTGCCAAAATGACTTAAGTCAACTCACTTGTTTTGCCTAACAACTGCCTCTGCTCTGTAATTCCGCTTGTGGGTCCTCTCTGAATGGTGACTGATTCAGAACAGGACTGGTAATTCATTCAGTCTGCTTTTTTAGCATGTGATTTTCAGCTGCAATTTTTAGTTTTACCATTTCAGTTGCACAAGTGTCACTAGTTGTATTTAATGGCAAGTAGGCTGCCAGGTTTTTGTTTCCATTTTGATGTTAAAATATATAAATGGTACATACTGTACATATCATTCCTGATTGGCTGGAGTGTCTGCATGTACATCATGTTTTCCAACAGTCCCGTACGTGTGGCCACTCATATAGATGATGATGGTGTGCTGTCAGACAGTGGGTGTGCCACTCCTTCAAATAGCACGTTAAACATGTCTTGTTCATCAAGCGCAGCCATTTCCACGTTTTCTTTCTCTCCATAGCCTTGCCCAACCCTCCACCTCCACACACTTATTCACACACACAAACTGTCCTTCTTCCCTGAACCCTCTCCATTTCCATCCATCCCTTTTCTCTAGTGGTGCTGGACGCACAGGTAGTGAAGCAGCGGGCGGCATGGTGCTGGATAATTACCTGGTGTTTGGAGCTTCCCAGGAGTCTGGGGAGTTGGGGGGTTGGTGGGTGTGTCGGTGTGGCAAGGGGGGACGGTGACAAGTCTGGCTGTATTTATAATGCACCCTGCTAACACTACACTCCAACATGGGGCTTTTGTTGTCACCTGAAAAAGGCACACTTTTCATATGCCTTTTTACCCCTCATTTTTCATGCAGCTGAGCCTCAAACACACCCTCCTTTCTCCTGCCATTTTTTTTCCTCCACTGCTTCTTCCTCCATTTACCTGCAAATGCTTCCTCTGACAATTTTACACGAAAAAACACAGTGTAGGGACAATTGTGACTGGGATTAAGTTTGTTTGTTTGTTTGCATGCGACTGAGGCTTTGCTTTGTGTGCATCATGGGAAATATGAGCCATAGCTGTCAAGAGAAGTAGATGAGGTGGTGAGCAAATATTCATATAAATGAGCACACACAAACACAGATAGACACCCACCTTGAAAAAAAAAGTGGAACCCTTTCAAACAAATCACAATAAAAAGATGTTTCCTTTGGTGATAACCAGCCTAATGAGCAATGGAGGCCTGTAAGAGGACCGTGACCCAGCTGAAGTGAGGGGAGCCGGCCAAAACGTAGCAACCGGTCGCTCAGTTGTCCAGGCCCATTAGCCTAGAAGAGCCATCAGCGGCAGATCAGCAGCAGCCCTTTTCAATCCTCATCCAGCGCAACATCCGAGTGCACACACCCCCCCTCGCCAGCTTGCTGAGCGTGAGCCAGACTCTCCTGACTGGGGCTGCGAGCTTGGCCAGAGCCCTGCCGTCTCTGGAGCTCTCCACCGCTCTCCTCGCTTTAGCCTCAGCTGCTAGAGATGTTGTCCCTAATTAACAAGGGATTAAGCCATCATCTCGGCTTGTAATACAGCCTGGATGGGAATTCCAATAAGGAAGCTGCAGGGGGAGAAAAGAGCTAGAGGAGGGGGTGGAGATTGGGGAGGGGTGGGGGGTTGGACTGGCACGAAAGAGAGAAAGACAGAGAAACTAGTGGCGTTTAGCAGCTCAGTAAATTACTCTTGACCCGTAGGAGTGAGGGGAGTCTATCGGCACAGCAAGCCGGCTGCCAATTACAACAGCCCAGGCCTGCCAAAAGTTTTATTGAGTGGAGGGCGGGGGCAAGTTGGAAGGTGATTGGTGTGCATATGTCTGTGTGAGCATCTGTGTGTGTGTGTGTGTCTGTAGATGGGTGGGGGGGCTCATTTTTAATGGCATTTCACCATATTACTTTCCGTCAGGATTGGAAGTGTTTGCATTTGGAGGGATATTGACATAATTATTATGAAAATTTGGTGAAGGTTGAAAATGAAAATAGCAGCCCCCCTCCCCACAAGTCCCCACTGTGTTCATTACATTGTTGGAAATATATTATTAGGCTTTGTTTCCTCTGTCTGCTGACACATGTGTATCTTTTCTTCTTTTTAATGTTAATTATTAATTTCAGCAAAGCACCATAATTAATATAGAAATTTTCTCTATAAGTACAATCTAGACAACATATATAAACTACTTTTGGCTCTCCAATAGCAATGGTGGCCACTTTACAGTATGCACTCAGTTGTTAAGAAATGTATGAGGGTAGGCTAAACAACAGACACCTTTTAATGCAGTACATTTGCAAACTGAACATTATAATCTTCATGAAGGGAGGATTTATTACAGTTGAGGTGTACACATTGTATACATACAATATACCATATTGTAGGCTACATAAATGCCTGAAGAAGTAAGAACCCTAAGAGACGGGAAGAGTGGAATCTCACTGATGAAGGGTGCACTTTTGTTGTTGTTGCTTCTTTAATATGGACCTTTCATTATTGTGTAATTGCTTCTAATGAATTGGCTTCATTCTTCTCCAGCCTCAGATGAAAACAAATAAAGGTGTATTAAATAGACAGGATTGCTTTGGGTTACTTAACATTTGGTCAATAAGGCCAACGAGAATAAAAGGACCTGGTTAAAACCCTCCTGCAGCAGTGGAAGTAAATGAAACTTTGGAAGCTGATGCAAACATTTCCAGCAGGTGCCCCAACTTTTCATGATGCAAAGCAAACTACAAGTGCAACACATTAGTGGGAACCTTTGCAAAAGTTTTGGGATCAGCTTTCAGTATGTGACTAACTCAGAAAGAATGTCACAAATGTATTTAACTGTTGAATGAGACAAACATTTAGATCTAATTTAGTTCACAAAGAACTTTCCCTGATTATTTTTTAAATCTGTAATTGTACAATAAGGCATTAAACTATCTAGATTTCAATAACAACTGCAAAAATGTCTTGTTCTTTTCATGGTCTGTGGTCATGTCTTTGTCTTTAATCCCTTTTGGCGCACATATGACTTCATGATGAGATGATAATAACAGCATTTAAAATTTATTTGAGTTATCTGTGTGTGTGTGTGTGTGTGTGTGTGTGTGTGTGGTGTGTGACCTCTATCCTGCTCACTGGCCAGCAGTGGGCACCCTTTGCATCTAACACCGCCCCCACTCAACCCACAAGGGTCCTGTGTGTGTAAGAGGAAGAATTGGGGGGGTTGCAAAATGAGTGTGTGTGTGTGTGTGTGTGTGTGTGTGTGTGTATGTGTGTGTGTGCGTGTGTGTGTCTGGCAGCGATTGGGGAACATGATAACCTTGTCTTGGTGCAGGTCTAGGGGGCTGAGCAGAGTGGAGCATGAAGTTTCAGCCCTGCCAAATGTTGCTCTTTAACTGGCCTCAGAAACACACACAAGACCCACTCACAATAAGGCCCCAGACACTGAGAAGCATGAAGCCAGGTCCAAATGTGTGTGTGGGCATCAGGCCAATGTGTGTTTCAGTGCATGTGTGCCTAGATGGAAAACCAAAGATGGATAGGTACTGAGGTTACAGAGGTAAACAAAGAGGAATAAAAACTCAAAAAGAGGAAGACTGCAGGAGATTTTTAAGAGGGTCAGTTTTTAAATCTCTACATAAAAAAATCACCAAAAGAAAGGTCAGTCAAAGCCAAGAGGAGGAGATACAGAGACAGAGCAGGAGCATGATGAGTAATGTGCAAGACAAAAGTTAAGTTGTGAGACAGAGACAGGAGCAATGAGGAGGGAGAGAATAAAATACAAGAAACTGCAAAGGAGAAAAAGAAAAGAAAAGCAAGTGAAAGAAACAAGTCGAGAGGACGGGATCTGTGTGTGAGCCAGTAAAAAAACAAAGCGAGTGTGGAAAGACGGAGAGAGTGTGAGTGACATGAAGGAGAAGAGGAGACGAGAGGGAGACTAGAAGTGAAACTGCGAGAACGAGAGAGATCACACGAGGTGGAGACGAGAGTGAAGAACACGAGGCAAAGTGCAAAAAGAGAGGAATGTAAAGTGAGAGACAAAAACGAGAGGAAGAATATGTGTTTGAGACTGTGTGCATGTGAAAGTGAAGGGGGGGGGCGTGTGAGCACAGGAAAGACTCCCCCAGCGCCCACCTGTCTAGAGGTAATGGGAGCCAAATGTTGAAAAGCCTGGAAGTTACATCTCTGGCTTCCAGCAGTCAGGAGCCTCGGAGCAATGGGATCCTTGACTTTAAAAAAAAACCCAAAAACCAACCTCCCGCTCTCCACGATTACATTTCCACTTCCTGTTCGCTCCCACAGGCTCAGGTCAGCTAATTCTCTGGACTTCTTCTTGTTTTTTTGCATCTTGCCTGCATTGATGACTTTGCCATTTCCACACAAGTGAGGAGGGGACTGAGCTGTGTCACAAAAGCTGAGTAACTCTGAGTTAACACAACTTCTGCAGAGACCAGTCAACCAGCATGAGAGAGACAGCTCGGACCGATCTTGAGTCTTCAGTTTTAATCTGCAGGTCACTTGTTTTGTATATGGTCGGACTGGACCTGTAGGTTTCATAATGTTATTACACTATACTTATTTGCCTTAATGCTCCAAATTCATTCATTCCAGTGTGTTTTTTTTATTAAAAAGACGCATGAGCCCACTGACGATGCCTGTGGACAGTGTCCTGATTTCTTCAGTACAATGCTTCACCCATCATACACATTCATTAGGTCCCCCTGTACAGTGTTGTACAATCCATCACAACATCTATGCCAATAATCTGACTTCTACTTTCTAAGTGTCTAATGTTCCAGTTTGTGAATCATTCCACTTGATGTTTATGACTGAGTTCATAGTGGGTGCTCATGTTTTACTGAAATGCATTATACTAACAGATGTTCCTAATATTCTGACCCTCTCATCTATATCAGTGGGGTAGACAAAATATTAGAAACACCTATTTGTATAATGTAGCCCAGTACCACACCACTGCAAACAACACTATCACAACAATAAACATACAGTTCAATGAAACCCTCTCTGACACTGACTGAACATTACTGTCTTTGTACAGACTGAATTTATATTGGATCACATTAGACTGTACAGGTGTATAGGTGTTCCTAATGAAGCGGCCACTGAGTGTATATATATATGTGTGTGTGTGTGTGTGTGTGTGTGTGTGTGAACCAGAGGGCGATTAAAAGATTAAGTTATGCCTGCAGCTCGTTCTTGAACCGATTTTATAAACTGCTGCTGCAGTTCCACAAACTGTTGTAAGTCAAGCTCCGATCTGGAGACACCCAGCCAAACAGTTTGAAGTTAACGTCACTTGACGTCAGGTAATTCTTATATTTTTAGCAGGGAGTTCTGTGTCTCACCTCATCCTGAACCACGAACACCAGATCTGCTGTGAACTACGTGAGACTGTCTTCAGATACACACACATAGGTATTTTTTCCTTCTGTAACTTCCCCCTGCTCTAAAGCGACTGTCATTTGATCAGAACATGCATCAGAGACTGTCCCCACTGCAAATAATCAGACAGTCTGATGAGTAATTGAGTATTCAAAGCATAAAAAAACAACAAAAAGGAGTCATAAACTAGATATATTTATTTGATATGGAAATGTTTATACATATGCATCACATCTTATTAATTATTTATATTGTCTTGTTTTTTTTCTACTTGTCTGTGATATACATTATGTATTCTCTTCTTCCGACAGGCACATCTTTGAAATGGGAAGAAGAAAGGGATAAAAAGAGAAAAAAGGAAGGATCAGTTGGCATCTCTCACTTTGACTACAAAAAAAGTGAAAGAAGAAAAAACCTCATCATGTGGACGAGTGACAGAAAATGTGAGGACCTTTCCTTTCCCCGTCCTCAGCTTCATGTCTGTGTCGCTGAAAAACAAAGGTGTACCACGCCATCGAGAACACACACACACACACACACACACTGACCCCATATCGCATAAGCAGTGCCACCAACCGTGAACTGTCATTTTTATCCAGTGTCTTACTCCCTCTGCACTCACCAGCAGTGTACCACCCAGAAACAGAAAGTTAATGCTTTTTCTGTCTGTGTTGTTGTCCTCAGAAACATATTTAAATGATGATGAAGACACCCCCCCGCCCTATATAATTTCACAAAGATTAATTACCAAATAAACTTTTTTAATGAATGACAAGAAAAATATCTTTTCACTTCACAAAGTGTCACATGGGTTAATGTGCCAGTTTTCTTTAAATAACATTTATAGTTTCCCTCTTAACGGTAACTTCGAATTTTCTAAATTCATGTCAAAAATTCCAAGGAGTCTGTTTTCACAGGTCTATAAAGGCCCAATAAGGTCATGTCAAACTATTTAGTACTTTTTGATGATCCACAAATACATTATAACACATATTATGGCAATGATAATGAGGAATGCAAGGATGCAAAGAAGTTACTGTATATACTGCTACTACTACTCGTAATGTAAAAAAGTCACAGATTTAACTTTAACTTACTTTTATGTTGCAAATTGTGAAACTTAACCACATACTTGTAGTTTACTTGATTATTTATATACCTCTCTTCCACAGTCTTTCACACTGGACTTTTAATCCACTGCATTTCATTTGACAGCTATAATTACTTGGTCAATTAAAGCCTTACATTGTAAGATCATTTTGTCACATAGAATACATTGTTATAGATTAAATTACCCAACAGTACATAAACCAGTTAAAACCACCTCAACTCACTGTAGCTGTAAAATGCTGTTCACACATTAATGCATCAGTCAGCAGTCCACTAGTTATATCAATATAATGATGCATTTCCCTGCATAATGAGCACTTTTTCTTAGGTTCATTAGTTACAATACCTATAGATAGTATGGTGATGTCTGGCTCCCCATTTACTAAATTAAGATGATAACAACTATTATTTGTGGCTCTATTTTGCCAAATTATATTCAGCCATATCCATTTTTTTTTTTATCATTGCTTTGGAAGACAGACTCCTCATCTTTGCTGTTTTTTATGGGCCAGATGGTGAAGGATGCAGGGTGTCATATGTTACAGACATTGTAAAGCCCTCTGAGGGAAAATTGTTAGTTTGGAATTTCATAATAAACTTGACTAGAGTTTATTTAAACAATAAATTATTGACCAGCAAACTGTTCCTGTTCAGATTCGGAAAGCCCCTTGAGGCATGTTGGTGATTTGTGATATTGGTGACATATAAATATAATTTGACTTTAACTACCTTTGGTGGTTTTACCAGGAAAATAAGTGTCTCAATTCTGTGTCTTTACTATGCAATTTTCAGTTTCTTCTATCTAAACACACAGGGATATTCCACAGTTTAGATCATTGAATATTCGTGTGTGGCCGACATTACAGGAATTTGCATATATGCAAGATTTTATTGTTTTGTTTATCACTGTAACTGAGACTAAAGAGAAAAAAATATTTGGGGAATTATTCTCAATCTCCCATCCAAGATAATAAATGGTACCAGTTGTTGGTCTGTGTTGCCCTTGGAAAACAAACTTTTTTGAATTGATGCAAAACTGCACTCAAAGGTATGCTTTGCATATTTCAGCCACTTCAAATATCTTTTTTATTTTGCATCTTCCGACCAAGATGAAAAGCATTCATTGAGTTCTTACTGGCCTGCACTCTCCTTGTGTCTTGTTGTTTTGTCAGTCAAGGCAGCTGTTTTCTGCATAAATGAACCATGCATTATCTCTCGCTGTGGTTTCCTAGTTCAGGTCAGTGTGTGGTTACGTGTGTGGGGGTTGTTTTGACTGGCCACTGTCTTTTGTAATTTTTTTTTCCTCTATTTTTGATGGTAGGCTGCCATGCTGGTGTTATCAGGTCCCACTGGGAAAATGTTTTTTTTTTTTTAATCACTGAGTGTGTGTTTGTATCTGGCTGTGTATTTGGATCTTTCTGTTTCTGTATGCCACGATGTGTGTGTGTGTGTGTGTGTGTGTGTGTGTACCAACAGCACAGTAATCTGTAGGCGGGTCATCATTCTTAATGCAGCCTGTGTCATCAGTTCCCGTGACAACAGGGGGAATGATGCGGCCGATACATATGAAACAGGGTGCCATGCATAAACATGGGGGCTGCAGGAGGAGGAGGGTGAGGGCAGCGTGGGGCGAGGTTATATTGGGGATGTGGGGGATGTGTGTGTATGTGTGTGTGTGTGTGTGTGTGTGCTACCCAACCTGGACCTCTCTTTTTCCTGTTTATTATTCATGAGCCCTGCATCAGTGTGCTGTCACTAGCCCCTCCCCTTAAGTGTGCATTTGTGTGTGTGTGTGCCTGTTCGTGTGTGAGACTGTGACAGTGTCAACGGATGGAAGATCAGGATTAGGATCAAACACGGCTTGATGTCACACTCCGTCAGGTTCACTGGACATGTATGGCCACACGCACACACACACATACACGCACACACGCGCACAGACACACACACACACACACACACACACACATTGCCATAAATATTTCCCATTCACTTGAATGGAAAAGCAATCTCCAAATTTGTACAGTCGCAACTGAAGGGACCACACTTAAAAATGCTAAATACGTTAAGGCTGTGCTTTCGGAGTTCTTCAATTAATCTGCAAAATGAAATGTTTGGGTTTTTAGTCTGTTAGTGTAACACTGCTGGGAATACGTTGAAACAAATTCAAGAAACAGATCAGTGTCTTCTTCTTTTCCAAATCCTCCATGTACACATGGTCAGAGATGAATAAAGGTCAATGCTGAGCTGAAGATTGCTCGTTCACAGAAAACACCTTCTTGATTTTGTCCATTGTGCAGCATTCTGTCCAGAGGAAATGGAGTGAATGTTTGCAAGACAGCAATGTAGCATGACTGCTACCTTCAAATTTCAAAATTTGATCAGTGTTTTCATCTGCCAGAATCCAGATGAGATAGAGTTTTATAAAAAGCAGTTATAAGCATGGGTACATTCAAAATAAGTCATTCATAAGTCATAAGCTTTACTAACAGCTTTTTTGGACTGTTTTTTTTCACCCAGGCCTTAACTTATTGGGATACAAAATACATGCTGAATGTTGAAAGATGTGGACTGGACAAAAATATGTTAATGTTTTAGCAGAAAAAAGTTTAAAATATATAATATAAATATGTGAGGGAATATGCAAATAGAATATTGTGTATTTTTAAGTAAGCCTTTTGTAGACTACTCTAATGAAAAGCCTGATAATCTCTTTATTTACTAGTTTCTTTTTTTCTCCTTACTTTTGCAACCGAACCACCGGCCTGTGGACAATACATTGTGTCTCATGACATATATGTCTGTGTGTATGTGAATGTGTGTGTTTGTAACAATGTGCGCTGAGTATTTACAGTCAGGTTGTAAAAGGGGGGACAGTGGGTCTTTATTTGTTCAGAAAGAGTGCACGCACACACACACAGAGCAGAGGCATTGAAGGCAGCCATGGCCTCCCCTCTCCACACACGGCATTCCAAAGGGAGATGTTTTCAATTCACTCATTATAGAGGGGTTGCACAGGGTCAAGTTCAATGCCAGGGAAAAAGAGCGGCTACACTGAGGGGAGCACCACCCACACACATGCACGTAGACAGTCACGTAGACATGCACACACACACACACACACACACACACACGCACACACTCCCATGCAGTGAGCACAGCACGAGTAGAATTACCGCCAGCAGAGCTTGGGATTTTGGGTAAATACACCAAAATTAGCCCCATTGGGTTGTTTGCATTTCAGCAGAGGAATGAAAAAAAGGATAGATGGTGGAAATAAAAGAATCAAAGCAAACAGTGGATGGAGGGATGGCAGAGGTCCGGGTGGGGCATCAGTTTGTTGGCAAGAGGAAACCAGCTGGGCAGTAAACATAGTGGTGTGTGTGTGTGTGTGTGTGTGTGTGTGTCCTTTCCCTCTCACCTTCTTGCTGTTGACTTTATTCAGAGAAAGAGACTCTGGGACTCATTGGAAGTGTGTTTATGTTTGCGTGTGTGCGTCGGGACTGGGCAGCAGTGCGAGAGAAAGTGTGCATCATCAAACTGACGTCTGTTGTGTCATGAAGAAGGTAATACAACCCGTGGTTCCAAAACTGAGCAGCAGACGCAGCAGAGGGAGAGAGTGGCTTCATCTGCAGCCGCGACACCACACACTTCTGTTAGTGAAGTTTACAAGTGTTAGTGTAAGGATGTAGAGAAAGACAGAGACAATGCCCCCGAATATCTCCAGTGCTCTGTACGTCTCCTGGTCACTTTCTTTTTCCTGTCCTTAACTCTGACACTCAGGTAATGCCCAGATACTTACAAGCACACACATTCTTTCACTGCTGTCTGAATTTCACAGCTGCGTTGTCTTGGTCGTATTGGTCGAAAACCGGTCGAGCATCTAGTTTGCTTGTCTCTCTTCACGTTTCCCCTGCACGGCCCGGTAAGAACAGGTCAGCTGCCCTCTGCACAGCCGCAGACGATGAGGGGCGAAGGGTCCGAGCCGCCGGCGCAGGTGGTCAGCTGAGCAGTCGAACAGCAGGCCAGCAGCGGCAGTCGCTCTACTGCTTTTTAGACCTCATTATAGTGGAAAAAGTTAGCCACAGATTCCCAGGGAGATGTGGGCCAACTACCAGCATGTGTAGAAAATAGGATTTCTGTCCTCTTGACAGCTGCTGTGAATCTCTTTACCTGCAGTTCAAATGCTGGCAACGCAGGCTGCTGAGAATCACTGCTTTTCCTTTTGTGGAATTCAAACATGCAAAGCAGGTTTCTATTAAACAGGATTCATAAATAAAGGTGAAACACAGTGGTTTAAGCTCATGACAATACCCCTGACAATACCCCCAGTAGGATTTGTGCATGTGGCTTTGGGTCCACTGCAAAGGAATGAGTCAAAATGTGCTTTAGTCAGCCTCTGTCTGCTTTTCTGAATCGTTAATGGTCCATTTCCCTGCTCAGTGCTGCACCATCTTAATCAGAGACAGAACGAGACAGAAAAAAAACGCAGGAGTAATTAAAATGTCTCAACTTGTAGCTTAATTATGATTCAGCCAATGAATCTCTTTGTCAGTGCAACTCTTTTCTCCTGGTTTCCCCCTTTTGCATAAAACAATGAAACCTCTGTTTAAAAAAATGCAATTTGCTCTTTGTTAAGATTAGATTCGGTCTTTTCTTTTGTTGTTATCAAAGTTGAAACGTTACATCAAATCAAAGACGAGCAGCCCCCCCCCCCTTTTTTTTTTTTTACTGCCGACCCCGCTCCCCGAGATTCCTCCGTACTGTAGCCATGGAAATGGGACTTTGGGGATGAAAGGAAACCATAATTTTGTGGCAGGATTAATTTGGAGACATGAGCGATGCCAAATGAAATCCCTGTCAAAACCTCTGCTGATTCTTTTCATCGCCTTCAGATCCCTGAGAAATCTGTTCCCCATGGCGTTTATGATTTGACAGTCCAGTAGTTTTGGACTTAGTTCCCCCCTGATACCTCTGACATGTTGACATTAAGTGGTTTCCGAGACAGGCAGCACCCATATTTCAATCACCATTAAGCGGAGGATATTTGGTGCTAGTTTGGGTGAAAAAGAAGTGCGGGTGACACGCAGACATTCACAGATACAACAGCAGGCAAACAACTGTAATTACATTAGAGAGTGAGCGGCAGCCATTTCCTGGGAGTGCGGGAAGGTAAATATAGTCCACATCTGACCCTTCGATCTATCAAAAAAGAGGGGCTGATTGTTTACAAGTGTCCTTGTCGGATGTCCTTTTCCTTTGCTCAGTCTTCAGCTGCAGGAACTTTTTACTATCTTGTCACTTTTTACTCTGAACTCAAAGCAAAGAAACCTCCTCCATTCAAATCAAACCAAAACAAAAGCAGAAAAATATAATTATCATAGTCATCCCTCTTTTAATCAGCCTTTTTAAACTATTCACTGGCACCGTTCTCTACCTATTTGCCTTTGACAGTATGTTTACATGGGGTTCTCAGGTTATGTGTTTGCGCATGTAAGCATCACATCTGGTTTCAGAAACTTGGATGAGCCTTCAACATGATACATTCTATATGAACCTTCAATTTGCTATGCCGCTTATCCATTCAAGGTTTTCAAGGGGGGCTGGAGCCAATCCCAGCTGGCATTGGCCGAGGGCGGGAACCAACCTGTACAGACCGCCACTCTATCACAAGGCTGACACATAGAGACAAACAACCACACACATGTAATGGCAGTCAACCTAAACTGAATATGTTTGGATGATGGGAGGAAACTGGAGTACCTGGAAAACACGCGCACCGTCACAGAGAGAACATGCAAACTCCACACAGAAAGGCCAAGCTGAGGTTCCAACCAAGAAACCTCTTGCTGTGAGGCGACATTGCTAACCACTACACCTCTGTGCTGCCCTCATACAATATGAACTAACCTACTGGAAATGCAAAAAAACCCTGAGAGACCCCTACTATTAGATACAATGTCACCATCAAAGTGTACAGGGATGTAGATAACTTTATCACAAATGTAACCAAGACGATTCTCGTGTATTCGTTTGCCGATAAGCATGGGGTTGCAAGTGACCACATCTCCAGGTCCCTTTGTGAAGCTGAAGCTGAAAGCAGTCCAGGCTTCTGAAGTTACACAACACGCATCTACCTTGGCTTTTTAATTGGGATGATAAAACTATAAGGACAAGATAGAAGTTCAATACCTCGTATTGCACGAGCAGTCATTGTTATCTCCACTCCCTCACTACATGCAGTTTATCTCACCTTTCTAACTAAAAATGTGCCGTGCTGCTTAAAAAAAATTAAGAGAAAAGAAGATTCCGAAGGAGGACTTTTCCTTCCACCTTCCCCAAACCATTGACGTCCGCAAATCACACCTCGGAGGAACATGTCCACCTTCTTATTTGTGTATGAGGGAAAATTAGCATGCGTCTCCTTATTTAGTCCATTCAAATTCAACCTGCGTCGACACACACACACTGACACGCCACATCACCCACACAGAGGAAACCCAAACACAGCAACCCATATCAGCCGGGACTTTATGAATCTCATATCTTCCGGATATACCTGCATCCTGCATGGCTTACTGCCTATCCACCTGAATCCAACCAAACAAAGAAATATATTCCCTGGGTAGAACTCTCTCTTACTGGAGGCTTTGCAACCACCAGCTGAGCACCATTTAAGCAAGCGTCCAGTGCAGGAGCCCACATTCAATTTGAGACCCGGAGAAAACAAATCTAACAAACAGGCGAGAAAGCCATCGCTGTAAGAACTTTATGTGGTGGTTTAGCAGGGCGACGGCGTGGAGGCTCTTTTTTTTGTACACCTGCTGGGTCTCTCCTGTCTCGTCCAGCTGTACTTTGCTACCAGAAGACAGTTCTTCAATGAAGTTTCTGCTGTGCCGGTGAGAAAGTGGCATGTGGAAAACTTCCACGGAGAGTCAGTAAGGTGGCACGGTCAGGGGGAAAGTGGGACCAGAGAACAAAGAGTTGGGGCTGCAGAGAAGGGGGAGAGGTGAGGTCAGCTGACTGCGATCTAACTTTGTATGAGATCAGAGCAGCATTTTTTTTTTAAATTTTGCCCACTCTGCCATCTCTAAAATGATCTCCATTCCCTCCTCGACACCCCTCCTCTTAAACACAGATTAAAGATGCTCCACCGCTGACAACGTCTCCCGATTTAACTTTCATACCTTTTCACAAACTTGCTCCAACACATAGCGGGTGATCCTGAAGGTCAGGATGAGATCACAAACAGGAAAAGCGCTGCCCACAAACTCATGCCCTCCCCCCAAAAAGAACAAAACAAAACAAAAAAAACAACATTGTATACCGATGATGCTGGTCCATGTTTTGGATTACAAGACCTGAGTTTTCAACTGGACTTTTTTGTTGTATAAGTGCACCCTGTCCATTGGTATAGAGTTGGTAGGGTGAAGGGGGCTGTCCCTTTGAAATGATAAGTAGAGTCTTCCTACACTGAGGGACTGTCATTGAAGTCTTTGTTTGCCCGTCGGTGGCTCAGAGGCATCTGTGAACTTGAGGGTCGGCGCAGAATAGAAATGACCATGTAACCTACTTCGAGGTCACCTAATGAAGGAAAATGTATTCATGTATTTTCCTGGTTGTATTAGTTCGTGCAATATGCTTCCCTTTGAAGCCCAAGGTTGCAGGTTCATTTTTGAAGTGGTTTTCAATCATGCCTTGGCATTGAAGTTTCTTTTGTGCTCAGAGTCTGGGCTTCACAGGGCTACAGGTCATGTTCATTCTCGGAATATCTACATACAGTCCATAGCTCGTGAGATTTTTCTTTTTTTATCATTGCACTGTATGTCAGAATGGAGCAAGTTTTGAGGAATTTAGAAACCTAGAAATACAGGAGACCAGTTGTAAAAAGCCCATGAACGTCAACAAGTGAATATTTAGGAGAGGATGCATCAGTGCGGATCTTTTCTTTTTTTTTTCCTGTCTGACCATCTATCCCCCAGGATATGCTGGTTTGTCCAGACCTGCTGCGGCACAGTTGCCTCCAGCAATTTTTCCCCTCCATCATCACCTGTATTAAACACTCTTGCGCGAACACCCCCTTCCCCCCCGCTGACACGCCACCCCCCGCTACCTCGCTGCGTCCCCGGACCCATTTCCCTCACATTTCTGAGGCTCTTCCTAGCCGGACCCCCCAGTCAGATTCACAGCGGGGACCCCTCCAGCCCATCAGAGAAGTAATTCACACTCTGCCTCATTTGAGTTATTTACTCTATTACCACCCCGGCTGGCCCATTCCCTGCAGCTACCCACTGAGACCTAGAGCTCTGGCTGGGTAGCAGGACTGGCAATGCCCCCTTCCGCCGCATTATGATGGGCGATGCCACCTCAATCTGCAGCTGACACAGTACGGAGGGGGTGGGGGGATGGGGAGTGAGCGATAGTACACTGGTGTGTGTTCATGTGCATGCGTGTGTGTGAGTGTCAGGCATGTCCTCTACCCATCGGTAGTCTTCTGTAAGTCATTATCACACCCGAAGCCTGCGCTGCTCTCAGATGACTTGATAGATTTACATCCGTCTGGGGAGCTGTGAAAAAGACAGGAGCTGAGAGAGAGGACTGCAACATCATCCTCTCCAAAATATGAAGTGGGACAGCACAGTCACACCTTAATAAAAAAAAAAGTCCCTTTTTTCTATGGCGCTCCTCGTACTTCACACAATAGGCACAAGTCTCTGAAGTCGCCCCTCTCATCAAAAAATCCCCACAAGCTCATCTGCCCATGTAAGAAATCACTCATTTCGCTCATCTTTTTCATCTCCTTTTGCTTGTTACTTTTTCTCACATATTACCATTCCATGTAATTCCAGCTTTTATGAATTTACCTGCCTGTAATGCACTGTCATCAGTGGCTTGCCAGGTCCTGGAGAGAAATGGCACAGCTAATTGGTGAGTCTTTTTATGGAGCTTTTGCAGTTCTGTTGCAGTTGTTGTTTGCTGGGACAGTTGGCTTTTCACACCAGTGGGGCAAGAAGTTTGCAGTTTGTTAGGCGAGACACCCCATCCAACTAAAAGTATGCACGACATACATTTGATTATTTTAGCCATCTATGTATGAAGATTACTTTCAGGGATGCATGCTCACGGCGCCTGGTGGTGATATCAAACTCAGGATACTTTACACAGCTCCACCCTGCTAGTTGGATTTTGATCATTCATTTTATAATGTGTCATTTGTGAGTGTCCAAGCTTGACTCAGGAGACACAGATCAAATAAATAAAAAGCTGAAGGCCTGAGACATCTATTTTTATTTTAGTGTATAATAATGGGTGAAGCTCCAGAAACACTGGATCCTGTAACTGTCTTTACAATAGTAACCAGTAACTGATTATATAGCTAGGAAAAAAAACTCATTAACTTCCCCATTACCACCATAAAGAATGTGTTACAGGTGATAGTAACAGATTCAGTCTAATGGATCTGTTTTTCAGTCCTATTCATGCTTTTTCATTTGATACCACCTGAAAAAAATGTTTTGTTTTTATATTTGTGTATGTGTCTCTGCATACATGTGTGTATGTGTGCGCACGTATGTGCAGGGGTGTGTCAGAACAGCTCCGGAGTGTTACGATTGGTGTTTGCCCTCCTGTCTCTGCAGCTGCTGCCGCTATTCAAAGTGTCGCTCGCACCATTTAAAAAGTGAGGACACACTCGTCTGTTTTGCATATGTTGAGAGGTTTTGGGGTCTCAGTGCACTTGGGTCCGTCTGGGTGGGGCTCGATCATTGACATATCAAATTGACGGACAGATTCTTTTTTTCTTTATCTTTAATCTTGTCATTTCACATTTCCATCTTAAAAATAATCATTTACTTCCTCTGGTAGAGGTTTTTACAATTTTTTTTTCTGACGCAGTCCTGTCTTATGTTGCTACTTTGCTCCTCACTACCTTTTCTTTGCTGTTTATTTAAAATATGAAAAAAAGCTGAATTTATATCAGCAATAAAAGAGAAATAAAAAATGTAACACTTCAGAAAAGTTTTTGTGGGGCAACCCTCATCCTTAGGGGTTAAGGAGCAAACCATGAGTCATCATCTCTTTGTTCAACCTTTCTCACTAATCTTTCCCCCTTGATTCTCCCCTAGTGTCTCTTCACTATCTAATATAGCAAGAAAAAGCCCCACAAAAAATGCATGTGGACAAATGATGATGCCAAGATAGCAAAACATAAGTGTGAGCCATAGTTTTTTAAATTGCTTGGGTTTGGGGTTTTTTTCGACCAATGGCCCAAAATGTTTAAGTTCACCTCACAGAAGACTACGAAACCCAGCAAACATCCACATCTGAGAAGCAGGAGCCGCAGCATTTTTGCCAACCGTCATTCAGCTAATTAGCCGACTGCCTTCCATAGCAGATATTTTGACTTGTCCTGTGGCGTGAAAAGCATGGGTGAAACGAAATTGGCTGACGATGACTCAGTTCCATTAAGTACCCCGGTAAGTCACGCCAGTATGCCAGCATGTACAATATCAGGACCCTGGAGCTGGCTCAACTAAATGGAATGCAGTCATTTTTAATGTGATGAATACCACCTGTGCTTTTTCGTGTTACCAGACAAAACTGTCTGGTGTGAAAAGGTCCGCTAAGAATTTCTCCCCTAGAACACACTGTCTGAGCCAAGGTTTGTATATTGTGAGTTGCTTTGAACAAAAGCATCTGCCAGATGAGTGTAATGTACTGTGTGTGTGTCCCACTGCCCCTTGCTCCCACCTCCCAGAGTTGTAACGTTCATACCTGCTGCCTCCCCCATTTTAAAACAGGTTGAATACATTGAACCTGTCCTCCTAGCTACCTTTCCACCAAAACTCACATTTCTCATCCTTCCCTTTATCATCTCTTCCATTTGCCCCTTTTCTTTTTTCTTCTTCTTCCTCTTCTTCTTCTCTTTCTTCTCACATCTCCCCATCTTTACTTCCCCTCCTTCAATTCTGTCTGGCACCTCCAGCATCACTAAGCCTCCAACGAGTGTCAAAACATACAGAGCTGGAACGCTGGTTTGGCTGCATTTAGGTGGTGGCATTCACACACACACACACAGAAGCAAAAGTGCACAAGAACAGCCATTCACGTGACAAATTCACACAAATAACACACGTGCAGTGGCATCACTCACCTGAATACGCGCAAGCATACGCAAGTTCAGGCTCATGGTCTGTCACGCACACACACGCATTTATATGTGGATAATAAACAGCAGAGCAGCAGAACATCAGTCACATGTGTTTGCATTATGGCATGGAAACAGATATGACACAAACCAACCCCTTACCAACAACACAGTCACACACACACACACACACACACACACTCACACACTTGGTGGTACTGTGAGTTATTGACTCAGACAAGTCAAAGCTTTCCAAAGTTGTTGTGTGTGTGCGTGCGTGCATGTGTGCGTGTGTGTAATAATCCATTGGTTCTGTTCTGTGCTGATTCTGGGCACTAAGCCCTGCCACAATTATTCAAATCCAGGCTTTTAGTTGCAGCACACCTCTCTCCATGGGCCTATGAGCCGGTAATCTTGCCTTTGGCCCTGCATTTCAAATGGCCTTAACTCCCATAAGGAATGCATATGAAGAGGAGCCACTAGTGGCTTAATCCGCCCTGTTTAAGTTGCTGAAACGTACACCTGTCACGCCGTCTCGCGCTGGAGCTTGTGGCTACTGATAGCCGGGCTGTAAATCCAAAGGCATGTAGCTTTTTATCCCTTTTTAGAAAAATATTATCATGTGGTTTGTGCATGGGAGGTGTCGGGCGTAGAGCGAGGGAAGACCCCCCTCCTACCTCCAACGTTTCATTTTTTCTCTCTGTCTACTGACTCTTAAGTTTTCCTTCTTTTTTCAATCCCTCTCTCTATCACTCTCTTCCTTTTATCTTATTTGTCTCTGATACTGCTGTTGCCATCCTCCTATTTTTTCTGCTTTTTAAAAAGCATTTGTCAACATATTTTTTTTACATAAAATTAATACAGACATCAAAATCAACCTTCTTTTGCAGTACTGAACATCAGATTTTTAATGCGTCACAGTCAGTCTACTAATCCAACAAACAGAAAGTGACGAGGGTTAGAATTTAAAGGGCTTCAAACAACTTCCCATCACAATTCACAGATCAACTCTGACCATCTGCACTTGCCATACCTGCTCATACACACAGTTGTCTTGTGAAATTATCCCTGACGTTTCACTTTTCTACTTTATTGTACCTCCAAATAAAGTGGTTTGTACCTTTACTTCGTCTGGACCATATTAACCTACAATGCACATGTATGGTACTCATTAAAATCAAATTCTGAAAATATGGTTTTCATCTGAGGGAAAACTTTGCTCCACAGACATACACACGACAAAGGCAGTTTTAGTCTACAAAGTAATACCTCAAGGTCTTCGTACATTTTTATTTTCAATATTTTAATGTTACAGGATTACCATGTATTTCTGTTTGTGTAGAGCTATTTATGAGATGTGATGGGCTGCAGATTGAATTTTTGAATACAAGTTCAAGTAGTTAACAACTACTTGAACCTGTATTGGCTTTCTATTGTCATGGGCAGATTTAACCACACATTTCATCAGTTTTTTGTATGGGTTTGTGAACCATTTTGGAGTATTTTGTCCTGATAAAAATCTGCATAGGATCAAAATTTTGTCAGTTTCAATAAATGTGTGTTAAGTCAGTTAAAGTCAGTGTGTAGGTTTTGCTCTTGTCATTAGTGAGTTCACTCACAATAATAATCCATAAAACTGTGAAAATGAGACCGAAGTTGCAAGAAGCCGGACTTTTCTTGCAGTAGAAACATGCCAGGCATGGTTTGAGGGAATGAAAAGCATCATCTCCACCTCAAGGCCCTGGCTGCCTATTACAGCTAAAAACAGATACTCATTGCTTGGCCTGCACACACACATGCAGAAACACACACCAACTCACGCACTCAGTGTCTGTGGTAGGGACAACGCTCAGCTCAGGACAGCTGCACAGCAGCCTCAGGTAAAACAGAAACTCCCAGCCCCTTATGCAAGGGACCAGCATGTACTTGACATCTGTCGACACAAACACACACACACACACACAGGACACACTACACAGTCCTTGAACTTTTTTTCTTGGCTCGGCAACTTTGCAACTTGGTACAAATCTCCCAAACTCTCACAAGCCCTGATAAGAACATGTGGTGCCCAGAGGTTGGGGAGTTCTCCCACAAACTGAGAGCAAACACAACAACACACACCAACACACACACACAGTCAACCTCCCAGCGGTCTTCAGCTGGCATGTGTAAGGCCCAGTGGCTTCTGGCTGCCAGGCTGTCTGTGCCTGGACTTTTACACAGAAGAGGGGCACTGCCAGTGGGCTGATGCTCTACCCATGGCCCAGGTCTGAAATAAGGCCTTCAGAGGTTTAGTCCCGCCAGTGTGTCTGTTCATGTGTGTTTGTGTGTGTTTAAATTTGCTGTATGTTTTGGCAGTAATGTGTTGGCCATCTGGATAGCTGTCCCCTCTAGGACCACACATAGCATTACAGTACCATTACAGCTGCCACAGCTATTTACAGGCCCACACACACTCGTAGGGACACAGGCACAAAAATACCGTACGACCACAGCAGCCACCCATATACGTATACACCCCCCCCACACACACACACACACACACACACACACATACGGTGTAACAGAGACTCTGTCGTGTAGAAAAATAAAAGACATTTAAAACAAAATTAACCCACAGATATTAATGTACATGTTTTTCTGCTTTGTTCTTTTTAATTTACTTATACAGTAGGTTACAATAAATCAACTTTATTTCACAACATTTGTTGTGGCTGAGATACAACAGCAGCTGTGTATCCGAATGTGCTGCCTGGATTACACCTATTTTTAAGAGACAAAGAAATTTCATTGCAAAACAGATGTGCACTTCTTTCATGCATTCAACAGAATATGTAATTAGTCTCTCCTTGAGCATCTCTTCCTATGTTTTTCCCTGTACCGACCTCTGAATGCATGTGCTGTATATGTGTAGCAAATCCGCAAGAAAATGCAGTTTTAATCATGCGTGATCTGTACAAAACATGCAATGTTTTTAGGTACACGTTGTGATGAAACCATGCCTAAAACGAGTAGGACATCTGCTCCTGAGAAACATGGTAAACACGGTATTTTGATTTAGTCGTGTTTCCATTCTTTCATTTACATGATACAGCACAATGGTGCCCTACACACAGTTACATGTCGATACTGGTGCCCTTGCATGTACAGGAGATACATCCTGGACATCAGTTATGTCATAGCCTATGGTGTAACTTTTGTAGCCTAGGCAAAAAGCTGCTGTAGGCTACAGATTTGCCCTAACACAGAAGCATAAATATGCCTTAAATTGAATGTCACAAACATAGAAATACACACACACACAGATGCAGGCAGACTGAGAGACTCTCACCCTCTCACTCTGCCACCCTGCATCCTGTTCGCTCCACTGTCCATATTCTTAAGCAATTTATGAAAATGTGATGTGCTGTTTCTGCTGCTATGTGATCCATGGCCACCTAATGTTCTCCACCACCTGCTCGGTGTGGAGTCGGGGTCTTCATGCGGCAGTGTGGGCAAAACTGGACAGACTGAGAGCAGAACAGCCAGTGACTCATCAGGCTTCAAAAATGGCAATGCAGACAACTAAATGAAAATAAGAGGGCTTTATGTAAGGTGAATGTGGCAACTAAGCTGCACAGGCAGTGTGATTTCTTTGGCTGGTATGTGCAAACCTCCCTTTGTTCCACTTCACAGCTCTCTGCTACTATTCCTTTTTCTTTGTTGCTTAAAAGTAATGCTTTTGAGTATGTTTTCGGGGGTTGGCAGCCAATGCAGCATTTTTTGTGTACTGTAAGAGTTGGTTTGGCACTCGACAACAGGGTGGAAGGTTGTATAAGTACAGTGACTTTTGGCTGAATCATTTCCTTTTGAGTTCTTCACACTGTTTTCCCTAGCTGCACTTGTTCCTTACCAGGCTATTTACAGTCATGGAAACTCATGGATGGCTACTTATGATTTCTTTTTGACTTAAAAATGTGCACTTCCCTGGATGGAGGGCATCTCACCCAAAAGGGGAATTTTGACATTCTTTAACTGAATAAAACTCGTCAACAATGTAAGAGTTGAAATTCAACAGATTTCAATTTTGTCATGTTATAGGGATTCCATTGTTGAAGGCCCTCAGTTAAAAAGCTACATGATGGAGTAAAATTACTCCTTAATTTTTGTGTTGGTTTAGCAGTAGTTTGTCTTTTCTGGGGGTGAAATTCCAAGGCTAAACTAGATTCTTGTTGTGAATCAAATTATCTCACTTACCAAGTTGTTATAGGTAACGTGCAAACGTATTCACAAACAATTAACTATGTACATGTCCCGCAGGAAAAGCACACTGTCCCTTGAGAGTTCTGGCCACTTAATGAATCTGACGGGGCACTTCCACCTCAGGAACTTTCCCAGGGGACACAAAACCTTTTCAAGAACTAAGGAACTAAACCTCAGGCACCTTAAGAAGCTGGAGGAATTAGAGACAGAATTTCCTGAAAGTCCTCGGTCAGCCTGCTCATTCTGCCGAACACCTGTCGCCCATTTGCTCGTTTGTTCCTTAGTATACAGTATATATCAGTCACTTTGCTTTTGTCATTTTCCAGATCATTTTGCTCCTTTCTGATTTGTATCCTACCTGTTTACTATCATGAGTTTTTGCCTGCTGCTTCTGCAGCTTTGCTGATTGGACTGAATTTTAGTTTTTGAACTCTGAAATGGACTGTGCTCTTCTTGCCAAAGTGCTTCAAGTAAACTCACTAGTTCGTCTAACAACTGCCTCTGCTCTGTAATTCTGTGGGTCCTCTCTGAATTGTGATATCAGGGAATTTGGTGGGGTTTGCAAACTTAAGTGTCTTTGACTGGTCAAGAACACCCCCTACAACTAAAACTTATGTTCCGCCTCATTTCTAAAATTCATGTGTGCTGAGAACAAAGTCAGAAATTGTTCTTGGTTCCCTCAGTCAAATTTAAAAAGACAGTCAGAGAAAGAGTGAAGAAAGTGAGCAAGGATGAATGCAGTGGTGGTATTCAAACAAGTCTGAGAGTAAATGAGCAGATAAAAACTTCATTCTGTTATTGTTTCATGGCAGTTATATTCTAAAGTAGAAATAAATAACCATCAGATTCTCAGCAAATTGTCTACTATGGAGACAGCTGCGTTGTTTTCAGTTTTCCTCCTCTGCATGTTTCCTTTTTTATTTAATCATTTCAAACTCAAACATCCAAGTCATACAATAGTAAATATATGGAACAACAGGATGACTCTGTGTTATTGTTTTCTCATGTGTGAAAATTGTGTTTCAAACAGCAGCCATGGATCTAATTTACCTAATCTTCACGGTTCTTCAGGTGCGGTGGAAGCGCAAACAGGAATGTGTAAGAGGGACTTTTCCTTTCTGGTTAAATTCTTGAGATTAGTTCCTCTTCCATAGTTGCTGAAACTATTTGGTAGTTAAAAGGGCTTAATTTAAAAATGCACTACCATTTAGCTTCATCAGGACTCCACTTGGGTGGTGCAACAGTGGTTGGCACTGTTGCCTTACAGCAGGATTTTAGATTCGAAACCCAATTTGGCTGGTGCCATTCTGTGATTTGAGTTTGAATGTTCTCCCTGTGGCTCCAAGTATTCCGTCTCCCCTACTCCACCTAAAACTTGCAGGTAAGGTTGATTGGTGATTCTAAGTTGCCTGGAGGTGGTAATGCTTCTTTGTCTCTATGTGTCAGCCCTGAGATGGACTGGTGACCTGTCCAAGGAGTACCCCACTGTTGCCGAATGTCAGCTGTGATTGGCTCCAGCCTCCTAGCTACCTTCAAAGAAAAGCGACATAGTAGATGGATGGTCTCCACTACCTCCTGACAAGGAATGTGGATCTTGAGCTCCTTTATACTCATGGTTTTTCACATAGCCAAAGAAAGCAGGGCCGTTTACTGATCAGTGTTCTTTCAAAATTACACACACTAATCAATTAGTGCAGGTCATTAAATACATAAAGACTTTGAAGTTTCAAGTCAGTTAATTTATCAAAAAATAGACTGATCCACTGATGAGGAGTGTTGTACAGCAACAAAAGCATTGGAGCAGTAGTGCTATTTCCTCTTTTTTGTTTCACAGGCAGAAAAAACTACGTTCAACTCACTTTAATGTGAAGGTGGGAGAGCTGATACATACTATATGACCAAATGGAGGTCCTTTTCTAGTCTTTTTCAGTTATCATCTGCCTGTACAGTAATACCACCATAGAATTAATATCATGATTGAGCTATCACATAATGACTGAACATCCAAGTAACTGGATATTCTCTCTTCCCAGGGATGAACATCCATTTGATTATAGGAGTTATGTGGACTGATCATGGGATAATAGCCTGACCGAAAGAATCAACTCACAAAATGAAACATCTCATGCTCACACTGGAAGCCAACATTATAAAGCCAAGGGCATATTGATTTCCAGCTATATCATATCCTAAGCCCACTGTATTTTCTTTGGCCCATAGCTGGAAAATGTCTTTCACTTCCATATGCACTGGACACTGGAAAAATGCCAGAGGGGGAGAGAGAAGAAACACTAGTAACCTTGTCAAAATTCATGATTCTCAAAAACTTAGCATGGTAGAGATGTGGTTAAAGAGGCCATCCTGCAAATGAAATGTTCTGGATTCAATAGCTAAGGTAAAGTTGTTTGAATCAAACAAGAGTGAAAGTCTTAAGGCCAACTTTGAGTCCTTAGAGACTCTAAAGTTGATCACACCAGTCATATACTAAAGTTCTAGATGGCATTAAAAAAAAGAACATACTTTTTTTGGTGTTCTTAGAGCATCCATCACGCAATACACCAGCTTTGGTGTGTGCATGGGTGTAACGTTGCATTCGTCTTAGAACTGAAAGATAGAACCTTTCAGCCAGAGTATTAAAACCAGTAACTGGTCATAACTCTTGCTGTGACTCATCTTTCACATTTGACTGCACACCATGCCTCCTTTGTGGAGTAGTTTATACAGATGAGGGTCAGATAAAAATGGTTGGTACAACACAGCTAACAGGCTGTGATAGCTTCCTCTCTTTTTGCCTCTATGGCATACCGTTCCAAAGGTCAACACTGTCAAGATGGTTCATTTATGTTGAACATCAGATGAAATATTTACTTAGATTGACTGTGCTCCCACAAGCAAATATGTTGATTGTGGCTATTCAATTGTGATTGTGTGCCACAAAATGCTGTTGTGACCAGGTCTTGGTGTGGCTACAAGAGTGCAGGTTGTCTTGATGGTTGAGCTACAGAAAAGGTCATAGTCATTTGCAGTGGTGACATGTTGACCTCATGCAAGGGCTACAGGCAGGATCATAGAAGACAACTGACAATTAAACTGACAAATAATTATTAAAAAATTCTTTCATCAGTTTCTGGCCTAAACTGTCTGAGATGAGTGGTGCATTTGGAGGGCCACAGTTATCAGTTAAATTCCTGGGATGTTAATGGAGATTCCCTTTGGGACCATGATTGTGCTATATCATGGAAATCTGACTGTGCAATTTTCCTCACAAGAACACTAGAAAGTGTATTTTCCACCTAATAACTTTTTTCTTATTGTTTTCTAATATCTTTTATTGCACAAATCTCTTGCCTGACGTACTTGTCACATTTCACATGTTATGGATCATGCAGCCCTTCAACAGCAGCCTTATCCTTGTTGGGTGAAAACCATTGTAAAAAACAAAACTAAAATTAGCAAAGACTATGGCTACACGTGCGTTTGCGTTTGAAAAATTATAGCCATCTCTTCTGCTTTTCAAAATTGGAGAGCCAGTAGGATTTGTGCATTTTACTCCTCCCCCACAACCATCATTACACACACACACACACACACACACACACTTCTATGTCCATACTATTATCCATTTTTCACGTCCAATTGCTCTGTTATGGTAATCGTCGAAGGCACGCCATGGGCTGATTACTCACAGCTGACTTCAGAAGCTTCTCCCTCCTCTCTCCTGCCATTCTCCTGCTGGCTCTTAATGCACTATTAACCCATTCCTGCTTATTAATTCCTTCCTAGTCATTGTGAGGCGTCCACTCCATGATATCTGTCATCATTCCATGCCTATTAGCTCCTCGGCCAACAGTTATTCCTAGCGTGCCGCCACACTTCTTCTTCCTCCCTCTTCCCTCCTTCTCTCCCTCCCTCCCCTAACACTCTGTTTAAGGAAGTGTAATTGCTGTGGGGGGCCTCAATAAGTAGGAATTTAAGATACTGCCACTATGGGGCCGAGCTGCAGTTGTATTCCCGTCGCTCTTGTGTGATTACGGTTTCCATGATCATTCATGGTACTTGTGATCTCTGTCCTGCGGTTGGCTACAATTATGGTTGTTGCAATTAGGTCACAGCTGTGATGATTTCTGGAAGGCTGTTGTCGTTCAGTCATTTTCTGGACAGAGCCACTTTGGTGCTTTGATCTAAGTGCGGTGTGCTTGCTCTCAGTGTTGTGGTAGGCTTTCAACTGCTTCATCCAAAAATGAGTAAAATGGCTATAATGTCACATTATTGTATAGGAGTTTGCAGACCTTGATGAACCAACTGACTTGTCGGATGTCTGTCATTTTCATATGTTAGTTTTTGTTTCTGTTTTTATAAACTGATTTTCAGTAACCAACATTTCTGAAAGATTTAGTCATGTCCAGTGCTTTCCATGGTGGACTACTCCTGTCATACATCTGTCTGTTTGGGCCTTTCCTGGACACAGATTCTCTTGGAGTACTTTGTGTTCCTCTGCTATAAATCCTAATGGAGGGCTCTTGGATAAAGAACAGGAATATTCCTCACAGTGGATCTTGGCAGCTGGCTCTGGAACCACTGCCTGTGTCAGGGCCTATGGTTTTGGACTGTCCCAAGACATATGGAGGAATGCTGGAATCACACAAAGCCCTTTAGCTTAACGGGCTCAACCGCACATCATCTCGGGTTTCGCTAAGACCACATTAAAGTGGAGCGGTAGCGCCAAGTGTGGTCTTTTTGATGGAACTTTTACTGATTTTCATGCAGGCTGGTTGCTGCTAAGCCATCAATCAATCAAAAGCAATGTTTGTTCTGCAGTTTTTCACAGAAACGTTGGTCCCAAGGCAAACTTGACCACGAGTGGCCCAAAAGTGCCAAAGCAATGAGAAACTAAATTATAAGGACAGCTGTAGCTGCAAATCATCTAAGACAAGGAGTATGTGATCTACAGCCTGGATAGCAATCAAGACCTAATGGTTGTGTTGATATTATAGGATCGTGCCGTCTACACAATCCAATTGTGGCTAAAACCATGCAAACACTATAAGACTTTATCTCACATACCAATATAGCTTTCACAGGGAAATGCTTACAACTTGGTGAAACATAAAGCTACTGTATGGTGAGCATGGTGAAATCGACTGATCTAAACCTTTCTCAGAGTGTGCTATGTCTGCTTGGCACAAGAAAACAGTGGCAGTGTTTTTTTTGGGAGGGGTGCTAACATGGCTGGATTAACCTGTTAGGGGGCCCAGGAGTAAAAATAGGCTTTTGGGCCTCTACTGATCCCCAACATCACACCCAGGCATGTTTTCTATGCTTTGTTTATGGGCCCTTCTGTTGCCAAGTAAGTACAGTACACATGGCAGTCTGTACACAGGGCTTTCATTATTTGCTGAAACCCAGAGACCTAGAGGCCAGAGACCAGAACTCCTTTGCTGGACAAATGCTAACTAATTAGTGGTAATTTCACTGAAATCAACTTTAGACTATGCACCATGTCAGAACAATATCAACTGCTAGTTTAGAGACTAGTTGCAGCATGTCCTTTTAGTTGTTGCTTTTAAAAAAAATCTCATTGTCATCAGCAAAGAAGCAGTTTGTGAAGACTATTTGGAATTTTTATCCACGCTAACTTAAAAAAATAAGGTGTAAAGTACATTTTTGACCTTGTCAACAGCAAGCGAGTAAATAATCTTATTAACTATTTTGCTAGTCTTTCTGGAGGTTTCTACCATGTCAAACCTCATGATCTGACATGAACCTAAACTTTTAAGCCAAGATGGAAAAGAAGTGTTTCAGTTACTCAGAAAAAAATGCAAATTTGAGCATGTACAATGTCATGACTGCTGGACAAAGCCCAGTTGCTGATGGAGATCATGCAATATGATTGAAAGCTCCAGAAAGTTATGTGCTCCTTACAGTTATGTGTATGTGTGTTATGTCATAGGCTATTAACTATTGTCATTTAACACCATGCATACACACAGACACAGGTTACTATCTTCCCCCAGGTGTGATCGTGTAACCAGTTTCATGCAACTGAATTAGCTTCTTGATAACTGAGCAGACGCCATCAGTTGATTAAGACTGAAAAATATTAGCTAGTAAATGTACCTTGATTCAAGATTTTATGATACTGTAACCTGTGGGCACAATGCAGAATTAAATGATTTTGCACAGGATCCTTCTGAAAAATAGAGCCAGGAGATTAGACCATGAATGCAAGCCAAGCTAAATCTTTCTGAAATAGAAAAAAACCTGACGGGTTTTCAGTCCTTCATGCTAAACGACTGTAATTCCTGAACTAACCCAGCACTTTGCTACTAACTGTAGAGAGTTTTTAAAGAGTAAAGGAGATCTGTACTATAATGACAGTATTTAAGCCCCATTACAGTGAGACTCTGCATGTTCTGACACCACTGAACACCATCCATTGTCTTATGTCCCGTTTCCCTTTTTAACTTTCCATCTTGTTCAATACCAGCCGTGATGATTTGGCACTCACACCAATTTGCCATTCACAACGCAGCTAATAACTCCGGCCTTTTATTGCATTAGCCATTCGCCCTGCTGCGGAAGTCATAGCCTGGCTGTCCTCTTGCTAACGTGCCATCCCCCTTTGATTTCCAGTTGAATATATCAACCTGCAATTACAGGACTTGGTCTGGAAACTGTCAAGCATGACTGCAGAGGTATTGGAGTTATTGCAATTACACTCAGGTAATTGAGCTGCCATGGGTGAAGATGTAAAATGCTGTGTCTATAGTGGGAGTCCATGTCTCCTCTGTCTCATTCCATTTCACTCTGTGAAATACCGTTTTTTCTCCAACAAACCAGCCTCAGATACTAAAGTGTAGAACAATATGCAAACTGACATTTCTTCCTGCAACAACCCACCGTTAGATATGTCGTAACAATGCAATGCGTTATAAAAAGCGACTTCATTGGTTAATTAGCTATGACAATAGACAGTTGAATCAGCTCAGTATTGAGCCTTTTTTTAACAATAAACTGAATTGAAGACATTCCTATGTATTGTTTTATGTGCGTACTCCTATAAAATGAGGCTGTCATTAAAGGGATATGTCATTGCTTCAAGTACATTTTAATTTAGGTAAACGGTCATTTAAGTTAATGTCAGAGACTCATTCATCTCTGCATATTGCACTTAGACTGCATTTCTGTACTACTTCCATACACATGCCACCTACAGCCTTTTTTTTACTCATATGTGTATGTTTCACATTTGTCAGAATGAGCAGAGCTATTTGAATGAAGAAACATGTGATGTGAGTAACTGAGGGAGATTTATATTGAATTTTTTTGCAAAATGCATTCAGTGTCAGAGATAACTTATGATCCAAAACAATCAGTTGTGTGACATAAGTCTTTCAATGAGTTAGTATGTTGTCTGACATTGCTAAGGCACACAGTCTAATCAGCATTGTTTTCATATCCCTGAAACACTGACATTCACAGTTACTTGTTACTGAGCAGAACTATATATGTTGAACACCTGGGCATACAGGCAAGAAACCCATTTTTAAATTGTCATATTGTTTGAACCCTGTCTCTCATTACTGAGGGATATATATGTCCTAGGACATATATAGTACCACATGCTTAATGATGGTATGACTATGTAGCCTAATACATGACATGTAATGACTATACTGTGTCTGTATATTAAGGACTTGTAAAACAAGAAAGGGTGGAAAGGGTTCAACTGTGGGCAGATGTGTCAACCTGTTAAAAACATTAACACACATTTTGCAGAGTCCACATCTATTTTGGGTGTGCTCATATGACACCCCCCTCCTAACTTGTACTGTTCCACATGCTCTCAATTGAGCCACAGTGAGGGAGAAAAAGTTGCTTAGCTCAGTTTTTTCCCAGGGAGACTATATCACTGCTGTAGAGTCCTCCTGTCAGCTGGCTTCTGTCAACTTCTCTCTCTCTCTTTGTCTCTCTCACACTCACTCTCCCTCGCTTTCCCACTCCCTGCATGAACCCAGCTTTACCTCATCTGTGCATCTGTCTGGCTACCTCACTCCGTCCCCCCACCCTCCTCTGTGCTCCTATGTATGTCGTTCAGTCTGTCTATAAACGCTGACCCTGTCCTCATTACCGTCACAACATTGCAGCAGCTGGCTGCCTAGGTCACAACCACCATTGTCGATTCCTTGCTCGTCCCACTCTTACCCACTTAACGTAGCCAGGTGGAGAAAGAGAGAGAGAGAGAAAGAGAAGGAGAGAGAGACAGACTGTAGAGAGGAAAACAGGTGGAAAGAGGATGGAAAGTGAAAAAAGAGGGGGAAGGTGAGAGAAATGAAAGGAGGCAGAAGAAGAAGGTGAAATGAAGAAAACAAAGTTCTTCAAAGATTTACAGTGTTGGTTTAACATCTTCTCCTTAATGTCTTCATATGGACAAGTATTTTCTGTACTGATTCTTTTGTATTGTATTTTCTGTACTGATTCAACACAAACTCATTCAACCTATTCTCAGCTCTGCTGTTGTCTCTAGTAGGGCAAACTCCTCTGGTGCAAAGGAAAGACACTGAGCAGGTAAAGAAAAGAGTGGCACCAAATATTGAGAGTAACAAGAGAGTTACCGTAGCTCATGGTTCTGTGACTGACAGGTGAGTTCCAGTAGATGCAGACCACACAGTATAGCAGTGAATGCAAATTTCTGTTTTAGCATCACAAGTCAGAATAACTGTTTGAAACTTGCTGGTTTGACACATTCAAGGCTCAGTTGCATATCTCCTGCATAGCACCTGACCTGAGCAGGCATTCCATCAGACTCATGTTGGATATCCAACCACTAATTCTTATGGTCATTTCAGTTTTAATAATTTCTTTCAGTTTATAAAAATGTTTGTATCATAATTATTGTATAATTATTTGTCTATTATTTGTCTAATTTTAGTAATTAAACACTTAACATTCCCTTTGCAGTCAGTATTTTTCCATGCTGCAGTATTGCAAGGTGAAGAAAAAATAAATATCCATTTAACCCTGTAAAGCCCAACCCGTTAAGTAATTGACAGAAAATTCAAATTTGTTTTAACTTGGAGCCTTTATTGGTCCCTCTGAACAAACAAACAAAACAAATTTCAAATATCATTTTCCGTATATGAGTTTCAATTTGTATCATATTTGGTTTTTCAGGGAAAAAAATAATCACACTGCTCACTGCTGGGCTGAAAAACTCATGTGGAGGGCTGAAAAACTCATGTATCAAATATGCTACGTTTTGCGTTCCAGAATTATTGCATTTCAGGGAAACTCTTCTATTATTTTAATTCAGATCCATTTTATATATATGATTCTGCTGTGTGGTTCACTATATATTGTAACATCAAGTTAACTGTAATGGATTTTTAGTACAGGCCATGCTATGCATCCTTGTAAGTAAGCAAACACTGACATAAAGTATTTTTTTCTACAATAAACCACAGCAAACCAAAGTTGTGATGAACAATTCCAAAATAATCTGGGAGATAAAGGTGCACTCCACCTATTTCCTACATGAGGATTAGGATTACATCCCAAAATCAGCTCCAAACATTTTGCTCCTACAGAAATCTTTAACATTAAAACCTTAAGCTTAACCTTAAAAATATGACATGTCAAAAGTTATTGTACATTTAGGGGTTGTGATCATATACTTTGTACACATTACTGTATATCTGGCAACACTGCTTTGTACCATAGGAGACAACAACAAAGCCATTTTTGGTTCTCTGTAGAATCATCTTTATTGAAAGCGTAAAGGCTTGAAGCGTCCGCTAATAAAAGAACAATGTGGAAAGAGAAAGACAGCGAGAGAGCAGAGAAGATACACTGGGTGAGGCTGTAGGAAAGGAGGGTGAGCAAGCGACTGCGTGTGTTTGTGTGAAGGGGGTGGGGGGTGGGGGGGCTGCTGGTTGAGCTTAGCCAATCCTGTGCGTGGCACTCTCATCTGAATTAAGCTGTGCAAAACAGGCCCCAGGGCTTGGTTGCTAAGCAGTGAGATGGGCTTGCCGATTTCCACAGAGACCTCAGTGGCGAGCGCCTCTCTGATGGCCTGAACCAGACACCCCATAATAATGAGCAGCGCCACGGCAACAATAGAGACCCCAAATAACGGGGTGCACGCTGCTCGTTTGCTGTAACGAGGGGAATTATGCATGTTATACAGAATAATTCCATTGTACTGCTTTACCTCATGTGGTGATATGGACAGTGACCTCCCAGATATGCCATATGGAGCGAGTTATCTTGGTCTTTTGGCTCTTGATTTATTTATTTATTTTTTTTGCCAAAGAACCATCCAGTGAAATAGCTCTTTTTTGCCAGTCTTTGGTAATCTCCTCAGCAAGGGATGCTGAGTTCAGTTCTTCTTCGTCTTTGTTTGCTTCTCTAGCTGAGGGGGGCGCATTTCTAGCCATTTTATAATTTGTAGCCATAGAGACATGTTGGTAAACTTGGTAACCGTGGCAGCAGGGATTCTATTTGTTTCCTTGAGAGCTCTCGAGGTCCGCTCGTAAGGGCATTTTCCTGAGGTCTTTTTTTTTCCGTCTTCTTCTTCTTTTTCTTTTGAAGGGGGGGTTATGGCTGCGGGAGGAATCGTGGGTGACCTTTCAGATTTTAGAGAGTGGAGAAAGCTAAACAAGCCAAAGTCTGTTTGTCTGTCAACAAACACTTAAAGGTCTCAGGAGAAGTTGGGAGCCTCCGGGGGCCAGGGAATGCTATTCATCTGGAGTGTAGGCAAGCACGACCAAGGATGCTTCAACAGGGCACGTAAACAAGGACAAATGCCTAGCCATTCTCGTCATAATCTGGTACCAATATGCAGACATTGACTGGTGCACTGTATGGGACTGCATGTTAAAGGTTAAGTGAAACATATGAATAATTATGTGCTGTCTCACTGATTTCCTTGTTTGGAGGTGCAGAAACATTTGCAAATGTTGGCGGTGCCTTTGTAGATGCATAGATGTAATCCACTTCATATAAATTTTGACGTTGCTGCCTGGAGGTGAACTAAAATGGCCTAAATGAATCAAAACTGGTATTTTAGTCTTATTTCATCTCTCCTTTCATTTCTGGAAGTATTTTTATTTTATCATATATATTGGCTTATGTTATATGAGAAATACACATTTACACATGAGATTTCACCCAATTTGTGTCTGTCTTCAGGGTTACTCACTTTTTTTTAGAGTTACTTCCACTGGATTCATTCATATATTCAGTGATGCATTAGGAGGCAGTTTTCCTGTCCTTCATGATGCCTCTTATATTGTAAGCAGCTGTTTTTATACCTTTAAACACGGACATTAGCATAATCCAGCACACTAAAACCTCTCAAGAGCTAAGTTCACGCTTTTGAAGTAAAAGTTTGCTGACCTTCAGCTGCACCTCCGACCACTTCTCCAAACAGGAGGGTGATCTGGCAGATACAGTGTGCTCACTCTGTTACTATTTACAGTCCACCTCTACAGAAATGTTAATTAACCAAATGATTAATAAAACAGCAGAAACTGAGGGAAAAAAGAGCAGATTTTAAATGACAGTGTGCCGGCCAGGCAATTAGCTGCAGCCGAGGAAGACGACTGTGGCGATATTTCTTGCTTAACTCATTAGAAGGGTCTCCGGCAGTGTGCTCACTCATCTCAGGCCTGCATAATTACTTTAAAACAAGGGTGAAAAAAAATCAAAGTAGCCACTGTCTGGCATTGTTCGCTGCCCCCTCATCTTGGAATTTAATTAGGCGTTCATTTTAATAAAAGCCCATTTGGGATGAAACGCGGCGTTGATAGTGTTCTGGTCCCCTGAAGGCTGTCATGTCTTTGATGGCTTAGATGGACATTTACAGGTGACATCATTGCTTCTTTTTTTTTTTAAAGCAGATATCAAAGTGCTCTAATAAGGCAAAGGAACAATGATGCAAATGGTGCTAAAATTCACAGGGTGTTAAAATTTTCAAAAGCACGCTTAATCATTGTGTGACTGAAATGGATTTAATATATGAATTTGGTGTGATTGTATATTTTACCTTGGTGTATTGTGTGGACAACATCTGTCTCAAGTTGAAAAGAACATAATTTAAAATCTTGATTCAGCCATTTCCCTCTTTTTGGACAGGTAAGCAATAGTGTTTTCTGACTGAAGTGTAATTTTATAACATTTTTCTGCAGGAAATTGTATAGTGACCTCTGAATTTGGTCTGCGGTGGGTTATTAGTCCCTGACGCTGTGTGTTTGTGTGCTTTCAGGAGGTCCAGCAACATGACACACCTTCCTCTTAATGCCATCGCTGTGCCCTCACACAGGTCCACATTAAAAACCCAGCCACATGGGGTCTCACTAGCCAATCAGCCCCTTTTATTCACATCCCTGCCCTGCTGCAATCTGTTACCTAATTGGTCACTGGTGAGTTGCCCTCTTCCCAGGAATGCTGATGACCGCGGGATGGTCCGGTTCCTGTGAACATCTGCTGATCCATGAGGAATTCCATGCGGTGTCTGTCTTGACTCTCCAACCTAATACACACACAATAAATGCACATTAGAGGTGTGAACCAGGAGCATTTGACCTCCATAATGACCCCATCACCTTTTGTTTTCCTGAGCAGCTCCTACAGCCAGCCAAACTTGGGATGGAGGTTTAATTGCAGTAGTGGGAAACAGGGGAGGGAGTTTGTCTCCAAATGCAGGGGGTAGCCTCTATATTATCTGTTTTAGATGTATTTTTGCTTCAACTAGTCTGGAAGCAATGCTTGAAGTGTAACAAACCAGCAAATGGTAACACCAAATCTCTATTGTCTCTCAAACAATGATTCACTGAGCAATTCGATAACAGTTCCAGAGAGAATGATAAAAGAGCACTGTCTCATAGAGTTTCAGGTCAAAAGATGTTTAGATCAAAAGATGCCTTATACGGCCCAATTTCCTGTTTTATTCTGGCAATGTTTTCCTGTTGGGTTGTGTAGCTTTACTTCCTGAGGCTAATTGTCTGCCCTGCCCTAATATAAACTATACTGTAGATTAGTTTTGGCCTGGCTGCACAGATGTCTGCAAACCACAGAATTAATGCATACTGGTACCTTCACAGAGTACAAAGTTTGATCTTTAATTCAGACATTAAAATAAAAAAAATATATATATTAAATTCAGCAGTTAGTGTGGTTTGTTGGATTTAGAGGAAACTTCACCCCCATACGTTTATCCTTATGTGGCCCTACTTGTCCAAGATGCAGTGTTTTCATTGCACATAAGCAATGATGAGGTGCTTCTGACTATTTGGAAATAAAGACTTATTGTTTTTGTTTTCTCTTTTCTTCAGATAGAGGTGCAAAAGAAGTTGACTGGGTGTTTTGGGTGTTCCTTGTGCCACTGATCTTTGACCTTGGGGCCTTATGTCGTGTTGCTCAGTGGCAGTAACTGCATGAGGGTCTCTTCCAGGACACACAAACCTTCATTCACTGCTGAAGAATTTGTACTTTCAATATGTGTGTGTGTGTGCGTGTGTGTAAGAGTGAACACAAAGAGGGAGAAGTACAGTAAGGCTACCTTCGATCATTTCTGCAATATAAAGGCCAGAACATACACTGCACATGGCCTTGTAAATGTACAGGGCACAAATGTGAGCTTGCATTCACCCAGAGTTTACAGAGCCCTGCTGCAGTGATTGCAGACCAGGAAAATAAAAGCCATATATTTTTTTCTTCAAATTAATCATGATTTCAATGTCACAGTGGAGTATTTGCAAAAAATATATGTTTTTGATTTCTCACCACTATGTGACATATCTGCCAGTGGTATATTGTTTATACTGCATGTGTAATGGACTTGAAAGAAAGATTGAAAATGCAGATGGACAGAATTGATATTCAAATTAAGGGGATCCAAAATAAACAGAAAAGAGAAGAGCAGGGCGACATTACAGCTCAGATCAGGCTTTTTGATACAACAGTTCACTCATGTACCTTTCAGTCAGTGTCTGCCTTTAAAGATCCCTTGAAATGGACATTTGAACTTTACTGAAAAGCTGTTATTTCATGCGTGTCTGAAGTGGTTACCTGGTGCCGGACTAGTGGGTGACTAAAAAGGCAAACAACCGGGCAAATCAAAGTTCTTTTCTCCTCATATGTAACAACTTGTATATGAAGGTCATCTCATTGTAAAATGTTTCTAAAATTCATATATTTAGACAATTTTTCAAGGGAAAAAATCCCTTCATAGCCTTAAGAATTTTGGAGGTAACTCTGCACATTCACCTCATTTAGTATTTGTGGATCTATGAATATGCAAATGTAAGTATTCATTCATTCATGAATGTACTTTCCTTTAGCTCTGTTGTGGTTTAGAGAGGGAAATCGTTGCCTCTTTAGCTGCTAAATGTTCCAATGTGTTGAACAGCACATTGCTAACTTTCTCTGTTTGCTGTGTGGTGGTGGGTTGGTAGTGTGCAAATGGGTTCATCAGAGTTTGACGCTGCAAAACCAAATGTGCTGTGCTGTGTTAAAAAAAAAAACAATAACAAAAAAGATGCTAAAACATGGCATTGAGCTGAACGGACCTACAAGGTTGGGTTGTATACGTTTCTGTGTTCCATTTAACATTACATAGAGTCATTTCATTTATGGCTGACAAAAAATATTGATCAGAGCAGCTTTAAGGAATTTTTTTAACCAATTAAGCTTCAAATAACTGCAGAGTTGCCAAAGTCACTGAAGTAAAGGCTCAGTTTTAGTCCCTGGCATTAGTGCTTGAAACTTGGTGGGATGCCAGTGAGGGCTCACGTGGCTATCACAGCACTAGGTATGCGTCTAATTGTTTTGTCCACGGTTGGCAGCAACAATGACTGCTCTACAGGAAGAAGTAGACATTAAAAGCTAGGAGAGAAAGGAAAAAAAGTGATAAGATAAAAGTTTCAGTAGGAGGAGGTGAACAGTTTCATAAATTCAGTGTGACTGAGATTATTACTTATTATTCCTAACTAAACTATGTTTGCCTGTAAAGGGCTCTTAACTTAAGCATGTGGAAAATATCTCATTATGTAATCAGATTCCATGTACCTATATTTATATGATCACCCTGGCTTATGTTGGCAAGTTTCATTACAGTGTGAAGAAGATGAGGGTGCATAAGCAAAAATTTTCACAGAATCCCGCTCTGAATTAGTGACAGGGGGAGAAAGAGGAAAGGCAGCGGGAGCGGAGGGGAACGTGGGGAGGATGAGGAGGAGTGAAAAGCTAATTAAAAAGATAAGTGACCAGCAGTCGTGGCCTGTCAGGGTGCAGAGCCACCGCTCAAGTTAACCCGCTTTGTGCTGGATGGCAGCGGCTGACAGGCTCGACCGAGTCTTTGTATGGCCTCACCTGTGATGGAGGCGCTCTCTGTTCGCAGGTGAAGGCCTACATAGGCTGGGGTGGCACTAATAGAAGGAAACACACTAATATAAGGACACACACACACACACATCATCATCCTCTTTCACGCTGTCTCGGCACATCTTTCCCTCCTCTCTCTGTGTTTCTTCCTCTCTCTCTCCCCAGCCTCTTGCGACAGATCCAGGCGGTGGGTGGTGGCGCTGGCACATTGTTTCCCCATCTATCCCTCTCTCTCTCTCTTTCTCTCGCCTCTCTCTTTCTCCCTGTTCGCAACACACACACTGAGATCTACACCCACACATGGGGTTATAATTAATACTTCTCCCATATCCATATTTCATGCTGTTTGCTTAGAAAAAGCCAGAGATCTGGGGCTGGGGAGGGTTAAGGGAGGGATGCTAAAAAAGATCTCTAAGATTAATTAATGGTGGAAGAGGGGAAGAAAAGGGATGTGTCCTGGGAAAGCAGCAAGCGCTGCACAATGCGGCACACTTCATTTGAATAACGGAGCAGTGTGTTTTTCTTCTGTGCACGCGCGTGTGTCACCACAACACCACTCTACCTGAAATGAAGGATAACTAGCCCACCGGATTGGAAAACGCACCATCTATCCTCCGCTACCTCCCCACCCTCCCGTTTTCTCCCCCCTTTTCCCCATTATTTGTATTCAAGGTTTTTTGAAATGACATTGCAATCTGATGATGCACCAGCCCATTATATTGTCTAGGAGGACAAATACCCCAGCGTTTTTCTGTGTAGAACTAACACAATTTTTCCATGTCAGGGTGTGTGTGTGTGTGTGCGTGTGTGTGAGGAGGTGCATGGCAGTAATATTCCGGCGGTCCTGGGTGGAGGCAAGGCCCCGGGAATGCTGTCATTAATCCTGGAGGAGGGCCGTTGCGCACTCGGATTATTAGAGAAATAAATTTGCATGCTGCATATGAGCCAGGTGAAAAGCACTGAAGGCACAAATTATATTTCCCTGACAGGCTGAGTGGGAGAATGGAGGCTGCCACCATATCATTCAACACACACACACACACACACACACACTGCACTGACATTCCTGTTGCTACACAGTCACTTAGGAAATCTGTACATATGCACAGATACAGGATATATTCAGGGATTATACATGTATAGACATATTATGGGAAAGAATATGTTGGGATGTAGCATACAACTATCCTTTTTCCTATTCAGTCACATATTCACACAAACACACAAACACAAACTACTTTGTGTGTTTGTGTGTAAGCACCAACAAAGCCCTCAGGAAAGAATGTCAAGTGTGGCCATAGTGTGCATTGTCGTTTCTTCCATGTGTGTAAACCTCCCTCTTTGGTGTGTGTGTGTGTGTGTCTGTGTGTGTGTGTGTGTGTGTGTGTGTTTTCCATGGGGTCCTCTGGCTCTGGGCTGTCCTCTCACCCTGCCTGTAATGGTCCATGCAGGCCCAGCCTAATGGGGTGGACAGTGGTGTCAACTTCATTACTTTACATCTCCCGCCAAGATGAAAAGTCTCTCCCTGCTCGCACTTTGACCACGCTTCGTTAGCATTCTTGCCTACTTTGCCTTTCACTAACCTCAAAAGGAAATGTGTAACATTTTCAAAAAAAATTATTGATGAAACAGTTTTGTTTAAAGGAGATGAGAGGGGTTGGGGTGTAGAAGTGTAATCACTGCAAATGATGCTTCTTGGAGTGCAGCTGTTATTGGTGGTTACTGGATTCTCCATTATATACTGTGCTTATTCATACGCCATTTCCGAATGTGCACTAGGTGCATTTTAGCATGGCATCTTGTTTTTTTTCTTTTTTTGCTTGAAACTTTCCTTCCAAAGTCTATGTGCTGCATTTAAAAGGGGATTTTGATCCAAGTGCAAATGTTTGGGGAAATAGCCCTCACGTATATTCTAAAAATAAAACCCTGAAACAATGAATTTGATGAATGTGAATGCATGGATTCAGTTTGGCATACCAGCACCTACCTGGCACCCACAAACCTCAGTATCCCAAAGTGACCCAATATCATCTGTAATGCAGTTGGTCATCAAGTCTCGTATTTAAACTTTCACTTGTTGAACATTTATGTCATTATTTATCACATAACTTTAATTTGCAGAAGTGGTGTGATGTGGCGCTACAGGCTCCTCCACTGATGCCCACACTGGTGGTTTTAGCCTCAAGGACGCTGATATACTTGTTGTCCTGTCTGTAACTTGTGACAACCTTGGTGCTGCAATAAGGAAGTATGTCAAGCTGCCATAGCCTCTCAACATGATAATGCATCTCAGCCGAGGTATGGTGAAAGGAGGTGAGGTGACCCTGCTGGACACCGCAGCCTTTTTTCCACCAAGAATAAATCCTTGTAATGTCCAGCCTAATGGTTCTGTGGTTCTGCTGCTGGGCCTTAGCTGGGGCCTACAGGGCACTGTGTATGTGATAAGATGAGGAAAAAGGATTGCGGGATGCACCATGTCCATTTTCTGTAATGGTGTGTCTTCAAGGTGTTTTTTGGTGAATAAATGCAATTTGTTAATTATGTTGTCACTTATCATTTCCTCACCATTGTGTAGACTTGCTGAAGATGATTTACTTAATTTAGGCTGACTGTGCTTGTGTTGCTGGCTTGACAATCTGCTTTTTGAAGAACTGTACAACAACAAACAAGTGAAGGTGTGCATTGACTAGTGTGGTGACAGTATCCAGTCAACACATTAGAAAAGTTAATGTCTCCTCCGTGACCAGATACCTGTGACTATTTAAGGTACTGAACCAGAAAACTGAAATGTTATAGAGTCAGTTAATAAAACTTTCTTTAAGTTGGGATGATATGGAAGCATCCCTTAGGATGGTAGTAGTTATTTTTAGTGCTCACTGAGACAGATGAAGACACATGGCTCCATAATGTCCACTGTTGAGTCTTTGTCAGTCATCTTTCATCTCTTGGCTTGTGCCTATAGGCAGAGAGTGAGCAGCAGGCGGTGTAATTCTGCTTCTAAAGCCCCTAGTTAGACATGCATATATTCCTATTATAGTCAGCGCTCCCGGAACAAGACAACAGAGAGCAAACAGAATGACCTTGAAATATTTATCCCCAGCCTCGCTTCGGAGAATTAAGTTTGGTGTCAGGGGCAACTCGCAGCTATCCAGCATCACTTTGTGTGGAAGCACATATGCCCATGCACACACACACACACACACACACACACGCATGCAAATACACACACACACGTAGACGAGAGACAAACGCCTCATGTACCATCTTGCAGTGTTGAATATTAAAGGCGATCAGGGAGGCAAGGCTTTGATTGGGACAATAAAGGCTGATAAACAGGATCTTAGAGCATGGGAGAGGAGAGGGTGTGTGTGTGTGTGTGTATCTGCATCACGGTGCAAGGGGTACAGCCAAAACCCTGAAGTGGAAGCCAGAAGCTGCCCGGCCTACAATATGTGTGTGTGTGTGTGCGTGTGTGCTTGGAGGGAGAGGGAGGGTGAAGAAGGGTAAAAGTCCGAGCAGATGTGGGTCAGACCGATGATAAGTTTGAGGTAAATATGTACAACCTTTAACTGTGCTGTTCTTCACTTCATTTACAGTATGGATGATTGTTTATAGTGCAATTTCAGTTTATTATAACTTATTTGCTCCACTTGCAATCATTTGTCAGTTATGGCAAAACTGTGCTCACCACACTAATTGCTGAGATCCATTTGACATTGGTAGAACAAAGAACAAGAAATGTGCAGGCAATCAGATGTTAATTTGAAGGTTTCTAGGATGTTAGCAATAGGCCCACACTGAACATGAAAACTGTGGTGCACAAAGCTTGAGTAAATACGTTGGGAAAAAGTTCAATCAAAAAGTCATGCTGTAACTCGAATGAAAGATTTAAAAAGGCAGTTTGTGTTATAATTAAGGGTCTTGATCTTATTGACAAAAAATAGACTAATTCAACTAATGTGGAATTACATGATATGCTAAAATGAGTACATGGTGTAAAAGGAAAGAATACTCATGTGAGCAGATTGACTCAGTGATGTCCATTTTCTATCAACACCGATCAACATTAGCCACCATAAGGTACTGGCCATAAGTAATGTTGTATACGAGAAGCAGCTAATTGTACAGAATTTAAAAAATCAATTTTCTATTTGTAAAAGGATGACTGTGTTATTTTTCAATGCAGAAAATATCCTGATTGTACCCTTATCTTTCTTACACTTACTTGAACATGAAAATGTTATTGAACATGTTAGCAAATACCTGCCTCTTAACATACTCATCAGACACATTGCAACATTAGCATTCATCCATAAGAGGTTCTGTCCATCTGGTGGATATACACCCACCTCTTTTAGCGCTGTTTTTGGCCTCCACCAACTCCTGATGAAAATGCCTGAAGCTTTAGGTGGTAAATACTTCACTAGCTTCACCAGGTTCATGCTAACTTTGCCTTATTGTTGTTTGGTGCTAAGCAGGTAGTTTACAATGGATTTATGTGAACATAAAAAAGCTTTCACATTACATATGATCATTTGACCTGTTAAAAAGTAGTAAAAATCAAAAAAATAAGTGCAGCTTTAGTCTTTATTCTTTATATTGTCATTACAAAACTGTCCACAAGCAAACATGTAAAGATACTTCCACTTCCAGTAAAAGCATCCACTTCTTCCAAGTTTGAAGTTTCTATCAAACAATTTTCTTGTTCCACTTCAGCTGGAGATCAAAACGTATCACAAACAACTTTTTTTGATTTATTTGGAGATATTCTAGCTAATGATCCATTACAGAATATCTGAAGGGATGCCATAAGCCTCTTTGTTGTACTTATGTAATTGTCATGTTCATAGGGAATTTTTATTGAAACAATAACAAAGCACATGTCCACAAATAAGCCTCACTTTCTCCCATTTAACTTCTCATTGTGTCCAATGCCTGTGAGGGCTCAGAATAATGGCTGATTGGATGGGAGAAAGGAAAAGCAATGGGCTGTGTTTGTGTGTGTGTGTGTGTGTGTGTGTGTGTGTGTGTGTGTGTAAAGGGGAACGCATGTTGGCAGTGTTGTAAAGAAAAGCCTGCTGGATTGCTGGAGCACAGTGGAAGGATGCCTGCCAGTTTCTATGCCACCGGGACTCTCTGACATGCGCTTCTGTGTGTGTGTGTGTGTGTGTGTGTGTGTGTGTGAATGTGCGTGCGTGTTTGACTGCGTGTGAAACTGAACTTAACAACAGAAGACCTTCCCTCATGCGTTCCCACAGTGTACCTTTGCTCTTCCGCTGTTTGAAACTGTGTGCGTGTGTTTCTTCCCTGTCCTCAGTGTGCGTTTCAGCATACATGGGAGTAGATCATGTGTGTGCCTAAGTGTGTGTATGTGTGTGGGAGGCAAGCAGATGAAGACGGTGCTTGCCTCATATTTGATGTGATCCGCAGCCTCACCTCTGTCATTATATTTAGCATATAATCCAGCGCAGTGTTTCATTATGCATTCCCATCTACTGCTCTGCGGTGTGAATCTTACATCTCAATTAGCCTCTCTGTTCTGGACATAAAATGCATTGTTTGTGGCAAGAAATGGAAGAGCAAATCAACTCAAACTTGAATCTTAAGTGTGCATGAGTGACACGTCCTAATTTACTGAAATGCACCCACAAAGGTCTACAATACAGTACTACCCTGCTCTCAGACAAATGCAAGTATGTGGGTAAAATGATGAGCTATTTTTAGATTAGCTGTTTAGCAATTTCTAAAAGGTTTTAAACAAAACTTTCTACAGAGACAACAGGAAACTAGGCCGAGGCATCATTACATGTGCAGGCTCCACTGTCGACAATTTATGAGATCATTTCTATCATAGTACTCTGAGATTCATAAAAGGTGATGCTTGAGGACTCATCACTGTGATATGCACAGTATCATGCGGGTTGTCCCTCCCTCTGTCACTTGGAAGACACCTGCACTATTTACTCTCTACCATATATTCATAAGAAATATTTTGGAAAAGACATATTTAGCATATGTTTTTAAGATTAGACAAACTAATTCGTAACTAACTAATTCTTTAGCTGGTCTCAGGCTCCAGACCTGATCTTGAAGAATCCAACACAGAGGCTGGTATGATAAAATGCCTATGAATGTTCCACTCAGACAGAATAACCTGGGGAATGATTTGAAAGTTGAACACCTGATTTCTTTGGCTGATTTAAAGTAAAAACTATACTGAAACTAAACGTTGTGAGTGTTTTCTTTGCTTTTTTTTTTTTTTTTTACTTTTTTGCATTTTAATGTATTTATTGTTGGTAATAAATTGTTAATTTAAAAATTGCTGGTTTTATAGTCATCATTAATATTTAGCTTTGCATGGTTTTTAAATTTTTCCCTCTATGTTCTTTGCTTTTTAGTTGAATGAATGAATGAAAACGTAAATGGGCCTTTGTCTGATTTAAGAATGATCTAAATGTAAAAGGAACCTGAAATCCCCAAATATAGGTCACTTATCCTCACTTTATTCAGTAAAACTATTACTAGGCCAAAGCTCCATCAACATGAGTAGTATGATGAATCACTCCACTGTTGCTGTTTTTTTTTTTTTTCCTTCTCCTTGCACATTGGAAGTGCAGTGAAAGAGAAATCCCTTCTGAGATTCAAAATGAATCTGAAACTTTAAGTGACAAACTCCTAATAAAGTAAGTACATGTGACTGATGGTGTGCAGGGTTCAGGGGTTTCTTTCTCTCAGGTCAGTGAGACTTTATGATGTGAAATAACTTCTGAAGTTTTTACCTGTCAGATTTATCTGAATTGATCTGACTCTGGGGTGAGAGACTGTTTAAGGGTCAGCACCACAGAACAAGCTGTCAGCAGACTCCCTACACTCTAAAAAGTCATTCAGTGGACCTATTACTTGATCTGCAACTAATTTGAACTCCAATTTCTTTGTTGGATGATAACTAAAATTCAAGCTGTGGCAGCTTCATGACATATGTTTAATGATTTAATATTCCAGAAATCCCTGGCTGAAAAAAATAAACGTGGAAGGTGCCCATACAGCAACAACATTTCATAAACAAAAGTGTCATGTCAAGTGTCAGTATGTGTCACGCTGACCCTGTCTCCTGTAAATGATGTCCACCTACAACTAAATTGCAGAATCAGGGTTTCCACATCCATTACTCCAGTGTCCCTCCAAACAGGAAAACACTGTGACCAAGTTTAGCTGCATTTCTGTTTGAATATAACACAGTAGCCCGCTGTTCAAATGGAAACCAATAACTGCACATGTTCAAGCTGGAGTGTGATACTAAAGGGGCAAGCAGGCCAAGAGAAGTAGGAAAGGCAACCAGGATAACAGGTTTCTGTCACATTTCCCTCAGGTATTTACTGCTATTTATATTTGTCTGTCATATTATGTTGAGGTTTCAGTTCATGCAAGAACTCTCCAAACTGTAAACATGAACTCTGTTATCTTTGCAGGAACATCTGTGGGAAATGACCTACAGAGCCCAGTGAAGTAGAAAGAATTTGTTGAGAGGGGATACGGAGGTGCAAAAAAAGAAAATAAGAAAAGTACAGTTTAGTGAGGACAACTCATTGTGCCTGTGAGTTATGCCAACTGCATGTTGAGTGGGTAGGGGAGGGGACTCAAGATAGAGTCTCTTCTAAAGTCAAGTTAGAGGAAAATTATCAAGCCAATTCCATTAGGTTATTATAACAAAAAAAATTTAATTGCAAATAAAGTTTTTTCTTGTCAGATAAGTTAAAAAAACATGGTTATGTTTTAGAATGTTTGTCAAGATTAAGTATATGATATCTTTTCGAGATACTGTATAATGTGTTTTGTCAATATTCCTTACCTTCACTTACTGCTTGTATTACTGTTAAAATCCACATGTTCCTCATGTTCCTGAACAGAATCTTAAACAAATCTTCTACCTGCATAAAATTAAATGGGTTTACATATAAATTGCCTCTGCTATTGAGCTTGCTGATACATCTAATTTTAAAAATATACTTCAAAAATAATGAATATATCTATCTATATATAATATATAAAATAATCCATATCATTTACAGCAAATGAAATAGAATACACCACGTATGCAGTCAAGATCATGTATTTCTTGTATACTGACGCTCATAGTTGAAGCTCCCAGGGCAGAAAGTCTGAATGACCATGCTGACATGTCTTCCTGAGGATACCAAGAGACCTTCGTGATGATGCTGGACACTGTTGCCTGCAGGCCATCACTTGATTGAAGCACAACACCCACCCAGTTGTAACTTCCTCTGCTGATGGTCTCTCATGCTGTGAGCAGAGTCCAGAAGGTGGGTCCAGAAACACCTCATCAAGCATGAGCCTCGTCAGGTCACTCATGTTACCATCATTTGTAAACCCAGCCGATTATCCTCTCGGATATGTCTCAGATATTCTCTCAGATATGTTTGTCCTTGTATGCAGGAAAATACATTTGAATTCGCAATCCAATAACATAGACAGGCATTTGTTTATAATTTGGGTGCACTCATCCTTTAAACATAGTCACAGCAGTTCTTGGGATCTGTTGGGGCAGTGTGGGGTTTTGGAGGACAGCAAACCAGTGGTTGTTTGTTTCACTCTCCAGGAAAATGAAAGATAGCCAGTGATTTGTATACTGTGAAGGGTTTTTCCACTAATTGTCTGTAGTCTCACTAAAATGTCTTTAATGTGAAAAAAGTAATCTGCATGAACAGAAAGTCACTGCAGGTGCAATATCTGTTCTTCACATTGCTCCACGTCCAGGAGAGAGGTCGCAATCTGATTTAGTCAATACACATTCAACCCAACACCTGGGAAGACCAGACAAGCCCGAGCCCTGCTACCTTATTACAATTCGAAACATTGCACTCAAGTTAATTAGCTTCAATTTGTATTGACTGACGGGGAGCTTCAGAGTGGCCCAAATATCTTCAAAGAACTGCAATAATGTTTGAGCAAATTTAAGAAGAAAATGTGACTTTTTCATAATCGCATTACGTTTCTATGGTAAACATTAGGATAATACCAGTAGAAAAAGAAATAAAGATCACTTACACCAACATGATCTGGATTACAAGAGAAATATGACTATAGGAGAAATCACAATAAGAATAATAAGGTTATTACACTGTATACTCACCCTTGAGCTCATGGGTGCATGTTAAGTACCTGTTGGAATATTCTATAAATTTTAAAGTGGTTCTTTTGCAGGGGTCAGATGGATTTCACTCTTTACAGTGAATGACAATCTGGCTATTCAGGATAGGATGACAGATCGGTTATTGATTTGCATTGCCTGTACGCCTGTCCAACCAAAAAAAAATCTACAAAAAGCAGATGTGTGGATACAAAATAAAGACAGTCTTTCTTGTGCTTTCACCAGGCCAGTACATGCACGAAAACAATAGACCATAGTGGAAACTTAATCTCGATGTCTGTTTTCTTCCGCCAAAACCTGGTTGGTAACCACTTGAATTCATGTGCACAAAGTCAAGCACAAATTTAGGTTCATACGTTCAGAGGAGAAACACATTCAAATTATGAGCTGAGAGCATATTAATGACACTTAAAAAAGACTGCAATTTGGAATGTGAGAATTTTATGTGACACCACTAAAATGTTTGTTTTTACTCCTCAAACTCTACAGTGGTTGTCAAACATTGAGCAGAAGTTGGTGTTGATGAGACAACTGCTGCAGTACTGATTTCACAATAACAAAACACCTGAACACAATGTGAAACTTTAAATTTAGCTAAATTGAAAATGCAGCTTCCTCTTTTTTTGTTGAAGATCAATCTTTTTGTGTGTGTGTGTGCAGAGAAATAAAAGGTTTTTTTGATGAAGATGACCCCCATAAGGTCAGTACACTGGCCACACTGTGTAGTGTTTCATCACCTAATGCCACTAGAGAGAGGTTTTTTGATTCTTTAATTTACTCATAATGGTTGAAAAGTCTTTAAGGATTCTTTGAATGCTAGCTGTTGCGGTGTTTAATTAAGTTCTGGGCTAACGAAAGACCAAAATTTTCATTTAGGGAAAAAAAAGGATGTCCAGCTGAGTGACTTGAATGTAATGATAATACATCAGAGAGACAAACAGGGGCTAATGCCCAGCTAGAAGAAGCAGTGAATGTTGGGTAGTAGAGATGTGATGTTATGGGGTGAAAATGTGATAAATGTATTGCCTTTGTGACACACTGACACACATTTACACTTGGAAATGTGAAAGCAGTGCATCCTGAGATGCCAATGTGTTTTGTAGGCTTGCTTAGACAAAATAACAATGGGTGTTTTGACACAAGAGTCTATGTGTGTTGCCCTTAAAATAGGGCTTGGTCTACAGATACTACTTTTATATGCTCTGCAAGAGATGATTCTTTTATTTAGGAAAAAAAAACGCTCATCAAAGCTTCGCCTCAAGGATGCAACACCCTGTATCATTGGACTTTACAGTTTGATCAGGGAAAGACACCCCCCCGCCCCCAAATGGGGAAAAAAACAGTGAAAACTCATAATCCACAACTCACAAACTTAGAAATTCTGGAGGAGCTCAATAGGCAACGTATGTCTCAGTTCCCCCTCCCCGAGCCTTTGGCTAGTGTTGTTCACTGACCTGTCACATTGAGCCGGGCTTGCCTTCTCCAACAGGGCCGGACAGCTGACACTGGCGCTGCCCCCCCGCCTCTCCCTAATGTGTTGTGATAAGCAGCTTATGTGAGGCTTCCCCAGCAAAATTACCCCCTCAAGCCATTCCAACAGCCTGGTGCATGTGGGCGTACATTTCATGATCGCTTCTGTGCAAAGGTGATGCTGGCGAGTGCAGACGTTGACCATGGGGTGGGGGGGTGAACGGGGTGCAGGAGGTGGTGTGGGAGATTACAAAGCTAGGCAAGACCAAAGTATGAGGACATGACATCATTCATATCCATAGTTTTTTTCACACAAGAGGACATGTAGTAGCCTGTGGCTGCAGCAGGAATCAGTTGTCCTCATGGGGATTTTTTTTGACTATGTGAGCTTGCTGGTAAATAATACTGGACAGGGTTTATTGAAATATATTCAGTTATGGATCTGACTTGGGTACATGTCTTTCCAAACTAAGAAAAGAATACAAAAAGCAGATGTGTGGATGCAAAGAAGAGCTTTTCTCCCGATTCCATCTCCATCAGACACAATGGGATGATATTTGAGCATCGTAATCTTTAGCAGCAGTTCTGCAGAAATCGGCTCCACATGTGAGCTGTTGCACCAGGATTGTGTTTCCATCAACTTATTGTGATGGCTTTCGCCTTTGTCTCTAGCGTCTGAGCAAGTGGCTTCTCCGTGAGAGAGTGTGTGAGTGTGTGTGTGTGTGTGTGTGTGTGTGTGTTCTGATGCAGACCCCACATGTGTATGATGCTGCCATGTGCATGTATTTCCCCTGAGCTCAGATCGTTGATGTTGATAGCCAACCTGTAAATGACAGGCTCACAGGGAGTGTGTTTAGCAGTTTGGCTGGATCTTAAAAAGGTCACACCCACACATGCATTGACTCACATACACACGCGCGCACACACATGCAGTTTAAAAAAAAAAAGAAATACAAGGACAGCCTTCTTTGTCACCTCCATGTAGTGCTAAATGCTGGAGCTTTATACATGTATCCACACAGATTTTTAGTTTCAAGAGTTACTGGTGATGCAAGTGTGCCATTCAAATGACAGTGTGCGGCCCTAAATTTTGATGATTTGACTACAAGTTCAGGATTTGGTCTGGGTGCACAATTTTGCAGCAACTAATTTTCCTAAAGTCTTTCCCAAATGTTGATAATGTAAAGCTATAAGTCGGCTGGGGTTGTGTATGAACTAAGGCTTGTGCTGGTGACAGTGGTGCTCAAGCAGATGTCACTTCTTGAGTTGGTCTGCCTTTTTGGTGCAAACAGCTCAACATAGATCAAATGGTTTTGCATTACTATCGTTCATAATGTTCGCTGCTGTGATTTTAATATTTTTGGGCATTTGATGATATGAAATTAGAGAAGTCTATCAGGGGAAGCCACTGGTCCACCACTGTGATCCTGATTGAAATATCTCAACAATTATGAGATGAATTTGGCATGTGATACTTGATACAGATATTAAGGATGAAGATAAACTCCAAGAAATTTTATCACATCCCTTTTCCTCTAGCAACAACATGAGGTTGTCATGTTTTGGGGTGGGGAGGGACATTACTGCCACACACACTACAACAAATGTGACTTTGCTGTCTTGTTTCCCGGCCAGACTCTTTCTAATTGTTCTGTCCTGTATTTATTGTTTTGTTTTCCCTGTGCCGTCCTGTCAATAATTTGTCTTGACCATAAAAAAGTGTCACCGACTAATTGTTTGATTGCTCACCCATGGATATTAATGACCATGAGCTCCAACATCCATTCAGCCTTTAGTTAGAGATTCGATCAAACCTTAATGTGTGTATTCACTTGTCGTTTGCAGCATTGCAGCAAACTTTTCCTCCTCCGATGTCCCAGCAATCTGTGGAAAGAGTAAAGAAAAAAAATCACACTATTGATGGAGCCAATACAGACAAGTAAGTGAGAACACTTCATGAAAATCAATATGTACCAATATCAAATTATGCCATCTAATAGTGGAGAATTGTATAGACACCTTCTAGTCACATGCACTTGTGGCGTCACCCATCTCTCCCTTGGAATCCTTTCGCTTCTGCTTCTTTCTCTTTTTATCGCCCTCACTGTCTTCGCCATCCTCCCTCCATCTCATCAGTGCCAGGCCTGAGCTTGGTGGAAGAAAGACAGAAATAAGAAGGAGTGTGAAAGAAAGAGAGATTGAGAGACAGAGAGAGAGAGAGAGAGAGAGAGAGAGCAAGGGAGATCGGATTTCCATTCCACATTGGATCACTGGAGTGGAGTCTAAAACCACAGAGTGTGCTGGCACTGGACAAAGAGGCTGGATTCAATAAATATGTGGACTAAGCTCTCCTATTCAGACCCTGCAGTATTGAATTCCTTATTTAGGTCATTTAGACTGGGCAAAATTGATACAGTATGCGGCTCAAATCTATAGCTCGATTTTTTTCCTTCTCCTTCCCTCTCTGTCTTTGCCCTTCTAAATAAAAAAAGATGAGAGGGAAGCCAGAGTGTGTGGGTGTGCAAGAACGGCTGCGAGTGAAGAAGTAAAGAAAAAAAAAAGAGGCTGGTGGGTTTTTTTTTTTTTTTTCTTTTCCATGCAAGACTATGAATGTTTGTGTATTTTCTTGAGAAAAGAGAAGCACAGAATTTGACAGGGGGCATGAAAAGCAAAAACAAATTGAATGAAAAAGCTTGAGAAAGTGAGACAAAGTGATTGAGTGAGTGAGTGTGTGTGTGTGTGTGTGTGTGAGAGAGAGAGAGAGAGAGAGAGAAGAGAGAGAGAGGTGGTATTTTGACATTTTATTAGAGTCTCAATGAGGTCTGCACTAGACAATGCTCTCCTGCCTCCTCGTTTAGTCTGATCTTAATTGGCCATTAGATTGAAAAATAGCCCATACCTCCTCTCCTCCTCCTCCTCCTCCTCTTCTCTTCTCATCCTCTCCTCTGCAGCTTCAGAGCTGATTAGACCTTTGATTTACTAATAAACACAAAGAAACAGATTAGTGGCAGGGGTGAGGTGGCATCAGCCATGCTTAACTGCGTCTGGAATGGGAAAATACCAGCCGAGGCCTTAACGGTCACTGAAACTCATCTAATTTATTTGGAAGTATTTTTTAATTTAAAGGTGAATGCCACTAAAACTGCTGCTGACAAAAGACATGATTTTCTATGGTTGGAAAAGGGATACACACATCTTATTTGTCTCACTTAGTTGCGAGTACCATTTCCTGGTGCCAAGCCATCCAAAGCTTAGACTGACCTGTTGTTTTTTGGGTTTAATTTTTTTCACTCTTATGTTTCCTAGCTGCAGATGACTACATGTCACGCATCCATCTCTATCTTTTTTTTGTGCAAAACTCACACTGGGCTCTTATGATAAATAAGACATTACTCACAATGAGGGGAGCTCAATCAGTGCTTGCGTTGGCTGAGAGTGAGAAAGGCAGGGATAATTACTCACTAAATAGGCAATCACTGACGTGGCACCCACACAATCAAGCCTGCATGTGTATTTTGGGGAGCTTCTGCAGAAATGCCGACCAAAAGCCTGGGAAAATGAAGGACTGGGCAAGTCGGCCAGCGGCAGTCCCGTCAGGCTAATACTGTATGCCGGGTCAGAAGTAGGGTTCGGAAGTGCCCGTCAGAGGGCTATATTTCAAACTGAAATCACATCCATTGCAACATAAAGGGGGGACCATCCTGTGTCAGGTAATAGAAGAACAGCGAGGGCTCTCACATCATTTATTCCAAGAAGAAATTGAGTTTAGGCTACATCTACTCCCTGCTGGTTTTTGTGTTAATTTTCTTCTCCGACAGCCACTGTAAATTTGTTGGCTTTTGTGGTTGCAAAGGGATTTCTTTGAATCATAAAGTTGACTCATGACTGGATTAGCTACTAAACTTTAGAAAAAAAAGAAGATAACAAGAGTTGGAGAGACATCCAGCTCAAGTACAAGCATTGTGCAAAGTCACAGATTTGAAAGTGCTTTGAATCAAAATAGTGCTGAGTAAGAGTTTTGTTTTACCTTGAGGAGGGTAGCATATCATCTTGACAATGATCATGTTTAAAAAAGACAGGTTGTTCAAATTTAATAAAAATACATAAAGATATAAGTTTGCCAACATGTTCACCATAATGATTTAAAAAAATGATAATATGTCAGTGTTTAATTTAAAACATTTTTCTTCCATTTGCTGCCAATTATATGTATATTTTTATGTGAATCCCTTTTCTTATAATTCATCTGTTTGGTAAGTGTACAGTACGTCATACAGTTTTCTCATGTGCACCCATTGTAATTTGCTGTCGATGCTGTTTGCTGTTAATGCAAATACTTGATACTTGATAAATTCAACATATTGAATAGGCAATGATTCTTATTAAAGGTCTTACAATGGCTTAAAGGGCACAATCCACTGTTTTGATGATTTTTTAATGTGACGTATTAGCAGAAAGTGTTGAAAAATTGGAAAAAGTAAAAATGAAATTTGGAATGGAATGGAATTAACTAGTGAAAGAAAAATGTATTCCTTTCGAAAAGAGAGTGAAAGTGATGCTGTTTTTGTAATGACAGGTTTTGGAAATGCACATAATTTCCGCTTTCTTTTATAATGAAATTTACATTTATAATGGTATTAATCCTACATGTGCCAAAGAATTAACGTGAACATATGTGGATAACTACACAATTTTAGCAGCACAAAGCATTATTGTTAAACAAACCTTCAAAGAAACCAAAAGAAAATATGAAACCCTGTGGATGAAAATCATTTTTATTCAGTGTACACCATGTCCATCTAATCAGCTATAAAATGGTGCTTAATTACTTACTAAAATATGAATCTATTGAATACAGACTCAATATCTGCCTCTAACAGATATTTTAAGTGCATACAATTTAATGACAGTATCTGAATTGAAAGCATATTTGCATACTGTAATATACATTATTACTTAGCAATTATTAATTGGCATATTGCCAGAGAAGACAGGCACCTCACTGTGGGTGGTAGTGGATGTAGCTAATTTAAGTCTGTAAGAGACTCATCAAATTTGGCATGAACACATAATTCACTAAATGGTTATTGATTTCAGTAAAGCTGGATCAGCAACAAAATACCTTTCAGTTAACAGCGACAACGCCAATACACTTTTCATTTTGTCTTCAAAGCTGCTGACACTGACAAACCTCAGTTCAGAGGTTTACATGCTCATCTGTATGTTGAGCAAGGCCAGATGGCAAAATTACACGGGTGCCAATGATGAAATTACAATGTTTTTCTTCATTCCTATAAAATCTTTCTTTGGGAAACTTGCTCCCAGCAGACAGAGAGCATTTACATGAGATAAAGTCTTCCATAAAGCAAGAATGATATGCTATTCATGTATTTTCTATGCTTTCCCTACCACTATCCCTATTTATGTGTTATGAGACATTATGTAAAATTTTCTGGAATGATTTGTTATAGCCCTCAGCAAGCACATTTTCAGCACTACATACTGTATCTGGGTGTGTGTTTGTGTGTGTGTTATTGTGAGCTTGAGACTCCTATAAAGCAGCGCCCTATTTTAGGTTGTTAAACTGGTGATTAGCTTCACAAGGCAACACCTTTTAAACTTTGATGACTGTGAAGTCCTTGGGTTTATATAGAGTACCAATGTGACAAATATAATTTAAGAGTGTATGGGTGCATTTGTATGTGTGTGTGTATGTGCCTGGTTCAGTGCATGCACTATTTGTTTGTCTGATTAAATTTGCTCAGTTGGAGAACGCTGAGACAAAACTATTCACTTGATTTGTAACCAGGGAAACAAATTTTGAGTTAATTCCTTAAAGCTTCTTTAAAAATATCTTTTTAGATTTTTGGCAAAAGATTTACTGTAGATAGTCAATAGATCTCTGTCATCAGGTAATTTCCCTGAAGCTTTAAATACTGCAATCACCAAGGCCCTCCTAAAAACAGTTGTCTGGTCAAAGCTGTGATTGCCAATAAGGCTACACACCATCAAACCTTTCTTTTCTGAGGAAAATAATTAGATTTCTTTAATAAATTTCAATCTGTATTTGGGCCCTATCACAGTACTGGGGCAGCTGTCATTAAGGTACTGAATATAATTTGTTTTGAACATGATTTGAATAAGATTTAAATTCTCATCTTGACACAGCTGATCATATAATACTACTGTACAGACTTGAAAATTGGGTTTGACTCTAATTGCTACAGTTAATCGGTAAGTATTTTTTTATTGCAAAGTAATTTAAATCGTATCTTCAGGACAGAAAATACTTGTTCCCATTGCTACTGTAATGCATTTTACATCATTTTTGGAGTTCCCCAAGGCTTAATACTTGATCTTTATATATATTTACATGCCTCCATAAGGTCAAGTTCTACAAAATTACAATACTAACTATCATAATTTTGCAGATGATTTTACGTTCTCTGACACTTAACTATGGTCCCATATATTCTTTTTGCTAAAGGAATGGAACAAATAAATGACTGGCCGAAATTCCTCCACCAAAATGCTGACAAAACTGAGATAGTTGTCTCTTGAGCAAAAAAAGCTTGACTGTCTGTTTCTGAAACCTAACAACAAGTCAGAACTCTTGGTGTAATAACAGACAGGGTTTAGAAAAACTAATCAGTGTCTTCATTCCCTGCAATTCAGATTACTGTAATGGTGTTTTTGGTTGGGTTGCCCCAAAAAAACTTCAGAAAACTTCAGTTCATTCAGAAGTTGTCAAAACAGCAGCTTTCTGGGTCCAAAAAAGACCTGCATGGGCTTACAGTGTGTCAGAGAATTGAGATTGTAGTACTGCTGCTTGTCTATAGATTTCTCAATGGCTTAGGATCAAAGGACATCTCTGACTGTCTTTCACCACATGAACCCTCTCAGCCTCTGAGGTCTTCAGGTAGAGGGCTACTAACTGTTCCCAGCATGCAAAGTAAAGTAATCAGTCAGCATTTACACACCATAGTTACTGTTCACCACAGTGCAGAAGCAAACCTCAAGAGGATATCAGGCTTGCTCTGAACCTTTAAATCCAGGTCAACCATTCCAAATCTTGAATTCTCATCATATACTGTATATGATTGAAATATTTGAATGGCGTTTTCTTGGTTTATAGGTTTCTTTATGTTATGTTGCCTTTCAGTGGTTTTCAAACATTTTGATCAATGGTTTAATACTGAGTGGACCATCCGATCGTACGCAGTTCTATTCTCAGGAAAATAATCATATTGGCCCTGCTGCAACAAACAGAACATTGAAGGAAGAAGAGAGCTAAGATTTGAGGCAACCATTGAGCAACAACATATTGATGCTTGAAAAATGCCAACATCTATTTAAAATTCACAAAGTTGACTGTTGGTGTTGTCCACCAGTGATAGATGATGAGTATTGATGCATGCTTGGCAGTTACCTTCATTGTGGACGCAAGAGCAACTATCTCACTTGAATGTCTGCCATTACAATAATTTGAGGTTTACACACCCAGCCTGGTCGATTTTGCATACTCTATTAATACACCTGTGTGAATGTGCAAAAGCTCAGACTGCGTGTTGGAGAGAGGTGTAGTTATTATTGAGGAGATCCTTCCCGTGAGAGAAAGGCCAGACCTTGGAATGGTTTAATCAATAGAGGAATGTTCTCTGTAATGAAGTGTGTCAGCTTCTTAACAGAACTACAACCTTCATCAAGTCAATGAGGAGAGGAGAGTTAAACCTGAGGCCCATCTGAATAATCACGCTGCCTTATTGACTGGCTGCAAGAAGAGGCGAATGCCAAACGCACTGGTATGGTCAATCGCACACGCAAACAGAGACACACAGGCAACATTAGAAAGCTACATCTCAATAAACACACACAAATGAGGGTATGTTACACAGTTAAATCAGTGTTCAACAAAAAGATACAGTGCAGTTTTGCATTATTCAGGGAAAGTTTGACCAAGTTTGGTCTGTAGTGTAACAACTTAGTCTGTTTCCACCTACAGAATACTGTATCTCAGTGGATTTTTAATCTCAGCACTGGTCTCTTTATGTTCCATACTAACTTTCTAAGCACTCCAAAAAGTGGCCCATCATCCTGAATAAAAAAATGGTGCTGAAAGCTAAATGATACAGTGAGAGCTAAATTACATTTGACACAACTAATTGATTTTTCCACTGTGTATTTATTCCATTTGTGGGTCCTTTCATTTACTCAAAGGTCGGCATTATGAAGAACACGTGCAGTTGTTCAATGGTACACACTGTGTCAAAGTTATCCCAAACTTAACTCCATGTATTGTTTTGTATGTTTGTATTGAAGAGATTGTGTATTTCCAGGGAAATTTTGCTGTTGTAATGGTTGATTTGAGAAACACTACATTACATGCTACACGGTCACTACATGAACGTAACTATCACAGCCTCTTCATCAGCAGACGGCTTTGTGGTTGAAATTGGAAATCAGCTATTTACAAAAACTCAAGGACCACTTCAAAAATGAAAGGAAAAGAAAAGAAATGATGGCAGAAAGAGAAAACAAATGCTTTGCCAAGGATTCGCTCCATTTATTTGTTTTATGAGGCACTAAAGCAGTTGCACCTGAGCATTTTTCCCTCAATTCCTTAATTTCCATTATGCGATGCACTGGGGAACGACAATGTCCATCAACACTACACTCTAACAAAATCCAACAATTCTCAGTATCAAACTCCTGTAAGACTTGGTCTTGGTAACCATAGTCACAATCAGTAGTATTTGATTGAAACACTGGGCAAGAATTGCTACTTAAAAGACTGGTGTCATTCCACGTTTCATTCATGGTTCAAGCAGTCCATTTAAAAGAGCAATATGAAATGATTAATACTGGCATTCACCCGGATGGTCATTTGCTGCTGCTGAAAAAGATAAATCTTCAAAAAATGACTTACAAATACATTGTTTTATACTTGAATAAAGGCTAATTAATTTTGTAAAACAGCTGGTCACTAGTTTTTAGCAAATGTTACTCAGTCGGAGTGTTTGTGTACATTCCTGATAATGAAGCAACATGTCTGTGCAACGGTGTGAGTTACTGATGTTATTTGAATAGTTTTTGGATATTGGTGGAGGCTTTTGACACACACAATACCTGTTCATTAATGGGGTTGTTCTTTTCATGGGATTTGTTGTCGAGAAGAAAAATATGAAATATCACTTGTAAGACAGCTTTCTAAAGTCCTTCTTCTGACTTGTTCTGCTGCTACCCACTCTTAATGCTGATATGTAATGTAGTGAGCAGATGTTAGTTATCCAGACACAGAATCCAAATCATTAACTGTCTGAGCAGGTCTGAAAAAGCCGCACTTCACAAACATAACTGGCCTGCTCAGGAGCAAAACCCCCAACATGGCTGCCAGAGAGGGTGTTATGTGACATGAAAGCTTTAATCCAGCACTGTATATCCACATAAATAAACATACACCCGGGCTTGTGAACACTGAATAATAACACCAACTGATCTGCATATGAAAACAGTGTAATACATAAGCTCTCACTTTCTGAGCCTGCATCGCACAAAAACACACATTCACACAAACACGCGGGCACACTCTCTCTCGCTCTCTCTCTTATCCACACATCCAGAAAGCTGATCGTCACTCCCTCTGTCTTCACTCATCTTTCACCACCCTGCCTTTCTTCCCTCTGTGTCTTTCATTGATCTCTCTCTCATTGGACTCATCACTCTGCATTCTCTGCAGACAAAGAGCAACCGCAGGATGACAATCACATTAGAGCACACAATCTATTTATGGCTTTGCCTCATATTTCAACTCTCTCCTTCTTTCTCTCTCACTCTCTCACTCACACACACACACACACACACACACACACACACACACACACACACTCCTTCATGCCGTCTCTTTTTACTCTGTGATAATATAAACGCAGGGATTTTAGTGGTAATGAGTTTTTAATGAAAAATGAATTATTTACAGTGGCTTCAGGACATAAGATAAAAAAGAGAGAAGAAGAGCAGGTGATATCAAAGCTGTGAAAATCACGCTACGACTTTGCAGTAAACTTTATTAGCGTTTACATATTGCTACATATGTAGATTACAAATGAACAACTTGAAAAGTAAGAGCCCATTTTGTGGCAGATATTTGATTGGTTCAGGTTCCAGTGAAGTTAACTGCTGAAAAAAAACAAAGAGTAACATCCCACAAATTTACTTCACCTCTGCAAACATCGATGAATTTGTATTTGTACTGAAAAGAAAGGGTGTTGCAGTGAAATGCTGGTGTGACCTGGACAATGACACTCTGCATATACCAGTGCTGATATTTGACTGTTATGATGGTCAACATGAATCAAAGCCATCAGACCAACTGCTGAAAATCAGCTGTCAATTTTAACATTGGAAGCAAAAAGCTATCAACAAATAGAGATTATCATGCAATTGAATTACACCAGCATTCCAACAAGTCATTACAACTTTATTTATTTTGATCTCAACTACACACCTGCAAAGATTCTTGCATCCATGTTGCATGGTTGTGATGCTATCACAGTGAAAAAATCTGTCCAGGGACAGAGATGCAGGCTGATAGAATGGAATTGGGATGTTGGGAAATTACAGGACTGGATCCATGTGTGTCCAGACTGCTGCAGCATCTTGTCTCTTTGACTCTTGGTGTAATGCATATGAAGATTCAGCTGAAATGGCATGGTTGAGTTTGAGAACCACACTGTCGCTTCCAGGAAAAGTCAAAGTGTACAATGACCCTTCCATACTGCAGATGTCAATCAGCTGTCTATGTGCATTCGATTGATTGTGAACCAGGCACACACGGGCCCTGGTCTCACTTTCTCCTTGTATGGCTGGAATGCCCCTGAAAGACGCCCGCTGTGCAAGATAGGTTTCACGTTGAAGTACATCCCATTAGCGGGTTCCTCTTGGCCTTGTTCCCACTCACTCATTTAACATTGATTCCACCTTGCTCTGGAGTTAGGACCGCATGTTTATTTAAGCACTGTAAACTGGCATGAAGAAGACCTGCTTTGCTTCCAGCAGAGAAACAATCTAATTTAAAGCCGTCCTCTGATTTTAGCATTAAGCGTGCATTTTCATGTCAGCAACACAGACACATCTTCCTATCAGATGCCTTTGGTGCTGTAATGTATGAGAGAAGACTAACTGAGCTTCACAGTTGGGTTCCTGCTGATAAAAATCCCTGTGCAGGTTAATCATGGAGTCAGTCAGGATCATTCCCTGATACTTAATCTTGTTTCTTGTGATTTATCTGTTGTCATGCATGAAGAGTTCACAAAGAACTCGTGAACAGTCTGGCTGACACCCTGGAGAAATGTTGGCTTTTTCTGTGTCTGTTCTCTTTGCTCTAACTAACTTTTGAGTCAAACCAATCTGGCGTGTCCTATACAGAAGGTGACACTTCTTCAGAATCCTGCCTGATGATGTCAGCGGTCAACTGATTTAGTGAAATATCTGGCGGCTTGTCAGCTTGCTGCTACATTGCCCTGTGCTGTCTGGACCTCTTCTGAGCATCCTTCCAGTACCTTGTCTGATACCTTTGCTCCCTTGATTCTAATTCTCCAATTCAAATCACTTTTCTGTCTTCAGTCCTTTTCCTTCTCCTTTGTCTTTTCTTCTGTTGAATCTTGTTTCTGCTGTCTGGGTCCTCCCTATTTCTCCTTCTTTGCTCCTACACAGTTTTTATCTGTGTGTGAATATGTGTGTACCTGCATGCAAATAAAAAAGTGCTGCACTTATATATAATTTGATATCTTAAGAGTCAGCGAACGTATAAAGATACACAGTCAGTATTCTGATTTGGGCAGAGCCTTAATCTAAAATCTAATTGTCAAATGAAGCCTGAGTTATAGCTCATCATAGTGTTACAACATTAAATACAAGACCGTCATGATGTTAAAGCACAAACAAATGTCAGTTTTTGGCTATAATTATCTAACTATAAGACTTAAAATTGATAAATGGTGGTAAAAAAAAATGATACAATTCAATATAAAGGTGTTGTGTATACATGGTGTATAAATCGAGCCAAGATCTAATAAAATTTATTACCTCCACCAAGAAGGACGCAGGTCACCGGTTCTCCTCCTGGCCATCTGGACCGCGTGACACTGACACTTGACACTGTATTAAGCCAGAAAAGCTTGATCACATCAAAAGTATATGCTCTTCTGGTTTTGGGGAAATGTTCAGCCTTGGCAGAGGTCTGGGCTATTGGACTGTTTTCTCGTTAAAAATGTTAGAATTTAATACCATGATGACACATTCCTTTAACTTTTCACTTTTTATTAAGTCTTTTGTTATCTGGAATCTTTTGTTGTAACATAGTTGATTTTTAGGAGAAACTTTTGTATGTGGAGCATGTTCTTGTCCGTCATCACAAGAATATGAGACTATTTAAACTACAATTCAGTTAAAGGTGCATCAAGTGAAGGGCTCCGAATACTTTCTGAAGCCACTGTGCATTTAACTCATCCCAAGTGTTTTTGTTTTCTAAACCAAACTGCATGCAGGAGAAAGATTTCTATAGGCAAGTAAATATCAGGTTACTAAACACAAGGTCAAGGACAGAATTTGTGATTTTTAAAAATTCCCCTTTATAAGTTGTACTTTCTTCTTCAGTGAAGCTGTGCAGAAAACATCCTGACTGCTGATAACAGAGCTTTTTCATTGAGAGGGTGAAGATCAAATCATTAGGAGTTACCGTTTGTTTGGCCTTTGATTGTCAAGACCCAAACTTGCAACTTCGTTTGCTCCGCCCTGCTAATCTGCTGCCGGTTCTGTGTGAGGGCCTCGGCCTTTATCTGTATCCAGGTTCACAGGCTTGTGCTCCTGAGCCCCAAGTTCAAAAGGGAGAGCCGTGAGAGGAGCTGAAGGGAGGAGGTGTAGAGGGGATTTACAGTGGATACTACAGAGGATGGATACATTTTGGGGGTTTTCAAACTTCAATAGCATGTTCACACCAATCCATTATTATTATTATTATTATTATTTTAACCAAAGAGACTCACTCAGTAGTATAGTAGTTGTATAAACCTGCAGGTTAAATCATTGTTTTATTGGTGGGGTATATGTATGTGTGCTTATTTAAGAGTTGCAAGCTTCCATAACCCTCTTCTTCTTAGATAGATTTGATCAGATTTGCTCTCTGGCGTTTACACACAGGCTTCCTACGCTTAACATTTTCAAAGGATTAAGTATAGTTGTGTCTTTGCGAAAAGATTCCACAGGGATACTATCTACTGTTTACTGTCTATTTGCGCTCATTAGCATCCCTCACGATGTTAAATTATTTTAATATGAACCTGCACCATCTCCTCCATATGTGAAGTTGTGTTCCTCTGGCCAGACTTAATATTGTCATCCCTCTGACAGTGTGTTTACTGAGGGCATACATTCTGTCCCCCCTTCTGTCAACAAAACAGTGAGCATAAATTCAAGTCATCATCCCTTTTCTCTTGTTGCGACTTTTTTACCTATGTCCAAGGTGCAGGTGATTTTCATATATATAAAACCATAAGGACAATGTACTTCCAAGAAGTTCCTGGAAATACAGCAGAGGAGTGAAAAAAATGATTTAAAAAGGAATGATTACAGATACTTTTACACGTCAAAATAAACAACACCATTGTTTAATTGTAACAATAATGTTCTAGGTTTCTTCCACATATATAAATGCATTAAGCTCACAGTATTTGGTTTTTCAAACAAAAGTGAACTACTAACAAATATTTCCCAGAGCAAATATCGGATCATAAATCTTTCTTCTTCACAGCCACAGAGCTACACTGTTGTTCAAAAACAATTAAACAGTCAATAACCCACAGTGGTGCACCAGGTGACATGTTCCTTCATTACCATGAACGCACACACTAATGTTGCTCTGTGTCTGCTGGCTGTGTGAATCTGCAGCTGTTTGCTAACATGCTAGCTGTAACAGGTGATAATATGTTAATGCTGTGTGTTTCGCTAGTTCTACTGCCTAAAGCTTTGCAACTCCATTAGAAGGGGAGGAGTGTGGCACTGAGAGCCAGACACTTCGGATGTATTTCATTTCTATTCACACGATATATATTTTTATAATTGATATTAATATTGAGAGACTGACAAAGGAGGTATTGTTGATGTTTCATAGGATTTGTTGATAGAAAAAAGGATAGAGTCTTTATAATTTCATTATTTTTTAATGTTTATTATTCTAGTTAAATAATTAAAAAATCAAAGTACAGCTCAGAGATCCACAAACTTGAAAGCATCACATCCCACATGCAGCTAATGTGTGCAGCTGAAAGAGCTGAACACAAGAGAAATGCATGTATGTAATGGAAGAGGGGACCATCACCTCCCTGAAGAAATGCCATGTGATGATGGTAATGGCAGGAGCAGAGAGTAATGAAGGAATTGATCTCTACTTGGCAGTAAGTGCTTGACATTTCAACCAAAGCCTTGAGCATGTAACCCCCCTCCCCTGCTTAAATACCTCTCTCTTCTCATTGTTTCTTTCTTTGACCCGAAGTTTGCTCCACTCTTCCTTCATACCGTCAGCTCTTTCCACTCTTTCTCTCGCTCTCTGCCACCTCCAACTTTAATCACTGTCTCTTCCCATCCCTTTATTGCAATATGTAGAACTATTATATGCAATTTCTTTCTATCCAGCCCTCTTTACCTGTCACACTTTCAGGCACACTCCCTTCTTCTTCTCTTCTCATCTGTCTCTACTTTTCATTCAGTCGCTTACACACAAAGGCATGCACACCCCAAGCCACTGGTCCCATGGGTCAGCCCATATTAGCTTACTTGTTAATACTTGGACGGCTCGGGATCAATACTTAATCAACAAGTAATGGGATTCCTCAGTCATCCCATATGATCTTTCAATAAAGACTTGAATCAGCCTCGGCCAGAGCCCCAGACACACACATGCACACACACACACACACACACACACACACACAGCTCTCATTGATGTGGGAGGGAAAGAACAAGACAGTGAGAGAGTCAGCTCTTCCTTGTTCTCACCAAGCAGGTGGATGAGGAGCTGGAGGCAAACGACATGGTGCAAGTGTGTGTCAAAGTACATTTTTTTGCGTGTGGATATATGCTAATGTATTTACCTTTACCAGGAGTGTCATTCAGTAAAGGGGCTGTGTTAAGAAAACAACCAACAAGGGCCAAACAGGGGCTCTAATACTTCTGACCCTGAGTGGTCATTCTTTTCATCAAACTACTGTATGACCACTGTAAAAAATAATGAGTCATACACAAATATTAGCTTTTTTTCCTCCCCCCCAAAAATGGCTGCACTAAAATTACACTGATCTGACAGAATTACATCAAGATCAAGGGGGAAGATGAGCTGGAGTCTGATTCAAGTGGACCAAACCATGTACAGTAGGTTTGAAAACACCCTTTGTCTCATCAGCTGCAGCTGAATGTGCTCTTCTTCATTCAAAGATAAGGTAAAAGGGAAAAGTTTGCACATGTTCTCCTGCAACACACTGCATACTACGCATAACCAGAGTCAGGAGCAAAATGAGTCTGAGGAAATGATAATGTTATCAGTATTATCTTGACAAATTTGTAACAAAAAGCCTGCATTGTAAACCATAGCTGTGAGGTTTGAAAGGCTCACCAGGTGGGTGAATAAAAGATGCAGATTTTTTTGCATTATGGGAAATGAAGGATTCCGTGTTTCTGGAGCTTGACCTATTCCATGGCGCAAAAGTCAGGATATCAGGAATCAGCCGATTGAATTTTTAATCTTGGAAATACAATGTTAAATTGCTCAACCGTTGTAAGTTGGACCTTTGAGCCTAAAATATCTTTGTACACTTACTGTTGGCAATTATCATTGTCTGATGAAAGCAAGAAAATGTCAACCCGATCCCCTCATCAATTTAATTCATGTTACTGACATATACCAGCGCATGGTGAGAAGGAATTATCCTTTCGTAGTTCATGTTGATAGCAAATACTGTCGACTGCATTTAGGTTTGTGCTCATTTTAAGACACCTCTCTGTCATTAGACTGAGGCAAATTTTAATTCCAGTGGAATGTCTTGTGTTTTTCATACCTAAAATTACAGGTCACAGATCTTCCACATTGACCAGTTAACTTTTGTTATAACAGGAATCTTATAAGACCCCTGACCTCTGACCTCCCTCACTCCATCTACCGGTAATCTTTTGGGATAAAACAGGAGTGTTTTCTAATGTTGCTCTCGTAAATTGCTCAGAAAAAGCATGTGAGCTAAATGCCTGAAAAAAAAAAGAAGAAATGTAAATGCAGAGTACAAAAAGCCATATTGCTGTATTAAGTTGAGCAGACTCCAACATGGGTGCAGTGTGATAAATCGCAGCAGAGTTGCATGCTAAACAGTTTCAACCTGGCTGCAGCCAGCCATCTCCCTGTAAACAGGCTTTGTGTCACCATTGTCATATCGCGGTGACATTAATATACATGAGAGTCTGAGGCCTTTAAGACGCTTCAGAGGCGTGGGGGGGGGGAGCTGGCAGCCTCTCTCTCTACTCTTTGTTAATATCACTCCTCCCCTTCTCCCCTGCACCCCGTTTTGCACATTCTTTCTCTCTATTCCAATTTCTTTGGCTCTTTAACTTAAACTTGCTCATTCTTTGCACCCTTCTCGCTTGTTTCTTTTTTCTTTTTATTCCCTCCTGCAGTTTATATCCTTTTTCTGATACTTCTCTGTTACTGTTCTCTTTCCAGCTTTGCCGTTATTAGCATGCAGTTTTTCTTCCAAACTTAATGAAATTGATCACCTGTTCTCTGCTTCCTCTCAGTTTCTGCACCCTGCTGTCACCTTGATTCCCCAGAGACTAGAGAGAGGTTTTTGGTTCCTTGTTTATACACTGCTTTGGATTCTTGTTTCCTTGTGAGCTTTGATTTGATTCAGTTTTATTCACAACTTACCTGGTGAACACTGATGAAAAGTATTGATGAAGTGCCTCCAGACACTCCATACAGAATCTGTTTTGGGTCATTTTCTGTTTTATTTTGATGGCGATTCCTTGTGATTCTCGTGGTACTTTACTTCCTGGGGTTGATTGACTGTCTTGCCCTAATGTGTTTTACCTGTGTCTCGTTAGCCCTACCTCCCTGGTGTGTATATGGTCCTGGTCTTTACTTCTGTTTTTGTGGGTTCATCTGTCCTGTTGCATTCATTTTTCCTGACTTCTGAATAGCATTTCAACTGGGAGAGATCAACTACAAGTGTAAGATTATATTTGTGGCGTTAGCAGCAGAGCAAAGTTTTAAGGTGATCAGACTGATGGTACAAAGCAGCTTATTTAAGGGAGAGCCCAAATGGGATTCACCAGAGGATCGTCGCTGGTTGTGGTGATGGTGGAGTTGAGCCAGCAGGTGGATGAACTTTCAGTTGACACTGAGACTGAGGTGAAGCTGATGATGAGGAGGAGGTGGGTTCCGCAATAGGAGGTTGAGTGGAAAGATCATTGGTCCAGTGTGAGGATGTTTCCACATACAGTACACTTTTGTTGTCTTTTCCACTTTCCATTTCTCTCTTTCTCCCTCCCACTTCTTTTTCTGAGTATTCTTTTTTTCCAGCAAGTTCTATCTACACACACATTAACTCCATCATGTGTACTATCTCCCCCATTTCACTCTCCTTTGCTTTTGTTGTCATGTGCCCTTCTACCATTTTAACATAACTCATCGCCCTGAAAAGCCTGGGCTTTGTGTGTTTCTCCTGCATATTTATGGGGGTACACTATGTATTCACAAACTTGAGTGTGCAGAAAATACAGAGAGAGAAATTTTTTTTTTCCTTTTGAATTGTAGATGCCCACAGATGCTCTTCTGTGTTATAGATGTATAAATGCTAAATGTATGTGTGGTTGCATTTGTTTACAATACCTCCTACCGGTACGCTACAGTGTGTTACATAACTCGAATAATGTAGGAAAGAGATACTCTCCATCACTTCATTTGCTGCTCTGTTTCTCACCCACCCTGCCTGCCTCCACCCTGTCAGAGGGAGTGATTTATACAGGTCCCTCCTTATCTCTCCTCCCTCCCTCTCTTTCTCCCTCCTGCTTTCTTTCAATCAGTTGCCTGTTGACACTGTTGTAACCCTCACTTCCTTATGTGTATGTGTGTGTGTTGGATCAGGAAGTGTGTGCAGGCATATAGGAAGCCTGCTCAGGTGCAGAAGTGGTGGAGGTGAGCTGCTGTTCTGCCAGCCGTTTCCTCTGCCTGGGTGTCCGTGTGTATGAGACCTTAGGGACCTCACAAATCATCAGTCTGTCATGATCCCTCCTTTTTTTGGTGATTTACAGTGACCATCTTTGGGAACGGATGTGGGCTCTGAAACATACACATGTATGCATGTACACCATGTCCTTTATGATGCAGTAAAAACTAATAGTCACTCAAAGGAATGTACAAAAAAGTATAATAAAATGACATGCAACCCTGACATCTCTGACCAATCATTATTCCTGTAAAACTCTACTTTGTAGTCTCTGTCTATTGCAGATGCATTCCACTTGACCATCTCACGTGCATCTATTTCAACAGATTCAGCTTTGGTCCATACAGCTGTCGGCAGCCATTGCACAGTTTTAGCATATAACACATGAGCTAATACATTCTTTGTCCAACACAAAAAGTAGTCACAGATGTGCTTCAATTTTAATAAATCCTACTGTCTACACAGGCTGCCCAGAGGCTTGCATTTCACTTTCACTTGCACAATATGCATGCATTTTCTTCTATTTTGTGTGTAACTGCAGTGATTGGGTCTTCAGCTCTGAGTGCTGGGAAAATGCCCACACTAAATGCTGTACATGAATGCATCCTGTGTAGACACAGACTGCAGACTGAAGCTGCTGCTGCTCTGCTAATTTATGTTGCTTTCACTGTACGGACACTTTGAAATGCTCTAAGTGACAAAAAAACAGGATTGCAGACTTTCCCCAATATTTCACAAAAAAAAGACAAGAAAAGGAAACTCAAAAGTTTTACTGTAAACTGCTCACCAACATGTTTTTCTTGATGGGAGGGACGTAGCCCAGGGTGGAGTGAATGAGTCTCCAGAAACTAGCAATGAAGTCGTTGCTACAAAGACCACTACAATCTTAGACCAGAATTAGTACATTGAAGGTTACAACACATAGTTTTTCATTAATGCATGTAGAGTTCAGAAGCTTTTCTATAATGATGAATGCCACAGAACATCCTGCCCTCCATCCCATACCCTGCTCATCATTTCGGGTATTTTTCTCCTACTCCTCATCTCACCCCGTTTCCCTCCTCCATCACAGGATCCACATGGTGTTCATCTTCTCCTCCTGTTGAGCCTTCACTGTTGTGACAGACTACAGTTAGTAATAGAGACCCATAATTGTTCAAGTAGTTATATGTAATTTGTAGAGCTCTCGATAGCCCTCCCTTGTTTAACCCTCCGCCGCTCACTTTTGCAATCTCTCCATCCACCCGCCCCTCCCTGCCAATGTCTGAGATTGCTGTAAAGATGCACATATGCTGCAACTACAGCGAGAGCAGCGGCGTGCACGTTTCTGTATGTGTGTGTGGAAGCATTTGCATGCGCGTGAATTGCTGACATGAGGACGTGCTGCATACTTTGACAGCTGAAAGTGAAAATGACCGTCTTCACATTTAACTTTGACAATCACATCTTATGTTATTATGGTTCTACATCAGCAGTGTCACAAACGCCATTACTAAAAAGCTGTGTTGAAATGTTAAAATAATAAAACTATGCTCTGCCATAAAGTCTGCTATTGTGATCTCCGTAATGTTCAGATTGTGTTGACACTGTCATAAGTGTGTCAGCGTTTAGGACGTGATGGGTTGTACTGCACTGCCTTTCACTGAAATGTGTTACTGATATTCTGCCACTCTTATGTTTGTCGAAGGAGAGGACAAAAAGCAGAAACGGCACTCAGTATAACGTAGTGAAGTACAACATAACCTTTAGGTATGACCGCAATAATATACATGTTTTTGACTATGTTCAGCTCATGATTGGAAACAAAGACTTGTATGTAAGTGTTTTGTGTGTCTCTTTTTTTCTACGTGTGTGCACATAGTGCTTCACTATAGTGTGCGTGTACCTGCAATGTAACATTCACTCATGGATGATAATTTTGAGAATTTTTTTAAAAATCAAAAGCTGAAATTTCTCATTTCAAAGGTTTTAGACTGAATTCAGAAGCCCTTAGGCAACAACTGCAGCTTTGAGTCATCAAAAAATTAAAATCTTTGCACATATGGATTTGGGAAACTTAGACTAGGCTGCATTCATCCATCCCTCAGTTTTGTCTGGTCTTCCTGTTCCTCAGTGTAGGGATGGTATCAGTCTGGTGATGGGCGGTGCCTGGTGCTCCTCTGACATAGTGTTTGGACTTCTGCCCACAAGGTTCAATTTTTGTCTCATCAGACCTGCAAATCTTTTTCCTCCTGCTCTCAGAGACCTTAAAATGCTGTATGGCAAACCCCAAGCGGTCATACACCTTTTACTCAAAGTGGTTTCTGTCTAGCCACTCTGCCATAAAGGCCTGATTGATGGAGACCTGCTGAGATGGTCGTCCTTCAGGCTGGTTCTCTGCAGAGGACTTCTGAAGCCCTTCTTGCCCAGTTATTAAATTTGGTTGGACGACCAACCCCAGGAAGAGTCCAGGTAGTTCCAGACTTCTTCCATTTCTCGATTACTGAGGCCACTGTTCTCCTGGGAGCATTCAGAGCTTTAGTAATGGTTCATCTCTGAGATCTGAGGGGGGTCTTTTTGCCTTAGTTTTGCCTCTCAGGCAATACAGGCTGTTCTGCCTTACAAGTAAGGGTTCTTGGGACTGTAAAATGCCTGCAGACACAGGTAATTGTCAACTAAGCTATTTTCAGGGGGAAAAAAAATCTGCACTGCATTATATTCTCCTGAAAAGATGCTACCAGCCATGTGTTTTTAATTACTAATTTTATTGTTTCATAGTTTATTTGTTCTGTGCCTCCCGCACCCATGAAATCAATCCTATATCTATGGAAATAAAATAAAATGAAAAAGTAAAATATAAATTCGCTCTTCAAACACACCCTCTTTACTGATTATAAATTAATTGTTTGAAAGTAGATTTTTCCTTGACCACACTCATTAAAATTGATAAAGGCCTGCTGTTTCAGTTTGTAATCCCCTCCTGGTAGCAGGGTGTCAGTGAGTGCGAGTTTATGACACCCAGCTCTAACCCGCCACTCCTTTCTCAGCCTGTGTTTGTGTAATTGTCCTGTATCAGTGTACTGTGTGTCTACCATCTGTTATAATCAGCCATGAATATTGCAGTGGCCCCGACACTTTAAATGCCATATATACCCTATGGATGTTGACATGCATGGGAGAAGTTATGTGTGCCAGAGATGCACTCTGTTCGCCTTTACAGTTGGCCCATTGATTTATAATTAACGCTGGGGTTACTGCTCCAGCACATACACAGCTGGCCTGCTCTCTGGGGTCACAGCAGTGTGTGTCTGTGTGTGTTTGTGTGTACTTGTATGACTATCTTTGCAAGGACATTTTAGCTTTGACATCTTCACAGGGTTGCTTGAGGGTAAAGTCTTGGTTTTAAGGGTTAAGGGTAGAATTAGTTATAGGTTAGGGAATGTGTCTATTTACAAATTAATATACACGGCTCAGGCGTGTGTTCCTCTTTAAATAGGTTTATCTTTGAGTGTTGTGTTGTGTGCATGCAAAGAGTAACCATGGTAACCCATTTAAAGATCCCTGCAGACTACAGAGACTTCAGTCCCATCAAATGTATTGATTACATTGCCCATGTGAATTAGATGGACACACACACACATGCATGCAGGTCCTCCAGTCAGATGCCTGCACCACAAGGCTGCATTCTTGCTTCCATGAATCCTGCAAAGCGAAATTATTTGATGTGTTGATGAATCTTTCTTCTACAGTGTGTTTCAAATACTTAAATGACAGTCACAGCATTTTCTCCTATTGTCATACAAAAGTGACAGTGTATCGAGCTCTTTTTCCCAATCCCTGTGTGTCCAGGCTTTTCAGGAGCACATCACAGCAACTGTAGCAATTTATTGTGACTGTCTGACTAGAACAATAACAATAAAGAGGTAACATGGTGTATTCACCACAGCTCATCACTGTAGAGCCCGCTCCATTGGTTGGTTGAAGGTAACCCTGCCCTCCCCAAGGCCATGATGGGTACAAATGTTCCTGTGTCCACAATGCAACACAAGCATTGTCTCAGACTAAGATCCTCATTGGTGCTTAACAGAGTCTTATGCCTTGAAGTGCAGTCGACAGCCCTTGAGAAGATCCTTCAATGGATTTCATTAAGCCCTAAAAAGCAACCTTGTACTCAATGAGTGAATGTATATAAGAATGACAATTGACTACTAACAACTTTGTCCGGCTGTGGTCTGATGTTGCTGTGTCATATTTGATCCCTGTCCTGATGGTCAGGGGCAGCATGAGGAATGCTAATATAAAGGTGGATAATAGTTTTACGATGTTAGGGTCTAAGAGTGAAAACAATAGTGTTGAATTATTTGAGGTTTGGTTTTAGTGAGTGGTGATGAACTTTAAAGTTGGGCGTTGAACATTTGAGACTGATATTACAGACATGGATACACATACACCTTTTATAGTGTTCACAGTCAGCTCCTGCAGAGTGCATGAGCTGTGTTTGGTGACATCAAAATAACTCTATTGTAGCCTCTGTGCTGCTCAACTAGACACGCACACACAGAAGCCCTGCATGACCACTTAATCCCTCTCAGTCCCTGCTCACCACACTACATCGCTCCGTACTCCCTGTGTACCCTCTCTGCCCCACTTCTCTCCCTCCCTTAATCTCTCTCTTTCTCTGCACCTCCTTTTCTCCCCCCCTTTACCTTCTCCACTATTCTCTGACCTGTCATCTCGCCATCTGATCTCGTCTGCTCCTTCTTATAAGGTCAAATTTCTCCCCTCCCCGCCGCTGTAATTTTGCAGGGAGTCAGGGCAGTGAGAGGCCCCTTCTCTTTGATTCATCGCTCTGTCGGGAGGTGAAGGGCCCGGGTGTGTGAGGTGACACACCGGATTAGGGTGTTGCATTCAGTCTAGATGTGGGGTCATCCATGGGGGTCCTCCGGGTGGTGTGTATGTGGAGGACTTTTGTGGATTGTCGCCCACTGATCTGTCATGGCCAGCCAAAACACATTTCGAGGCCCTTTTGATCCACCCCCACCACTCTCCACGGGCAACACGCTCACGCACACCACACATGCATGCAAATATTTTAATGTTTAATGTTTTTGGGTTAGCTGGAGTTCTGCAGGACAACATCACAGTCATTCTATTGTGTTCTCCTGAAAACTCTCTTGTCCATGCAAAAATGAAGAAACAACATCATCTGAGGCTTCAGGAGCTCTAACCCCCCCCCCCACACCCCCCCAAAAAAAGAAATCAAAAACAAAAAACAACAAAAAAAGGTCCACGAACACATCACACAGTCTTCATTACATCAGCAGATGGTTAGTCCAATTGTCAAAGATGATCACTTTTTATTTGAGCATTTTAAAGACATCTACATTTCCATAACTCCAGCTGCTGTTGAAGCTTGTGTGATGTGATCAAAACTTTGTGGGCATGTTTCAGGTTAACAGTTAAGATGCCCAGTTTGGCTCTGAGCTTCCCTGGTTCACAGGGGCCATGTTGAGCCACACTTGGGCATAAGTTGAATCAATAAATAGAGAAAATGCAGATTTCTCTCTGTTCAGTCCTCTCTGAGCCCACTTGAAAGCTACACAGCACAGCTGAAAGTTATGTGGATGCCTGTTTGGCTGCCCCAGACATATCTGACAGGTGCACACAATGTAGCACAACGCCACACAATCTCAATTCATTAACATCTGGCTAAAATATGGATTGTGCTGAAGAGCTGTGCTGCATTCCACTTTATTTTGTCTTTTATTAGCCATTTTGACAAAATTTCCACTCCTCCCATCTCCTATGCCTGTGTCCTGGCAAAATGGAGAGAGAGAGGGAGAGAGACAAAGACAGATTTTATATTTAGATCATCACAAGTGTACTTACAGTATGTAGGAGTGAATTATACCATGTTTTGTGGCCTTCTGGCAGATGAATATTTTGTAGCACAGAGAAGGTGAAGCGTGAGCAGCGCATTAACAGAGCAGCAGCAGCATGCTCTACACAGGAGGCGTTCAGGTACACTATTGAATTGTAGGTCACCTGAGACCCGTGTTTTTGGAAGTGCTCAGAGCATGAAACACAATCACTGTGGTAAAAAATGCAGGGAAAACAGACTTGAAGCATAAAAATATGCTTTGGGTTGCGTTCGTGGGCGTATAGTAAAAAGTGAGGTGTTGTGCATCCTGTGTAGACAGCTGGACTGATTATAATAGGAGCTTATCTGCTCCGTCACATGCGTATGAGATGGATGATGGAAAAACGAGCCGAAAACGCTTCCTGTGTCGACATGCCACAAGTGTATGAGTATGAATCAGTGCCATTGTGTATATAGAAATGCATGCACCTACATACAATGTATGATTCTAATTGTCAATATGGCTATACAGCGGTATGTTACCCACACAGCTTTGTGTATGTGCTTGTACATGTTGTGTGGTGTGTAGTTTAAGCTTGCCCACGTGTGTGTGTGTGTGTGTGTTTGTGTACGTGTGCATGTGACTTGTGGCGTAAAAGAGCCCTGGCTTACTTAAAGGTGCATTACAGGTCTCAGGCTAATCCGCAGTGATAGCTAAAGTGCTCTGTGTCGACCACAGGAGACTTTGTGTGTGTGTGTGTGTGTGTGAGAGAGTTTTTGAGCTTCTGTTTTTGGCAAGGGGTGGGGTGGGAGGGGCAGCGCAGAGAAGACAGCCTGTGATGTGTCCACCATACGCATTATTCAGCATAAATTTTGTATTGGGCCCACGACTCTCCCAGTCTTCACATGTGCAAAGGACGGAGAGACGGAGGCAGGGAAGAAGAACGACTGAGTTCATGGGAGGACGGAACAGTGGGGTGGGTGGTAGGTGGGGGGGTAAAGGCTGGACAGAGGAGGATCAGGGGATTTGTGGTTTAAGATAGACGGACAAGAAGCAGAAAAAAAAAGGCGAGAGGAAAGAGGAGAAAAGGAAAAAAAAGGTTGAGGTGGAGCCAGAAATGGAGGGCCAGAGAGTGTGTGTGGAGAAGGATCGATTTGTGTGTCTTAGATTCTAATGGCAGCACTGCCCAGCTACAATTTATGCATATGTATTACACTGTGTGTGTGTGTGTGTGTGTGTGTTCTGCAGATGGTATGTGTGAGTTTGCATGTCTTGTGTTTCTATATTTAAATGTACTGTATCTCTCCACTGATGCCAGAAACACACTGCACTGTCAGTTCCTGGTTCTCATGTCTCTGTAAGATTTTTGACTCCTCAATATTTCAACACTTTCAAGTGAAAAGTCTCTCCTCCAAATGCCGTGAAAAACAATACAACAAATTCATGTTTGCCTCGCAGGTCAACATTTTGTATGCCGCACAGCTGTGCAGTCTATCATGTGCACAACTTCATCAACAAAAGTTAGAGAACTGAAAAGAAATTGGGCCCAAATTAAAAAATACATTGAACCCCGAGGTGAGAGCTGGTTTGGTAGGAAGATACGACAATAATTGTTTTCATATCAGCATCGAGTTAACTCACCATTTTTTATTGAGTTCAGTGATTCCCCAAAGCTTATAATTTGAGTTGAAATTAAGAGCCTGAAAAAAAGACAGGGCATACTCACACTAGCATACTCACACTACCATACCCAAATACATGGGCCCACACACATTTACATCATCATGATGATTCTGAAGAAAAATGCTTTCAAACAGCCATACTCCCATACACATTTAATGCCCTTTCCGAAGTCGTATTGGGTGTGAGTTCCATGCCCAGTAATGGTGAACAATCACATGCCATGTGTAATGTGCTCAAGTCCAGCTGCTTGGCCAAACTTTAAGAAGTCGGCTCCGGCGCAGTTCAGTATGCTGTGCACAGATCAATCATACTTTTCAAATGAATGGGACTTGTGAAATTGTGAAAGAAAATGTGCTTGGAAATTGTATGGATGAGTGAGAGTACAGCCTTCCAAGTGTTTTACAGTGGTTACACTTTTTCTTGAATGTGGCTCTGTATGGATTAAGCAAAGTTAACCTTTTCTGTTGCATCCTGTCTTCACCCTTTTTAGCATAACTGAATTAATTTCTATTTATTTTTATGAATTTCCTTTCTCTGTTGCCAGTTTGCCATTCAAAAGTGATGATATCAATTTCATTTCTGATTAATGGCAACATAATTTTCACTCAGAAATGATTGAATTCATCCAGGGGACACACTGGACTGTGAAAGCATACACAAGTTCATCGGTAAAAAAATACTTTTGCAAGTCTGTATCTGTAACATGTATACCAGTACTATATGCACATATGTGAATGCTATATGTATATGTATATGAACTCAGATTATGTGCTGTCAGTGTCTATGCAAAAGTGCACATGAAAACATATATGTGTGTGTGTGGGACTGGGACTGGGCTGTGGAGGTTAGCCCAGGCAGCAGCAGTGGTGGAGACCTATTTTAATTCTTAACTAGATGTCCATGATTTATTAATTTGCGTTTGAAATAACAATTACTGTGTCAGAAGGGATCAGGCCAAAACCTTAATTGCGATGGAAAACAGACTTAATATGGAACTTGCCCCGACCAAAGCACACGCATGGCATCCCCAGCAGACCCCGGGAAGATGTCTCTCTGTCCGCATCCGTGACTGTGCATTACGCCATATTTATGTAAATCGTAGCATGAATGTCAGTGCCATTTCTGCATTAAATTGCATGAGTTGTATGTTACCATATGTGCATTATTCAGCAACAGTCTCATCCTCACTTGAACTTTAATGCCCCTCATGCAAACGTGCTACTTAAGCTTTTTAATGTTTTCTAGTTTTGTAGGTTTTTTTTCTTGGTTTGAATATTTAGCATTTTATCCATCATTTACCTGTAATACCGGGATCAAGCCACACAGTACTTCTTGTGTTTTCAGATGGCAGCTGTGACAGATTAGGTGATCTTCAAGGCTTAAATTCTTTCCATTATTTCCCAAAGAGACCTGGTAGAGGTCTTGACAAATTGTGCGGCATATAGGTGATCAGAAAGTTCCATGGACAGACAGCTCCAATAGCGTCATTCCCTGTTTCAGTCTGTTGTCCAGGAAAGAGTGCTCTTTCCTTCAATGGGTCAACAGCATGCAACATTTCATAGAATTTGTCAAACTAGGTGACTGAAACAAAAAAAGTCTCAGTCTGGTGGGGCATAATGATGCGTCCACTGTCTCCCACAGTAGCTTTCTTTTATCTTTCCATCATCTTTCATCATGAGGAACCTTGAAAGAACGTCGGCCCTACTTCTGTTTAATGATCTAAAACAATAGGTATGCAACTGACAAGTTAAAACACAGGCATATCAAGGGATTAAGAATGTGTTCAAAGAGAGGTATGGTTTGCATGCTTGGTGTATGCAGGTAATTAAGATTTAATGCCTGTCATTTTCACTTCTGTTTTAGTGTAGAAAAAACTATAAAAAGTACTATAGACAGTACTATTTTGCAAGGAGTGACGCTCCTTGCCCGGAAAGATTCTTGATCAAACATTTCACATGCATGATACAAATGATACAGGAACACATGCAGTAGGGATGTGTACTGTGAAGGACCCAATTGTTATGGCTTGTGATTGCGCTTCATTTTTTTTTTTTTTGCACAAAGTGTATGTGTTTTATTGATTTATCACAAATCAACCGCAAAACAAAATCCTTCCTCTACTTAATGTAAAGCCACTACAATGAGGAAACGTCTCATTTGGCCGATTTTAGTTAGCAGTCATCTTTGAGGATTACCCCTATCACTTAACGGCCCTTAAACAACTATTTCCTTCCACAGCATCAGTGCATGGCTGCTAATGGCATCTGTAATGAGGATGACCCGCAGGCCTTGTCTAATTTACAGAGCCTGTTAAGTGACTCAGTGATTTTAAAGGTAATCTTTAAAAGCCACGCGAAAGCTTGGAGAAAGTTGTCGGGAGGCGCGCGAGGGGGGTGGGGGCTGGAGTGGTGGAGCTCTTAAAGAGTTGGAGAAGAGCGGCGGCACTGAGACATTTCCATGACTTGCTTATGATGTATCGGAGTTTTGTATTATCCATACTCCGGCAAAGAGGGCGTAGAGAGGAATGTTTCCACTTTAAAAAAAAAAAAGTGTGTGTGTGTACGTCTTAACTTGCTTTTTCTGTCGCTTGCTCACATACTTCAACACACACGTACATGCACTCAGAAATACTCAAATATCCCCTTTCCCATTCTCATAACCCTCTTTTCTGTTTCTCCTCTGTCTGTACTTCTGAAGGAATTCTCCATCCATCTAATTCCCCTCCTGGTTCTTTTATATTGAGGCTGGGCCACGCTCGTATTCCATGTCAAAGGCTTTCTTTTTTATTGAACATCAAATCCTCTGTGTCTCGCCTGGCGCTCTCTTCTCTCCAGCTCGGCACTATGCATATTCAGGAGCCAGCGGCCGCACTGTAAGGCCGGCTAGCCCTCCAAAATCCGCGATTGTGGGCATTAGCGTTGCAATAACACTACATGAATAGCTGGCACGCTCTATATTTAGGTGTTAAGTCAACCGTGCTGTAGTGAAGATTGAGACTGCGTGGGGAGAGGCAGACTTTCTCCTGTTCTGCCGATATCCTCTGTGTTTCTTCTTCTTTAATTCTCTCCCTCTCTGTCTGTCTTTTTCAGAGGCCTCCTCTCTTGGCTCTGGGGGCGGCGCTTGGTGTCCAAAAGTTCCAGTGAGGCTTGGTTTTGTTTTCAGTGCAAGGAGCTGCCTCATTGTGACACTTTGCATACTGATTTTGAACTTTTACTAGCTTGACTTGAAGGGAGAAAAGAGGGCAGACCTGACTGCTCTAATTGGACTTTAATGTGCTTGGCTCACAGTGTGAAAAATAAAAACCACAGCGGAGATATAAGCATAAAAAGGGGCGAGTACTTTATTGCTTTCATCCATATTTCTACTGGCAGTGCTACTGTTATGTCATCAGAGACATCATATTGTGCTTTCTTTAACCCATCCCCTTTATAAATTAAATTATCACCATATTCTTATTTAAAGAAGTTCCAAAACCCCTGAATATGACTTCTTTTCATCTTGCTCTGAAGGTACATGTTTTGAATCTAGAAAGGCTCCCATTGACTTCCTATGTCACAATGTTGAAACTTGCTGACACACAAGCAAAAAAGCCAAAAGTTGTTTTTATTCCTTCATCCCTCCTGTCCTCGAACATATACAGTTCCAAATGATGACAGTTTAAGAGGCCTAGCTAACATGTACAGTCACTAAACCAAAAGTCAGTCAATAAAGGAACTAAAATGTAAGAACAAAACATTCAAAGGGTTGATTTGCTCAGTGCAGTGATATAATATTGTGCATCATAATTCTATCATGGCAGTAAAGTACACCTCGTTCACATTCAGCATACAATATACATCATAATGTGTATATTCTTCCAATAGCTCACCTCCCCTCCCCTGTGTCTCCTTCACTTTCCTGTGTATTTTACCATCCCTCTGCTTATTCTCTGAGTGTGTCTTGTCTAAATATTGTTGCAGTCTATTCCCACTGTTTCTTGGCCATACCCTCAGGTTCTCATCTCATCTGATGTGAAATACAGAGGGAGGCGGAAACAGAGGGAAGGAAGAAGAGAGTGGAGCTCCTATGCATCCAAACTGGACCCGACTGGGATCGACGGGAATCCAGCGATCAGCAGATGAGGGACAGAAAAGAAGGATGAAATAGGATGGAAATAGGAGAATGAGTGGAGGGACGTACAGTTGACATGAACAGAGACAGAAGAGATGAATGGGAGGAGGGCAAACACAAATCAAGAAAAGAGAGGAAGAAGTGAGGATGGATGAATGAGGGAAGAAAAGAGAAAATTATGAAAATAATGGAGAAACCAAAGGATAAAAATATTGAAAAGGGAAGGAGGGAGGGAGGGAGGGAGGGGAGGAGGAGGAAATGATAGGTAAGAATGAAAGGGATGAGGAAAAGAGGGTGAGCAAAGGCACAATAGGTAAATGTATGTGAGGAAAATTTCACAAACATATCAGGAAAGCTTTAGGAAGATAGGAAAGAAAGGACAAAATAGAGTCAGGAGAAAGGAATGGTAATATACATCAGGGAAGTAAAAATATTTTTGGGAAAAAGGGGAAAGAACTCATACAGTAAGGAAAAGAGGTGAAGCAGAGGAAAGAGAAAGGGGCTGAAGGGGAAGACAAACAAAGAAAGGAGGTAAAAAAGTGGGTAAGGAAAAAAGAAGGAACAAAAAACAAGAGTGAATGAGCAAAAGGATGAGAGAGTGCATTGAAAAGGATGAACAAAAGATGAGAGGGGATAAAAATTATTATCGATAAAGAAGACAGCAAGTAAGAAAGGGAAGAATGAGAGAAGAAGGAAGGAAATGGGTAGAGGAGGATGTAAAAAAACAGGAGGGAAAAATACAACAGAGCCAAGAAGTGAGGATAACTGTTCATTTTATTCTACATCCCCCAAAATTCTCCATCCCGAAGCGTTTGTGTGTGTGTGTGTGTGTGTGTGTGTGTGTGTGTGTGTGCAATGTGACGTCATCCAGCAACCTGGCATGCCTTTTTAATTCTACTGAGTAAATAATGCATCCGCCACAGTCCATAATTTATGTAAGTGGACATGCAATCAGTTCAGATTAACGTGCACAATGCCCCTGTGTGTGTGTGTGTGTGTGTGTGTGTGTGTGTGTGTGCTGCGCGTCTGTGAGGCTAAGGAATAGCTAAAACATGACGGGTCACTGACTTTCTCCTTCCCACTTTGTCTCTCTGGGCTCCTCTCTTATTTTCTATTCAGTTTTTTCAAGATAAAGGAAAACTGCAACATTTTTTTAAAAATAAAAGACTGTCTTTTCTAAGAGGCTGGTTGTGGAAACTTCATCATCATCATCTTGTGCCATCACTGACAGGTCTAGAGTTATATAACTAATATACACTTTGCTTCATAGCAAACCTTCCAGTGTCCAACTGGAAAGTGTGGAAGTGTTTCTTCCACTGGCTATGGATGATCCCACTGGTGTATCTCACTGTCAGTCACCATATGAGTTTTGTGAGCAGAATTTGCAGTCTATCAGTTTTCACTTGTGACATTTATTGGATTTGAAGATGTCGTAAGAGGCGTAAATTCTGTCAGATACACTAACAACCTCACAGGTGCACTGGTTTGTAATGATGTTGCGCAACTATCATATTTGCTGCTTTTTGACATTTTCTAACTGGATTCTTCAAAGCAAACTTGATTGTTTTGCTTATTATCTTCATTTCCAAAGACCTGGATATCCTAAGAAAGGAAACTTGTAATCCTCCCCTATCTGAGTTAGATTTTCAGAGAAATAGCAGTGCAGGGGAAATAATCTCTTGATGATGTGATCAAGATGAGGTGTCATTAAACAAGTTGAGTCCGAGTCGGAATGCCTGATCATACCCAGTCATTTCAAAGTAGCTCCAAATGCAAGCTTTAGCTAAATGCTTTAATGCATTAAAAGATCATCTATGTCCCTCTGAGTCTATCCTGAGGAGTACAGCCAATTCCACTCCAAAACACCAGAGGACTTCCAAACCAGCTCAAAACGCCCTGTGTGCTCCACATCCAGTCTTCCTCCCGACATTCGCTCCAGCCCATCATCACCCATTCCAGGGCCCATTCCACAGATAGCTCTCCACCGGGTATTTCATTTAATCCAGACCAAATGCTAATAGGGCTGTTTGGTTGCTGGCCATCTGCCTGGGCTGCCGGTCAACTGTGGCAAGCTGTGCCGAGCTGTGCGGTGCCGGGCCTCTCTGCCAAAGCCTGAGCTGCCCAGAGACCACTTCATAACCAGAGGACACTTCACGGCCAATTGTCCACACTTACTGTGAACGGACTCCATGGCGGGTAATATGATCAAATTGATCTTTTCATGATTTTTGGGGGTGGAGGTGGAGCTTTTCGATGTCTCATTCCCACACCATTAAAATCCACATCGGAGGATGTCTTAAAAAATTAAGCACTTGGCTGTCCCTAACTAAGTTAGCTCTGAATGTTTACTTATCCAAGGAAAGTCAGCTCCTCATGCAGTTTAACACATCGACTCATGGGAGCTGCAGACAACACGTATCTATTATTGACTGCGGGACAACTCCGCTGCCAGGCTCAAGGGCACCTCAGCATCATCTACTGATAGAAGAGACAAAGGTAGCCATACACTTTTTCAACATTAGTTTGTAGATCTGGATCTTTACAACCAAGACACAAACAAACACCAATTACGTGTTGAGAACATATAAACATATATATATAATCTGCATCATTAGCATTTATATTACTTTTGATACTTTGCCTTTTTTATGCAATGGTTTCCTATGTTGTGGTGGATTATAATCAATAATACCTGTGTCAACATTTGCTTTTACCTCCAATTAAAGTGGTTTGGATATCCTGGCTAAAGTGTTGGCTTCTTCAGAACCTGTATGATTGTCTGATGGCAGGATACAGAATTTTTTTCTCTCTGGAAAATATTGAGCCTAAAAATGCCAATTCTTTCCATGGCACTAATTATCAGTGTTTGGTAATGTTATTTTACAACTTGGAAAATTGTGCTTACCTTACTTGAAATATATTTCAATAAAGGTTAGGGTAAGGAGCTCAGACTTCTGGGGGGATGCTCATTCGAAAGTTGTTAAGGTTGAGGTGAATGTGGCATCTGATCAGGGTGCCTCCTGGGCATCCTCTGTTGGATGTTTTCTGGGCACATCCAACCGGTAGGAGGCCCCCGAGGTAGACCTGGAACACGCTGGAGAGACTATAATTCTCATCTGTCCTGGGAGTGCCTCAGGGTCCCCCAGGAGCAGCTGGGAAACGTTCTCAGGAGAGGGGTATCTGCAGCTCCTGCACAATCAGTGCTGCGATAAAACGCCCCCACATTATATTCGACCTATATATTTGTGATGATGTGATCTCAACCCTCCTGTGTTACTCTGTGAACCTACAAGCTGTTACAGCTGAAGTGATATCGATATCAGTCGGTACCAAAACTTCATGGCCTTTGGGTTGAACTGATGCTGGTACTGGGATGCTGGGGTGCTGGTACTTTTTTGTTGTTGGAGATTCAAACTTTGACTACAGAATTAGACAAGAGTGAAAGAGCTAAATACTTCTTCCCCTACTGGTAAACCTAGATTATAATCCTATTAATGTACTGTGTTGATATCTATGCATTTTGTACCTTCATGAAAGCCCACACATGGGTGAAGGTGGGAGCTTGGCAACATATAATAGGGTGTTCAGTCTTTCAACACTTTTATTTCTTATTTTCCTTCCCCACAACTTACCTTGACCTTGCGGTACATACAACAACTACAGAACTGCACAGCCAGTGCCAGCAACGCTGTGCTCAGAGAAAGGAAGAGGAAGAAGGAAAAAAGTGTGTGTTTTGTACTCAAAATAGATCTCCAACTGGTCTTATTTCATTCAATATGCAGAACACTGAGTCCGTCCTTAGAGGGATGGAGAGCCGCGCATCTTTTGTGTTGTGTTGTGGTGGGTGGGTGGGTGGGGTACAATTCAACAGATTTCCGTGCTCGTGTAGCCCCTCATCTTTTGTGTTTTTTTTTTTTTTTTTTCTGCACACCATCTCTAAACCTTGTCCTCATTATCCATTCTCCTCCAGCGTAATGGCGCAGGGGTTGTTAAACTTCTCCAGCCCAGGAACCAAATTTAGACAATCCAGTTTTACTCCAGGACCTGGTCTAATGACTACTAGTACTTAGTGCACAAACTAGTATTCCTGGCAAGTGGGGACTCAGAAATATACTCCCTTGCCATTTCAGGTCCCGACCCACGGTATAGCTGGAGAAAAACTTGCTTAAAGACACATAATGGTTATAAAAAAATAAAAAGTGTGGGCATGTAACTCTGTGTGTGTGTGTGTGTGTGTGTGTGTTTCTACATAGGCTCCCGTTCCATGCATGTGTGGGAGTAGGGCTCTGACACTGTACGTATGGGGGCATCCTCCAGCACAAACTACTGCATTAATTGCTCTGAAGAAAAATCTAGGTGAGGACATCATTAACTAAGACCAGGCTTGCCTTTATAATTGATATATAGCGGTGCCCTCACAGTGCTCTGGCGGCCATATTGCCGGAGGCGCTCCTGCGTGATGGTATAGCCCTCTCTTCGTTCAGACGCCCACTCCAGCTCCTGCGACCTGTAACCCCTGTGAGGGGCGAGGGTCGGGAACACAGGTGTGCTGGGGGGATCGAGGCTCGAAATGCCCCGCTTCTCGGCTCAGGTCAGATAGGACGTGTTATTTTTTCCCCCCTATCAATTGTCTTGTTTTAACTGTATTACCTATTCTGCTAATTACCAGGCATGCGGCTCAACCTTTGAATGTTAATGGCAACTGCCTTTTTTTCCCCCTGACTGTGATATGAATTTCATAGGAAGTGTTGAAAATTATTGGACTCTTGAATACAACAGAGGTAAAAAAAAAAAAAAAAAATGAATTTTTGTTTCAGTCATGATCAGATGTGACTCCTTGAATAACTGCAAAAATTAAGGCGGGAAAATGACAGACAGCCACAGAATAAACAAGCAGCTAAGAAGATGGAATATTACCTTGTGTGTGTGTGTTATAGTAGCTTTTTCATCGGGGGGGCTATGACACAAGCCTACCCTTAATACCTCCATGGAACTCATTACCCAAGACACCTTTGGGAAATTCATTTTCATATATCTACACAATCTCAATTACGCCACTTAATTGATATCTTTATTTGCTTAATTGGTGGCTTTATTCCTCACTGGGAGAAAGAAGAAGCTTTTTTGCGTAGGAATACCACACTTCAAAGGCAGTTACTTCTTTTTTTATCCTTCTTTCATCACCTCGTTATTTTCTACATGTCAGGGATGTCACAACACGTTCAGTGCAATTTTAATGAAGAATGAATATGACATGTTTTCACCAGAGTTTTTTTCCCTCCCTTCAGTCAGTAAAGGTGAGTTCAAATTTGTTAGCTCCATGACTAAATTATTATACTTGAACATTACAAACAATTAGCATGATGAGTTTTTTTTTGTCTTGCTTTGTTTTTTTTTAATGCAGGACACGTGACAAGAAATATTATTTGCGGCCTGATGGAAAGTGGTGTCCTCTGAAAGAATTCAGTTCACCCTGAGGTTGTGGCATCAGAGGGGTAACGGGTCGACTCCAAACGTGGCGCGAACGTGCCGTCACATTTTTACTGGAAATTTTATCAGCGATTAATAGGTGGACAAGCAGCTCTGTGTCTGCCCAACATCTCTCTCTGTCTTCCTCTCTCTCTCTGCTGCTGCTGCTGGGATAGAAAACAGCTTAGTGCAATTAAGCGCTGCGAGGTTTGGCCGTGAAGTGTTGCAGAGTAACCCCTGGACATGTTTCCTTTTCTGCCAGTGCCAGAGCCTCCTCTACAACATGCAGCAGCCAAGGCCTACTCCACAGTCTTTTATCCTCAGCGTGTAGTTTCACCCACTCCTATTGATTCTTTATTGACCTAAGATGTCCTCCAGTGCCACCACTACTCATCCTCCCTCCCATCCACCACCGCCGCCTGAGCCCCCCCCTTCTCCAAGTGCAAGGTGAAATGGAAGACCGAGCTTGACATTGATTTCTTCGCCGACTTTTCTCTCCCTCTATTTCTGGTTCTCGCGCCGCCGACCCTGCCTCCCCCTCTCGTGCGGCCGACCCCTCTGAAAAGGCTGCGGCGCCGGTAGACGCCTCACTGTGGCGAGGAAAGGTGCTGAGGCACTTTCTGAATAACGGCTCCTACATATGAAAAGGAGATGTAATTCTACCTTTGATCTGCGACTAGGAGCCATAATGGTGCAGGTTCAAAAGTACAAGAAAAGACTTGAGTGCCAAAGAAGAAAAAAAGAAAAAAAATGATTTGTCGACTGGAAGGAACCTTTCAGAAAGAGCAAGTACATACCAGCTCGAGTTTTGCCATACAGTCAAAGATACTGCAGCAGAAAAAAAATGTATTCATACATGTGATGTACAACCTGAAGTCGAGTCTGAATGGAAAAAAAACTGTGCATATTCTGGCAGAATAACAGTAATAATAATAATAATAATAATAACATAACAATCAACTACTCACATTGTCAAGCCAATTATAGCTCAGCCTATTTCCTCCAAGGAAATGTGGGGAATATAATTACACAAACAAGGACACACACACACACACACACACACGCACGCACGCACACGCACAAAAATAATCCGCCCCCTGGAAAGCCCCCACACCCCCTCCCATCCTGGCCCTTTGGACAACACATGAGAAACCAAATCTCTCAAATGGAGAAATAAACAAAACAAACAAAAATACACAAGATGAAAGAAGCGAGACAATAAAGAAAAGAAAAGTGTCCCTGGTGGACTGTTCTATCCCTCCTCTTTGCTGTTTTTTTTTCTTCTCTTATTATTTTATTTGTTTGCCGCCTGGCCATTCATTACATTTTCTCTTTCTTATTGTTGTTGTTGTTGTTTGTGTCTTCCAGATCTTAGTAATTCTTAAATGGTTTCGACTCTTGCTTTGATCTCATTTAGAAAGTGAACGGAGCCAAAGCTTTGGAAGTTATTTTGATTAGACTTTTATTAACTTCTGTCTGCGCTGCTAATGCCGTCTCTGAAGAATTCATTGGAAATCCTGTGATACCAGCGAGGAGGATCATGAACGCGCACGTGCACTTTTGCAAGTGTGTCAAGAACGGATCCAGGCAAACAGTTGTTTCTGACTAATAACGAATCTGAACTTTAATTACATGGGCCGAAATAACAGGTGCAGATCTAATTATGGTTTAAGGAAGATATAAAATGAAAAAAAGAAAGCACATTGCCCATAGTGTTTTCACATTGCTGTATGAAAAGAAACATTTAAATGGTCAAAAATAATAATGCATTCACCAAATTGATGAATAATGTGTTTTTAGTGCATTTTAATAAGAAAAGCTGAGCGGAAAATGTGTTGGCTCCAACGAAAATCCTCCTGCACAAATAGGACAACAAGAACTGCACTCTTAAATGTTAACACTGCCATTTGCAGATACACAACATTTTACTGCGACTTTACTTGTGACTTTGTTTGTGAAGTCTCTATTTTTCATCTCTGCTCCCTCTCTGGTATGTTCTGGTGTATACCATATTTGCTTCCTTTTTTTCTCTTCTCTGAAACTTACATTCAACCTAAACTTTATATATGCTGTGGCTAATGAGGGCAGCATGTTATTTTACAGGACATATCCATTAACCATCTGAGGATGATGTTTAGGATTTCTGTCCCTCTATTAGATGCTTAACACTTGCGTTTAAACACAGTTTAAACACAATGCTCAATACCAATTATTTCCACATACAGCATGAAAAGATCCCACATTTTCCCTGATTGTAAAATGTGTATTTTTACATGTATGAAGGAGACCATCCAAATGACCATTTCCTGAAGTGTCTGAAACTTCTTGAGTTCTGTGGTTAAAGCATGTTAAAATTTGCAACACACACAAACAGAAAGGGAGAAACAATTAGAATGATAGCGGGAGAGTCTTTGCAGGTTAAACAATGCAAACACAGAGCATTTTTAGCAGCATTTTAAAAATTGATTTGTATCTATCTAAAATATTTTCCAAACAGATGAAATTTCTGTCTTGTCATTTTTTTTGAGTCCTGAGTTTCCATCTCCCAGTGCAATGAGATAATTACAACCTGTGTCTCATACAGTCTGATCCAGCTGTTTCAATTTTGCCTGATTCTAATGCACCAGTTTGCTGCATTCTAATTTCTTATTTCAAATATTACAAAAGTCCAGATACAGTTGAATTATTGTCACTGCAATGGGAGATCTTTCATTGTTTTGTTTTTTTCTCAGACAAAAAAGACAGAAAAAGAAAGACACACCAATCCCTTTTACTGGTATTTTGTGGGTTTAATACACAAAAACTTTGTACATTCTGGTAGATTTGCGCTCTCTCCAAAAAATAGCCATGTCCTCCTTCTCCGGAGTCTAACACTGACAAAAGCTTTTGCCTTCTCCCTTTTCTATCAGGCTTTTACAAATGAATTAACTAAGTGTCACCAATATCAATGAAATAAACCTTCAGCTGTTAAACTTGAAAGTTCTGTGTGACAAAGTCTTGCTGCTGAGACCGTTCAGTATAACCTGTACAAACCCATGTCCTCGACCCGACCCACAAATGATACCAGCCCTCTCACAGCCTGTACGCCAAAGAAAGCTTAGGCCTGTTTGTTGGCCTCTGGTAAGTTTAAATGACAAAAAAATTTGTGCCTGTCAGTGTTAATAAATGCTTTGCCTTTTAATTAAAATACTTCAGGTTTTAAGTTTCATCAGACTTGGTGGAGTTTGATTTGTTTAGCATAAAAGCACAAAAGTAGAAGAAATCAGAAATACATGCCAGGCCAGTATAACTAAGTGTTATCATGCAGTATTATCACAGTAAATTATTGATGTCATAAATGAGCTTAATGTAGCTGCATGTTACATGCAGACATCTAACTGCAGCTTACTATTACAATAACGGCTGGCCTCATTTTGTAAAACAGATACTGTGCTGAATGGAAGGAGCTCGGACAGAAATCTGTGGTAGGCTTCCTGGAGATTTCCAATTCAAGCTAAACTTCTTTCATTTAGGCGTAGTAAGTAACAGCAGCAGTGTGGCACAAATCTTCCCTTTTTTAACATGAGATTTTGCTTCTCAGAATATGCATTAGGGCCTAAATGGCCAGTGCAGCTTATTAAAGCACCTTATTTGAACTAGATAATGTGATTATGATAAGATCAATTAAAGCCGGGGCGATAACAGCAACTGTGAGCCCATTGTTGTCCTGATGGCATTTGTGTTTGGTCTGGTAATGTATGTCCTATGGTGATAATTAAAACGCCGGCTTCAGAGGCAGGCGTGCTGAATCAGAGGGAAGGCATTACACCCGGACCTTTTTGGCGATTAGCATCTCCGCTCCGTCTCACCCGCCACCAGCTTCAAGTGGGTCTTTTGAAGAAGCCCAAATTGATTCTGCATCCCACCACCGCCGCTGTGCTCAACAATCATTTCCTGGTGTCTTGATGTGTGCAATGTTTACAGAGAGCCAGCGAGGGAAAGCCCCGTGCAGCGGATTGGTGTGGAGAGTGTGTTCTATGAAGGTATGACACGCACTCTGACCCGAGGAGATTTTCTATACTAACAGAATATGGTTGTTAAAGAATGCCCCATCACAGAAAGCTGCAGTTGAAGGTTCTATAACCAGATAAGCTGATTTGTTTTTTGGTGAAACAGGCTGTTATCAATTCTGGCTTCCGCTATTATTAAAAGATAACTGATCATTTCCACAAACAGTAATCAAGAATGGGAATGGGAAGTAGAAATGGAGGAGGAACTGGTTGAAAAAAGATGGAACATAAAAAACAGAAGAAGTGAAAGAAAGAGGGAAAAGATTGGATGGAACAGAATCCATAATGTCATAAAAGTACAATTTTAAAGAAATGAATTAACCTGGGTATTACATGTGAAACACCATCTTGTTTCCTTCTGCAGCAGATCTGACCTTAACTGCATGTGCAGTTTTTAGCAAGGTGTATGATCATCTGCAGTTCTGGTTCTGATTGCATAGGTTATGAAAATATTCAATGTGAATCTTTGAAACCAAGTGGCAGTGTGTTTGGGGAGGGATTGTGAGGCTGTAAGGCAACCCTGTTGTATACAGAAGAAAACCGTCTCCTGCTCCTGTCCTTAATCTGACACTTGTGATCATTTATCAAAATTCACACAGTAAACTGTGGCCTGAGTTTACTGCCTCACCTTCCCATTATGTAACCTCATTACATGGTCAAACACATTGCATGCACGAAACATTTCCTTTCTCAAATTACATCTTTAGGATAGATGAAGCAAAACCAACACAATGATTTAATGACAAGTGGTTTGGCACACTGATGCCCACTTGATTCTCAGATTCTCCCATTGTGATTCTCGGATTATGGATGAACTGTGGATTTGATGTAGTATATTCTTGGAGGGAATCCCTTCCTGGCCAGAATGGAGAGACGGAACAACTGTCAGAACCCCTTTCTTTGTACAAATGATATGTGAGTCTTGTAATAAGACAGTCCTAAATAAATCCTAATTTACACTGTGGGCTAGGTTGTTCAGTTTTGGCTCTGTTTTCTCTGTTTCCTTGTGTTCTGGGTGTTCTCCCTTTCCTCAGTAGTGTGTGTGTGGTTTTATGTGCCGCTTGGTGTTGCTTCCTCGGTCCTGTTCCAGTCAGTTCACCTTACCACCTGTCCCCCCTACCATCATCAGCTGCAGGTATGCAAGTTTTTTTCTGCACATGCCCTTTGTGTTTCTGCAACACCCTGTTGACTTCTGTTGTTGTCGTCGTCTGCACTCTGCTTGCTTGGTTTAATTTTTCCTCAGATCATCCACTCTGAACCTGTTGGTCCAGCTCCTGCACCCATGCTGTCAGGTCCTGGTCAGTTTCCTGATCCTCCAGTCAGGCCTGCTGGTGTTAAACTGTTTCTTTCCTGGATATTATGGCTCCTGGATTGGAACCTTGTTCCGATCTTCCCTCCGGCCTTGCTAAACTCGAACTCCCACCCAGCCAGATCCCCCTCTTCACGTGTTTCTCTGGATAGCCCCCCCAAACATTATTGCCATTTTGTGTGCTTTATTCTGCAGATGCTTTTTCCTGCTGTGGACAGTAATAAAGCCCAGTAATTTTCTTTCTCAGAAAAACTGCCTCTGTGTGTTGTCTTTTTGAGTCCTCTCCAACCGCTCTCAGCAGCCTGGACATAGGTAGGTGATGGAAAAGGGATTTAACTACCTGGTTGATGTCGCATAAATTCAGACTTGTATGGAGAACTGTCACTCTCACTGCACACACTAGCAGCTGACCTTAAGGTGAAAGACATCTCTATGTAGTTGCCCAACTACAGGTATATACAGCGGTTTCTTGAAAAGTGATCTAATTAGGTTGATTTACTTTCTTTCTAATTAAGCATAATGGAGCTTGGAAAATACAAAAAGAAAATATTTTTCAGCAGGGAGTTGGGCTTGGGGATCAACAAGTTGAAAATATCCTCACAATTAAAAAAAATCTCAGACTAACTAACAGAAAATCAAACCAAGTTCCTGTGAGAGCCAGTTCTTTGTGTGTTTGGAGCTGCTCACCAGAGACTATTGTTTTGATGAGAACACCCTCTGCATTAAGGATTGTTCATTTATTTTCTCTGTGCTACACACCTGACACTATGGCCAGCAATCCTCTGAAGTCCATGGCGGCAAATTTGGCGGCAATCTTTAGGGTGTCGCTACTGACCTCACCCAACTCATCCAAATCATTTCAACTTGTCTAAGTAAATTTGAACAATGAACAAATGTGTGAAAAGTTGGAAAAGATTTGAATAGTCACATCTTTTGCCTGGCACATTTACACCTGTATTTTTTTCGATCAGCTCGCATCCCTGATCTTTGCTGGGGACAGTCACGTTTCTATATGAGACACTCCTGTTAACTCCAGCAGGTGCTGTCACAGCCAATGGAAAAGAGTAATGATTACAACAAGCAATAACTTAACATTTGCAGCATTTGCGTATTAAACCAGTATGAAAAAAATCTTTGGCTCATCTTCCTGAGCCCTCAAGCTCATTAACCTTCAAAAGAATATTCAATAATGGTTTTACTGGAATAGTTTTGTCGTCAGAACAACACAGTCTTCATGTTGACAAAATGGTTTTCCACCAATATTAATCACTTGTGAAACCTTTTTCTTGGGGAATGTGTCAACATCTGCAGCCTCAGTGTATTAAGTGAAACAGACCAGCTGCCCCTGGTGCACAAACAGAAATCACTGTCCATTAAATAATCATTGTGACCACTGTTCATTGTTTCAAGGCGACTTTCATGGCTAGTAATGCCACATCACTTGTAGTATTCATCTTGGAAGAGCATGGTTGTTGCGCAGCGGCATCTTCTGCAGCCTTAATGAATATCTCCAAGCATCTTCAGATTGATCTCAGCTGTCCTGGGGGTGGGGGCTCCATGGGGCAGGTTGAGGGAGAATAGACACGATGGAAAAAGATAATGATGAGACGAACAAGGGAGGGGGAGTTTGATTGACAACCACAGACTGCAATTAGTGTATTCTCTCAAAGCATCTGTGTATTGCTTGTATGTGTGTGCATGTTTATTTTTGGTGATGTTTGGTTTGTGCAGTGATCTGGATCTGTGATCTGGCGGTTCTGATCCGACACCCAGGGATGGGTAGCGCTGAGTGTGAGGCACTGCTGCCAGATGGCATTCTGTATACTCTATCCTGTCTCCCGTGAACATAGAGCCATGCACAAGCACACACATACACACACACACACACACACACACGGTAATCTTACGTTAGTTGTGAGGACACTCTTTGACATAATGTGTTCTGTAGCCCCTAACCCCAATCTTAACCTAATTGTAATCTGAGCATTAATACTAAGTAAGGACCAGCAAAAATATTCTCACAATGATCAAATCAAACCAAAATTTCTCTGCATGGCCATTAAAAGACACGTACATGTGCAAACAAACTCCTGTCCATGGTCTTTGTCATTTGTCTATAAGTCTTTTCATGTGCTGTCAAACTCCAGTTTTTATGGTATTCGAGTAGAGGTGTGGAGCCACAGCCATGACTGGATTGTAAAACCATGGAAAATGGCCCTGTCCAGGTGTACCTCACCCTCGCCCATTGTCATCTGAGATTGACTCCTGCCTTATTAGTCATTAGAGGCACATGATGCAAAGGGGTGGGACTAACAGGAAGAGGGGAGGTAACAAGAAAAGAGTGGTATGTGCACCTATAACGCCACAATAAAGTGTGTGTTTTACTTTTGACATAGCCACTAGCTATAAATTATAAAACAGGCATACAGCGTCCCCTTAGTAGTCACCTGAATCATTAATAGCATGTAGCTTGCTAACATCAAGCTAGCCTTTCTATATTGACTATCATGTAGCCCATAGCAAACAGTGCCCTGTGTGACTGGACAAGCACAGGTGAAACTCTGGCGTCCAGGTACACTGGCCGTTTCGTTCCTCATCCCTTTGATTTATTTTCATCACCTCTCCGACCAGTGTCCCACAGGGACTGTGGCGGGAGTTTTTGTTGTTGTTTTCTTCACAGTCAGTGGGTCTGAGGTTTTCCTGGTGTCATTGGACACCGGGAAGGGGAGACAGTTGCGTGACTCCAGTGACTGAAGACGCTGTCTGTCCTGCTGTAAGTTACAAACACACTCATCACCCCTCAGCTGCTGTCAGGTGTGCGTCTTGTGGGTTGTTTTAATTTACGTTTATTGCCAGCGTGTTGTTTTGTTTCCAAGGTGGGCACACTGGAATGTATTGCTGTTGAGGTAATAGCTGTTGAATATTTCATATCATGTTAAATTTGTGGAGTATTTTCTTCCAGGTTGAAGACTGATATTTGCCATAAGTTTCTCTTTTGGTGCAAAGGCATCAAATGTATTTTTTCAGTTTAAAGGGTACTAGCAAGTCTTCTTTTTCTGTCATTTTGGTAGAAAAAGAGCAATTGTGATTTTTTGTGTTAGTTAAGTTTAAGTGAAACCTTTGAAAATGTATTTTTGGTAAATAAATAAACTGATTTCATATCCTCTTTGCTGGTTCAGTTGGTTAAAACCAAGGATCTGCAGGGATATGGTCAAGGGTTAAACAGCACATTAGCATGATCAGACTTATTAAGGACATATCTTAAAAAAAGTAGCACCTGTGATAGCACAGGGTGCAATACAAGTAAAAAAAACTCAGGGTGCTGTGTGTCTCAGTAGTCGATTCTGAGGTTGATAATAAGGTTAAATAAAAAAAGGAAAGCTTCCATTTACAGCGAATCACAGTCGAGCACAGATCATACATATGTACAGGACTCCTTAACTCGCCAACGCATGCAGCAGGTCTGTCGCTGCAAATGAACGCTCCCCTTGATATAATTCTCATCAAGGTTCAATCAGGTTTCTCTTCCTTTGCCTGCAGCAGTGTATCAAAAGGGTTCTTCATCCATCTCTTTCCCTCTATTCTCCTCTACAACCCCCCTCCCCTCCATTTCCCCTCTTCAGACTGAGACGGAGGACCTCAGGGGAGGTGGGGTGGGATGGGACTTGTAGGCAGTTATGTTGAAATCTGAATGTAGCAAGGTTTCTGCAAAATTCCTTTGAGGTGAGGCTCGGCCAACCTGGCGGAGGTGGGAGAGGCAGTGGTGGGAATTCAGATGCTACAGCGTGATAAGCGTTGTGATGGTGTGTTGATGAGAGCTTCTTGTGTGCACCTCCACGCCAAAAGGCAGGAGAAGAGTGAGCGAGAGAGTCAGAGCCATTGGGGAGGGCTCCCTTTGGCTTTTAGGTCAGCTGGTTGTTGAAGGGGGCAGCTAACAGGAGAGACGGGCGGGGTTCCAGGGGATAAAGGGTGGATCAGAGGTCGCCTTTGCCTGGGATACACCTCGATGGTGCTCGCTGCCCCTCACTGTTTGAGGAGGAGGTGATGGTTAAGTGTTTTGGCAGCCGGGTCAGGAGCCGGTCAGCCACTGACCCGCCGGTGAAGGCTGGAGTTATCTGGAGCCTCTCACAGTGATGAATGACCACCCAGTGCAATGAGCTACAACCTTGCACCGGCCTGTCGGCTGGGGTCCCACACCAGCGCAGTCAGGCACACACGCATACACACACAATACACAATAGCTATCCACAAAAGCACAGAAATGAGCTACCATGCAGCCAGGGCTTATTATTTCTGGTTTTCTACAATAATGTTTCCAAATTTGAATTAACTTTGAACATTACAGTGGTCAAGGTTGGTTAAAAAACATAAACATAAACATAAAATACAAAATCTGCAAGAAAACCATCTTATAAAAATACTATTTTGCGGAGCAAATATTTTGTAGTTTTACCACTTATTCTTTTTCAATGAACTGGAGTGGTATTAAGGGACTGACTTCTCTACTGGCGGGTCCTCACAGGAAACAGTATGTGTTGTTCACAGTATTTAAAATACATTAAGAAAATTAACCACCAATATCTGTCTTCAGAAATAGCATCCCATTAACTCTGGGTAATCCTCAGACCACAACAAAGAGTGTTCATTGGGACTGTTTTCTGTGAAAGTGTGAATCATACCATTTAAAAGCATCTGGCAGTGATTTTGGGGTGGGGTGGGGGTGAGGGGGGGCTGCATCTGACAATTTTTGTAACTTTCCATGACAATCAAATAATCATAGCCACTTTATGCAGTGACTAGCCAGGTGCGAACCTGTGTGCCAACATCTTCATTTGTACAATTTGTTGCTGTAAGACTACAAAGACAAAAAGAAACAGAGAGCTTGGAGCAAGGTTGAGAAGCTAGGAGAGGATGACAGCAGGATTTTTGAGTCTTCCAGTGTGGCTTTCACAACAGCTACAGTATGAACACAGGTCTGACACTGGTCACACAACGTAGCCTTCTCTCTCGCTCCAAGTTTCCTGTCTGTAGCTAAACTGTCAACAAAAAGCCAAATGAACCAGGGAAAAATATAAAACACACACACACACCCAGGAAAACACCTCTATACATGCATGATTATGCACCTACACTGATTCAGACAGACACGCAGCGAGGCAACACACACATACACACACTCACACACACACACACACACACACACACACACACACAGTATACAGGAACATTTGCCAAGTGTGAGCATGTATACACCAGCACACCCTCAAACCCTCGCACACAATTCCTACGCAACATATGGCACAGATGTGCTTACAGACTTACATAAACACCACACAGATAATTCATGTGTTTAAACCTGAAGTGAATGTTTCCTTTCTTTTTTGTTTTCTTTTTTTGGGGGGCCACTGCCCACTTGGGGGCAGCGGAAACAAGTTGTGAGCACAGCATTGACATAACATATGGAGTGCCATTAGCTTTCATTTGGAGTTGTGTGTCTGATCACCTGGCGAACTAAAGTCTGCCATTCACGTTCCTTTAGCTGTTCTCCATCAACTTCTGTAGAGGAAATGTGTGGCCCCTTTGCAGTGCCAAAAATGATGTCATTAGATCAAAACCAAAACAGTAGATGAACCCTTTCATATAGTCACATTGTTTTCCCGTCGCTGTCAGATACTTAATGAAAGGAGGGCTGCTTGTATGTTTCCCACAGCTCTAAGCTAAAATATATAATCAGAATTACTTCTAAGTTACATCTAAGATTCTGCCTCTGTGTACAGTTTGATTCTACATATTGAGATGTACAGTATCAAAACTGTTTTTGCGATTATTCATCCGTGGGCAATGGGACAAAGACAACCTGCTGCGTTGCTACGTCCCTACTGCCCCGATCTACTGGGACCCAGATGGGAATAGGAGCCCGATGCTGTTAGCGAGCGCAGATAGATTTGCTAACCTCCTGCACTTCCTCCTTCCTTGCTTCCTGTTCCCCATCACCCCATCCCACTCATTCGCCCAACCCAAAAAGCAATACTAAACACAGTAATACCTCTGTTAGTCCCCTCTGCGTGTGGTGCTGTTGAGGTTACCCACTCAGGAGCCTCGAAACGCTGTCTCAGAGATGGAGACAGAAGAAGGTGGAATGAATGAAGAGAAAGAGAACTGCATGGGGAGTCCCTGGATGATTGTGGTGTGTCCATCAGCCGACTCCTGACGTGACTTCATTTAGATTTACATCAGCCGCTAAATTAGAATAATCACTTCTAGAGCACTGCGGGCTTTACCTCATTTCTTCCTCGTTTTCATTTTTTCTTTCTCTTTTCCCATTTTATCTATTCCTGTTGCCTGTCTCTTTTGGTTTCTCAGTTTAATTTCTCTTACTCTTACTCTTATAAGCTTCACTGTAAAATGCTGAGTTTTTTAGCTGGACTTGTGTAGTTTTTGAGGCAGAGAAGAATGTAACTTATCTCACATACATTGTCTGATGGACTCAATTAATTATTTATTCAGGTAACAGATCATCATGTTTATAGTCACTTCTTCATTTATCAAGCAAAAATGCTCAACATTTGCTGGTTCCAGTTACTCCCCTGTGTAGATTTGCTACTTTCCTTTGGTGTTAAATCACTGGACAGGACTGTTGATAAGGTTTTTGTTCACATTATTGAGGATATGCACTTAAACAGAACCTTAGACCATATCTAAAGGTTTTTGGCAACCAACCATCACCACCATCACCCTTTCCTGGCACGTACAACAGCAGAGAAAACTTGCATATAGCACCTTTAAGAATCAAGACTGAATATACTTTTGGAAAATCAACTCCTTTTATAATATCGCACAAGCCTAAATTAATGAAGTTGCTTGCTAAATGAATTTCTGCAAATTTTGTGACCTGCTTGCAAAGTGCATGGAGGAAGGAAGGAGTCCTGAGAGGTCGAAACTCTATCACCAAAGCTTGACTGACTAGAAGGGCTGAAGCCAAAAAGTGGCCGCGTCCCCACTGTGACAACACAGGGATCATTCCAGCGATCATCCTCAAAAAGGAGGCTTTATGACTTATGACGTGTGGTTCTTATGTGTTTGCATACGTTCGAAACAGCAAGGACACATAGCAACACACATGGGGGCATACTGCAAATCTGGAAGAGCTACACACACACACACACACCGCACACTCAATATTAAATACGCATGGAAAGTAAATACCCATGTAAAACAATAGCAGAAGCAAATATCGGCATAGGAGGCAAAAATCCATATAGAAACAGAAACACACATGCATGCTAGGGACACACAAAAGCATGGACAACCTTGTCTTCGAAGCATTCCCTTTCCCTCTCTTCTAAGCAGACACACACGCACACATGCACACACACACACACACACACACACACACACACACACACACACACACACACACACACACACACACACACACACACACACACACACACAGAAGAATCCTCAATAGTGCTACTAGTCCTAATAATGCTGGAGTGTTGTGGCAACTAGGCTTTAAGCTACAAATTGACTGCTAGCTGCGGGTGGGCTTGTGTAGCGGCTTACTACTGCTACTCCACCACTGTCCATTCAGCCAGAGGAGACTGTTAGACAGATATATGGCCACTTAATTGGCCCATGATGGCAGTGTGGCGGAGTGGTGATCGCCAGCGGAGTGCTAGACACCAGGATGATTAGGGGCCTCTGTGTGTGTGTGTGTGTGTGTGTGTGTGTGTGTATGTGTGTGCATGGGATATGAAGCCAAGCTCAGGGTCTGGGCTCTCTTTTTTTGTGTAAGTGTGAGTTTGTATATGTGTGTGTGTGTGTATAAAGAGACTGCTCAGCCCAGCAGGACAGTGCCAGGCCTGGTCTTATTAGTCACTCGTCTCGAGCTGTCAACCCACACAAAAGGCATCAGACGATTAAAAAAATGAACAGCCGCAAACATATTCTGCACACTGCTAGTCCTCTGCTATGTGTCAGGTGTATGTGTGTGTGTGTGTGTGTGTGTGTGTGTGGGTGTGAGGTTTATGGTTCTTTGTGTGTGCGTACGGTGGGGAAATGTGTGTGTGAGCGTTTTGATGGAGTCCTATTTTCCCTCTGAGTCCACTCTTCCTCTAAGTGGGGAAATCAATGCAAATAAGGGAAGCAGGGAGGAGTGAAAAGAATGAGGGGTAAAAAAAAAAAAAAAAGCGCTGAAAAAAGAAAAACAAACAAAGGCCTGGATTTAAGAGAAGAAAAAAAGAGAAAAAGTATGGGGGGGTGAGAATGCCCATTAAGGTGGGAAATTGGAGCCCTTTGCTGTTAAGCATTCTGCCTGTGCCCATATTTCCCTGATGGTGGTGTGAGATTCGGTGGGCCCCGAGTTATCCAGATGAGACCGACAAGAATTAAAACGCCATATGTTCAGGACGGCACCTCCGCACAAATCAAACGCTTCTGTAATTTCTCTCAATACAAAAGAGGCCCCTAACATTAGGCTCTCTCCGCTTTGCTGGTTTGTTTATTTCCACCTCCTTTTTGTCACATTGATGCGGCCGCTTATTCCGAGCATGCCCGGCTCCCGCTGCTCTATAGGTTACGTGTAAGCATGTGTGTAGACAGCATGTTAGGTTGTAGGTAATTGGCATCTGTGTAGGAATCTCACGGTGGCCCCCATGACTTTATCGTAATGAGTTTTCCACATTAGCGAGCTTCAGTAGCCTGGAACAAGTTCTTCCGTACTGGTTTGTTTACCGAAAAGGAAAAAAGTTTGATGATTACAGAGCTTGTATGTTTTTTGTGTGTTTCATTTTTGATGCATCATTCGAATTGTTTGATAAATGTAAATCAGAAGATGTGTGCATTTATTTCTTATAGGCGGGAGAATGAGTTATTTCTGTTATGATAATGCTATGTATTGTCTTAATAAATAAGAGCTGCAGGAAACTGATTGTCTATCATGATAGTGCATCAGCCAAATTTTTCCAGCTATAGTTACCTCTGTTTTTCCTCTTTTACCGACATTGTGTGCAACCACACCATATCGACATATATATTTACCCATCCTCTCTGGGCACATGAGCAGTTTGATGCATCATAGCTAAACAGGAATTATACATTTTTGCATATGCATGGAAAAAAAAACTGTAGGTGCTGTATTTACTTGTGGCAGCACCTTGATTTTTTATTTCTGAGACCCTTCAACCCCCCCCCCCCCCACCCACACACACACACACACACTGTCCACCGTCACCTCTTTCAATAACATCTCTATCTATCACTATCTTTTTTTTTTTTTAAACGTTGCCCCTGCCTCGCTGGTCCCCCATCGGACCGACTCACACCAATAATTGTGTGTTTTCAACCTCTGCTGCCTTCGGCTAATTTAACCACAGATTGAAATGGAATGACCCCCCACCACACCCTCCACTACACACACACACACACACACACACACACACACCATACAGACACACATACGCACAGCATGCTGGCTTGCAATCAGCAGTCTGAATGGACCGTGTTTCCTGGGCAGACACAAGGCTGATTCCAAAGCTAATAGTCATTGTTTGAAGTGACACCGCTGCCCTGGCATTTGTTTAACCTTCTGTCTTATGCACAAGGCAGAGTCAATGCACAATCCCTGCTTAATTAATATCTTCCCTCTCCTTCCTCTCTCCCACATCTCCCCCCACGCACCCTTTCATCCCTGTACATCCAGACAGAGAAAAGCAGAGAGATGGATAGTGTAATTCCAAATTAGGGCTAAAACAGCTGTTGTTTATGTTAATGGCTCCTTCTCTGTCTTTTACAGATCAACAACCAGCAGCACTGCGTTGGGACGTCCTCCAAGCATTTGTTAGTGACTTTCTAGTAATATATAACATTTCGACTGATAGAAGCATTTACAGTTCTAACCTTTAAGGATTTCATAACTGGACACCTAATTTTTTAAATTATTTATGGATGGCATTTTGTCAGTGACAGCTATTTAATGCATTAGAATTATGTAAATGCCTTTTTCTGTGGTAGTCCTCATTGTTACCAGTTGAGACTGCCTGTCTCATATGGGATTCAAATTCACAAAGGATCACATAATGCAGATTTTCTTCAGAAACACAACTATTTCAGTGGATTGATCTTTACATCGGCTGTTATGATGCAAACAGAAGCTGTAAGTACTTAATGCAGTGTGATTTTTGATGGTGCAAATTCTCCAAAATATAATAAATGTTAATTCATTAAATAATGAACATTGACAGAGAAAGAGAGGGAAAGAAAGGGAAAGGGACAACAGCAGGCTGAGCTTTGTGGGACAAAAAAATGCATGTGCACACAAATACACCGATCGGCCATAACGTCTAAATGATAACTATTTTTTTATGTTGTGGATGATCAGTGTACAGACACAGGGGAAAATAAGGAGCATTTACTTGACCTCCTGACCTCACAATGTTGCCTTACACACATCAAAATGGCAATTTCTTTTGGAATCTGTGTTAAATCCACTTTTTCCCCTTGTACTCAATAATGCACTCTCCTAAATAAGAATCAATGCCTAGTTAAAACAGAAGCCCGGCCAATACGCCTGAGCAGGAGGCAAGTAGGATGTAAACAACACCACGACTCCCTCCAACAAACACTCTAAATTCTAATCCCTCTGCTCAGACGCTTTCTACTCTCTTACTTTTTCCCTTTCTTTCTTTCTTGTGATGTTTTATGAATGCTCCATCAGAGCAAAGAGCAATGTAATCTATTCATTGAGTATTCACTCAGTGGGAGAGGGTGCACAACAGTGACAACGTGACTAATCAAAGAGAGGAACAGCTGACATGAAACTGCATCATAAACACATTACAAAAAAAAGAAACTTATATGCTTTATTCCTCCACTGAAATGAAATCATTCATTCACATGTATTGTAATGTGAATGTGATATGATTGTGTTAGAGGGAAGCTGTTTGCTGTGGTGTTGCCCTGGCAAGTGTTGAAGCTTGGTAGCGGGTGTGTATTGTTGTCAGGGTCAGTTTGTGTTGACAAATATAGTAAAACCATGCAGCATAGCATGTGATATGTCTTCAAATCCAGCTCCTGCCAGTCGTTTTACTTTTAGTGCCTTACTCGTAGCAGTTGCACTGTACTTTATGGCTTTACTTGCTTCAGACAGAGTTGCACTCCTAATTTCACTGTATGCTGAGTTTACAATGACAACAAAGGCATTATGGAATTCTGACATATAGTAAACTGTTAATGAAAAGCTTGATCTTTTTTTAAGGTTCAGTCCAAACATAATCACAGAATAATCTGAAAACCGGTAAAGCTTTTCAACCTCCCTCAAATCGGTGGAAAGCCACACCAACTCTTGCTTCAGATCTGTTTCCATCACTTCCTGTATTGTGTGTTTTACAGTAGGAGTGAACCCATCTGGACGCAGAAGTCAGCTTGCTTTTCCTGCTGTGTGACTGTAGTAGCCACTCTCTGTCTCTCTTCTCTCTTTTCTTTCTCTTTCTCTCTCTCTCTGGGGTTGTCCGATAAAGTGGTCAGTGGTTGTCAGGTGCTGCTATGGCTGACAGGCCAAGCACAGTGTGCATGTGCAAGTGTATGTGCGTGTGTGAGTGTGAGATGCTGCTTCAGGGCACTCAGGTCCTGTGCTGCAGAGCATGGCAGGAACAAAGCTACAGGGACGGAGTCAGTGACATCTCTCTCTGCCCATCTCATCTGCTTTTCTCCACTCTGCTCTCTGCAAACCTTCTCCTCACCCTCACCAGAAAGAGTGGAGCTCAACTCGCCATTTTTTCTTCTATGAACAGAACTGACCATTATGGTTGCATTTGGGGTGTAAGCAAAGATAGAGAGGGATTTCAGACTCATGGTGTGAGGACTAAGCTAATAACTCACTGACTGGGCCCAACACTCATGACATTGGAGTCTCTTGAGGGATGGCTAATATATGAATGGTGTGTGCTTCAGATTGGGGAGGGTGGGTCACATGGCAGTTAGCAGTAGTTTGGTAGCATTTCTAACTCTGCTACAGTATGTACCATTACAAGGCTAGGAGCCTGCAGCCTTGCAGCTCTGTAAATATGTACTGAGCCATGGTGGTGCTTTGAGTTGATTGCTAATGCCAGCATGCTAACATGCTCATAGTGACAGTATTGGCGTGATGATGTTTGGCAGGTAATGTTTACCATGTTCATCATCCTAGTTCAATGTGTTAATATGATAACATTTGTTACTTAATTAGTACAAAACACAAAGTACAGCAGTACAACATGTATGTAATCAGTGGAGAAATAAACAAAATCTGGCCTTGAAATTTCAAAACTTTTTTTTCTTTTTCTTTGATTTTTTGCTCTTTTGGTGCTACATACAAAGCTATACATATTTCAGTTTTTCTTTCCTAGTAATCTTTACTGAGAAACAATCCAGAGGTCAACAAAGACTCACACACATCTGGCTTCTAAATATGCCATTGCATTATGGCCATTGGTTGTGCAAACATAACCAGTATTTCTTGATCTTTTGAAAGCCACATATGAGACACAAATACATGATATGTGTAATGAAATGCTCAGATTCGACTGTGGACTGAGTACAAGATTAACAAACTGGAAGAAAATATGAATATGGGCATATTAAAAATTACAAAAATAAATTAATTTTAAATTATCATGTGGAATAGCTCTTAGAATTACACAAGGATTTATAATAGGGTCATACACTGCATACTGTGTTTGTACATTTATTTTTATACCTATACAGCAAATACAGATAGCTATGGTTCTGTTTTTTTCATTTCTATTTTCAACAATACCTTATAATTAAAAACACAAAGAAAAAATATACAAGATATAAATAATAGTAAATAATTAAATGTGGAGACAAAATGTTTAAGGGTTTAATGAAAATTCATTCATTCATTTGTAAAATAACAGTGTAAATGTCCCTTTACATAGAGCAACAAACAAAGTACAGTGCATTATCTATCTAAGAATTTTATATACATCGAAATGTTCTCATTCAGAAAAGAGAAACTGGTATTTGTGCTTTTTAATTCAATAGGTTTTTAAATGACACCAGAATTAATCATTTTAAAAATCATGCTTTTTTCGTAAAAGTGCCTTAATAACAGTTCAGATTATCTCCTAAAAATTCATGCTGAGAGTAAGTGTTGACACTGCAGTACCTCCACAGTCTTCAGTCCGGACTCTTTTTTTTTAATGCCATCTAGACTCAACCTCATCACCGCTTAACATGGATTTCTGTTTTCCTTATCACGCCTCCCGCTCCACCTGGGATATGGTTTGACTGGTGGATCCCCATCAGCCTTGACCAAGGGAATGTGTGTGTGCGTGTGTCTTTGCATGTGTGTGTGTGTGTGGTATCTAAATTAAATTGTCTTTATCTCCTCCAGAAAAAAGGAATAGGAAGGATGGGAAGGGCTGGGGAGTGGGGGTGAAAATTAATTTGTTAGATCTAAAAAATATTTAATTTTGCTGCACATCAAACAAACTTTGTCTTCAGACACGGTGTACTGAGGCAGGCCCGCCCCCTCCCCCCTTCCTCCTCTTCTTCTTTTTCTTCATCTGCTTCCCCTTTTTTCTTTAATTAAAAAAGCATTCTATTATTACAGCAGATGAAAAGGAAACATCTATTCAAACAGTACAGTCGTACCGGACTACCACTAATCTTTTGGTAATTATTTTTTAATTGAATCTTTTGAACACAAAAGCCCTGAGCAGATGCTTGCATTACCACAGTCCCGCATTGCACGCCACGCCATGTATACGAGATGATGCCTGCCTCGCCACGAGCAAACGGTAGGACAACACGGGAATAAAAGAAAGGGAGTTGGGAAAGAGAAAAAAAATAATTGAGGATGGGATTGGATGGAAGGAGGGGAAAGGACTGGACTGGGAGGAAGTCTGCAGAGATGGAAAGTTACATGTTCAGCAGCTCTTTACATGTCTGAACGTGTGTGTTTGCTCGTGCAAACACATTCAAATCCTTTTTGCTGATACACACACTTGGATGTAAACCAAGAGGTCAAGCAGCTTGAGTCTAAACTGTGCCGTCTTACCTCGACCACTTTTTTTCACAATGCCTCTTTCGTCTGCATGCCTGCGAACTTTTTCAGCATCGGCAGAGTGCTGATTCCAAGCACATAATGATCAGTCTTAAGGGAAGGCGGAGGGGAGGGTGCTTTACTTAAAAAAAAAAAAAAAGCCCTGATGATGAACCCAGTCTAAACTTTCCAGAATTTTGCCTCCCAGAAAGGACCTTTAAAAACACGTTATTACCAGAGAGCTCCCCATTTCACTGACATTTGATATGCTCCTGTGCCTGAGTGAGGGATCCAGGATGATGTGTGCGCAGAGTTCTCCCTCCGAGATGTCTCAGGAGTGCTTAAAAGACATGTAGAGGGAGATGAAAAGGGGGGCTTAAGGAGCAGGCAAATAGGAGCGACTCGGAGAAAGAGACATCTTTAACTTGGCTGTATGCAACAGCATATTGCCTCTTAATCATGTCGAGTACCCGTCAGAGCTCGCCAAAGCAGGTTAAATCACATTACTCGTGTATTGTGCACGTGTGAGCGAATGTGTGCCCGTGCTTGCATGTGTGAGTGTGCATAAAGCAAAGCGCTGGACGAAGTAAATACGTGAGGGAGTAAACCCAAACTGTGCGTCGGCTTGGTTTTGGGACTGCGACTGAAGCTTTTTGGACCTGTATTGATCAAGCGCCTCAGTTAGAAATAAAGCTAAAAACTCTTAAAGCATATTTAACCCAAATACTGATGAATTTCTGTAAGTCCTAGTCCTAGGCTGGTATTTGTGACATCTCCAGCAGGGTATCAACCTGTTATGTTTTTCAAAACTGAGATTTGCTGCAGTTTTTTTTTTAAATCCCTGCGTACGACAAGCAGATCCAGTGTGCAGTATTCCCCCGACTGTGTGGAAGCCAGTCTATGATGCTGCCGCAGTGGAAGGAGCCATGTCCTGCTCTTTATTGGTTCTGGGGAAGTTCCAACAACCCCAGCTAATGGTACCCAGGATTGTTTTACATTTGGCAGAATACATCAGTCCTCAGTCAATCCTTATCCTAAAAGCCTTGTCTGAAACGTTAAAAGCAAAAATGCATACAATTTTGCAAGCTAAGCTGGCAGACAGACTTATGTTTAAAAGGTCTGTTTGAATGGCAGTGTACAGTATGAACAACGCTGCTCCATATCTATGTCTCCTAAATGGCTCATTAGCTGCTGAGGTTGCTGACCTTTTGCCTGGATCATGATTTTATTTTTATGCATGCAGCCATTGAGTGAATATTTAGGACCCTTCCCCAGGCCTCTTGTTATAATACAAGTCAGCTGTAAACATTTAGATGTTTTCTGACATTAGCCTAAAATGCCAGGTACGGCTGATAAAGTCAATGTCAGACAGAAAAATCTGTGGCCGATGCCCTGTTTGAAATTAGGGATCAGTAGTCTCACAAAAAATTTTTGTCAGGTAAATCTGCTGCTGTTATAATCATGAGCTGTGCATGCACAAGAACAGGAAGCAACACCTGTCGAGTGAATGAATAGTCAGCTGAAGTACTCCTGCACATCAAAAATCCCACTGCCTTCCCAAGGAGGAAGAACCAGACAGTGCTGCTATTCTTTGGTAAATATAAGTATTTCAATATTTAGATGTAAACTGTTCATACATTGTACATATGCAGGGTCACTAAATTATTATTTGACTTCCAAACATCCCCAAACATAAAAACCAGCCTGCCCTGGACCCAGTAGTGACTATGGATCAGCTGAGACATCTTCTTTTTGGCACTTTAAATTACAACTACAGTGTGTCATCAAATTTTAGCTATATAAACACAGTAACTCTTAAGTCCTTCTATAAGGATAGATTCCAAGCACTGATTGTGAGAGGCTAGGTAACTTCAGGCCCAGATTTCAGAGTCGTGGATCAAACCAACCTTGCACACACATGCGCACAGACACGTGAATGTGAAATGGTGATTTCCATTATAAACATGGGCTCATCAATATTTGGAATGATCAAATCTGGCTAATGACAGTGTGAGGTGGAAGAGCTAGAGACAGATAAATGGCAATAGAAAGAGAGGGATGCTGCCGGGATGGTGGTGGTGGTGGTGGTGGGGGGGTGACGGAGGGGACCGAGTCTGAGAATGAGAGATCAACAATGCCATAAATAACCTTGGGAGAAGTCACCTATCCTCCCGCAGGCGACAGCTCGTCAGGGAAATGAATGGGTTGTCACTGTCGTCTTTGTGCCCATGGCTGAGGGCACTGAAGCTGGCACCGCCGCGCTCGCACACAAATGGAGAAAGAAAAAAAAAGGTTTTCTTTCCTTTTTTAATGTCTTTGCAACAACACTCCGCCGCCACCTAACACACAAACACACACACACACAGACACATGCAGGTTCACAAACACTCTTTGAAAGCACGCATCCACTTAAGCAAAAAACAACGTGCCGAGGCGAGGACGGGGAGCCGCCGGCGTGCATGGGAATGTGCCAGTGCACAAACACGCACACACACTCCAACCAGCTCATTCCCCGCTCACACATCTCTCAGTCTCCCTGTCTGTCCTTCTGTCTCCCCTATCTCCAACTGGTCTGTCTCTGGACTCCAGGTGTGTTGCTTGGATTTCATCCCTGCAGCATTTTATTCTCATTTTGACACAATATTTACGCACAGTTCAATAGGCTCCGACGCTGCACCCACAGAAACTGTGATGGAGAACAGAGTGTGTGTATTTTTTGTGCTGCTTGTGCTGTGTGAATGAAGCAGATCAACAGCTCTGAGCTATATGCACATTGTTTATCAAATTACAAGCACCTTCATTACTCAACAACAATTTTGCCAGAGGAAATTCATTCAAACATATTGTGAAATTAGTGCAGATGCTGTCATTATTTCTTTGTCTACCTGATATGTTTTATTCATCATATGATGGGTGTCATTTCTGCTGGGGAAGGGTGGGGTGGGTGTCACACTTTTACAGTTTTTTACAGTTTTATTCTTTATGGGAAAGTTTGTCTGGCTTGTTGTCCATCTGCCAACATATTTAGATAGGAGAAGCTCTGACTTGATAAAGTTCCTGGTAAAATAACCTCATTTAATTTCAGTTGTGACCTTGTTCTCATGGAATAAACTTTGGAAGCAGCAGCATGTCCTCTGTGGACAGGTTTTCACCCCTGAGGCTTGCAGGAGGTCCCTGTCCTCCTGGCTTTTCTGTGCCAGCAACTCTTTTCATAATCATATTTTATTGTTATGTAAGCTCTAGTGGCCACAGAAATTATGATGACAACAAATGAGGAACTCAAGTGACCTAGCATAAAGAGTAAGGATGTGGTGGATGGATTGGATGGATGGAACAACACCAAGCTGACTGTGCAACTTTGTTCTGCTGCTCTGCAGCATGTCTTGAGTGTATGACCGATATATCGGTTGACCAACGGTAACAGCCAATATCACAGGTATTCACAGGTGCTCTGTGCTCTCTGATATGCATCAATATGAAACCTTGTTCACAGAACATAAAATGTGCACGCTCCATTGTTAGAAAAAAAATCACTATATTGACTGCCATTAAAGTAATCAGTGAACATTTCCCCCTCTAAAATTGGTTTTGGTGCCAAAAATCACATATTGGTCGGGCCTCCTCATCTTGAGTCCTGGCTGGGGGATACTCCACACTTGTTTTCTATTTTTCTTGAAACTACCAACTATCAAATGAAGACAAAATGTCAAAATTTCATCTTAAGGAGAACACATATCTCTTATAACACATTACAAATGTAACAAATCAATTTTTTTTGTTGTTTTCCAAGTCCATAAAGCTAAATACAAGTGTTGCTGTGCGTTTGTGTGTGCATGCCTGCGTATGTCTGTGTGAAATTGCTGCTTTGTCAGTTATTACACTGACGTGTCAAAAATACATGACTCCAGCACTATTCCACATTTTCACATCTCAAAAAAAAAAGTCACAGGCTCCTTTTATATAGAGAATGTTTCACAATTCATTTCAATTTCCTGCAGGGCCAAGTTACTTCAGAGAGCAAGTAATCTGACGAAGAACTCCATTTAGCCTCGCACTTACATCTTAACCCCAAAACCCGAGATTTCACAAATACGGCACTATTGCCTGTGCAGAGCGCTGCCTGTCAAGCTTATTTAATTTGAGAGAGGCCTGGGCGTAACGTATTGCAACCCCTCCCTCTTTTGACATCAAACCCTTGCCTTGTCTGGCGCTCCACACAAGTAACATGACTACTTACATCACAAAATGGACTCTAAATGCAAACAGGCATAACTAGGGACAGCCAGATCATACTCCACCCCCACCCCACCTCATTTTCTTTTTTTTTTTGCTTCATCTGGGAGAGGGTTCAGGGGCCCTTTTTTTCTTCAAATTTCACACTGCGTGGTATTGTGCTTGGATAAAAATGAAGCGGAGAAATGAGGAGAAAGGGACGGAGCGAGAGAGGGGATGGAAGAGGAGAGAGAAAAATCAATAGTGAGGACATAGCTGGGGGGTTTCCATATTACATTTTGCATAGACGTCGGCTGTAATTTGCCTTTGATCTCGGTCCCAAGATGACTCACTGAAGCCATCTTCCACAGCCAATTGGGGGGTGGGGGGGTAGCAGAGGAGAGAGGAGGAGGGATGGAAGGAGTGGGTGGAGGGTTAAGGATCGAATGGGGATGGAGGGGGGGTCAACCACAGCCTGGATGCCAGGCTGTCTCCAGTTCTTGCATTCTGCTGAGATGTCTTTTTCTGCTGCAGAATGTATATAATGTAGACTGTCCATGGGGTGGGGGGTGGGGGGCAGTAAGTCCAAAGTGTATAGTCTGCCCAACAGACTGGTGCACTGGGCCAGGAAGGCATGGGGGGAGTATGTGAGAAAACAGTGTCATGTATTTTATTTTATTTTTTTGTAGTTTGAGTGATCGGACTCTTCAAGCTATTCCAAGTGATCAGTGGGTGCGTTGATCGAGTTGCACATTTCAGTGTGCCTGTAAGGCATGGTACAGATGCACATAACAAATACAGTATAAAGAGTAGAATGTTTTGTTAATTTGATGGAGTGAGTTGTAATTTTGGACTGCACATGACTTATTCTACTGAATTATTTTCCTGCTCTGTTTAAAAAGCTCATTAGTGAAAGAAAGAAATAAAGTTTGGCTGAAAAAAATCAGAGATCATAGTACACAGTATTCTTGCTGTGGCAGATCCTGACGACATGTTTGGGGAAGCAACGTTAATGTGCACCTCAGAATTTCAAAATATAGGATTAAGGACAGTACTCAAGCATGTACTTAAGTACTTTCCACTACTGATGACCAGAATTCACTGTATTGAAAATCTGCATTGAACCATGGTGGACTGTATTTTCCACGGGCGATTAAAAATCACTCTGAGCGTTGGGATGGTATGAAATAATGAATGAAGACGTAAAAGTAATTAATAGATAGAGCCATCTCCGAGAGAAAAGAAAGGAGGATTCGTCATCTCCTCTCTACACAATGCCATTGTTCCCCACGACATTCAACAGCCACTGTGTTATTAATGATTCCACCTCACACGACATACATTTTCCTCTTTCAGCTTGGTCTTGGAAACTTTTTTTTTTCCGAAGCTTTTTGTCCCACCGCCGTTGCCATCCTCTTCATATGTGACGTTGTGTTGCTGTGCTGTGCTTACTCTCCAGAGAAGCTCAGGGGTGCTGTTGCAAGAGGAGAGGGATTTGGCTGGAAGTTTTGTCACACACCAACACAGGAAAAACTTTTCTCTGCTGTATAGCTTGGTTGTTTTGCAAGCGTATGAGTTGTGTATCTGCAGTTGGATAGTCCACTGCAGCAACAGGAGTAAAACGGATGCTAATGCTTATATTCAATGTTGATGAGTTTATGGTGGCGTGCCACCTACCTTCATGTCAGGCTTTATTTTAGGCATCTTTTACTCAAACAACAATGACAAAAAAACCCAAATCAAAACAAACATATTTATATATACAGCATTTATACCCTGAAACCCTTTTCTCTTTTTAGGCAGGATAATCTTTACTTTTCAAACAGCTTTTTCAGCACATGTGCACCTTTATAATATGAGAGCTTTACTTGACATTTGAATGAAACACACTCCACAAGAAATAGATCTAAATGAGGTTACTCGACACTCACAGCTGTGTCCAGAGAATGGAAAATAAAAATTAAAGTCTTTAAAACTAAGAAAGTGCATTCAAAGTTAAATTGGCAACTCTCAGTGCACCAGTTAGTTTTTCCACCTATGCTGCATTTCTGTCATAATTTGGCCCCCACTGTCAAGCATACCGGAGGATGTTTTTTGTTCTCGTGCTAGCACCCAGTTTCTTGGTGCGGGTAGCAGAATTTGATATTATTTGAGGCTTTATTCCTAATCGTCCAGACGGTAAATATTGCACACTTCTTCTGCGGTGGCCTAATGGGCATGTAACTTTATAGGCAAACATGTGAAGTGGTATTCCTGCAGCGACTGGGAGCTTAGAAAGAGTGCCAAGCACTCCCCGAAGATGAAAGACTTGTCAGATGGCACTGTCTCGCTCCGCTCAGACACTTATGAGAAGCAGGCCTTCAGGAGAGGCTAAGTGTCCAATCTCTTGTGACTAAGAACAGTAATAGAGCGCAATTGTCAGTAAATGGAGGACTATTTCAAAAACCAGAAGCGCCACTCTCCCTGTGTTGTGCAGGCGTCGTCCCCACAGTTGAAACATATACCTTTACCATTCCTCAACAGGAGTGCACTGTGGATTATTTCTGTTATTACACTTTATAAATCCACTCTGGTCACAAGATTGATGATTTTCCACTGCACGCCAAACACAGTGTGCTGTGGATCTTTTTCTTTTTCTTCCCAAGAAATGTGTTTTCTTTTCCTGAAGTTTACCCTCTTAAGTGATATTTCTCAGCTCGTCCATTTGGCTGTCCATCTCTTCCGATGGGCTAAATTAGCATCTATCAATAATCTACCCTCTCATCTCTCTTGGCCCAGTCCACAATCCCTAATGATGAAATGAATTACATCTTCTATTGTCAGAGTGCTTTAATCATAGCAGCTTCTGCTAAAATGACAGAGCATTGTTCCGGGCCCCAGACAAAAGAAGACATATCTAAGGTACAATGGACCCTTGGATCTCTCGTTGTGAATTCCATTAATTCTAAATTATGTCACGTTAAGTTGTCTGTCCAATAGAGGTAGTAAAAGAGGTTTGACTGGGATGGCATTTGTACCTTCATCATTGCTCCTAATGAGACGATAGAATACTGATAGATGTCCACTGACATGTGGAAAGGTTTTACACTTGGGAATGGGCTCATTACATTTGCCTGTCTTTTTTTTCAGGGTTGATTATTGTATCAGTTCTGCCCATGTAAGTCTGTTTCCAGATTATTTTACAATTCAGTTTAATTGAAAGTATAATCAAAGTGTAACACTATGAGAAGCTTATCAAACCAAGATGAAAACCAAATACACTCTGTATGTGGACAGTCCTTTGTACATCCCTCGCGTACATCTGGGGCTCAGTTTCATGATTCGGGCAAGGTAGCACCACTGAATTTACACCAATTTTTACAAGTTTTTAAAATCACTTGATTCCGCATCAACTGGGGCTGGAGATGAGAATGAAAAAACTCTGGGTGTGTGTGTTACAAGACATGATTTTACCAGCTTTAAGCAGCCTGTTCCTCATCTCTGTCTGGCTCTGCAGGTAGAGGCTAATTTCTAGCATAAAACATCCAAATCTCTGACTCAAATTAGCAACAGTGCATCTCTGTGGTCAAGATGCATTGTTACCAATGTGGGCACCAGGTTGTGACAAGGAAAAAGAATGCATGGGATAAAAAGATGGTATCTCTACATCTGCTGTATTGATTCTAATGAAATGCTAAAACACTGCAACACTGCGATGTGGGATGATTTTGATATAGTGCCTGCAATATTGCAAGTTTAAATGATTGACACAGTTTCTCCCATAAGCATGTATTATACAACAGCTGATTTTACCCAGGGAACCTGCAGGAAGCCAGCCAGCAAGACTGTCCTTCCTTAAGAAAACAACACTACAGGTCACCTGCAAGCAGTTTATTACAACCCAGATATGTTTTATTGTAAATTGACCTCTAGCAGCTGGAGTAATTATAACAGGAGCAAAGGAGGAAGTCAGGTGACATTGTAGAGCAATAAAAGTCCACACAGGGATGAGTTTGACCTTATTGCCCAACAGCAATGCTGTGGCTGATTGGGGGCAAACCCCCTCCAGCCAAGTTCAATGTCTTGAGGAAAACCTGAAGGTTTAACTAGCACATATAGGTAATGTTTGAATGTCCACATATTTTTGGTCATGTGTGACTATCCAGTCAATTTTTAGATTTACCGGCTTTAAACAAATATTTTTTCTCAATGACGGCCGCACCACCTGCATTGAAACCTAGTGTTATCAATGTAACACATTTACACAGTCCAACACACACACACTGAAAGCAGCATGCACCCAGACAGGCTGCAGCGATGGCTGCGGGAGAGCTGTGGGGGAAACGATTGGCCGAGCCCTTAATTCAATAATTTTCATCTGGGTACCAGCCCACCCCTGTCGCCGTTCATTGATGAAGGCACTTTAAGGAGAGCAATATTTAGCATATCTGGCTAAATGGTCCTAACAAGCCCCAGCTTGCGCCGTGTTAAAAGAATTAATAAATAATAAAAGAAGGAGAAAGTGTGATGTTGCCAGGGAAATAATTTGCCTCTCTTGAACTGATGATGGCATCCACTTTATGAAAATTGGTGTCTGGGGACAACAAAATCCCTCTTAATACATATGCAGACTTCACATGAGCGAGAGCGAGAGACCTAGGGAACGCAAGAAAAGATCAGGAAAGAGAGAAGTGAAAGGTAGAAGACAAGGATGATAAATAAGAAGTCAGGACAAATTGGACATATGTGAATTTAATGTGCATAAAATCAAAGCAAAGGTCCAATTATTCTGATAGTACAATTACAGGTTTAGTCTGTGTGTGTGCATTAAGCTTACAGTGTTTCAGACACTCTGAAGTGTGCATTTAATAAAATGCTGATAACTGATGACTGAATCCCCCCCCCCATACACATAGTATTGAGTATAATCCTGTATATAATCACCATGCCTCATAGAAATTATGTTCACAAATAATACTTTTTTTCAAGTAAATGCCAGATTGAATTTTCTATCAATGAGATGAGGATATATTGTTTACATATTTAGCAAGTCATAAATATGTTGATAATGAGCTGGTCTGATTTTATATGGAGGAAGTCCACTTCAGACAGAACCTGATTTCTATATATGTTTAACTAAAACCACAGTCTGTCTTTAACCAAAGTGCTTTCATTGCCTGAACCAAACCACAGGCAGACAGACTTTGTATCACTGCCATCCACCTCAACAACCTCCTTTTGAGTGCCGTTAATAAATGTTGCGCTGCTTCCAAAAGAACAATGTTGCCTCTAAACAGGATCCAGTGGGCAATTGTGTTGCCACCGACGCGTATCTGGGGAAGTGTTTTCTGTTACAGCACATTTTGATACTTCAAGCCCATTCAGAGCATAGAATTACACATTATGACATTAGCTTTTATTACAAAAAGGCATTTAAACTATGATGATTGATGATATATTAGGAGAAAGCCTCCCTGTCCTGTTTTCTGCTCTCATGTTAATAAAAGCTCCCTATATGCTCACCTGCTTTCTCGATAAATTAATTTAAATTACATAAATTAAGTATAATCTGCAGTCAGTGCATGGATTCCATCAGTGTTTCTTTTAAAAAAAGAAAAAATAAAGTCAGTGCACCAGTGGTGAGCATGACATGGCTCATAATGAAATTATTTTTATGTAAGTTACAGTATGTTGAATGTACCAGATGAGTCTGTTGGAGTCAGGGGGTTCCACTGTTCTTAATTATTTATTAATTATTTCTATGTTGTGGCCTCACACCACTTATCATGAGACTCTACCAATATTAAAAAGACCAATTTTTTGAGAATTTTCAGGACGTTGCTCCTGCCTTCAGAGCTCATCTTTGGTTCAGTCATTCACAGTTAAATCAAAGTGTCTGATAAGGTGTTTGACTGCAACATGAACCCAGTGCCCTTGACTGGGCAGACAGATGAGTCCTGGTTGCCCGTGACTGCAAGGCAGGCACTGTGTTGTTTGATCAGTGTAGGTGACAGAAGTTAAAAGGGCTTCTGTTCAAAACACTGAATGCCAGTAATCAAAAATCAATGCTTAATAGTAAGTAAGTAAGTTTTCAAATAAAGCAAAAATACAGTGGAAAACTACGATATGGACATGGAAACACTCTACATACACAAACCAACAAGTCCTCTAACTTGAACAATAACATAAGGGGTCATTTGACCCTTAAGGATTTGGCATAAAAAATACATGGTTCGGGTTAGCGAAAGGTCTAGGTTTAAGAAAATCCTTTGTGAAGTTTAGAGGAGCTTCATCGTCATCCATCCATTTTCAACACTGCTTACCTGGGAAACTTGGTCACTGTAGCCAATACCAGCTGACTTTGGGCAAGGGCCACCCCTGACAGGTCATCAGTCTATGACAGGGGCAACACACAAGGTCACCATCAGCCTAACCTAAATGTTTTTCTTTTTTTTGGTGCTGGGAGGAAGCCAGAGTACCCAGAGAAAACCCCTCTCTCCACACAGAACCTGCCCGGACCAGGGTTAAAACTGAGAACCTGGTGAACCTGGAGAATCCTTCATGCTGTGAGGCGACACTGCACCACTGTGGGCTTGCTTTGTACAGGAGGACACTCTCACATAAGTATGTTCACATACACTTGCTCCATTTCGGTGTCTCCCTCTACCACCCCCCCCCCCCCCCACTCCTCCAACTCACCACCACACCCCGCTCGCTCCCTCTGAGGAAGTTTTGAATCCTGTCACTCCGACTCGGAGTTCAGCACTTCTTTCATGTGTGCCTCGACAGCGGGCCTCTCCTCCTTTTGTATTGTTTTATTATTTATGCATGGGGAGGGCTTGGTGGTTGTTGGGTAGGGGGGAGTGTGGGAGTGTGAGTGTGAGTGTGTGTTGGGGGGAGGGGGGCAGCGCATCTTAAGCATAAGCAGCAGCAGCATTAGGACAGATGGGGAGGGGGACTTATTCATATTCTGTTTCAGCAATATCTTAGCGAGCCGAAGAGTTCAAACATTTCCCAAGCAAATGCAGAGAGCGAGGGAGAATGAAAGGGAAAGACAAGAAGAGAGGGAGGACAAGACACTAGGGGTAGGTGTGTGTGTGTGTGTGTGTGTGTGTGTGTGTGTGTGTGTGTCTGAGAGAGAGAGAGAGGAAAGAGGAGTGTGATTTTGCACTTGTCCATATGCCTGAGTGTGCATGTGTGTGTATATATAGCATATACAGTAAGTTTTTGTATTCAGAACAGATGGAGATAAGACGTATGTGAGGGAGCAGGTGCAAGAGAGCAAAGAAGAAAAAAAAGGTGGAAAAAAGGGGGAAACAATACACAGAAGAGTGGAACTAGACTTAATAAGAAAAAAAACATTCTGTATGGAAAGTAATTAAAAATAGATCTCGCCTTTTGGTGCGAGAAAGGCAATGGGGGGGTATAAAGAGAATGATGGGCTGTTGATGCTGGCGCTGCCCCCATGTGTGAATGTGTGTGGTACATGTCAATAGCTGCGTAAGTGCACACATTTTCCAACAACAAAAAAACAGTTTTTCTTTGTGAAAAGTTCGAGTTGGCCAAAGAAGGATCTCAGTGCCCGCAGATTCTCACAAAATTGAGACAGGATCTGCAAGAGACATGACTAAAAAAAAAAAGAGAAGTAAAGAAAAATGACTTCAACATTGCAGGAATGGTCTTGAGGTGAAGTCAGACCTGAGATCACAGTATATGGTATGTGTCTTAGCCACTAGCACAACAAAAACCTCTGACCTGTGGTTGTTAAGTCACATTTTAAGGGGTAAATCCATGTACAGTACAATATAAAAGTGCAGAACATATTCCAAATGAATACATCTACATTCTATATTTAGTGTAAGACTTGTAGTGATTTTAAATATGATGCATCAAAGTGTCAAATCTGAATGTGCACAGTATATGTATCTAAATGTTCAAGATGCAAATAACTGGACAACAGCTAACTACATCATAAGTGTGAACAGGTCCATGGGCTCCATATGGCCTATTTAGTTATTAACATGTTTGAATGGTCTTCAAACCGGCATGCAGACTGCGCTGAACCCTGTCGTGCATCAGTTGCACTCAGGCCAGTTCAGGCTGCGCTTAACCAAAGCTGAAGCCCGCTGCAGCCTCCGGGCACTCCTGTCTCTGCCAGCCATATCAACAGTCACCGCAGCTGGGCTCAGTTCTGACACTGCACTGGAGACTATTGCACCGCGGTCTTAGCACCCAAACCATCTAGGCCAATCACAATCAGTAGATGTATGTTGGTGTGTGTGTGTGTGTTTCCCCACTTTTCCTCCACATCTTCAGTACATGCCCTTGAGCATGAGAAAAATGGCCCAATATCAAAGAGTGATGATTGAACTGAAAACATACTCCACTTGGAGGAAAAATAAGGCCTCAGTGCGTGTGGTTTTGTGTGTTTTCTTAGTGTGTGAATCTTTGTATGAGTGCATATTTGGGTCTATATTTGTGTGCATGATGTGTTTGTCTTCTAAACAGCAGATACAGTGGGAAGTCTGAGACTACTTTTACCCTTATTGTGTATGTGTGTGCGTTTGTGTGCGCGTGTGACAGCCCAGTGTAAAAACAAAGAGAGGCAGAGAGGCAAGGAGACATTTGCTAAAATGTATTGAATTTCAATAAAAACTGCAACATGGAGTATTAGGCTCAGACGATTTTTCAATCTCTCATTGCTCTGTCTTGAATTAGTCTTGGTACACTCCATTTTCGCCATGCCAGGCTAATCAGATCTCCTCCTATCCCCTGGGCCTTCTCTCATTTGGTACGTCCCATGAGCCCTGTGCCAATCAAATTGCTCATCAATGTCTGCCTCTTTCTCTTTTCTTGGTTTCTTGCTCCATTCCTTCTTTTAAACCATTTCATTAAACTGTGCCATAAAAAAAGTGACTGACGCTGTGGAACCATGTTGTGTTGAATTCATATGAGGGTGAAAACCAGTTGAAGCCTGTGTTGGTTGTCCTTCTGTTTTAATTTAAGAAACACATGGCTGTCCCTGCCATGACCAAATTCTATCACACGTACATATTTGTATTTGTATGAGACCATTTAAAACCCACTGGATAAACTGGGAAATGTAACGTGTCAGTACTGTAAACCAGCTGTCTGCATTACCTGCACATGCGACTTGCCAGAGCAATATATACACAAGGGATATTCATTTCTATGAATTACTAATTCAGAACCTGAAATATCAATTTATGTGCACAAAGTACAAAAATGTAACCTGATACTTGCTGGACTTTGCAACTTTGTCCAGCAACCTTTTTTCTTTTTCTTTTTTTACTGAAATAGACGCCATATAGCACCCCGCATACAGTCGTGGAATGTAATACAGTATATTTACTAAAGTACTGTCATTAAGTACCATATTACGGTACTTGAGTTTTGAGTATCATGTAATGCTGAAAACATGACACATAGTACTTTGTACTCCATTTTTTGATGTAGTTCCTGACTGCAGAGATTTTATACTAATATGGTGAGCTCATAAAATTTCATCTTTTATTGCTTACTCATGATTAAATCAAATTCAATAATTAATGTAACACGGCGGGGGGCATTTTTCTGCATAATGTGTATTGTTTTTGATAGTTTCGGTGGTAAAGCATCATGCACTATATGTATACACATACACGTGCACACACACACACACACACACACACAAACCAGGTTGGCTGAGATACTGGTTAAACCTTTATTGCTGTGAGGTTTTTAACAGTTTGTATGTGTTGCTACCAAGGAAAATTGGTTGAAGGCAAATTATGTTCTGCTATGTTCTATAGTCTGGACAGTTGTGGTTTCATTCAACTTGATTCAACTTTGCTTACCTTCTGCTCAGAGTAATGCCATTCAGCAACATTATCAGGCTCAATTTGAGTAGTTTTGCGATAGAACTGAAGCAGCGTTCCTTATATATGAGCTGTTAAATCTCTTAAACCTCTCTGAACCACCAGTGGCACACTGGTTGAGTTACCAACAGCAGCAAATGTGCCATTGTCATATGCCAGTTTGTCCATCCTGACTGTACTCCATGAGTACCTTCTCTCTGTTTTCATATTGTCATGTTGTTTGGCTGACACAATGTTATATGGGGCTGTCAGGAATATGATTTAGAGAGTTTTGTGAGCTCCACAATGCGCTGCCCTGCTGATAGATTTTGCTATAAAGCTGGTCTAATAATTCAGACTTGTACTGTAAATGTGTGCTGGGTCAGTCAATGTGTCTGTTGAGAACCCAGCACCCTGACTGAAAACACCTATTTATTATTTTCTTTTCTTTTATTTCTATTTTTCCTTATATAAGACAACATTCTAAAGTTGCCATAAGACAGGCCTTCACTATATTCATGAAAAGTATGTTAATATTTTTTGGGTGTGTGATTAAAGTTTCACCTCCTACACAATTCCAATAGTTTCAGATTAATTTTTGGTCTCTTATAATTCCCTGGATAATGAAAAAAAAGTTCTTTCTCTACAATTATACTGTTGGAGGGAACAATGTCCCATTTGAGATTTTGAGCCATTTACACAGATGATTCCCGTAATGCCATGCAAATAGAATTTAATTCAAAGTTAATTCACCCGCATTACTTTTTAATAAAGAAATGATAAATTATAATCTCCTCTGCAATTTAATCTATTTATGCTGCTTCTGTTGCTGGAAAGTGTCCACTGCATGTCTCTCCATTAATTTGGAGAGAGATTGGGGGGAAAAGAGAGAGAGAAAGAAAGAATGAAAGGAGTGGGAAAATAAAGGAGGTAGCAGCTAAATTTGTTATCTCAGCGCCGAACTGTGTTTGAGAAAGAAATAAAGGGTGTAATGAATTGATTTCATATTTAGTCTCAGGCGTGTTGATACGCATAGATCTCTAGTGGTCTTTCAGTGCCTGTAGCCTGCAGTATTTTCTTTCCTTTCATTAAGGTTGAGATTCTGCCCTTTGATAGTGTTATCGATTCTGCCTCCGAACACTGTGGCACCCCTGTGAAGTTGCTCTTCAGGTAGAATGAAAGAAAAAAAATAAAAAAGAAGAAGACAATGCTATTATCTTTGGTGTTATCCTGTACTAGTGTAGCGGCAATTCACAAAACCGCTTTACTTACCAGTGAACTGTTTTCCTCGCTCTTTGTTCTTTCCTCGCTTTTATTGAATTCAAGGGATAATTACAGATTCTGTGGCTGCCGCTACTGCTCGGGCCTGCTGTAATTTCAGCAGACTGAAAATTTATTGCTTAAATCATTATGATGCTCTCCCCTGTCTCTGCGTTTAAAGCCTCTCCTTCGATCTGCTCCAAATGTGTATAAAGAGGCGCAGAACTCGCCGCACTTCAGCTTAAGTCCAAATTTGACCTTGCAGTTTTTATCATTATAATGGAGAGCAAATATCAAGTGAACACTGTCTCCTTCTAATCTGATACTTTGGTGACCTACATCTAATAATTCATCACCTTCACCAAATAATATCCTCTCTGTCCTCAGCCGTGGCTCCACTTTGTCTTCAGGAAGATGCTGGTGTTGGAGTTAAATAAGATGAGATGGAAGGACCTTCCCTGACAAAGGCAGCAGACAACCCCTGCTGTTCATGGATCTGTCCTCGCAGTCCAACATCAAACTGTAAAAAGAGCAACTGTAAGTAATTTTTTCAGCTGCTTCAGACATCATATTTTTTGTAGTAACTGTGAGAATGTATAAAACAGTCAAAAATGCACAATAGGGTCTATCAGTCTGTGCTGATACGAATCTACGATTGAATCTGAATCAAATACAGGCTTATTTGTCTGTTTCTGTTATCCAGTGTCAGGGGTTGATTTACGGCCAAAAAACACCAGCAAGCCAAAAATTATGGGTCGTACTTGAGAGGTCATTTTGGGAAGAACAAGGAGTAGGAGCAGTGCAGCTGAGAAACAAGGCTCTTAAACAAATATTAGGTACACACATGCTTACCAAGACTTCTTGTCATTCCCAAATCACGTGATATGTCCCACTATAAATGCAGGACAGCAGCTTACTCTGTGATGATGCCAAAAACTTGTTTTGGTATAAAATCCAAGGAGTAGAAAATACTTTGAATGCACGAAATGATGATCATTACTTCATTTCATTACTTCTTGTCTTTACCTTTTATATTATTCCAAACCCTATCGATTACCTGTGTTGTATCATGATATATAGGGTGCAGGATACTCAATAGATTTGTTTGGGTAAATTATCATAAGATCAAACCTACTTTTAGACAAACATGTTTTAATGTTAGAATTTCCTAATAATGCCAAATTTCTGTCTTGAAATGCATGTGCTTGAAACTCCAAACCTTGCCCAAAGGAATAATACTTCATACTTCATTAATACTAAATGCGCACACTGCAACTTGTTTAACTGATAGAAGTGGACACAGGGTGAGGGCTGGAAAAGAGATACAGTAACTCATCCATCAAATAATAACTGGAGTTCAGCTGATACGGTTGGGTTGTATTGATGTTGCAAAGCCTCTAAGATTATAGGCTGGAGAATTAACAGGTGATCTAAAGTACATTCACAAAGCTTTGAATTTACTAAACAATGATTTTAATTGATTATGTTCCTGGCATTCTTTGACATTTAATCTGTTTTTTTTTATCTACGTCCACATGATATTAAAAAAACCCTGTCTGTGAATCAGTGTGTTAGTGTTTCACACAATAAAGAAATGTACAGCGAATCACTGCAACAAAGGCTATGAAAGAATTTAGACATTTGGCTGATGTATTCAGAAAAAAAGAAAAAGGAAAAGAAATTACACGTGGCAGCCAAACCAAGGACATAAGATCAAACGTGATAATGTACCAAAGCTCATTTTCCTCAAAGATCCTAATTGATTGGTTGATTATGCTTTCTCTGTTCCTCTATCTCGGTGGGTCTTCTTTAATAGCTCCATAATGACGCTACTGAACTGGACGTGTAAGACTCAGCCAATTAGAATAGTAATAGGCTCTAATTAACTAAAAAAAAGGATTTTCAATAAAAAAAGGAGGAGATAGCGAATTTGATTACTCATATTCATTAACTTTTTTCTTCCCCCCTCCCTCCCTCCCTCCCTCTCCCTCCACCATCCCTGGAACTTTGCTCCCTTCATTTTTATGAATATTTTATCTGGTGTGAAACATCACAATACACGCTGTCCCTGGCAAAGGCCAAAGACATAACAGCAGAAAAGCCTTTCTTCTGCTCTCATTCAAAGAGCCTTCCTTTGTTTCTGCATAATGAACAAGTCGCTGATGGTGGCGGAATAAATTTTAATTAGAGTTTTTTTGGAGGAGACTTGCAAGGATGATAGGTTGTTTTAAATCAAAACTTGACAGTGTGAAGGCTTTTTTTAAAAGAATAAACCAAAGTTTAGCGGCTGAAATATGTTTGCGCGCCTGTTTGTGCATGTGTGTGAGAGACAGAGACAGTCGTGTTGTGCCAGCAGGTATCTGTAACGGTGCATCAATAATTTGCAGCAATTTTAACCGACCCCCTCCTCCTCCTCCGCTCTGCCTCTTTCTCCCCATCGTTCCCTCTCTGTCTTTCTCGCCTCAGGTCAAGTTAGCACCACTTAAGGACTACAACACTGTGCCCAATCACCATATGTTGTCTGTGTGTGTGTGTGTGTGTGTGTGTGTGTGTGTATGTGTACATACCTGCTTTGCTTGTTCCCCTACCTGATGCCTCCCATCGCTCGCAGCCAAAGCATGTCAGCTTTTGAGAGACAAAAACAAAAACAGAAGCGAGCAGAGAGGGGACACCAGGTACACCAGCATGTGTGTGTGTGTGTATAGGACGTGTGTGCATGTGTGCATCCTGTAGGCTGGTTTGCTATGAGACAGGGCCAGATGGTCACCCCAGGCAAAGCAGGTTGGGCCTGTTTACCTGCTTCACTCTGGGTCATGTCAGCTTCGTTTTCAGCTTAGCCGCAACACAGCTCAAGCCTCGCTGCCAAAAAGATACAGCGTTTAACTCCCCTTCTTTCTTCCTCCTCCTCCTCCTCGTGTTCTTGCTCCCTCCTTCTCCTCCTTTTCTTCATCTCCTGCATTTCCCTCTCGCTCGTTGTCTTTAAAGATACAGCTTTAGTCCTTCTGCTCCGCTGCATGTGAATTTTCAGTGGTGTTAAGATACAATGCAAAACTGAAACTAAAACCTGTTTTGAGACTAAAGTCTACCGTCGCAGTTTCTACAGAATTGTGGAGCAAATAACAAACATGGAAGGAGTATTTTCATTATCAGTTAGTCAGTTAATATACTTTTCAATACATCTATTAACAATTTTGTCAAAAAAAAGGTTATTAACAAAAGTGTTGAAAAATGTTAATTACAACTTTCCTACTCCCAAGGTGACATCTTTATACCGGTTGTTTTTTTTGTTTTGTTTTGTTTTTTCTTCTACTCATTGGTCCCCAACCCAAAATAACCAATTTACAATTATATGAAACAGAAAAAAAGTAGTAAATCTTTACATTTGAAAAGCTGAAACTTGTGTTTGACATTTCAGTTTTTTTAAAATTAATTAACAAAATAGCATCTTGTTCATGTTCTGCTGATTGATAGATGATTGAATTAATTAATAATTTCAGCTCAATTAATGATGAAAACAGGTGGTAGTAATTAGGCAAAATATGTGTAACTGAGTATCTTGTTTTTAATTTCAATTTTTACTTCAAATATTTTTTTGAATTAAGTACACTTTGAAATAGAAACTTGTATTTAATGTTTGCTGGCTTTAAAATAATAGCTAGCACAGCCAACAAATAAACCAGGTAAATTCAGCACCAATTCGATCGACACAATAAGAGCGAGTCATGCTATACTATCTTTCTCTTTTTAACAGAAATGCTGTTTTCATTCACAAATTAATTGTAAGTACATTTTTTTTTTCAACTGCCAACAAGAAAAACTGATTAAATGTTATGGGGGTTATGCCCATCGAGCCACTGAAGGGCTTTTAATTTGAAAAGTTGTTTCATGGATTGTTTAGTTTTATTAAAAGTAGCTTAACCATGGGGAAAAAGAGGAAGTCAGGGCAGGAGAGCTGTGTCAAGGATCCTAAAGTTAATAGGTGACATGACGCCATAGCGTGATATCAATTTGACTACCCTACACTGTTTTTTAATATGTTTTGGGGCTTTTAGGTCATTGTGGGCAATGACATAGGCTGTGTTATAGTGATTAAAATAATGAAAATTAATGATTATTATAATGTTTAATTATTTAATTTGAATGTATTAAGATTTTTGTCATCAATGTGATTGAGTATTTTGATTTGTCAGGAATTTAGTAGGAGAAAATGACCTGTCTCTGAAGTACTGTAAATTGGTTTTCTCTCCAGCCCAGGTAAGAATGAACTTTTGCAAATTGTTTGCTATTGTTTTTAATTATTTGACTCTTCATGTACAGTTTGAGATGCCTTTTTTTTATACAAACAGATTTATGACCACACCAGCATCAGCGCAGCAGTGTAACATGAGGCGATTTTATTCAGAGAACAACAGCCCTCTCTCCCTGCCCCTGTTAACCCCCCGCTGAAGCAGCAGTCGCTGGCACCAAGGCTAAGCATGATGTCCGGCTGTAGCAGTAACAGGTGCCTACATGTTGCCTGCTGGCACTGTGCCGCTGAGCCACAGCAGCCATCTTGGCAGCATGCTCGGCACTCACGCCCAAGCTTACCATCTGTAATCGGCCTAATCTCAACCTCCGTACAGCTGCCAGTCATTTTAGAGCGGTCGCAGGCACTCACCACGCACAACGATGACTCCTGTGTGTGTGGTAAAACGACACAGTGTTGTGTATTTTTGCAGGTCCAGCTCGTGCAAACACACTTTAGAATCGGCCTTCCCTTCAACGTCAGACTCATCAGCCACACAAACCCATCCATCCCCCTTTTTTCCTTTCACATTCCCACCCCTCACACTCCCACCACTCACACCCCCACACCACTGCACCCACTGCCCCTCAAGACTACCGTCACCCCTTGCACCCAACAACGCGCCCCCCCCCAACCCCCACCCCGCCTCCTACACACACACACACACACACACCCTCCACCCTTTTTCCATTTCAGATGCAAAGCTGGGGCCGAGGCGAGCCGTGCATATAGTCACAGCGGCAATCTCATCTATGTCCAATCTGTCATGCCACTGCCTTTCATTATTCTCCTGCGTGGGGGGAGAGATAACGCTGAGGCATATTTTATGGACAGTGGAGAGGGGGAGACAGAGAGAGAGAGAGAGGGAGAGCGAGAATGATAGGAAAAAAGGGAGAGAAAGATGCCAATATGGTGGGGTAATGGTTGCGAGATATGAGGGGTCCCGCTCTGGCCAGGGGAGAAGTGTCACTCTACTTCATTGGTATCTAGGTCAAGGCAACAGAGAGGGGGGAGGAAGAAAAAAAGGCAAATGAAATGATGAAATTCTTGAAATAGAGGTTTGTGGGAAGGAGAAGGATAGAGAGGTGGCGCTGGTCAGTGCCATATCGTCGACATTAAAAATGGACAGCCTGATGGCACGGGTGTGTGTGTGTGTGTGTGTGCATGTAAATAGGCGGCAGCCATTCTTCACGGCCACTCGGTGGCCCCGTAAAATCTGGGCTTGTATGCATGCATGCATGCCACTGTTGTTGAATATGGAGGAGTGAGGGAATGTGTGGGGGGGGCAGATGAAGGAGGGGAGAGATGGATGGAGGGATGGGTGAATGCGCAGGGGTCAGGTATTCTCTCCTGTCACCTCTGCTGCTGCTGGGCCGAGCGGCTGACTGGTTGTGTCTCTGCTCAGTGTGCTGGAATGATTGGGTCCTGGCCTGCAGAGAATGGGCTGGCCAGTTTTACATACACACGTATATCATAGCCGTTGTCGTGCTGTGTCGTGTGTGCATTGTGTGTGTTCGGGTATGCAAATGAGATCCAGCGATGCCTTTGATTTCGTGCACGTGTTGGCGCGCGTGCATGTGTGTGTGTACTGTTGTGCAACATCCAGATGTCAGCACAGCCGCACTCGGTGTCTGTCATTGAGACAGTGGGGGTGGGGTTAAGGTGACCTGTTTTAAATATAGACAGTGTCACGACAACATGCCCGACTCGGCTTATAAAAGCCATTTGCATAACGTTTCTCCCTTATCCCTCGCTTTCTCATATTTCTCCCCCCTCCTTCCTCCCGGGAGACAGGCAGAGCCGACACGTCATGTTTTGCCTTTGTCTCTGCCGTTCAAATGCAAAAAGATGTCATGTCAAGGCTTCCGTCGACACAGAGAGACAATACTGTACCTGCTTCGCACAATGGGGAGTGGGGCAAAATACAAACGCAAGCGCACGAGGGTGATGAAGTGTGGCGCGTAAAGGAAAAATAGGCTTCCCGCGACATTACGTCAAATGATAAAGACGCACTAAAGCAGCTTGTCAGTACAACATGTCCCCGCTAAATAACACCAATACACAACTATAAAATAAGTGACAAGACTGTAACTCAAATGACACCAAGATTCACACCTCCCTCTGCATATTTTACTCTTCTATCCCATCCACTGGAGGTGTTACTGTGCTGCCACTAAACAAGCCCAGATCTTTGAAAAAAAAAAAGTACCTGGAGAAAGATATTTGAGATGACACTTACGGGGCACTTTTAAACAGACCTCATGAATCTTGGACATTGATTTCTGCTTAACTTTTGTTACATACCTTGTCCTTCTTGAGCATTTGTGTGTACAGGCCTTGTCGGCGTGCCCTTCGGTTTGAATGCACACTTCACTCCAGCAAACTAATTAATTATTCCCCTCTTCACCCTCCTTTATTCATCCATTTGTTGTTTTTTTTACCTCTGTGAAGAATACACGCCACATTCCTTCAATACCTTTCCTTCTCTCAGACTCGTCGCCTATTCATTAGGAATTCAAATTAATCAGTATTTACTGTAGCGCTCGCCAGCTCTGCACTCAAGTGCAATTTCTATCAACAAGGTTGAGTGGGCTTTTGTTTCTCATAGCCAATTGGAATAAAGCTTGCTCTCTCTTTGTCTCTCTCCCATTTTTTTTCTTTATTTTTAGTTGTTCAATTGAACGCATCAACCAGTTTGGCACCTAAGTAGGAATTGACATTCTCCCACAATGCAATGCTACAAGGACTTTTCATTTGACATTCGATGAACTCTGAAATTAAGGCGCCTTGACAGTTGGAAGATGAATCCAAGCTAATTTGGGTTTTTTTGTATCATCTGCAATGCATGGTCACAACAAACAGAGAGACCTCATCCTGTGTCTTTGTTTACAAATTGTGAGAGTTGAGTTGAGAATTGAGAGTTGTGAGACTTATTTGTGATTTGGGCCCTCATGTCTATTGGTAATGATAAAATTATACTTAGCAGGATCATTACAGTAATGTCCGATGACAAAAGAAACATGCAGAAATGAGAAAAGAACTCACTCTTGCTTCATTGATGACATTTTGTCCAATACTCAAACAAAACAAAAGCTTCTCGAGCTCTGCCTATCATGTGAGAGTTGCTCCAGTCGCATGAGTCATGGTGGGAACGGGTCTTAAGACAGGGGTTTGCTTGAAACGAACAACTTCACATGCCTTTTTTGAAGGCAAAAGTGTTTCTAGCTGCTCCGAATGGCAGCGTTCAAAAGCGTGGTGAAAACCCAGGCTTCATAAAGAGGCAGGACATGAAATCATTCAGAAGATAAATGCGCACAGACTTACACACAATCTCTCCTCATTCACGGTGTTACACTTGCTCATACATGCACGAATTCACAGAAGTAGCTGTGTGATAAAAGAGAGCTCGCAAGAGATGTTCAAACCCAACCTCCTCTTTTAACACACCTAGCCAGTCGCTGCCCGAAGCGAGCATGTGTATTGGATTGTCAGTGTAATGTATCTTAAATTGTCAGACATGTCTGTCCATTTCTGATGCTGCAGAGGTTTCAGATGACTTTCAGATATGTCATTTGAATAGCTGACAAGCACTCTGGCCAAAACATACTGACGGCTTCAAACTGTCTGTGAAGGGATGACAGACAAACGGGGCGACGGTTAAAGAAAACGTCCACAATAATTCTACAGCAAGTCCAGTTGATTCTTACTTGGCACTTCTAGATTCACAGAGAATCTTTATAGAGCAATGAGCCAAGTGTCGGTTTAGCCAGATTAAGCCACTTGATTTTGAGTGTTGACGTTGAACAAGACAGTCATGATTTTATTGTTCACTTTTGGATTCCTCTTTCTTTGACTACTGCGTGTGTTACTGGATCCCAGCAATCAACTTTAATGTTTTGCCAGTTCTGCTGTAATTACCTGGAACCATTTTTTAAACTTGGAATGCGCACAGCCACCTTTAAAAAACGTTGGTCCTCTCTGTTCATCATTGAGGAGCAGTAAAAATGCGTTTGAGCACATGTCCATGTTTATGCATATCTTTGCGTATCTCAGCATCTGTATATGAACACCTTGATATACTGTATGTGACCGAAGTTAAATGCCAGTATGACTGACAGAAGTGAAGTCAGTGTGTTTTGCTGTAAAACTGTACTGACCAATTCTACACAAGGCATTGGGTTTAAAATACATTTTAAAACACCACATTAATTTGATTAACACCTTGCTTTTTACATTTATGCTAATAAATGGTACTTCTGGGCTCTGAGTGTCCATGAGTCCTACAATGGGTGATTATTTTTAATAATCTTTGCTCGTAGCATGTTCTCATTGTATGAGAAGAATTAAATTATAATTTCGTACTATTTCCCCCCCACATGCCCCTTTATATCTGAGCCAAGGTTATGATTACAGAGAAAGTTACGAACTTTTATTTAAGTTATCGACCCCTGGTTGGAACTAGCCTTTTGGCCTTTGCAAGCTTCCCCTTTACACAACTTCTTACTTAACAAGGCCAGGCTGAAAAACCCACAGATCTAATTGAATATTGATATGTGTGTGTATGGAGGGCCAGAGAGAGGCTCACCCATGTTAAGCCATTTAGTGCATCATCTTGATTGAAATTCCATTAGCTTGTTAGTGGAGGATAGTGGATAGTCGGTGAATACTTAGCCTTGTTAGCTGAGGCACAGGCTAAATGAGTGTGCACAGGGTCATTGTCCACTTAAAACTCTCTCTGCAAACTGGCGGCCAGCTTGAATAATTCATGGACCGTGACCTGCGCTGACTGGGCTTTAAACGAGTGTAGCTTCTCTTTCTGTCTGTTTGGATAATATCTCCACTCTGGAGTTAATTAGGTTTTCACTTTTTTTTTATTTCAGCCAGCTATGTGTAGACCGGTCAGGGACTTGTCCCCGCGGACACACCGAGCGCCAAATGAAAAGACAATGTAGCAAAGATGATTACAATGTAAAGTTTTAAATGGATTGAATCTTTTCTTTTTTCTGTAGAATGTTATCATGGTGAGCATACTAATCCAGAACGCTATCTGACTGCACTGATGTAGGATAGAGTCAACTGTTTAGGCAGGAGTTAATGTTACAACCTTTAAAAGAGGATGGTCATTGTGAGTGCATATTGGACTTACAGTCATGGCACAGACAGAATCACAGCTCCAAAAAAATGCTATTTTAATAATTTTACCTCTGTATATACCTGGTCTGGACCTTTAAATGTATGAAGTACCGTATTTACAGTGCCTCGGGTATTGGGTGTTTAAAAAAGAAAACGTCGGGAACTTGGTCAACTTTACCAGGTTCTTTTTCCGGCGCTATGCATTTGGGTGGACTAACTGCTTAGTGACCTTATGTAAGAGATGGGTAGCATTCAAAAGACGCCTCCTGTAGAATAGTTCAAGTCAATCCAGAAAGGCAAATCTGTTGCTTATCAGGAGATCTCAAGGACGAGACGGAGAGACTACTTACTGTAGATTCAGTGGAGTGACCAGGAGCCTGGTGAGCTGGACAGGAACTTGCTTTAGGGCATGAGCCTCTCAACATACAGTATGTCGTGATAAAAGGCCTACACAGGGAAATGGACAAACACAGTGGCTCTTGTCCCGTGTTGTCATTAAAATAAAATAATCGAGAGTCTCACTGTCACAATAGTGGATTCAACAGACCTCTCCACAGCAGCGGCAGCTATCTTGGCTTCATTTTAGATAAATGGTTGTGATTGGCCCAACCTGTCTCAGGATGGATGGAAATCTGTCTGAACAGGAGGAAGCCAGATCCATCTGCAAGAGCAAATAAACATGAGCTCACTCACTGGTCTGGTTTCCAGGCTTGATGAAATGTGAGCTGTCATTACAATGTCTCAAATTTTGAGACATTGACCTTTGTGTTTTTTTGTTTTGTCTCACTGTTGGTCAGTTATATTAACCTGGTCATAGCTACACAATATTTCATTTCGACTGTATTGTATTTTTTATTGTTTTGAACATGAACAAACCTTGAATTTAGAACTTAAACTTCCAAGAAAATTGAGGAACAATCGCCAGTAAAAAAGGCATTAAGGCGAGTGTCTGGCACAAGTCTGATAAAAACTTCATAAAAGCCAATAAAATTATATAAAAAAGATGTTCAGGGCTGCATAACAGCACCATACACAGTCAACACAATGAATTTGGGAACAGGATCAAGTGAAGGAAAAATAACACTGCACCCAGCTCAATGCACCTGCAGCCACAATCCAGGAAGCAAAAGGTTGTCTAACCTGCTATCTCTTTCATGACCCCACTGTGACCTGTCCATTACCACCATCGCTCTAACTCTAGCTCCAGCCCTCCAGCTCTTACTGTGTCCTCCCCCTCTAGTGTCCTAGACATTGCCTCACCCCTTTCTCTTCTTCCTCCTCACCCCTCCATTCTGGTAGCTGTCATCAATCTTGCTAAAATGACAGGCGACAGATGTTAGCCTTTGCAAAGATCAAATCTGCTGCTTCAGGGCGGCCTATTCACACGCACACACACACGCACACACTCAGGCACACACACATATTCACACATATGCATACACACATGTAGGTATGCACACATGCATATGCAGTCACACATACTCAAATATGCATGCATACACACACGTACACACACACTGACAGGTCACATAGCCCACGCAGACCTTCACATTTTCCCTCTCTCCTCCTGCCAATTGCTAAATCTATTCTGACACCAGAAAGACAAGAGAGGGATAGAGTGGAAGGATGGTCAGCTAGCATGAACATATACAGTATATGTTACATGCCAAACACACACTCCATAATGAATACACACACTTTTGTATATGCAATATGTGCATAAATTTTTTTCTATTATTTTATATCACTTCTCTGTGGTTTGAAACATTGTAGCTGCGTTTGTTTGCCTGTGCGAGTGTGCATTTCTGCATGTCTGTTTGGGGATCATCTTCTGGTTTCGTTGTGAGTCATCCAGGCCAGACGGAGGGGAGCACGTTCCTTGTGGCTATGTTGAACCCAAACACACAGAAACTTTGCAACACCTGCTGTGTGCTGGTAGTAAAGGGGAAAAAAGAGAGAGGGGGTCAGCTTCCAAACATGTCTCATTGCATTACTGCTTCAAAATACCCTGTTCTATCCTATTCACTTTATGCAAAGCAGAATCTTTTTTTTTTTTTAAATAAAGTGACATGCAAACACACAGTGCTTTTCAGCAATGAGTCAACATAAGGTATTAACTGAAGTGAAAATAAAGCAAATACAAGTTTAAGTAATTTAAATCAGTTTTGGGTGGTGTAGCTATATTGAGTAAATATGTTGTGCAACCACTAGGCATTCTGGGTAATTTTAATGGTTATGTCAGTAGTTTGAAATTGACATTAAGTTCTACCATGCAGATTTGAACCGCTGGCAAACAGCAAACCACCTTGACATTGGTGACCTTTCAAGGAACGGAGAGCCAGAGAGTCCAAAAAGGATAAAGCTGTGGTAGCTCAATAGATGTATGGGACCATTCACTTTGCAAGAGGTGATTGCTAATTTAGCATCTTGTCAACACTTGCTTACTTTCACCAAGTTAAGAGAAGAATAGACTATTTGAGGGTGGTTCAGGCAAGAATTTCCTTTCGATTGGGCTATAGCCAATAAGTAAAGATCAAATTCAAATTTTTCAGAATTATACACACTAAACTAAAACAAACACATCTAACAAAAATGGTATAAAATGTATATAGTCTGTATACAGTAAAATGCACATCATTCAATACATGCAAAGGTATCTGTCAGTTTTGAGGCTGCTCGGAGCAGTTACTTTCACTGCATATTTATTATTTGTTGCAATTCTTCTGTAACTGTTTTTAATCGGTTTAGTTGGGTAGCTCGTTGGCTAGTTGCCTCTTAATTCTGCCTACGTAGCTGGGATTGGCCGTGTGTTTCTCAAACCATCTGAAATAGCAGTGAATTAGCACAAGACCAGATGTAATTGCTGAAAGAAGATGACCTAAAAAGTTGTGGGAGATGACTCAGAGGCCCAAGATGGCAGAGAGAGACTTTGTTCTGCTGTCTTTAGCATATAGATGTACCAAGAAAGTCTCATGTGAAACCAGGATTCAGCAAACCATCAACTTGCACTGAGATGGATGATAGCTATGCCTTCTTTGTGGAGCTGATGAGCAGCACAGCACGTTGGCTCGGCGTGTGGACTTCCTCGGGGTACTCCCACACAGTCCAAACATCTGAGGGCCAGCTGAAATAGAGACCCTGATTCGGAAAAGAAAAAAAAAGGAGAAGGCTTCATATGACAGCACGTCAAATAAAAACACACGAAAGCTTTGTTGAAATACGAGTTAATGGTCAAGTTCGAGAACAATACTATATACACTATCCTACAGATCGAAACTCATAACTCATGGAAAATGTGTTTTTATGAACACAGGAAAACCTATTTATTCCAGATGGACAAGCAAAGGTTATTTCTCTGTCATTTAAACACAGCAACATAATAAGAGCTATGTAAATAGTCCCTCGCAGCACCGTTTTACATCTTCATAAGCAAGCATTATGGTACAATCACATTAGCCACGCATAACATGTGGGGATTTTTAATAACACAACTTTATTGCCAACACTCTGTGTGTGTTTTAATATATGTGTCCATTCTGCGCTGTGCCCACACACACAAGCACACATCTATAGAATTTGTACTCACTACTCCCTGCAGGAGCACAGAGCAGTACTGTGTGTGTGTGTGTGTGTGTGTGTGTGTGTGTGTGTGTGTGTGTACAGACTGGGGATGTGTACTAAAGTTGTTTTTATCAGGTGATGACAGAGAGAGTCAGTACTATCATATTTTTATACCATGGACTATGAATACACACTCCCCCCTACATACACACACATTGAATCTGAAATGTATGGGCAGTAAATCACAACTTTTTGCAAAGATTACTTTTTTGTGCACACAGTACATTCACCCAGTATCATAAAAAAACACACAGTAGACATGCTCACAGTCAAAATTGTACTTCATACTGAGGCCACCTTGAAAAATAGAATAGAAGTGTTTGTGATGACCGATGTTTATGTGTGTTACTGTCACACCAAAGCTCATGGTACTGTCAAGCTATTCAAGGAACTGAAGAATTTCATCAGGTCTGTTGAAAAAATGACAGAGATTAGAATTAGAATATTATTTTAAATTCCACTGACATTTTGTCAACTTATTTTTTTTAATCTGTGAAAGGCGTCTGATTGTGGCATGTTGATTTTATGTGATGCCTGTGGTTATTGGTGGTAGTAGTGTATGCTTTTTGTCATGCTTTGTATCACTTAATTGTATAATGTCTTTTGAGAAAACCCTGATGATGTCATGGACATCTGCTGGTCCGATTTGGATCCTACTACTTTTAATGGGACTCCAACAACTCTGACAGCACTGAACAGCCTCTTTCATAATCAGTTTGCAGAGTTCCATTTGTATTGACCAGCAGGGGCAGCAAATATGTCTTGAGAAGTTACTTTTTTCAGCAGAGCAACAGAGGGCGAGCATCTTGTGGGAAGAAAGGATTCATTACAGCACATTGCTTTAATAATGGACACTGAAGAGGACAGTTGTCTGGCATAATAATGCTGACCATGCATCGTTTCCTTCAGGGAAAGATGGACTCCATTAACAGCAAAGAAAAGGACTATCAAGAGAGACGATTACTAAATGCAAATACATTGCTGAAAAAATTCCCACTTTATATTGACTTAAGCAGTATACATAAAAATCCTATGTGGGATAATAACTTTTAATGCACAGCATAGTGCCACTGTGTACCAATATTTAACATCTACACAAGTTGTGCAACTTAAAGATTCCAGTTTTGTGCCCCAGATATTTGCAGATGTTCAGTTGAGGCACTGTGTGTAGTCAGTACACTCTGGCATCACATTGTAGTTACAGATAGACAAAACAATGCTTTTCAGAATGGTGTTAAGTAATTGCAAACAATTCTAGGTAATGAAATGGTCGACCAAAAAGTTATTTCCTGCACCCTGTGGGCTGTAGTGTTCCACATGTGTAAAACAATAGTGCCCCAATTATAGTTTTAAGATTAAGAGACTCATTGGGGTTTTTTTCCTCAAGAAAAAATACATACCTTGTGCAGCAATAAAGACTGAAAACCTTTAATAGCTGAATAAAATTTTATGACTTGGAAGATGTGCTTTGAAACCCAGTTCACACTGAGACTGAGACAAACGATAACATGTTCCTGTAACAGTTTGTGATATTTTCTCTGTGATGTGGATGTTGCTGTTTTCAGTCCCCACACACTTTATTTCTCTCAGTGATGCGTGTGTGTATTGACCAACACAGTAGGTGCCCTTCTGAGTGACTTTAGGCTGACTCAAGGTGAAATGAAGAGGAGGATGAAGGAGAGAAAATGATAGGGAATGACGAGGAGAAGGGAGATGACAGGAAATGGAGAGTAAAAGAGAGGAAGAGTGGAGGAGGAGGAGGAGAAGGAGCCCCCCTCCTGTCACATGGGACCGGGCTATTGATTAAACTCCGACATTGATTAAGCATCCCCTGATTCACAATGCCATGAGTTTGTGCACAAGTGTGTAGACTGTTTTGTGTTTGTGTGTTTGTATATGCAGGGGGATTGTACTTACTGTAAATAGTCTATAAAGCGAACGAATGGATGAAGAAAAAGGAAAGTGTTCATTTTTTTAAATCATTGTGCCTTCTTCCATTTAAATGTGTATACAGTGATGTGTGCTCTTCTGAAATGAATATATGTGTGTGTGTGTGTGTGTGTGTGTGTGTGTGTTTGTGTGTGTGTGCTTTCTCCTAGGAGGCCTGACTTGCAATACCGCTTCATCTATCCTTGTGGGATAAAAAAAGGGTCTCTCTCTTTCATTCTTTTTTTTCTTTTTTGCTACCCCCTTGCTCATTCTCTCCCCCAGTCTCCTTTGTGTGCACTTTCTTTTTTATTCATCATTAATCCTGCAGTCTGAGTCTGGGATGTCACAGCCTCTCCCTCCCTCCGCTGCCCTCACTCCACAGTTCTCGCTTTCTCCTGCTCTGTTATTGTGTGTCCGTCTGTGTGTGCGTTAGCGAGAGAGAGAGAGCATGTAATCCGCTGCCCACTCTGCATCTCAGTCCACTCCCTACCACCCCAAAAAGGTCTCTTCTTTCTCCACCTTCTCCTCTTCCTTTCACTCCCCTCTCTCTCTTTCACTCCATCAGAATTCAAATTCACAAAATCCAAAGCAACAGTGTTACATAATCACCAGTATCACCCTAAAAAATGCTGTGGCCCTGAAATTGTGAACACAAAGCTGTGCAGATCAGTGAGAAGCCAGTGAGGGGCACACTGGTTGCTCTACTAACTTCCGTCATGGCTGGAACCGGGTTGGGTCATGAGCAAGGCCTCAGCACGGGAAGCAAGACATATAAACACAAACAGTGACGAATGGTATGCGGCATCTGTAATGACTGCAGGGTGTTCACAGATAGCCATGCACACATACCATACCATACAGATGCTTATGCATAATCCATTACTGATTTCCAGACTGAGGTCCAAGGACACTCCTGAAGTCCTTGAGCAGGAGTCCAGGAAGCCCTCCAAAAAAACAATAAATCACCATTGTGCTCTTCTTTTAAATCTGACAGTGTGGGGCAGGTCGCCACGAGTAGCCAGTGCATTTCTCAGTAGTGTGGTGGTAACGTCGATCTCTTCTGAGTTGAAGAGATTTTCAGTGGCAAAGCTCTTTTTTTTTGTTTGATCAGTAATGCTGCACAAGCTATGTTTTGTAGCAAGTAGCTTGACTGATGCTGAAATCCAACTCCAATAAGAGAATGAATAACATTTTATTCATAGGATGCTAGAACCTTAGTGTGGGCAGTAATGTAATTCGAAACAGTGTCAAATTTATTTCCTCCCATGTCCCTTTTATTTTTGCAAACTGCTACTGCTAATAATTCCTTTCATAATAATAGTTATTCCATACTCCATAAAAATACTCCATAAAAAAATATTTGTGGACATAACTCAAAACCACAGTGAAGTAAGAAATCGAAATTGCAACATGTTTACTGTAAATAAACACTGCAAGTAAACATAAAAATAAATAAACTAAAAGAAACATAAAATGTTTATATTTATGCAGCTTCTCACACCCTACATGGAGCATACATGCATGTAAGAGCTGTGGATACAGTCTAACCATACCGTAATTCAACTAACAATGACACAGCACATGAAGCACACTACTCCTCTAATGGTTTTCTTTTCTTGGTGACCTATGGAGTTTAAAATTAAATGGAGAATGTAATATTTATTGCTATGAAGGACTACACGCCACTGTGTCCAAAACTCTCTACAGTCAGCTGACTGATGCACAGTATATTGGATATTCCAAGAGATTTGCATGATAATATAAAATAATATTGACATAAAGGGCTACTTAATGGCCCCAGTCTTCATTCAGTGAATGACGCAGGCTCAGGTGTCATCATGTGACCATATCTCTGTCCTGAGGTCACATGATGACAGCTGGTCGTAATGCAAGGAGAAGGTAACCCCCCACCCCCCACCCCTGCCTCTATTCAAGGATGGTTTTGAAATTGGATATGAACGTCCTATGAGATCCACCTCTCCACCTGTCCGATGACTCCTGGTTGATGACCTTTGACCCCTTGTCAGTTCAGCGTTTAGACTGGCTTTGATCTGTTGTGCATGGACAAATGATCTGTCTGTTTTTGTCATTGCCCAAAACTTTAAAATAATAGTTTGCTTTTACTTTTTAGATTCATCTCTTTCAAATCCTCCTAAGACCAACGTACTTGTTTCGTTCGCAGGATCTGGCTGCATCGGCGCTGCAGCTGCCGGGACGGCAGGCTCCATTGCTCTCGAGAATGGAATGGAGAAACAGAATGGAGACTTTTCAGGTACGAAGCATTTGATCTTCAGCGGGCACATTTCTCATATGATGTCGAGTAAACATTTTGTTGTGTTTGAACAGCATAAAGTATATGTTCGCAGCTCATTTTGGTACTTTATGGCCATACTTGAATATGACAACCATTTGTGCCTCAGTTTTTTTGTCTGTCATCACTCACTGTAAATGTCAATACGGTCATCCTCACTGCACAGCTGCTGTCATTAACCTGTATTTTTGTTCATTTTGTCAAAGCACATTGATTTTATCTGCAGCGTACTTCCTTCAGTAGTGACTGGTGATTAATATTGCAGTCTCCAATTAAGAACTGTGACCATATTTCATTCTAGTTCTGGCAACACCTATGCTGTGCGTATAGGTGATCGCAGAGCAGGAACAATTTCCCTCTCAGTAACAAACAAGCAAAAACTGTAATAAGTGTTGAGACAAGGAGCAAACAAATGAAGCATTAAAATGAACTTTACCATCAGTAAATTGTTACTATCGCGACAAATATATACATTCAGTGTTGCCTAAAGAAAGATGAACCGAGATTAACAAACCAACGCCAGGCTGATGTCTGACCAGCAGCTCAGTGCTGAGTCTCTCTCTCCCACACCGACACCTGTTGTGACTGATTAGGTTGTTTGTCTCTGCTCTGTCCAACTCAGAGACACTGTTTCCCTGACACTGTGACATGTGAACTCATGAATTACTGCAAAGCGTGGATGTAACGTTAAACTGTGATGGATAATTCACTACCTACTCAGATCCTCTGTCCACTGTTGATGACTATTCTAAAAGTGAAATGAACTCACTCCAGTAAACTTAGACAAATAAAGCTCAAATAATCAAGCTTAATTTAACTGAACTCAAAACAAAGGGGATCAGGGAGTAGTCATTTTAGACATATTCAGTGTGCCTTAATGCTTGCTCTGGCTGCTGATTGGTCAACACATAACCATTCAGTGAAGACAGAGCCTTAGCCACACCTCACTTTCACCTTAAGGAAACTATGATACATTATTGTCAGATTTCATTTGGCTTTAAATGTTTGTTTATGTTTTCATGGTTCACACAGTAATAACTTCTCATGGTGGTAGTAACAGTGTTTAGAAAAATATTCTTGAGGTTTTTGGATTTCAAGAATTTATCATGCTGATGGTGCAAGATCTTGGAGTAATGGAATAGTGTCACAAGATAACATGACATCAAAGGTACATGGAATATGGGGCTTTCATCACTGACCACTGTTTTTGCACATACACTGCACTACATAGCTTGAAAGGTTTAAGGACAACACAAGCTGACCCTATCGTACAGTTCATCCTGAAGAACATTGATAGTGATGAAAGTGCAACATTCCTTGTTTGAACAGAAGCTTTTCTTTCTAATATTAGCTTTGCAGTTTGCGTGTTTTATCGCGATCTTCATGATGCAAATTCATATATTTTATGGATATTTGTTGGTCCAAATAGACTGTTTGAAGGACAGTAGTGTAATCACTGTACTGTGTGTGTGTGTGTGTGTGTGTGTCAGACCATATAGTGTAGGAATGAGGCACACAAATCCACATGTATTGTGTGCTCAGTCCCTTTCTCTGCTCTCGTCTTCTAATTGGTCTTGAATGGTGACCCTCATAAACAACAGGCAGTTCAGGGGCATATAAACAAAAGCCTGTCTTGTCGTTTATTATCGCTCCTTCATTCTTTTTTTATTTCTGCATGGCCTGTGGTCGGTAAGAGGAGGAGGGGAAAAGGGGGGAGAGCGGGAGACAGCCCCCCCCCCTGTCTGTCTCTATCAGATGCCCGGTGTGTTGTGTATTGATCGCAGAGGTTCAGTAGCAGAAAATAATGGGGTGGTGAAAGCTTAGCAGAGAGAGGGAGATGGTGAGAAAAGGAGAAAAAGAGATCTACAAATATGTATGTATGGTCACACACACACACACACACACACATCCCGCACACAATCCTGTTTTCCTGCCTCCCCTCTGCCCTCTGCCTCCATATGAATATTGGTTCTCCCCAACTCCTCCATGTCACTTTTATGTGTGTGTGTGTGTCCAGACTTCCTCATTTGCATGTGTGTGTGTGTATGTGTGTTATCTATGTGAATAAATCCTTCCAAGCCCCATGCGCCTCAGGGTGATGTGATGCGGCCAGTGCCCGCGCAACCATACCCTAGCTAATTTACAACCAACCTAGTGTGTCCCCCCCCCCGCCTCCCTCCCACGCACACATTCACACTACCAAACACACATCGACACACACACATACAGGCGGCTTGATGACACCATGGTGAAACATGTCGTCTAGACGACATTGAACCCTGAGTCCGCCCAGGGTAATTGTTTTATGCAAATGCAGAGAGCTAGGGCTGACATGATTGGGCCAGACTTGGTGTTGATTGAAGTGTGTGTGTGTGTATGTGTGTGTGTGTGCGTGTGTGTATGTGTTTGTGTGTGTGCATGCGTGTCTGTAGCTCTTGTTATGGATGTGGCCATGATTGTGGTGTAATGCTGGTAGCCATTAGTATTATTGTTATTGTTGGAAATGTTCTATTATTCAGCAGGGCAGGGTGGGGCAATATGTACATAACATTCAGAAATATGGAGGTGGATGACATGCAGCTACACACACTTACACACACACACATACTGAGTCAATGTATCCAAACATATCTGTGTAATATTCAACCAGTCATTGAATTGAATCATGAATCCACCACACAGACCACACGTCCCACTGTTAAAGAAAATATGAATCACAGCAATAATGCCACTTAATGAATGTGTCGTATGAGTTCGGCGCATAAACACACCCACCCACACACACTTTCATCAAGGGGAATGTGTTATCATGACAGCGATCAGAAGAGTGTGTGTATGTGTGTGTGTGTGTGTGTGTGTGGGTGTGTTGTGGTCCAAGTCATAAATTTAATTTCATGCTGGATTTCCAAAGCTCATCTGAATTGCATGTGAGCACGGCCTGATGGGCCTCAGTCTCACACACACACACAGAGTCACACACACCGTGAGGCAGATGCTGCCGTCAGTGGCACACATGAGCATGCATGCAGACACAAACACAAACACGTGGAGACACACACACGCAGCAGTTGTATCTCAAGGTCAGGATACACCTTGACCTCTGGGGCACGATGCCGGATATGCAAGCTCTTCTGTTACAGAATTTAGTAACTTTGTTGCCTCACTGGCATACAAACGGACACACGCACAGAAACAGACATGACATGTTCAAATGTCATGAGCACTTTACCTGGCAGGTTAATGGGTAAAATGTTGTCCGCTCAGGTTTACTGCGTCCAGTCATTATTGTTTTTGGAAGTGGGTTTTATCCAGTGAGAACTAATCAGCCTGACAGCTAATGGAAGCTACCCTGCCCTCGAAATTGTTGGTGTGACAACATTGTTGTTGACCTGGATAACAAGCAAAAGTGTATACACACCAATTGTATTTTACATTGATTTTTTAATTAGTTGGTTGCTGCCTTGGGTTACAGAGGTGCAACAGAGTTTTAAGGATGACAATCTTCAGAGAAATTCAACAATTACTGCACAAAGAGCATAAATACACTAATGAGGACCTACTGACCAAATACAAATGTGTTATACAAGCAACTTAATTGTAAGACTTTGTATAACAATGTGCAACCTAATATTGACATATTTCCTTTGTAGAGTAGAGTCTAGGATGACACTAAAGGCCTAAGACTCCACAGTTTACCTTTTTACTCCTGTTTCTGTTGTTTGGCTTTAGCTAAAAGGATTTACAGGAGTATATTAGGCAGCATGTTATGTGCAAATGCTATTTCTACAGTATCCTTTCTTAGCAAATAAAATGTGGTTGTGGTTAAGCAACTTTACCTTGGTTAAAGGAGCCGAGGTGCGGAAGGCAAATGTCCATCCACTACCCTGACCCCAGCACCTGCAATTTTTACTGCACTGGAAGAACATCACCCCTGCATTAGCCCCGACAACTCCATTGAATGTTACTGACTAATGTAGAATTGCTGTATATGAATGGAGGGCAGAGGTTGAAAGGCTATTTCACAGAAAAAAGCCATTCTGAATAGCAAATTAATCTATCCTTGAGGTCCTAACAATAAGTGCATCTCTTTCCTCATGAAACATTTTCATTTCAAATCATACGTTTTTTTAACATCCATGTTTGCTTACTTGCAGTCTTTCTATTCAGTGCCTTGCAGATGCATCACTATACTTCTTTGCACCTTACATCCACCAATGCAAGGCATGTGAATCTCTTGTTGGGTGCATGTGCATCCACACACAGTGGAAACCATTCATTGTGATAGTGATCAAACACCCCACAGAGTAGCTCCTTATTAAAGGACAACAGCCAAGATTAGCATCTTTGTGTCAGGACACTTTGTTTAGTTTGGATTAAAATTTCACTTTAAACATATGTGTAAAAAAATAATGTAATGCTGTAGATGAGAACAGTATTTAATGTAGCTAAAATAGTTCACACATGACTACAGTATTAAAATGCTGATTGCACGTTAATGCATCAGCAATAATAAGCAATCAGAAATTATATTTTGTATGGGCTATTCTCCATATTGATTCATTGCACCTTTTATACTTTTGCACACTTTAAAGATAAATCTTTTGTATTTTGAAATACAACATATCTATTGTATTCTTAAATACAGTATATTCTTCCACCGCTGGTGTTGCTTATATTTCTGTAGTTCAACTGTCAGATGAATGACTGTGCTTTTTCACTGCACTGCATCTTTTAAGTGCATGTTGATAATGTGTACAAAAGTGTCCATGAGGTTCTCGCCCATCTCTGCTTCTAATCAGCTGCAGCCCCACACCTGTTACGACCATCAACCAATATCCATTTAGATAAAACACCGCCTCAGTTTTGCTCCTCCTTCCATCTCTTCTCAACAATTTTGCTCCCTCCCCTCTTTGTTTCCTATCTGCGCTGAAATGGAGCGAGGGAGCAAACGACCCTACGGATACATGCAGGCTAAAGTTAAACGGGGGGGGGGGCTCTGCAATTACCCTGTTACAAGGATTGGAGCAATTAAGGAAATGTACAGTTCAGCCAGGTTCATAGTTTCAAATGCCCGTCAGAGGCATATAGAGAGCCTCATAAAGGCCTCATGAGTCATATTTAGCTGCTCAAGGCTCTTCACACACACACACACACACACACACACACACTGGCATTACAGCAATTGTTTTAACCCTTCCTGACACACTGAGTGAACCAGTTCTATATCTCAAGTTTTAAACTGCGGCACTTTCATCTGTGACAGCATTGTTCTTAACTGTTGCACATAAATAAACATTAAATGTTAAATATTTTCAAAAGGAAATCTTGATATATATACAGTTTAAGAGTTTAGTGAGTTTTCTCACGTACCTCTTCACTTACATTGTGCAGAACCTGCTGAGGTTAGTGGCAATTCATTCTGTGCTGTCTGAAGGACAAATGAAGAGGTATTTAAAAAAAAAAAAGCTTTTATTTTTCATTCAGAACATTATTCAGAACACAGTGAATATACTGAAAAGCCAGAATCCAGCTTGTGAAAGTGTTTGCATTTTGTCATCCATGAACTCTCGCTACCTGCCGTCCTCTCCATCGTTCCTTCTTTTTTTTCAAATTCTGTGCCATCTAACACAGCTTAGGCATAGAGCGACACACTCTTTTTATAAGAGGTAACTAACTTCACAAAGAAAGTTGAAGATGGCTGGTATTTGTTTGACCTCTGTCGCTACCAAAACTTTACAAAACAAACAAGATGGACATGTTGAACCCAAGCTAATTTTTCAAGGCCTTTCTTTCTTTCCTTGAGTGTATGAACATGTGAACATGTGGAGGATTGTCTCCATGGAGCACAAGGTAAGATGGAGACATTCACTCTTTCTTTTTGCTTAAACACTCTTTCTGCAGTCATTGACTCAGCAGACAACTTGAGTATCCCAGTTTGCGGGAGTAAAAAAAACACAATTGTCACGAATGAAGACCAAATGTCACAAAAGCAGATAAAGATTTTACAATCCACTGCAGCTACAGTATACACTTATCTTTTATTTTCCAGCTGATCACTGCTTTATGACATGAATCATCATGACATCTCACTCACACATCAAGGTCTGAGATTATACAGGCGATACAATGATATGTGACAGATTCAGTAAGTAATACACTCTTTTACAAGATTAAAAAAGTTAACTTATGGTCTGTTTAATGTTACAAGCTGTCAGCTTAAAAAGGTTAATATGTTCATAAAAAATGTAATAATGATTAACTAAAACCTTAAAATTGTCAAAACAGTTAAAAATGTTTAGCATGGTTAAAATACTTAAAGTGGCAATTTTACATTGTTTACATTATTCTTATTTGAGCAATCTAAGCAGTAATACTGTTTATCTGTGGATAACAGTGGTCTGAATGTGGTTATCAGAGATGCTTTGCTTCTGACTCCACCCGTGTATCAGGGTGAATTTACATTCTTTTAAGGTTAAAAAAAAGAGCTGGCTGAGGAAACTCCAAACGACTCGTGGTGGGTTTTTTGCCCCTATTTTTAAGGGCGTAGCAGATGCTCCACCATCACATCCCTCCTCAGGTTGATTTTTTTTTATTTTACCTTTCACTGCCCGGCCACCTAAATCCAGATGAGGGAGGACTGGAGTTTTTAAATCAATGACACACTGAGCCCTGGGTTTCACCTGTCAGGCTGCATACATTGTGCACAGTACTTACAGGTGATTATTATAAGCAGAAGATTTTATATACACTGTAAAAAACAAACAAACAAAACCCTCACTGGTGCAGTCATACTACCTTGGATAGATTTTAATTAACAGCTACTGATTATTTCCAGTATTGAAAATATGTTTTGTAAAACTTTGCTAGTTGCCTTCACTAGACATGACAGTGCCTAAATTAAAGACTCCGATAATACTGTAACCCGGGAAGAAGAGTTTGAACTTGTTTTGCTGACAGTGCAGTTTATTTGCTGGGGTCAGTTGTGCATCGAGTCTCCCAGGAGTTATACTTTTATTAAACCATACAAGCAAGCTCATTTCAATCCAAGTTTTAGCCAAGTTGTTGAGATGGGAACCATAGAGTGAAGCTGCAGGCTGATCAGACACTGAGCACAGTAAATGTCAACAGAGAGTATGGTTAAATACTCTAGATTCTTAACTTCTGTTAAAAGCAAAGCGTTACCACCTGGTTCTGTTTTTTAATACCTTACTCATTTGATCCAGTTTGTAAACGTGGTAATGCTAATCATGATTGGCACATGCTGTATTTTCATTTAAATCTCTGAAAGAAAGTGTCATGATCAAAATATTTATCACACGTGACGGCTACCTCCCTGCTGTGTATATATGGTATACTGTTGGTATTTCCCTCTGTCTTTGTCAGTTGGTCTGTGCTGTTGTTGCTGTTTTGCTCATGTTTTTGCCTGCCATTTTTCTCTGCTGCCATTTTGCTTCTGTCTTGTGGATTTTGGCTCTCAGTGCACCCCTGCGTTTTCCCCCAGTTCCTCAAGTTTGGGTTTTCTCCTTTCTTGTCACCAGTAGGTTTTTGGTTGTGTGTTTTTTTTTTTTTTGCTTTTCATCCTTTTATGATTAGGACACTGTTGTTTAGTTTGGTAAACCAAAGCTACTTAGAAGAGGTACTTCTAAAACAAAGAAAAAAGATGATCAAATTGTCAGTTTACATGTGATGAAAAATTACAACAAGTAATCTTATCCATCCATTTTCAATACCACTTATCCAGGCACTCAGGTGACAAGTGGAAGGAAGCTGGAGTTTCTGGAGAAAACCCACACAGGCACAGCATGCAAACTCCACACAGAAAGGACCTGCCCAAACCAGGATTTAAACCAAGAATCTTCTTGTTAAGAGACAACACCACAAACCATTGCACCACTGTGCCGAGCAGAAACAATCACATGCAATAAAAAAAAGCTTTGATTTTGTCCTCAATAATTGCTTAAGTATGCCCACATTGATTCCTATACAATCTGAGATTTGGGAGGTTTATCTGCTGATGTTTGTCAGTGTGAGCACTGAGCAGGAGCACTGAGAGAGAAGAGAGAGAGAGAGAGAGAAAGGGGCAAGGGCATTCAATTACAGCAATGGTAGAATATTTAAAAAAAAATCATTTATACCCTTTTATGGCCCCAAATTGTTTGTAGTTTCAGCAGGTAACTCCACAAAATATGGCAAAAAAGTTATTCAACTGCTTCCATCTCTAGGCAAGATTGGGGTCTCCACACATTTGTTTTTCCAGTGCATCCCACAGATGGTTTGAGTGGATTGAGATCATGGGAATTTGGAGGTCAAGTCAACACCTTGAACCCTTGTCATGTTCTCCAAAACATTCATGAACATTTTTAGCAGTGTTGCAGGACACATATCCTGCTGAAAGAGGCCATCAGAGAACACTGCTACTATGTGACAATGTTTAGGTGGGTGGTACCTGTCAAAATAACATTCACATGAATCCAGGACCCAAGGTTTTCCCAACAGAACATTGTCCAGGGCATCACGCTGCCTGCCTTCTTTCTTTCCATGGTGCATCCTGGTGCCATCTCTTCCTCTGGTAAATGACATAGCCCCATACACAGCATGCTGTGATAAACTAAACGTTCTGACAGTTGTCTATCATAGTTGGCAATAATGATTTCAGCAGTTTGCAGCACATTAGTTCTTCTGTGGGCCTGGACCGCACAGGTCGGCCTTCACTCCCCGTGCACATAAATACTTTGGGAACCCATGACCCTGTCGCTGGTTTGATGGTTCTCCTTCCTTGGACCAGTTTGCCTGGTACTGAACTGTATAAAAGGAACACCCGATGAGACCTGCTGTTTTGGAGATGCTCTAACTCAGTCATGTAGCCATCACAATTTGACCCTTGTCAAAGTCGCTCAGATTCTGACACTTGTTTATTTATCCACACATGAACTTCATGCCCTGTCTGCTTCCTAATACATCCCACAGCTTGAAACCTTCCACTGTAATGAGACAGTCAGCTTTATTCACTTTACCTGTCAGTGGTATTAATATTATGGCTGTGTATACCGTGCATATAATTTTGCAAGAGAGTGAAAAGTATGAATTTTACACATTTTTCATTGAATGCTGTGCTTTTGCAAACTCAAAGCGTAAGAGAGGAGGCCTTGAGATAAAACAAAATAAGGCTCTGAAAGTATCTAAGAAAAGACAACTTTCACAAACATCCACCACACAGGGAGTACGGCTACACTCCCAGGGCACTTTACCTTCCAAAGGCTGCTCCAGTAACGAAGACAAAAGCCAGACACACACCTACACACACAAATACACAAACTCTTACCCCACCTCCCCACCCCAGCCCCCCGCCTCGCCTGGCCAGTCTCAACATCCCAGCGCTCTTTGAGGCGACATCCAAACAATTCCACCGGGTCCCTCATTAAGGTTCAGGCGCAGACTCTCAAGGGGAGGTGGGGTGGGGATGGGGAGGCTGCTGGGTAAACTTTGGAGAGGTCACCTCCTTGTTTCCATCTCCCACCTCCTCTAATCCCTTATTCCGGCCCATCCTCAGGTCCTGTCAGCGTAGAGTGTAAACAAGCAGAAAGGTTAGCGCTGTTCTCACCCGAACCATCTTCTCCCATTAGGGACAAGGGACACTGAGCAAGTAGCACCAACAAAAGCCACACTTTGTTGTGTGAGAGGCAACTTCTGTGATGGCCCCTGTGTCCTGAAATTTATTCAGCACAATGAGAAGAGTCGGGCACTAACTGGGTTAAGCGAGGATTCAGCTGTGCTGTCGTAGAAACAGAAACTACAAAAAAGGAAAAGTCCAGAGAAGTTTCAACTAATTTGTCCATGGCAGATGAAAATGTAAACAAACATAATGTGTAAAAACAAATTTATATCTTTTTCATAACTTTTCATCACAGTAGAAATTGTCTGCAGAATGTATGTGTGTAATGAGTAAACAAACATATTGTATGTATATATTTTACTTTTTGAATAGAGAGAGAAATGTACAGGTGATTTTATTCATTCCAAAATTAAATACAGTCACTATTACTGGATGTCTGGTTAAAGCTACTTTGGTTGATGGTTGAGCTTAAGTAATAAATGAAGAACTGTGAACTGAGTATACTCCACTCATATTATAATATGTCTTAAAAATGCCAAAAATGTCACAGTATAGTATGTCATAAAACTCTGCTGAAGGGTATAGTATTGGATCTCGGCTGTATTCCGGAGTTCAAATACTGTGTACTTTTTTGGCCCTTACAGAAAGAGAAATAGTAATCCAACCCTGCTGAAACAGCTGGGTTCCAATGCTTTGTTATTTTTTGACCCTTACAAAAAGAGAACTAGTAATAGAACCAGGCTGTGTTCATAAACACTTCATAGTGTCTTAGAAATGCCCCCCAAAAAGTCATAGTATAGTATAGTCATAAAAATGTGAAACAAACACCATAGTATAGCAGGTCGTATATATATGTGAAAAAAATGCCATAGTATAGTATGTCAAAAAAACAAAAGGAAAAATAACACGACAAATTTCCAGTTTAGGGTTGCACAATTCTGCTGCTATCTGAGATCTCAAACTCAGGACCAGCTGTTTATGGGGTGTGTAGACTACCTATCTGAGAACCTGAACCTGCAGTGCATTTATAGTTTCATAAGGCATCATATAGCTCTTACAAAAAGTAGGAGTATAGCAACGCATCAAACTGTCACGAAAAATTTCATGGTACCGAAGAGCATAAAAACATGATGACAGATGTAATAGTATAATAGGGCATAAAAAAATCCATGAAGAGTATGATTGTTTCAAGCTTCAGAGATATGACATTGAGTACTCTCTGGGACCTGAACTTGCAATCTACTGCTTCTAGTGCTATGCTCTAACCACTAAAGTATCAGCTCAACAGCTCAACAGGAGTTTTGATGTATTAAGCAACATCATTGACCTGTCATGGCATGGCGCGGCATCAAATATGCAATGAAATGGTAGGGTTCTATAAATAGTTTCTTTTTGTAAGGGCCAAAAAACAACACAGTAATAGAACCCCACCAAAACGGTTGGGTTCCAATGGTGTGTCAAGCTGTTGTATTTGGAGTATCTTGAAGATAAGCAGGGGACAAGAGATTAGCAGTAGCCAATGAGAGTGCAAAGAAGAGTTGAAGAAGGAATTTGACAGACACTCATATCTCAAGTCTTTGCTGAAAACTGATGAGTCACTGCAGTCTAGGATCTATCCAACTAAAATAATTTTGTAATCACTACACCTTGCTTTACATCACTTACATTGTTTATGTAGCCCAAGCTCACAATTTGTTTTTGATGACATTTTTTTAGGTAGGCACTCACCTGTCTGTACTATATTCAGGAAAAAAGATGCACAAAAAACTACTGCAAAACTCATGCAGCACAAAAAAAGTGTAAGTGGCAAGAGCAAAAACAGGTGTCAGCACTGCAAGAGTCATTCATCCTCTCCTGCATGGGGCTTCTCCTGCTATGATCTCTGACTGTCCAGCTTGCACACACACACACACACACACACACACACATCCTAGCATCCCTGCCTGCCACAGTGGTTGTCCCTGCTTGTCTATGTGTTGGCTGACTGGGTGTGGAAGAAACCATCTAGCATGCTGAATGTCAAGGTCATGATGTACCGTCCTTGTCATCACTCTCCACAGTAGAAGGTCAGGGAAAAGCTCACCCCAAATGGCCACTGCAAGACAAAGTACCACAATGGGAGTGAAGAAAGAAAGAAAGAAAGAAAGAAAGAAAGAGAAAATGAAAAACTCCAATTTTCAGCTCAAGTCATCCAATATTTTATTTCCCTTGGCTGCAGTAGAGCTTCTATTCAAAGTGTTGCATTCATCTTGTGTGTTGTCTTCTAATTGTGTCATGATGAAAACCAAATGTCTTGGCAAACAAAAATATTGGCAATGCTTCCACCAGGGGCTATTTTACAGAAGGATCAAGTAAAACCAAAAAAAGTTTTTGGTTTAATTTACAATTTGTTTTTGATTTTTATTGTAAATTTGATCATTCTCAACTATGTTTTGACAGGGGCTACAGTAATAATATTAATGTAAATATAGTACATCAGCGTTCTGCTGTTTTCAAGAGACCATTTTCTTTGCCAGGTCTTTGTAATACAAATGCTTGTACAGACAAATGAAAAATTGAAGGAAAAACCTGAATAAATGAATGGGGACATATGACAAATGCAGATTTTTCCACACAGGTGCGTTGAATGGTACATAGTGCTTGAAGTGCTCTGTAAACACCCGTATGCACTAGTGGCACTCCATATTTTTGTCTTTTAAGTACTGGGACTGTTTCTTGCATATGACATTTCCCTTAAGCTGCCGGTACCCATTGGCAGTGCAACTTTTCTCAACTAGAAAAAGCTTTCTATTAAGGTTTCTTTAGCTGTGTCTTCGTATTCCAGCGGCGTGTTTCCCACTCCTCCCAAAAACTGCCTCAGTAGTTTTTGTGTAATCTTGCTAACACTTACTCAGACAGACAGTCAGACAAACACCCATTACCTCCACCTTTGCTTTGCCTTGGTGATAAGGTAATAACGTGGGCTGTTTTCTGAATCAAATGGCATTTCAGTAACTTAACTCACTACATTTCCCAAAACATTTGTGAAGCACGCTGCTCCAGCACAGTGGAGCTTTTTGTTGTAGATATTGCCCAGGTGGTGAACATGACGACCTGACCTGTCCTTGTTCACGCAGGACTCTAGTTGCCCCCAGTGGAGCTCTTTACTTCAGGTCTGACGACCACCGACCACACATCAACATGAGTGTACAACCTGAAGGACAATTGAAATAGGCACTAGCACGAGTGCTAGATGACAGTTTAAACATTCTCACCTTAAAATATGAGTTTATAATATGAAGGTTTTGTGACACAGGTGTTTAGAAACACATTAACTACTTAATGTCACAGTCTTTTGTAAAAATGTACTTTTGCTAACATTTTTTTAGTTTTAATATTGTTGATAATCTACATTCACAAGTCAACAAAATATGAAAGATGGCCTTGTGGTGTCATTCAGAGAAATTAATGTATGAATATTTAAAATTTAAATACATGTCGTGAACATCACAAATATGTCCTGGTATCTTTTATTCAGTGTTAAAATTATTTTTATAATTAGTTGTACACCTCAAGCACTGTTGGTACAATTAAGCAAATACTATTAATTTATGCTTTGTGCACAAACTATGCCAGCTCATTTTATTCTGATTTTGATGTCATAGGAAAAGTGACATTTAGATCTAAGGGAATGATGTCTGTAAATAGACACATTTGTGTGATCTGTAAGCAAAAACATCAGAGCAGCTCTTACTCAGGTGATGGAGAATGTCAGCACAGGTCTTGATCAGAGTGCATCAGCAAAAAAGAGTCCGATGAATGCACATTTGAGAGTTCAGCAGTGTAGAGACTGTAGGCACTGATCGACAGAGATGCGGGAAGAAAAAAAAAATGATACGGTCAGATGAATCATCTTTCACCATATTCCTGACAAGTGGGCATGGTCTAGATCCACATGTCCCCTTAGAGCAGGGGTGCACACACTTTTTCAGCATGCGAGCTACTTATCTAATGACTAAGTCAAAATGATCTATTTACTATAAAAATGCAAGACATTTAATTATAAATACACTGACAATTCTTTATGTGTACTATGTATGGCAGATGAGGCAAACGCACTTGAAAATGATATAGTGAAAAAAAGTCATCCTCCCACTCTGTAGGGAAATGGTAAGTTTTAGGCTTCTTACTTGGTCCAGCTCCTTTACTCATTTTTAAACCCTTTCTCAAGTTCAAAAGAAATAAATTGGAGGCTAACTGGGGAACTCGCAAACTTAAAAAAGCTAGGGTTTTGCAGCACTTAGTGCCATTGTATGCGCATGTGCAGCGACATTTGACAGTCAGAAAGTCAGATGTCTGACTGGCTGCCCTGTATGTCAATCAAGTGAAAAATATAGCGAAGACAGATGAAAAGCTGACATCTATTTTTTTAATGCCATGTGATCTTCCCACGCTACCTTTGCAATCGACCGGTAGATCAACGTATTGTGCGCCCCTGCCTTAGAGGGATGGTCACTGCAAATCATTACATTGTTGTGAGTGATCACCTTTAACCAATGAGTTGTTTTATCCCCATGAAAGTTGCCTTTTCCAGTTTGACAAAGGCCCCCAGCCGCAAAAAGTCAGTCAGATCTCAACCTAGTTGAACATTTACGGAAGATTTTGGACACACGCCTGTCAGACTGTGCACTCCACCACCATCATCAAAACACCAAATGAGGAAGAATGGTGCTCGTCACTCCAGTAGAGTTGAGAGACCTGAAGAATCAATGCCAAGGTGCATTGAAGATGTTCTAGTGGTGGCCCTAAACCTTACTAAGACATTTTAAGTCGTTTTTTTTCCCTTTAATTTGTCATCTGTCTGTATTTGCAGTATTGGATTTTTGGCCAGTAATCATACAAGCATACAAGCCTCCCCCTTCCCCTTCACACTGCCCTCTGTCTGAGCTGTGTTCTGTATATTTGCTGTCACATGAAGTAACGACCACCATGGGAGTCGATTGTTGGCTGTTCAAACGTCACCATTCCCCTTGTGATCCATAACATGGAAATATTTTAATGCAGCGAGTAATTACAATATGTCCCAACCTGCTTTCTTGCTCTCTCTCTCTCAATTTCTTGAGCAGAAATACTCCTGCACAAACCAAATGTGCATGTGCAACGCAATGCACAGAGGCAAACAGACTGAGAAGCTGCACAGCAAAGCATAAACTAATTTAATTTAGTAAGTCCTAAAGGCTTACACAGTGAAAAATGCAATTCATTTTTAGTGCACTGGAAAATACTGTATGCTGCTTACATCGGCACCTGTTAACTTCTTAATATTATTATTTGGTATGTAAGCTAATGAAAAACAGATTGCTGTAAAGTGAAAAAAACAATATAAGAATATAAAAGGATATTTTACCATTATGGTTTTTTCTTGTTGTTGTTTTTGCAGCAGCATTAATTACATCAGTGCAGTCTGGTAATTTTATACTCGCCACTGTGTTGTTGATTCTACTTTTCCATTCTAGCTGCTTTTGCTCAGTTCCTCTTACTACATCTCAGCATTCCTTGCATATGTTTTGCAATAGCTTGTCAGTAAGTTCAGGAAGGTTGTACCTTTTTAGTGACTACAAGGCTTCTAATGTGAAACAACCTTGCAGGAGGTCTTGAGCTTTGTTGAAAGTACCATATGATCAGTCAAAACAAAAAGAAGTTACTGGAATTAATTTGTGAATAAAAGCTTTTTGTCTTCTGTAAAAAAAAAAAAGACATGACAGAGCCGCAACAGCAAAAACCAAGGTATCCTGTCTTTAAGTTCCTAGTGTGTGCCAAACCCAATGAAATTGGATCCTACGTTTCCCAAACCTCAACAATGCTGTTTGTTCAATGTTCCAATGCAGATAAATGCAGAAACTATTCAGACTCCATGTCTTCTGTTGAAACTTTGTTGTGCCTTAGCCCAAACTGAGATGACACTGATGGCATCATCAAGAGAAAAGCAGAATTCAGACCACTAATTTAAAAGTCAGTGGTGTAATACCACCATATACAACTTCATTCTATACAACAGAATTAGCAGTACTCTCCATAACAAGTAAACTGATATGAATTTGTGAAAACAGTGGGGCTTCTCTTTAACACTGTGAAAATTGATGTCATCCTGAATTTATAAACACAACAGGTAAACACAAACCCATGCATTAACAGCAGACAGCATCAGCAGCAAATTAAAAGAGCAGCAGATGAGAGCACTCACTAAAATATGAATAAATCCATAAAACAAGAAGAGCGGGCCACTAATATGAGCGTGTTTGAAATGAAGACCTGGCTGTCTGTACAGCTGAAGTAAATAGAGCCATTATTGGAGAATTTACAGTATTTATAGGCACAAGCTCTTTGCTGCTAGCCATCCTCTCCCCGCCTTCTATCATTGTGTCTCTGTGCTTGTGCCTACTTTCCACAGCTTGAGTAAACACTGCCAACTCTCTCATTAGCCCTCTCACCACAGTCTCTCTTTCACTCGCCGTGTCTTTCATCCCCTCTCACTCTGTCTCTACGTGCCCCTGTTTAAACAGATGAATGTGATTAGAGCCAGTTTTAAATGACATTGGAAGTTTGTGTGCTTAATGATTCAAATAGAAGGCACGGCTCTAATGTTTAAAGATAGGCCTTAACAGGACGTCTCAGAGTGCCTGTGTACAGTGTGTGTGTGTGTGACACTCCACAACCTCGGCTGAATTTATTTTATGATTTTTTTTCCCCCTGCAGATTGTCAGATGATTGACTAGAATGCCTGGCTTTTGGAGTGGTCTTCTGTACATCAACACCAGCATGCCTTACGGCCACAGAGCACATCTGTGTTCACAAAATCACTCGTTAATTCTAATTTTTTTTACATTTTTTTGTAGGCCCAATCTGTCAAACAAGAATGTTCTAGCCCTGCATTATATTAAGTCAGTCTGGTAATAATTTGGTGATAGTATAGCATCAACTTTTGCCTAACCTCGTTCTCACCCAGGCTTGTCCTGTTGAGCTTTGGTCTCACAGATCAATGCTACAGTGACCACCAAAGAGGAAAGAAAGTAAGTACCAGAGTACTTACGTAGAGTAATGGCTGTATTAAGGGGGAATGGCTGTTCAAAGACAGGGCCCCATTCATTCTTATCAAAGTTGCTCTGTGGGCATATACCAAAAAGTGTTTGCCATGTGTTGACGGACACATGCTTTTTGGGTCCCTAAAGCATGCCCACTAGTGTCCTCAAGTTGAGCCTGCTGAGAGCATGTTGGTGTGAGACTACTGCTGGCTGGCTTCCTGTTGGCTCCAGGCTCAATGAATAGCATACAATCATTTAGTTGTATAGCTCTTCTTAACTCTCCAAATATTATGGGACCAAACGAGGGGATTTGATGGTCAGGAAAATGTTTTCACTATATATATATATATATATATATATATATATATATATATATATATATATATATATATATATGTATAGAGAGAGAGAGAGAGAGATAGATAGATAGATAGATATGCAGTATCCCAGTTTGGCCACCACACCAAAGTCCCAGTCCAGCTCCATTCCTGGGGGCTTGGTTTGAATCAAGCAGTTTAGTTGTGGCCTTAAATACAGAAGTGAAGGTATAACATAACTGCTGTCTTGTTTTTTTTCCTTCAATCTGTCTTTATGAAAAAGTGAAGCATGTTGGATTGGCTTTACTCTAAAGAAAGAAAACTAAAGAAAATTATAGCCACCATGAAATTTATAATAACAAATCACTCTCTTCAAAAGTCAATTTCCCAACTTTTTAGTTATAGTCTCTTCTATCCAAAAGCTTCTGCTCCATGTTGCCCTCTGCCCTGTTATTATTAGAGAAATGTCAAAACTAAACACAACTTTAGTTATCCGTCCTTTTTGTGAAGCTCTATCATCTTAACATACCTGTATGTGATGAACGACAAAACATAATATAGGTTATGTTAAGACTGTGTTTTAACCTTAAGATATAAATATGTATATGCAAAAAACAATGATTATAGAACCTTCAAAATGTCCTGAAATCCCACTTGAACCTGTCAACCCTGTCACCAGCAACTCATCGACAACGGTCACTTATTTTTCCAATTTTCTGTTCAATGTTTGGCTGGTGCATTTTTATTTGCCCCAGATTATTTTGAAGTTATTCAAGAATCCCTTCCTATCCAGTTTCATAACTGAATCAGTCACAATTAACTCTCAACTGTCTATGAACTATAAGCCGCAGCATTAGACAAGTCATGTGTTTAGATCAATGAGAGTCACAAGGCTGCCTCTGAATGCCCAGCGTGGACCCAATATTGCCCTGGGTCCATAGCCCTTAAATGCCCAGTCAGTTTTCACGGAACAGACTTTGGAAAACAGAGAGATGCTGTTTGGACGCCTTCTGGCGAAATATTCAGAACAGATTTGTTGAAGTTTAATCATTGGTCAAACCCGTGATGATATAAATTTGACTATAGCGAGGACGGATAAGGCATAGATCATCAATCATTTTTTAGTTCAATGGAATTGGCGTCATATTTCTTTGAGGGGGAAATTTTGATTTTTATGGATCATGCCCTTATTAGTAGCACAGCATGTTGTTATAACACATTTGGACAATGAGCCTTTTTTCTTGGAGCTGAGTCATTTTTAATGTTAATTTAATCCAGACTTTTGAACCCAATAAGACCTTGTATGATAAACTGTATCGCTCCCATTACACTATATGCTGTACTCCAAACTTTGCTCTGATCAAAGACTGCAGCTTTGAAATTTCATACTTGCTAACTTGTTATTTTTTTGGTTTTGTTTTGTTCTTTTCTTTTATCTACTGATAGGTGATTTTGGAGACTATAATTACAGGCCTGCATATTCAACCTGATGTTTGGTAGTCGCATATGAACCACCAGCAACCATCACTTTCAGTCGTCAGCTGCTCAAAACACTAAACTGCAACATGTGTTAGCCATTGCAACTGTTGCATCACATAGTAGAACTAAACTGAACTAGCAAAAATACTATAATTTTGCTGCATGTAACACTTAACATGTAACATGTTCTTATCTGAAAATATATATATATTGGAAACATTATCTTTCCACAAATGAATCCAGGAAAGCTCATGCCAAGGTGGTGAAAAGGAAGCTACAACCAATTGTTGGATCCCTGCACCAAAAAAATGCTTTGTTTCACTTGCACAGCATGCAGTTAGGAAACATTTAGCAGCATCTCTTTATCATTTGCATACAACAGGTCCAGGGGTCTGTCTCCCCCGGTAGTGGGATGTGTGTGTGTGTGATAATCTATTTTGTTGCTGTAAGACTCCAGACCCAGTGTTGCCGGGCTTGTGTTAGTGGGCAGGTGCACTCAATAACCATGATGCCATGTGGGAACACCCTAAGAATACAGTGTGGACCATGGGTAACAGGTTACTTTCTGGGCTGCAGAAATCATGTCCGCTCTGAACCGTCTGAAAGCCATCTATGGTTGCACAGGGGTTAAGAATATCTTTCTCAAGCCATGTCTCTGTGAAACCTACAAATCTGAGGTCACGGTTCTTTGCTGGAAAATGGTGCATTTCTCCCTTTGGGGTTGGGAGTGAGTTGCTACCTCAAGTGAAGGAATTTAGTGATAGTGATAGTGTGGGTTATTTAAAGTGGGGCTGTATGAGGTGCAGTATATGCAGTCAGTTCATTAGCTGCACTAGAATTCACTTTGTGCACTCCCACTTTGTACAAGCAGAGAGGCATAGCAGCACAGAAGCTGATCCATGAAATGCACAAATCTAGTGTGAACTGGTTTAAAACAACAAATCACATATATATATATATTTCTGATACCCAAGTTTCCAAATATTTTTTTGCCAGCTTGTTGCATTTGAACTGGACTGTGGAAACAAATGAAGATTGGACATGCGAAGACTAATTGGTCATTTACAAGATGTACTTGCACAAGTCTCATTGTGTTCACCATTATAAAGAGGGGTCTTTTATTTATTTTATTTATAATGCAAAAGAGGTTTGCTGTGTCGTTCATTTTCTTTTTCTCTTTGATCACAGGTGGCCACTCCCTGAGCAGATCCTTCCTGGAGGTCTCTTCATTGGTGGGTGTTGGTGTCTGCAGCCTGACTGCACTGGGCTGCACGTGGGTTTCAAACCAGACCAACCAAGCCCTGCACCTAACCTCCACACTTCTGCTGTGGCCTGGCCACTACTAGGCCATGTATATTTATACATGAAAGATTAAGTGCTGTGAGCCCCTTTGTCATACCACACACATACTGTACATGAAAACACATCTGCCTGTACCTGCAACACCCTTTGCACTCTCATCTGCATATCCCTTGCTCTGCACTATAAATTCCACCAGAAACAGGCACTTATACTTTCATAAATCTCCTCCTTGTCACCTTCAAATTACAGAGATTTATTCACAGCAGAACAGACCTGAACAGTCGAGAGAACAAGGGAAAATATAGAGGAGAGAAAACACTTTGTCTTTATGACCTGGCACAGTGTTGTGGAGGGGTGGGGGGTGGGGTGAGGGGGGTTAGAGTGTAAGTATGTGGTGTGGAAGTGCATGTGCAGCAGTGTTTGTTTCCACTGTGCTGTATGTACATAAATATATTGTTTTCTTTAGCAGAATGCATTAAGCAGTAAGTGTGTATGTGTGTTTGCACAGCTCTACGGTATGTGACGTAATCCTTCTCTGGCCACTTCACTATGTCAGAAACTTACACTACACTTAAGTGTTCCCTCTTGATTTCAGTAGAGAACATTGGAACAAGTAGTTCTGGGTTCTGAGACATAACCTACTCAACAAATATTTTCATTTATCGTATCTGCAGGGATAGTATTTGTAAAAATGCCTGTAAACCCTTGACTGTTGTGGGTTAAATGTCACCAATCTGATTTAATGATGAACTTTGACAGAAGCCTTTTTCACTTTTTGGCTTTTATAGGCACTTCATTTAGTTGTTTAGACAAATCAAAGCTTGAAAAGAAATTGAAATCATCTGGTCATCATCAGGATTTGACTTTTCATGTGAACAGTATGAAGAGTATTTACTACTCAGAAACTAGTGATGTAACTTCAACATAAAATATTCTGTATAGGGTTGATGATACCACAGCATAGGACTTTTTTGTGCATAGACAAAGCATCACACAGGCAGGCAAATCCACTGATCCCAAAAATTCATTGTGAATGACATGAATATGGGAAAAAAAATCATCAATCAATTTTATCATTACAATTTTAAAAAGCTGTTGTGACCAACCCTTCCTCATCGCTTCCTCTCTCCTTCTGTGTATCACCTGGGTTTCTTTCACCCTCCAACCCCCCCCCTTCTCTTCTCCTGTCACTTTGTCAGGTGTTATGCAGTTTCGTTAAATGGAGAGACCTTTGAAGTTGTAGTTACTGAGCCGCCAGCTCCGCTCTCCTTTGTCTGCCTCTGTCTTGCTCTTCTTCTCTCACTGTAGGGGAACGCTGTGATTCATGTACTCCTTGAGAAGACCACCATTAATTTCATGTAATACAGCTTTTATCTCCGTCCCTGGGCTCGCTATCGCTTCCATTTTCTCCCCTTCTCTTCCTCTGCGTGCCTTCTGACGTTGTTCGCACGCTCCCCCCCCAGCTCATGCGGTTGTCTCACTTCTCTGCCTTCCCTGCCCTCTCCCCTTTAGCTCTTCAGTGTCACTGCCGTTTCTATGAGAGACAGTCTTTCTTAACTCATTAGCAGTGCAGTTATCATCCATCATCACCATCATCTTCACCATCATCGGTCATTTTCATCCACATTGCTACAATCACCAACATTATCACCATCATCATTATCATAGCCATTACTCAAATACTATCATCATCACAATCATTAAAATCATTATCTCATCTTCAAAATCAAATCACTGAATCCATCCTCATTGTAATCATTGCATGAAAACCACCTTCATTATATCATCATCACAATCATTCAGATAGACCTCATTTTTATTGTCACAATTATCACATCATCATCAGTATAAATCGTCATATTTACACTCATCACAATCAACACCACCAGACTGATGTCAGTTTATTCATTTAATTGCCGTCCTCACAATTTTCGTAACATTTAGTGTCAGTCTCATCAGAATGTCTTTTATTACCACTTAAAGGAATTTAGAGCTATAGATACATATCATCACATATCACACATCACCATCAATGTAAAAATCATTTACTATATGTGCAGTATGCGGCGCCATTATTATTATTAAAACTGAATAATTTCCATAGAAGACTCATCACAAGCCTGAAAACCCCCACCACCTTCCAACTCCACCCCCCATCCCTTTTCTCCTTTAGTTACCCCACGGAGCCTGCAGTGCCACTGAGCCGTGGAAATGTCAGGGGTCAAGTTTACGTTGACGTTAAAGCGCCGGTCACCCTGGGCCACGGTAAAGGTCAGCGCCATGGCAACAGCTGGTTGATATCGTCGTTGGGGAGGCAACCGTGAGTCACTGCTCCAAATCCTCCATGTGGCATTAACATCATTTTCTGATTTCTCTCTGTCTCTTTTTTTCCTCAGATGCCATCTTGACAGATCTGCCCCATGCAGCGTGTGAAGGAAAGGTCAGTTTATGTAGTTAATGCAAGCTTTTTTCTTTTCTTTTACTTTTCTCGCGCATCATACAATGTGATGATAAAGCAAAGCATAAATTTCTATCATATAACGAGTAACTCAAGCAAATTCTGGAAACGTTACATGAAGCAAAAGGAAATTCAGATTTATAATGACCCAAATGAAATGGGGATTTTGTCCTAAAATAGCTGGTAGTGGGTGTCAGCCTATGTATTAAACCTTCACAGCCTACATACATGCATTGATCAGGAACAGAGGTTGCGGTTAACGAACATAGGACCGGCAATTCTGCCAACAGTGATGCAGCGTTCACGTCATATTGAATTTTCTGTAAATACAAGCTGTCATCTGGGAGAAACTATTCACGTCACTCTGCTCAGTGTAATTACCAGCAAGACATGAGCTTTTTTTAGAAGCCACAATGTCTGAAGCTTGAATTATGAATGAAACAAGTGACACACAGAGCAAACATGGCAGGAGAGGGAGATGAATATTAAAATAATCAGTTATCACTTTAATTGCCCTTTCCATAAAATCAAGTGATGCCTGTTATTGTTCATTTTAGTTCATTTTATTAACAATTAACAATTACACCAGTTAGCAATGACATCTTATCCTGCTCTTTGATTTCTGATATAGAGCATCTATTTTTTAATTGCCACAATTATAAAAGTTAAAGAATAACTCCAGCACCAAGTAAAGCTTTCTCATAAATGTTCAGAAAAGATGCTGCAGATCTGGCTGGCCCAGGATGCTTATATGTGAATCATTTTGTCCTTTAATAAAAGTGCAAAGGGATGTGGGATTGCAAACCGTCCACCAAAGACTGTAACTCAAAATTGCTATCATTCCAAAATATGAGAAAGAGCTACAAAGACGCGAAAGGGTGATTTGCATCTCAAATCAGAGATCAAGCGTCCCTGTATCACCACCTGGCTTTTGGTTTCTCATTTTTCTTTTGCACTTCTTTGCCCGAGGTCGGTCTTTGCTGTAATTGCGCAAATCTTCTTTGGGTGCCAGGATTCTATGTGCTGAAGTGCTGCTATTGGTTCAATGAGCTGTCAGTCATATCCCACCATACAGTTGACAGCTATAACTCAGGTGTTTAAACAGCTGTCTTACCTTCTCCTGCTGACCCTCATGACCTTTATTGCCTCACACACACATACACACACACACACACACACTATGTTTAGCTGCTTTCATTTTATTATTTAGAAATAATTGAACATAGAACTGTGTTTCTGTTGTCAGACAACTGAATAGTGATTTGACTATGGCTCACAAACCCTGCCTAATGCAGGCAAACAACAACACCTGTACTGTTGAGCTTCAAAACAAAATTTGCATCATGCTCAATTTGCAAACAGGGCACCGACCTGCTGACACCACCAGCTCAGCCATGCTCAGGTAAATACACTTCAACACAACAATGACCCAAAATGAATAAACACAACAGTGTCTGTGCATGGGTGTTTTCATTCACACAAAGCCTCTGGGCTGGGCTTTACTTTTAATTTTGATTCAGGTGTGGCTGGTGTGACATCACTACCACCAGTTAATTAGCAAAGTTTTACTGAGATAATAGTGCTGACAGTGGTGATGACTACTTCTTCAAACAGGTTGTCCCCAACTGGTTTGCGAGGAAGATGTCGTGCAAGATGCACCGCTGCAACCCTGTTGATTAAAATTATGTTTCCATGCAACAAAATTACTATTGGATTATGTTCCCAATTTATCATAATGAGGGTGTACTATTTACACGTGGCAAGACACAAATACATTTATACTTAATATGTCAGTGAAAAGTTCACAGACAGTGTATTTATTTTCCAACAAGATGTCCCATCAAGCTGTACATCATTCTCTTGTGGGGACTACAGCATTAATAAACCTTTTAATAGTTATATTTATGCTCTCACAACATTTGGTTATGGTTTGACAAAAAAGACAAAGACAAAAAAAAAATTCAGTGATTTCAGACACATGTGTATTTATATTTAAACCAAACCACGATTTCTCTAACCTTAACCAAAGTGCTTTAATTTTCTAAACCTAACCACAGACAGGACTCTGGATGTGAGCCCTGGTTTCTGGTGCGACAGTCCACTGGCACCACGTCCTGGCAACTTCGCCACTGTTAATAAATTGTTGGGCCTTACTCAGTCATTCAAACACCATGTTGCCTCTGAACATAACACACATTTGCAGTTGCAGATTAGTTGTATAGAAATGTAATTTCTAGGAGACAGGGTTGACTGCAGGAATTATTTGACAAATTAACCTCATCACTCTCACAGCTCAGATACAGATGCAGTAACAATTGTGCCTGACCATAACATTCACTTGCGGGTTTGGTTGTTCGTTGCCATTGCCACTGGCTGTTTTAGAAGGAATTCTGGGATACTGCAAAACCACAGATTGAGAAAGGAGAGCTCTCCCATCCACTCTCAGAATTTTACTGTCTCTGAATTTGATCCTGTTGCAAATCGGGCAGTGCGCAAGTCTCTATTTTCACATAGCCAGATGTATAAGTGGGTTTAAAAGCCCAGTCTTTGATTAATCATTCACCATTAGCCTGAACATCACAGCAGGTACGAAGGAAGTTACAGGGGCTCAACCTTGCCTAATACTGAGCTCAGCAATATCTTGGTATAATTTCCTCTCCTTATCTGAAGTGCTTCTTGCTTTCTCCCTGTTTTTTTTGGTTTGTTCTTACATATATAATTCAGTCACAATGATTGATTTTCATCCACAGTCCGAGTGCACAGTCACAAAAGACATTCAGAGGGAAGAGGCACCTGGACACTCCCAGCAGTGCCGTGGAGCATATTTACATGCTCTTACTTTGGAAAGGATAGGGAAACCACTTTACATGCAAACCATACCGAGTGTATTTAAATGGCTTCTATATTCCTGCCGGCCCACTTTGTGTTCTCCAGCCTTCACCGATTTCCTGGGCCCTTTGTTGTTCCCCCTCTTTTACTGGCAGAATGAATATCTACACTCTGCAGCACCACAGGGGGTCTAATGTGTGTGTGTGCTGCAGGAAGGAGGGGTGGGGGGGAGTGTTCAGACAGCTAACGTATGTAGAAACACCAGAGCAACTGCCGCTCTCCCCACCACTCTCACACACAGACGCACAAGGGTTAATATGGCCACCAGCCGCGTGGCGTGGCTGGCTAGCCCACCTTCCATCTTGCCCAGCCAGGCTCCATGCTGGGCATGACACGCCTGCCTGACAGTATGCATCCACCAGGCCACAATAGCTCACATATGGAAACCTTCCGGCACCACCAGGGAGGGGAAAGGAGGGTGGCTATCATCTGCAGATAGAGAGACCATACTGTAAAAACAAATTCATTCATACTTCACAGGACATTCAGGGAAAGAGCAATGTGTGTCCAAAGTGGGGCCACATTCGTGTGTGTTTGTGTGTAAGATAGCATTAATGGGAAAGGCAGTTTGACAGTGGGGATGTATGGAAAGTTCTGAAGTTGCTAGGATGAGAAGATGAATGGATGCATGGACACCAGGAACAGATTGTCCCATCCCCATCCTCTCCCCTACAAAAAGTACATCAAACAAAGGATGAAACATGGAAATATCATGTATACAAATATATAATCAGTGACTGATGAAAAACCACTGAGATGTTTTTTTTGGTTTTTTTTGGTTTTTCTTGAACACTTAAATTGTATACACTGATGAATGGGGTTATGCAAGGACAATACTTGGCTAAATTGGGTCCCAGTCTGTCTGTCTTGTAAGATTAAAAAAGGAAAGGAGTAAATACTTGAGCTTTCATTTCAGGATATTATTGACACAATTTGATGAAGAAAAAAAACTAAATAAAAAAAATAAATCACAATGCTACAGTGCATGTTGTTAGTGTGTTCTGTGTGACTAACTTTTCTTCTTGGAAGACAAATGTTGCCAGTGTCAATAGTCAAGCTTCAGATTTGGACCCAGTGTGTTTGTTGCTTTAGTGCATTTCAGATGTTTACTGTTGCACTGAGCCACAGTAACTTACTTCACTAAAGGAAGTAGTATAGAGGAATGGAAAAAACTTGGAACATGGCGAGTTCTGTCACAATCAGTTAACCAGTCAGCCTATCTCTCCAAACACTCTAATTTTTTTACACCACAGTTTTTCTTATATGGCCATGGTATTACCCACTGCAGCAATATAACACAGAAAGAGACAGATAGCTAGAAGGGGACATGAGTGACACCAGGTAGTTTATGTGTATGTATGTGTGTGTGTGTGTGTGTGTGTGTGTGTGTGTGTGTGTAGCGCAGCTATCTGCAGTTCATCACAGCTTCACCAAGTCTCAATCTTGCTCTCGTCTCTGCCTTTTGGAGACACTAAGGTCCCTGATGCCAGCAAAGGTCAGAGCCTGTGATTTATTGGCCCTCTTCTGGGAGGCCGTCTGTGGACCTGAGATGCCTGCTGTGCCCCTGGACCACCGCCAACATCCCTGACACCAGCAACATGCTGCCGGCAGATGAAAGGCTTGTCTCACTTATTTTGGACATATTTCACATTACTGTACATATGTATCTGCTGAATTTAACAGCAATTTAACAGCAGTACAATGTACCCTGACATGGCTATTTATGCTTTCAGCGTGTCTGTAAAATCCCATTTAGCTTTTCACAGTGGGACACTACAGAGTTCATCTTTTATGTTGTCAAACTGTATCTGAGGAGCAGCCACATGTATTTCATAATATGCTTTTTACATTATCGGTTTTAGATGAAGTTCAAAGACTGTTGCTTGGTTTTATTTCACTGGTATACTGACCAAAGAGCTTATTGTCAATATCTCTCTATCAATCCCTGGATTTACAACTGAAACATTCTTTAGCAGACAGCTGCATGCAAGAAAAAGGAGGCATGAGGCAGGTATACTGCGAAGTGAAAGGGGCAGGTGTGTGCAAACTTGTAAAAGCAAAAGGAAGCCAGTGGCAACTATTTCAATGGCAAGCCAGCACGATTCACAGCTGCAGCAGTGGCTATGACAGACAACACGGAGGTGGTTAAGTTTACTTAAAATCCCCTACCATCCAATTTTGGCGGTTTGTTTCAAATACTGTATTCATATTTGGAATGATAAACCAATCAAATCCCAACACACAGACATGACACATTTATTTGGATTCAGACTTACACTCTCTAAAAGTATCAGTATCCATAATGACCATTTAAGAAAAAAAATGTCCATAGCTCTGCTTAGAAATCATAGAAAAACCTGAGAGTGTCAGGCTCCATGTCAGGCTTTGTACCACTGCCTTATAGTCATTTGATTAGCTGCCTGATAAGAAGCCTTCAGGCCTTCAGGCCTCAGCCCTGAAGCTCACAAGCCATCTTGGCCATAGATTAGCCTGCACAAAAGATATTTTGCAGTTGTATTGTCTCACAATGTGCAGGTGAGCCAACTAGTCACAAATCAGATTATTTGTTTGGAAACGTGTGTTAACTGCAAGAACAGATCAGCAAGTTGGTACACACATAATAGTCAGCTATCAGTGCTACTTCACTGGCATCATATCTTTTGCATAATGATGCCTGCCCTCAGATATAATTGATACAGTATATTAAATCAGATGTCTACAGAGGAATGTGTGCGATATCCTTAAAAATAACAACGCAAACCTAAGTACACCTTAAAACTTTCCTACGATACAAACTGAATGTAATAATTACATTAGTGCTACACAAAGAGCCCCACCTAGAGTATACATATCACATGAATAAAATCCACACATTCATCCCTTCCATGTAATGTGACTGTTCTTACCAGTGCCAGTTATGGTAAAAGTATTTTTATTTTAAGCCTCTTGAAAATATAAATGATAAAAGGAAATTGAAGCCTGTGGCTCATTACTCTTTAATATTTCATTATGAATAAAAATTATTAGGCTATGGCCTTGTGATGCCAAAACCTCATCAAGTATGGACAGTATCCAGCCAGGTCAAAACCAGAAATGTACGCAAGTGAATGAACTCCTGAAGTCTTCCGACTTGCCCGATCAATGGTATCGATTAACTGTTAATGCCGGGGGGGAATCATTGATTGTCCAGCCTGACATGACAAGGTCTCGTAAAAACTCTTTAAAATGTAAATGTTGAATTTAACTTTTTAAATGGTTTAGGCATACCAGTTAATACTCTTCTCTTCAGGACTTTCAGTAAACTTAAATACAGAAAATGATTAATGTGACACAGCCATTCCCCAGACACTCCCAGAGAGACACTTTTGGTTTTCGGTTTATGCACCTTAAAGCAGAGTCTTTGTATTCAGGTGTCACTCCTCCTCCACTCCCCGTGAAGGAAAAGGGCTACAGTGAGATAGAAATTCAAAAAATTCATCCTCAAAACTGTCTGCTGGATCCATTGCCGTCGGTTTGTACTGTAACGGGGCTGTAACAAGGTTTAGGACGCAAATGTGGACAGAAGCAGGTCGTCGAGAAGGGAATTTGAATTTAACATCAAGGACCAAACTTAAGAACTGTAAAAAATCCTTGTGGGGGTGCACAAGGAATAAAAATCCACAAGACATAAAGAAAGGAGGAGCAAACAACAATGCCAAAGCAGCGACAGCACAGAGACAGCAAGCAAAGACAGTTGGGCAAAACAGTTGAACTGAAAAAGGCCAAAACTATGGCCTCGGTTCACACTGCAGCCTGAAGTGACGCAAATCTGATTTTTTTGCCCCTATGCGACCTGTATCCGATTTTTAATGACCGTCTGAATGACACAGATCTGTTTTTTTCAAATGCGACCCAGGCCACTTGGATATGTGGTCCTGAAACTGATATATATTCGATCTTTTGACATGCGACTTCAGTCTGAACGGCCAGGTCGCATTCATCCGACCTACACGTCATCAACAGGCCACAAACATCACTATTCTGCACTGAAGCAGGAAGTTGAACTGGAAGAAGAATGGCATAGATGTACACAAAGGTTCTTCTCGTAACACAAATATTTTTTATGAACTGAGTGTCAGTAAAGCAGCGAAGCATATCAAAATCCCACCACTCTTTATCACTGACTCGACTCCGCACCCACACGTTCCTTTTTAACAGACCTTGCTGCCACTACCCCACAGAACGCCAGGGCCAAAACCCTTTCCCTCCTCCTTCTCAATCTCCTCCTTAACATAACATTTTTATGCATGTTCTGGCTCCGGCACAACAGCAGCTTTAACATCGCCAGGTACTCCATGCTAGTAACTTTAGGCTTTAGGCTACTTCTGTAAACCCTGAGCACACTCGCTGCGTGTAACGTCGTCGTGTCCTCCAATGCACATGCGGGACACTTTTGGGGTGGTTAAAGTTCACACCGGAGATCACATACAAGTTGCATTTAATTGGAAATGTGAACGACCTCGCAAAAAAATCGTATGTCACAAAAAAATCCGAATTGAGCGTTAAACCCTGCAGTCTGAACCTATAGACACCTATAATGAGTCACAGGTAGAACACATTAGTGCGGGGCAGACCATCAACCACAGGAAGAAAAGCAACATCACTATCAAAATAAAACAGCAAGCAAGTGTCAAATGATAGGGCACTTGAACCCAAATAAGTATATAAACAGAAAACCAAAAATTTCTCTCTAGGAGTCCCTGGGGAATGGCTGTGACATTATGTACAAATCCTCTGCGCTATTACGAGTTACTCTTCAGAACCCTTTTGACTAATTGTGCAATCAGTGAAATCGTAAAAATGCAAAAAGGAGAAATTTTTAGAATACGTTGTTTCATTTTGTTTCTTTTTTTCAGCCCGACAAAGACAAATAAGTGTTTGTGTGTTTCCGTGTCCCTCTCCTGTGTCTAGGTTTGTGTCCAGCATATAATTGGTGTAAAATGAGAAACAAAAAAAGCATAAAGTCCCATGAGGCCCTGCAGTGTGACGAGCCTGCACCCTGCAAGAGCTGTGGAATATTATGCTACAGAAAGTTGATGAGTGCTCCCATTAAAAAAAGGCTTCCATGGACATTTAACTTCTGAGCTGCTGCAAAGCATGTAACCTCGTCAACCCCAACAATTAACACGATGTAGTAAAGTGTGACAAGTGCTACAAAACATATGGGATTGCACTAAAATATAAGGAAAGCAGCAGGACACGTTCACTTTGACACATAATGTGACAAAATGAGACCACTTTCCCATTCAAGTGAACAGATAAGTGGTCTCAGACGTTTGGACCCCATTGTATAGCACACACATATACATTTTTATACACACATTTTATAACATACTGTATATATGCAGCTAGAACATTTTAGTACATTTTCTTTGAGGCATTCAGCTTCAATTCTAATTTCTTCTACTTCTGCTTTTTTTGTCCTCCTTTTCGTCTTTTGAATCTTTTTCAATAGTGACACTCATAATTCACAGCTCAGTGTCGGAACCTATAGCTGCATCAATCTACATGGAAAACCTTTGGCGAAGTGTCATTTCAGTGAAACGCTCAGATCTAGGTGAACAAATACAAACAGCACATCTCTCGAACCCTGAGACTATTATCTAACATAGACTATTGAAGGCACAAGCACATTGCACTGTAGTTGACACGAGTGGTGCTCGCTTCCATTCTGTTAGATAATGAGTGCAGTCATTTAGTGTATGGTATTTTATTTCAGAAAGTTGCAGTGAATGAATCCTTTCCTCAGCTAAGTATTGCATTGTGCCACCTGTGCAAGCCTTGACTGGATAATGTACTGCACGCTGCACTCTGGCTAGAACACACGACTTCAGCTCTGTGCTTTATGGCAGCTCAGAGAAGAGCTGCCTTCAGTTTGTTTTCTTGAGGCTTGTATAGTTCACCAGCAACAGCCATTCATCAGCGAAGAACAGAAACATTGCTTTTGAGTAAGGCGGCAAGAATGTGTGGAGTGCAACTGCAAGGCTCCTGCAAACCAGAGAAAAGAATAATGTAAGCAAAATAAATATCTATGTAGATGTTTGCATCAGGAGCTGTAGCATATGCTCGCTCACCGCAGCAGGGGAAAAAAAATAACCCTTGACCTTCATTACTCCGGTAGTAATGCTCGAAAAGAGCTCAGTCTGAACTCTCTTTTAAAAGCCTTTGTGTCTTTAAAGGCTGTGTTAGTACTGAGTGATTCCACCCTTCAATAAAACAATTTCAAAAAGCTTTTCTGTGTAGTGCTGTGTTATACAGGTATGATTTGTTTTTAAATGACAGAATATCTGAAAGATTCGAAGACCTTTGGCTCGGTCGGTCAGACTACAGCCAAACGGTGTTAGGTCAGAAATTCAAGTCTTGTCATGAATGCACAAAAAAACATAAAAGGACTTCAAGGACAGGAATTTTTTTGAAACTGGAATACAAGCACAAGCACCAGCTGAAATCATAAATCATGCAAAGAGTTTCCCACTGTACATGATACTTTCTCCATGACCAAAATCTTCCATGCAAAATCTGAAACCCAAAAGTTGTTTCATTTCACTTTTCTAATTTCTGCCACAACACATGATCCACTTTCATGCTTATTTTCATGGAACTCTTCGCGGTAATGTTGGTTTCTTGCAGATTTCGGTATTGTGTAGAAAGTATTAGAGTGAGACTGTATCATATTTGCTGAGCATCAGCCAGTGCGGCCACAAGTGGCAATTACAGGGTAATAGCACATTAAATTTTCCTTCATTTCCCCCACAAAAATCATGCATAGTCACACCATATACACTAAATGATCTATTTTTGACTTTGTTAAGCATTTCTGGTGGTTTGTTAACAAGTGAAACCAGATACAAACACAATATGCGTGTCCTTTTTGGTTGGTTCCGCAGCCTGACTTAGAGTTGATATTGAGTTTTATTGCAGTGTGTGGTGGCTATCATGTCACGTAAGATTTGCTGAACTTCTAAGTGGGAGATATTGTCATTCATGACATCTCCAACATATAATTACAAATGAGATGAGGTTTGGTGTGTTTGCTGTATTTATGATAAAACCATTGAAAAATCTGCTATAACACAGTGTAACAGGAGCACAAGCAGAGAAGAGTCAAAAAGTTGGCAAGCCAGTCCAGTAATGTCAGCTCCACCATAAAATCAAGCTAAAGTCTGCTACCATTAGCTAACACTAGTTATCTCAGGTGGCCACTGGTCATACCAGACCAAGAAAGGCTGTAGCAACAAGTTCACTGAAGTGAGTGAGGGTGTGTTTTATTGAATATAAATGCAGCATTTCTGCTTTCAAAAGTTACACTGTCCTCTTTTAGAGGCAAGTCTTCTTGGGGCAGCATCTGAAAACAGTTTGCAGTTGACAGACTGCAACGCTTATCTTTGTGGAGGAAAAGACAAATACAATGCCTTCATTATTACCTCCCACAAGGAAGTTATATTTTGGTTTCTGTTTATTCTGTTTGTTTATCGGGTTTGGTTTTTATTTATTTTTTTATTGGTCCAACCAATAAATTTTGGAAGTGATTCGGATCCATGATACACTATCTGGATCCACGGATTGAAAAAGTATTTTTCAACATTGCGATGATTTTTGAGTCATATCTCCATAAATTCTTAAAGAATTGAAATGAGGGGGACACTATCTCAGTGCTCTCAAGAAGATATCACAAATTGATCCAGGTCCAGATTTTGGGGAAATTTTCAGATGATCACTTGGAATGCTTTGGAGATACAACTTGTGCTCCATTTCATTCTCTTTCAGCTCCATTTGAAACATATGTGTAAACCTTTTAAACAGAGTATATGGCTAGTGTGGATGCACATTCTGCCCTGCCGATATTCAAGTAGATTCCAAGTGAATCGACACATTAGAGGTGAAATACTGCAGCGGAAAGTGGAAACATCCGTGAATCCAGCAAAATGCCAGAATGCCTCCCCATTCGGCAAATGAGAGAGGCTCTTATTTGACTGTAAAATACTTCCTGGATTAAAGGTGGCGCGCAGCCTAACACTAAACATTAATCGAATAGAGGGCTTTCAAATCTGGCATTTCACCGTGGGAAAAGACAAACTACTTTGCTGTCATGTGAATGAATGGGAGAGGCATTTAGTGACAAAGAGGTGGCCTTTTCCCTATGCTGTGTAATTCAAAAGCGGGGGGAAGATTGTAGCTTTATCAAACTCTCTGAATGGCTAAATGCAGAAGCTGAACACCCTGAAAGTGCTCATCATCACAGGGAGAAGGAGGTAAGGGAGGGGGCAAGGAAGCAGGAGACATAGGACAAAATGAGGGATGAGATTGCTGGTGGAATGAATCCATGCAAAGAAGGAGAAAAGTCGGATTCGTTTTCAAGCAGATCCACATGATTAAATTAAATTCTAGGAAAACAAAAGGACAAAAAAGAGAAGAATTCTTTCCTTTTCTTGTTTGTCACCCCTCTCTCTGTTCGACAGATGTTTCTGCGGTTGTCAACGTCCCCCCTCCTCCTCTTTGCCTGATGGGGTGAAAGAGATCCGCTGCTCCCTGGGACAGAGGAGACCTCATTTTTATATGTGAACGGCTGTGAACACCGCTGAATGACACACTACAAAGGTTGGATGTGCTGCTGCCCTTTCTCTCTTAAATGGTACGTTGGCATTTAGCTTCACACATGTCAGTGGAACACACACCTCTCAAGTATTTGCACCCAAAATGTGTGGAAGTGCGTGCGCGCCCACATCAACGCAGAGGTTTTTTTTTTATCAGTTCCGTGAGAGAGGAAATAAAGAAGACAAAGTATGTGTGTTAGAGAGAGTGAGTGAGAGTGGGGATGATAAGACAGAGGGGAGCAAGAGAGCAGATTCACATGCACATTACATTTCACAAAAAGACAATTTACATTTTGAGTCCATATTATGTTAATTTTGAGTGGCCTCTCCAGATAATTCTATTACACAGATAGCTCTCCCATGTTGTCCAGGGCAGAAACATCATTTCACCCTGGAACACACACCTGCTGAAGAGCACCAAAACATGACGGAAAACACGGGCTAAAGGCAAGATTTGTGTGTGTGTGTGTGTACCTGAGCTGTGGTTGCATGTGTGTTCACGGAGGCCCCTCAAAGAGCAACTATCTATTTAAACAACTTTTGATCCAGTGAAATGGTTTATCAGTTCCTCTTTCAACACGGGCTGTGCTGCCAGTGAGCACAGCTACACAGCATTACAGCTGCAAGGGAGCCATATCACTGCTGCAATCCTACAAGCAACCGAACCGCCGTAATTCCCTGTCATTCACCTCCAATCCTCGACAGGCTCAGCGCTGCTGGCTGCGAGGATGAAGCGTTAGATGGCAGAGCTGTACTGATTCTTATGGGGAAAAAAACAAAACTGGCTCATCAAAATGACTCAAGAGCAAGAATCCAACTTGCTGGTTTATTAGGTACACTTTGTTAAAACTAATGAAGTCTCAAACAATATTCCTGCAGTAAATCCTCCCCTAACCAAGGTTATAATGATCAGACTGTGTTTAAACTTTGTCAAAGAGGTGTTGTTCAACTCTATGAAATTTGTGACAACTGGTTTATAGCGGTGTGGTGGTATGGCGGTGGTGGAACTATATTCTGTTATGTTTGCAGGTGTTCCTATTTTTTTGTCCACCCCATTCAAATCAATAAGGAAAGGCTAAAAAACAGATACACCTGCTTGTGTGATGCAATACAGTTAAACAGCATCACATACTGCAGCCTCCAAAATCATACAATTGAATCAACACCTCTGTAAAAAAGTTTCGACATAAACTGAGCATTACTGAGCTCCGCAATTAAATTTCTCATCCTGATGGAGGTAATTTCATAGCCACATAATCATGGAATACAGTTGCTTGTTATTTATACCTTGTCTCGATCATGTAAATTGGGGCCACATCTTGCAGATGTAAGGTGAACAGCAGCTGTTAGCGTCTTCCATTTTCATGATTTTTTTTTAGCCATATGGTATGGGACGGGCGACAGCTTCTTGCAGTGTCTGAGTCTGGGCTTTGTTTTGAGCACATTCATAGCTCACATCCCCTAATGTTCACTCCCCTCCATGTTCGTCTCCAACATTTAGCTTGAATGCTGGACAAAGCTTTTAACCGCCTCCAAAATGTTTATAACAAAACAACAAGGTAATCATTACTTCACCTTAAAAAATGTAAAGAGTATATGAGTGTCCAGGCCACACACCTCCTGTTTGGGCCAGTCATTGCAGATGTGTGTCCATAAAACAGAATAATTTGTTCTTTTACAATGCTGGTCCCAGCAAATGCAACCTTTTTCGATTTATTTCTGAATCTGCACCTTTGCCTTTCGACATATTGTGAGCTGTGATCCTCCAGAATTACTGATGGGTTTATCTGAGGATACTGAGTCTCCAAAATGGGATCCACTGCTAGCCAGTGTAACATTGCAGCCAAATGGCGCCATTGGCACAGCACCACCAGGGGTTCTGAAGTCATAAGAAAGGTGACTGCTCACAGCATGCTCGAGAAGCAATCAGCACCTATTGATTTGCAGATTTATTCATTTATTTATGTATTTTGGGCCCAATTTTGCACTGAGCAACATTCGATCTGTCCTAGTTTCTTGGTTGAGATTGTTGGGCTGCATGCAGCTTGTGAGGAAGAGTTCAGACACTACTCAGGGCTGAAAAAGTCCTCCAACAGCCTCAACAGACCATCAATCAAAGGTGATGTGGTAAGACAGAGCTGTATATAGTAGTGATGTAGAAAAAACACATTAACGTTTGTAGAGGTGTTGACAAATGGTAGTTTGAATTTTATTTCAAACATTTTCTTAAATACCATTATAATGTTTAATGTTTAAAAGTATCAGATCATTAAAGGGAATTATAGGTGATTATTGAACTAGTTACTAAATTGTAATGTAGTACACTCAGATTGTTATGGAAACCATAATAACCAATTTAATCATAATTTATGATCTACTAGCTGATATGAATTTGTATATGTGGTAATAATTCATTACATTACTCACTAAGAATCTCTGACCCAACTGTGTCACTTTTACCTATGAAACCAAACCTTGGCTAAACCTGTGCTAATCCTCATTAGTCTGATATGTCTATGCGTTAGCAATGGGTTTAGTTTTTCAGAGGTGACACTCTTTTCTTTGTGTTTTCTGCCATCACAAATCGTACTATTAACTCAGCTCCTTACTAAAAGCATAGCAGCAGTGTGAGGGCTGACCATCCTGGTGCCTCCACAGGCAGTACATCCTGTAAAATGAACATGCTAAGCTCCACTGTCCTGCAACTGTCTCTTTAAATGGCTTTTCAAATTCAGTGTTGGGTAGCATTCCCATTCATTTCTAAAGGACTCACATATATAAGAAATAATAATCACATTTGCATTTGTCATAACTTATATATGATTTTCTTTTCATCATACTCATCTATCCTGGCTCTTAATACTGTATAAGTCTAGAATACATTTTCTCTGGAATATACTTTTAACTGTCAGGCACTCTGACAATTTTGCCATATCTTGCTGAAAATAAAGTCCAAGCCCTTTGTGTTTCTCTGTGGCCTGTCAGAGGCCGCTTTCCCCAGCCCCTCCATCTCTCTGAGCAAGTAGGGATCATTAATGAAGTGGCCTTCTCATGGATATTGACTAGCCTGTCAGCTGGCCTGCCACACTCACTAATAGGAGCTATTGGTCTTGGCTTAAGACCTGACAGAGCAGAGGCTGAAAGGGAAGAAAATGAGTGAGTGTGTCCCTTCACCTCAAGGTGGGTTTTTGGGTTTAGCCTTCAGCCAGCAAAGTCTGACTCTGGGCTCAAGACTCTTGTGTTCAGCCAAGGTTTCTCCCTAAAAAAGTTCTGAAAACTTCCTGCTGCAGGAAAAAAAATGCTTAGTGGGAGGTGAAAATGGTACCTTATAATGCCACAAGTGCTTGTAGAATGTAAGCAAGGTTACAGTGGGTGTTGTAGCAGCACAGCAAGCCAAGGAGAGCTCATTAAAATAGATGTGATGGCAAATTGGCACTCTTTAGAGCCTGAGGGTTCTCCAGGACTTTTTGTGAATTTAAGTAATAATATGTGACATATTTGTATGAATAAATGGCCATGCATCATCAGTTAATATTACCATGGTTCACTGTTAAAAATAAAAAAAAACATGCCTTTGAGTCTAGTACAGGGAGTGGGTTGAACTGAACTCAGTACAAGCTAATGGTGTACAGATAGGAAGACAGATTTGGTTTTGTTTGGAAAAAACCCCCCAAAAAACAAGAAAACAACCTGGTAGTCAGATTAATATATCCAAAGAAAGCATCCATTTTCTACTCTAGTTTGTATACTTGTATTCTCACATCGACTGCCAATTCCTCACCTCTCCAGTGGTTATATGTTAGTGCTAATGAAACCAGCTTTTGGCTGAACATTATTTCAACTTCATTTGCATAGAAGCACATGCTCACCCAAAGCACTACATCTACTGACAAATTGCATGCTAACACATGACTTGACACATATTGACTCTTCACCTTGTGTTCATGGTTGCATGGCTAAGAAAACAACTAGGAGTTTAAAGCCACAATATCATCTTTGGGAGACAGTACTTCGGCACAATTCTGAGCTATATGTTAAATAAGTATAAGTTCAAGCTATGTTCACTGTGTTAGTTTAGCATAAACATACCAGAGGACTGAACAATTTAAAAATGTTGACCTTGAGACAGACTTAGATCAAATTAGATTTCATTCAAAACCACAAATGTCAGATGGTGCTAAGAGAAGGACAGTATGCAGAGAGATGTAGGAGACATCATCTCAGGACCATGAACACCTGTACAAAATTTGTGCCAATCCATCAGCAAAATGTCGAGGTATTTCACTGAAACCCAAAATTGTCAACCTGCTCGTGACACTGGAGTTAAAGTCAGAAAATCACTGAAGTTCATAAAATACATCATCTGTGGACCATGGATGTCTGCACAAAATTGAATGGCAATCCATCTAATCGCTGTGAGATATTTCAGGTAAGAAAAGTCAGCATGAAGTATGGGGCTGACTTGCACCCTTCCTGTGGGCAATGTGTCTGGAGGGAATTCCAACCCAGTGCAAATATTAATCCAGTCCAATCAGACTGTTGTTTTTCTCCTGAACACTGAATCTCAAGTGTCCAATGGGAAAACAATTTGTTCCCATAATATATGTTAAACAGAACTGTAAAATAGTCATTAACTGGTAATTTAGCCTCATTCACTTGAAAAGTACCTTAACAAGAGTCTCCCTTTGTGATGATAAAAGAACTATGACCTAATTTCATATAATGCAACAAATGTAGGCAAATTTAAAAGAAATGTCAGGGACAACATTTAAGTTTATATATCTTGCAGTTGCTGTGGTGCATAATTCAGTTTTTACTGTGTATCAGTCTCAAACTAACTTGGATAAACTGGTCCATATCAAGCATACATCAATACTAGATCGCAAGATATTAACTATAAATAACATTTACCAGTAAAGAGGTTTTCAATATGACTCAAACTTGATTTATAGCAACATGTAACAACTTATAAAAAGACAGATTCTTGTATTAGATGACGACTTTGTTTAGAAGTTGTGTGGTTTGCAGTGAAAAAAATTCACTCTCTGCCCCAAGCTTTAAATAACACTAATGACAGTGTTATGGAATGATTTACTCATTGGAGCCATCAACACCTTATGGGAGCAGCCTCTTGGTTTCTGACACTAGGAATATCTTGATTGTGCCAGATACAGTAGGCCTTAAAAGTCTCAGTGTAATGACAGAGTTGTCTTCACTCACTATCATTTCGTTTACAATTTATGATGACGGTTTTCAGAAAAGTTTTCCCTTCTTTCATTTTTCTGCTTCCAGAATATCCATCAACACTTTGGAGTGGAATTACATACTTAAGCACCTCAACCTAAAGCAATCTTTTGAGATGAAGGGAGATCTTTAAATTCTTGTCTCCATTTGGTGCTGTGTGAGTAATTCACCCATATCGTTTAAAGTGGGATCTTGTGGATAGATGTTTTTTCACTTGCTGCATTTGTTATGATTTGCAAACAATGACATTCTGGCAGTTGTGGCACATTTTTTCCTTCTGACTCAGATGTGCAACTTACATTGGGTTTTATCAAAGTGGCAATAAACAGTGTTTATATTAACGCATTTCTTTCTTTCTTTTCTTCTTGGTTTTAAAATCCATAACTTCACTTTTTTCATTCATTCTCACCACTCTTATCAGCTTCATTTCCACCAAACAACACACAGGCACATTTAGCAGCAAAACTGAACAGCAACTGATGGAGGCCAAAACTGAGATAAAAGGAGAGTGAATATTGGACTTAAAGTAATGTTACCAAAAAAGCAGTCTTTCAACCACTGGAGGGACTTTGAAGCCCTTACTCCTTACAAACAGGTAATGTATCAACTGCAACTCTGCAGGTTTGCCCTGGTATTTTACTCCAAACACCCAGTTCCTCCTTTTGTCTGTGCACTTTAATGAATTGCATTTCATTAGCCTGAGGAAAATGCAGTTTTTGCTCAGGTCGGAACATTTTCAATGCCTCTCTCTGTCTTAAGCGTGGCCTCAGGTTGCGCTGAATAAAAGGATCAGGTATTTCATTTAAAAGCTTGTTAATTTGCATTTGACCCTGAATGCAACTGAAATACAGCAGTAAGCCATCAGCAGTTATAAAAAAGGGAAGCAGGGCCTGACATAATGTGAGGAGACAAGAACTCATGGACGAAACAAGCCAAAATAAATAAACAGGCTTCTAGGAAGAGCAAGTCCTGGCAGGAAGTAAGGATATTGCTGCAAAGGTTAGTACGCTGGCCTTTCTACAGTAGATCACCGGGTGTCTGCTGATGGGAGGGTCCCTGAGTGGTGGAGGGCTGAGGTGTGTGTATGTGTGTGTGTGTGTGTGTGTGTGTGTGTGTGTGTGTGTACTTGTGTGTGAGGGGAAAGGAAAGGCTGATGAACTTCACTTTCTATTAGCAGCCGACAGGGGCTCGCCAGCTCGGTCGCCAATCAATAGGCTGAAGGACAAGGGTGTCAGAAAAAATGAAAGACCCTTCACTTTCTGCCTGGCAAAGAGAGGAGAGAGGAGGAGAGAAGGGTAGAGATGGGGATGGAAGGAAATGAGACTGCGAGGGTGAGGAAGACACAGACCTCAGGAGGGAATAAGAATAATTAAGAGTAAAGTAAATAGAGAGCATTAAGTGTGTGTGAATATGTGCATGTATGTGTGTCAGCAGGATATAGAGGTTATCGGCAGAGAAAGACCATCTTCAACTCTTTGTCTGATCTCTCATGACTACAGGATCCCAGGAGGTCCACAGCTTGCACGGGGCCGGCTCAGTAGAGAGCCCCAGCAGGTCTGGAAACAACCACCTCTCCTATCACCCATCAGATTATCCTGAAGTATGAAAAGTGTTCAAGACTCCTGGCAACACCAGAGCACTGATACAGGTCCACTTTGTCAGAGAATGAAACAAAATGAGCTAGCAAGAAAGGCACTCGAATTGAAGACTGGAGTTGCATTATGGGTGAAGCTTGACACTCTCCAGAGACCAAAGTCAGGGAGTCTGACCATTCTGTCCTGAACTGTTGAAAAACAATGTCGCTGTTGCATTAAAAGGAACCGGTATTTTCTCATCCTATGAAGGTGAACCTCTGTATTTTATTTCATTAAGTTTAAAAATTACCAACCCTGGACATACATTGTTTTCAATGGACAGCGATAAATTATGATTTTATTGTTGAGAAGCTAACTAAAATTAGATTTAAATGCAATGAAATTATAATGTATTCTTCCTCACATAAAGAAGTGTAAAATGTCGCGTGTGTTTTTTCATTCTTTCATCTTCTAAAGCAAAGAACTGACATTCACATTTTGCCTGCGATATCCTCGATGTGAGCGCACATCACCCCGTATGAATGTAGCACAACAGCCTTTCCTCTGGTCCTGTCCTCCTGACTAAAAGCCTTTTTGACATGAATTAGCATGTCGTCCTTAAAAGGTAGACAGGTCCAATTTTCCTCTGAAAGGTCTGTCTGTAATAGGTACTCCTTCGCAAATTCCGGCTTGCTCTAACCTTGAATAAAGGCATGTATAGTCCCCCCCCCCTTCTCTATACCTCCCGCTACTCTTCTTTCTCTATCTCTACTCCTTCTTTCCTCTCTGTGTAAAAAAACACATTAAAAAAAGAAAAAAAACAACTTGTCAAATCAAGGCTTATATAAAAAAAAAAATACAGCAACAAAGATTTCATTTCCATAATGCATTTTAATGGATGGGCGATGTGTTTCAGCAGGTGAGACCAGAGAGCAAAAGCCTCCCAGACAAACACAACAATAAACCTGACAAGCACCATTATGCCATTGATATCAGTGGCTGTTAGGGAATGGAAATGATGATAATTAGCTAAATCAGCTATAATCTCATTTGTTTGGCCTCACCTTTTACTAATACGACTCTGACCCCGACGCCTGAATGTTCCAGACGGCACAAATGAGAGTGCCGGGATGCTAATTTAGTATATGTACTGTGTTTTGCTTGTTTTATTGTTGTATGGGAAAATGTAGGTTTGTGTGTTACAATATGCTGCTTTAAGCTGTTTGTTTTTAGGTGCTTTACAGTGAGTTTAAAGGGTTTTTTTCCCCTCTGTGGCTTTATCATTTTTAACCAACTGCTACATTAAAAAGCATTTATGTTGGCAAATGTCCAGGCCTGAAAGGACATTTATCTTAAAGAACACTATGGATGTAAACAGACATGATTACATTTACATATTAAAATATTAATTATGTGAACTGAATAGATACAAACAGCACCCAAGTTTTTGCAGTAATGTTTTCTTTTTCCAATGTCCCCCATCTCCCCTTCTCTCTCAGATTTTAGCTAATAATCACTCATACTACAACAAATACCTTTACATTTATGTCCATCATGCAACCATCGACATGCATGTACTGTACGCACTTGCATGCATACACAAAGCAGCACAAAAGAACACCTTACTTGCAGTTACCGCCACACTGAAATCTGCTGTTGACCAGACACATTCCTGCAGCCTGGGCCACAGCACATGGTGCTCAGTCTCCTCTCTAATAAACGCTCCATAGGCACTAGGCTGCAGGCCATAGTCCAGGCAGGGGGCTGGTAGGGGTGAGCCATGGTTATATGTGTGTGTGTGTGTGTGTGGTTAGGCTCAGGCTTTCTTTCATCCTGTGCCAGCCCAGGCTGGGTGTGAGCAGCTAGGGGTTGAACTCTTGGATTTATTGGTTCCTCTGGTTCCCTGGTTCATATACTGCGAACCCAGGATGTTGGGATAGAAGCAGCAGTTTACGATCCACTTCCCCGCTGCACTGCCACCGGATGTGGCTCCCAAAACCTCACAATCCTTTTCTCTTTGGCCCTTTTTTTTATTATGAAGAGAGTATGGAATTTGCTAAAATCACTTGGTTCCCCAGATACAGTTGTGTGAGGACACTAACAAGCTGTAGCTGCATGATGTGCTTGCTTTTGGTATGTAGTTCCATGGATAATGTTCCGAGTCTTGCTGGGGCATAGACCGGAGTGTCATCGCTTCCAGCTTGAGTCAGCTGCTGATGATCGTCTTCAGGTTTCCCACTGTGTGTCGACTTTTTAGTCTCCCCGCTGCTGACGGTGCAGGCTGCCACTCTCGAGTGCCAGTACACTACTTTGTGCTGACTTTCCAGCCAGGGCTGCGGTCGTGTCTAACCGATGGGCTTCCCAACAACCAGCCGTTTGCTGAAGAGTCTCTGTTTGGGCACCTCTGTGGCAGATGACCCTGTCACAAAGCTACTGGTTGCACCAGCGCAGGGATTGTCTATTTATTATTACATAAATCACCTTTTCATAGTTCATAATTCATAGGGCATTATACTTACTGGCTGCACATGTTTTAAGCAGTGTAGCTGCTTCAGAACTGAAGACCTTTCTATGATGTAATCACTTCATTAACCTCTGAAGTTAGACTCTCTTGACTTCTCTACATCTCAGCAAGCAGCCTGTCTGCACTCACCAAACACTGCCCTAAAAACCGTTGACTGGGGAGAGGGTCCCATAATGCACCTCTCAATGGCATTCATTAGCTAAACCCCACCCCCTCCTCCATTTGCACGCACTCTGCCCCCCTCTCTCTTGCCTTTCTCCTTTGTGCTGTGATATGAATGCACTTTGATGCCTAATAAGTGGCTCTGTCCTTTTTGACATGAACAGCCTGTGCCTGCCCTGTTTCGCCAGTAATTAGCTTGCGCTCCTTACTTAGTGGCCGTGCACAAATTGAACTGCTCCGCCTCTACTGTATATCTCTGACTTTCATTCGTTTATGGGTACTGTCTGTTCCCCCACTCTCTCTTCGCCACCTCTCTCTCTCTCATTTGTTTTAACTTATTTATAGACTCTGCTTCACTCTTTCTCTTCGATGACACGTTCAATCTTCAAATGTGAAAATGTCTTCATACAGAGAGAACGCTGCTGGCCTATGCACGATTCTCTGTTTGAATCCTTGATTGTTTATTACTTGGTGGTCATTCTGTTTGCAGTATGTAACTATTCCTACAATATGTTGTGAGCAGCACAGGGTAAAGGGTTTTAGAAACAGATAATACCCCATTTACACCTGGAAGTAAAATTGGATAGTGCTTGACCACATGAAAGTACAGATGTAAATGCACTCAAGAAGCATTGAGGAGGAATTGTGATCCCATTGGCCACACCACCTCCAAAGGTGGTCAGTGGCCCACTCACCTAACCCTCCACACTGAAAACAACGGTGTGCGCAGAAAATACGTCATCATTGTCGACTGTTCTAAACCAGCAAGGTAGCAGCTTGGTAGCAAGCAGCCATTAGCCAGTAAACACAGAAAGCAGTCTTCTCCTCAGTCCTCAGCTGTGGACGTTATTCAAGACACTCATGGATGGAGCGAAGGAAAGGCCAAGTGTCTGCTTTCAATTTGGTCTGACGAAAAGCAAGCAACCCACAGTAACGCAGCTTCACAGATGGCTGCCATCATCTTCTGTTCTTATGTGTCTTTTTTTGTTGTTTATTGTTTTTGGACCCCACGTAAATGGGCGGAGGATTTGACATGCACTGGACAAAGCGAGTGGATCTCAGTCAGACGTAGACATCGTAGACATATTAATACCAGATGTGAATGTAATCAGGTTAAAATCATATCTACAGTAGATACAATCTGGATATGAGACATATTTTAAATGTCCGGTAGCAAAAGTTTGTGCTTTTAATGCCTAAACATACAACTGTCGGAACAGTGCAAATCGAGACAAAAACACACACATCTGCAGACGGTCACACAGCTGTCCTAATGACCAGCCTCATACAATACATCCACAGCATGGGCGGCTTCATTTAGGTAAGCAGACCCCCCACCCCCAGCTTCCTCATGTGCCCCCAAATCAATAGATGTAAATAAGTCCATGCAGTCAGGGACCTTTGTATTGGGATTCCCACACTGGAGAGGCCTGGCAAGTCCTTATCCTTTGCCACCCCCCCTCAACAGCCATGCATCCACCCACCCACCACCCCTCTCATCTTTATGTATCCTTGGAGGGAGATCAGTCGTCAGGATCATCTGTTTATGAAAGGACTTTTGTTCCCCCCTTATGGGGATGACAAAAACAAATAAAAATCACCATCTATGGATGCCCATTTAGACTGGTAAACACGTCACTAGTTAACTTGATGTATGACAAAGTCAGACTAGGGACCCAAGCTCAAGACTAAACACCAGTTCTAATACATCTGTATTGTGGGACCAAATCTGTTGCTTACACACTGAGGTCCAGTATCATCTATGATTACAAAGCCATCCAGCCTCTGATCGTTAATTAAAGAGGGTGAATCACTAAACATCGGGGATAATATGATCTGAATTTTAATTCAGAGTAATTTTGTCCACTTTAATGGAAACCGCAAAATAACTGGATAAATAAAAAAGGCAATATGAAGGGATTTCATATCTAAAAGCACCAGGCAATCAGACGAAATCACAACAGTTATGAGTTTGGCAGGTGCACAACGTCCAAAGCTTTTTGCTGTAATAGCCGGTGCTATTAGGAACATTAGCCCAATTCCCTTACGAATTCAGTTCTCCGCGGCAAGATGGGTCAGAAACACACACACATCTACACATTCATAAACAAATGCATCCCCCCTTCGCCAAACCTCCAAATCAGGTCCAGTTAGGTGCTGTGGCGTAGCTGGGGAGTGTTTGCAGGTTGAGTGTTGAGGAGGGGCAAGGGGGCAAAAAGGACGTGCTGGCTTAATGCATTTACTAATAACTGTTTATTATTGTTGGTTCCCCAGGGGAAGCACTTTATGGAAATGGCTGTATATGAAGGGCAGAGGTGCAAGAAGGCCACCGGGAAAATTAGCTTTTTAGATTCCCCCACAGTGTCCTACCAGCCTCGTACCATGTCTGCCTGTCGTGTCACCCCGAGAGCTTGGATCATATACACGGGTTTGTTTATGGTGATGCAGATGCACAAATTAAGGTGGTGGATTATGAAAAAAAAAAAATCAAACAAGAGCCTGGATTTAAATTCAAGGGTAGTTTCAGCAATGTGTGTATAAAAGCTCTCTGGCAGACACAAGACATTCCGCCCCGGACCAGCTCATATTCCTCCAGTTCACACTTTGGAAGGCATGTGGACTCAGTGCAACACACTAATTAAGGCATGGCAGACGCACACGCAACACACACAAATGCGCTGTCTCATACTTTGGCAAGGTGTGATCTTGCACTTATTTGCATACATTAATTAAGTGCTTTGCTTCTAAGAACACAAAATGACAACTGCACTACATTAATGACTCAACTGTTCCAGTGACACACAACACATCTCTGCAGCTCTAATTCAGTAAGGCTTAGCATATTTTAACACAGGGCTGACCCAACAGGAACACTCACAGCACATAATACAACAGTGTTGTTCCGGACTTTGCACTGTAAAGTCCATTCTTACAAGTAAAATTTAAATTATGGAAATTAGTACTCTCAACAGCAAACCTTACATAAAGTATGTACTGATTAACTTAGAATTTACATTTTTTTAAAGATGTAAATGTTTCCCTCTGTGCAGGTACATGGGACAAGATTTAATTTCATTTAATCAAAATAATGTGCCCTGCAGAGGCAGCCACACAGTTAAAAATCAGCTGTCAAGTCATCTCATCTGTTCACTTCATTCAGGTATTATTTTAACTCAAGTAAATTGTAACATCAATAAAACATAAAAACAAGTTTTGCATTCAGCACTTATAGGGACTGCAGTTTATTTTCCCCCATTATTTTTCTTGCAGTGAGAATCCACAATGATTTAACAAACATCAAAACTACATGTGAAACACGCCACCTATGCGTGTAGCATTACCTTGATTGCTTACTGTTTCGATGTTGTTTGTTTCTTTCCTACTGCGGTGGAGTATAGGAGTTATAGGTAAATATGATTAAACATAATAATGTGCATATATTCTCAGCATGTGTGAGGAATTTGAATTGGGATAAAGACAGGGTGGGGACATGCATGGTAGGTAAGGTATTAAACCTCTTCAAAAGAGTCACAACTAAAAACTGAACTTTGAAACCTTCACGCACAGAGGATTTATTTATACATTAATGATCTATTCATATATTTAAGACTGCTGCATTAGATTGCATTACTTCTTACTAGGTGTTCCTAATAAACTGCTAACCAAGTGTATATGATTACTGGCTCAGAGGTGCTGTTTGTAGTCCATCACAATCATTATGTAATCTTTTTTTGATTTAGGGAACCAGCGTGGGAGAGCTTAATGGTGTTTGGAAGAATGAGGGGAAACACTCTGTCAACTCCACATGGGTGCGCTGCAAAAAACTGCTGAGCAAACTTCTGCCTCTGGACTCATCTACAAACCGCAGCAATACTTCACTGCTGGATTAAATCTTTATGTTGGATGTTGTCTGGCAGCCTATTTGGAGAACAAAAAACCCCCAATAAATTAGAGAAACCCGTATGACTAAACACAATGAACAAAGGATAATCTAATTTTCACAAAATGGGGAAAAAGAAGAACAATAAAAATATCTGACAATGTGCCAGGTTATTCACAAACAATTTCACTCTACAAAGCTTTTGAAATTACTTATTCCTCCACTGAAACAAGTGCAACTTCTGGAGCCAGAGCAGAAAAGTATCTGGCAGGACACTCGGGTCATTTTATCGAACATGTCTTGAAATAAGCCTTGCGTGGCAAGATCGTAGATAAAAACATTTGTCAGGCCTGATCATTTTTGCAGAGCTCACGCTTGTGTGTCTGTGTGTGTATACTTTGTAATGACATGGCTGGGTGAGCCTGTTGACCTCACAGCGAAGCACCAGGAGAGCCTATTTTTCCTCATCCTCCAGAGGAAGCAGGAGTCCAAACCCCGCTGGTTTTGGCTGAGGGATGTGTTTGTCTGCTGTGTTAGTCTTCAGCCCGTCTGCCGGTGCTGTTCTGCGGTCGGGACGAGTCCGCACGAGCCCCAGCCAGCTATATTCCAGTCTGGACCCAGCTGGACCGCAACGTGAAGCAACCCCAGATGCATGGTTTAACACATTGCGACGCTGTCTCACTCGTGTCTGTCTTCGTGTGTGTGTGCGTGAAACAGAATGAGGTGTGTAGTTACAGATGTTACCAAGTGACCGTGGAACCTAGTGCACAGCCCTGGACAGCTTTACAATGAAGAAATGGACATACAAGAAAAAGAGCGTCCCATCTCTGCTAATTAATGGATCATTTCAGTTAATTAACAAACTAGGATTGCCATTTTCATCCTTTTCACACAATCTTTTTATCATTCCAACCTTTCAGATTATTAGACAGGTTATAAACAAACCTCCAGGTTATAAAAAAATGTAAGAGAAACAAAACAAAGCCAAAATATCAAATTGTCATTTGGAAACTTCCATCACAGTATATTCAGCGACTTCCTGCCTAAGTTTTGATGTGCTGTACTTAGTGCAGTGATGTGTACAATGTGCACACAACAGTTCATTCATACATGCACAGTTCATACATTAAATATTTGTTAGTTTTACAACCCTGGCTCAGGGGAGGAAACATAGGAGTCAAACAAGGTCTGTACTTTACAAAACAAAGTTTGTTGCCATCCAAGTTAACAAAGTATGATCAAACGAATGCAAAGTGGTGATGGTCTAGCCATGCTGCTGGTGTTGGAGATTGAAACGAGCCTGCCAGGGGTTCTGAAAGAGCTGCCATCAGGTGCCAGAGGTCAGGTGACAAGAGGGGAGAAGCCACAGGATCACAAAGCACAGAACAGTCTGACCATAACCGTTACAGACCATTTTAAATACAGAAAAAAGTCAAAAGACATATTTGGACAGTACATTTCACCTCATAGATCATGATGCCTCGCTCTTCCTTGCATGAAATTAGATACATTAGACACTTGTATTTGTATTGGGATTGATAGCAGTGATTCTGGCACTGGTATTGCATGGTGTTGAAATCATGAAATTTAAGCATTTTCAAATCATGTCGATCAGTTCCATTCAAAAGTTCAAAGGTTCATAGGCAAAAACGTTCATGTTTTTCATGAAGCTAAGTAGTCACATCACCTTTATACATGTGCTTCACTGCATAAAGCAGTAAGTGCAGTAACATACCACTGTTCAACTGTGGAACTTCAGCATCGACAACAGTTAGTGAATGCATCGCTGTACATATGACCCAACATTCAGCACTGACTGTCTTCACTTTATTAGTACATTCAGTCTACCTTCACCTCAGTACCTTCTAGTAGCCTATACAAGCACTGTACATGAGGTTAATGGCCCAGAGGCCTATTGTTTACAACAGAGTCATCAGGTTCTGATTGTGTCTGTGGCTTTTGTGGTCCTTTAATAAGATTGTAATGAGGAAGCGACGCACTGTGAATCACAGCTGAGCTGACGGCAGTACTCTCAGTCGCCAGTGAGGAGTTCCAAAGCCAAAAGCTATTGATTCGGTCGGTGTCAATGGTGATTCAGTATATTCAGTCCAGTTTAATCGTTAAAGATTAATTTGCATATGTGCTGAACCTCCCCAGTATTTGGATAGGAACTCTGAGCCCCGGTGTGATATTTCAGGACTGCTCACTCTGGGTTTTGAATAACGTGATAATCTGCTTAAAGTGATTTTTACATCCTGTCTGATCATCCTGACACACTGCAGCAGTGTCACCATGTCATCAGATCATTGCTACAAAAATAACCCAGCATTTAACAAGCTAAAATTTGCCTTTAAAAAAAACGTAGCATGTGCCAGAAATCATTTCACGTGTTGGTATGGTATGTGGCATCATAAACTCACTTCCGTCAAAAACTCACTTCCGATTCAAAACTTCAAAAAACAATGAATTAAGAAGCAAACATTTGAGAATGTTCAGAGAAATCATGATAGAGCCTTATGTAATGCATCACCAGACCACAAAGAAATATATTTTAACTCACAGGAATTCTGGGTAATGAAGTCTTCAAAGTTTAACTAGATATGCTTCAGGCCGCTTCCACTTGAAATTGCCTCATGCATTACATCATGTCTCTTTGCCCTCTTTGCTCTCTTCAGTACCCACAGACATTTCCTTCATGTGTGCATGTTGACTAAAAGCCAAGCACATGAGTTCAGCCAACATCTTCTTAATGAGAATGAAAAGGAAAAAAAAAGAATAAAACCTAAACAGAGTAAATCCAGACTGAAGGAAGACATAAGCTAGCATGAGGAAGAAACGGTGAGGCAACCAGGCAGGCAGCCGGCCTGAACTGTAATTAATGAACAAGTTTCTCATGATTAACTTTTATTAAGCGATACTCCTGAGTCCTCCAGCCGGCAGGTAATAGCAGAGGCCTGGGGAGAGGGAGAGAGAGGGATGGATGGAGCGAGGGAAGGACGAAGGAGGGAGACACTCGACCCCATTATTTCTCCTCAGCCGCTCGTAAAAACAGCATCCCGTAAACTCGTAAAAATCCTTTCCCACTGTAACTGGGCCCTTAAGCTGCGGCCTGGTGAATCAGAAGGGCACGCAACGCACAGCCAAGGAAGCCCACTATAGAAGGAATGTTGCACGTCTGCGTGCTGGGATGGGATTCAGTTCTCATGTGCAACTTATTTGAATGGTGATGATTATGATTATTTCGGTCCTGCATCGGAAGCACTGGTACTGGACCTGGTTGACTGATCACCAACATGCTTCATTTATGGTTTTATGCCTCTGTAGTTTGTTTATATTTGGTTTGTTTCTTTGGTCCTTACTTCCTGCAAATTTGACTGTTCAGTCAAAAATTTAGAATGGCAGCAAACAAAACAAACCATCAAACTGCTGCAACACTTTAGGAGACATCACGTTGCACACAAACACCTTTGCAGGTGCACACACACAAACATTCAAACAAAATCTGCAATTTCCAGTAAGATGCAATCCTATCCAGCTCAGTACTCAGTGGGACTTCTGGCGTTCCTTGTTTTCCACAGTCCTTTAGAAAACTGGGCTCTAAGTTTCTGCTTTCCTTTCGGGAAATGCCTGGTTTTGTTACTACGACTACGTAGAATCCCCCAAAATAACCTTTGTATTTTCTTATGCATTCCAAATGAGTAATTATTGCTGCATCTGTTGTGGGTCACATTTGAATTGTGAAAAAAAGGAGCAAATTTATTTTCCAATAACAACATTATTATTGGTCAATTTCACAACAAGGTGATGAACAAGTGTCATCTCTGGTAAAGTATATGTGCGTGTGTATGTGCACACACACACTCTGCCAGGTGTATGCTCAGAAGTGAGAAATAAATGGAAAAAAGGCCCCACACAGCCTATATGTTGCTGTAGAGCTGAGAGGACAGGAGATGTGTGCGTTTGTCTGCGTTTGTGCATTTTGTGGGTTGCGAGAGAGAGTGTCTAGACTCTAGACTATATTTCCTATACTTATCAAATCATCATTCAAATCAAAGTCCATATGCTTTCTTGGCATGAAACATATCTCCAATATGATTCTACAACATTATTTGACTGTTATTACTGGATGTCATTATTATATAATTTTGTGCTGTTATAATCTTTGTTATACAGATGGTTTGGCAACATTTACTATGTTTTTCTCTGCATAAATAACCCATAAATATTACTGGCTAAAACATCACTATTCTACCCTCATCAGGATTGGTAGATGCTTGCTAACTTGGCAGCTAGCTAACAGAGAACTTCAATAAACACCCAGGAGTCAGCAGGCAAGTTTCCGGAGGTTTACTGTTGAATCACTGTGAAACTACATAAAAAATAAAACTTGAGTCAAACACTGCCCGTACTCGGCCTGGCTTGCGCGGTTGATAAACTCCAAAGATGGGTGAGTACCAACACTCTTGTACCCCGTTGAGTGGTGGAGCTGGTTCAGCATGAACTGCCTTGAAGATCTTCTGTATGAAGGCAATGCATAAGTGCTTTCATGTCTGGCTTTTTAGCAAGCATGTGGCGTAACGTCGAAAGCTTGCACTCTATTGTTGGGGAGTTTGCGCCTTGGTTCCCTGAAAGGTAACGGCACTACCCAGCTGTTTGAGTCATCCATGAAGACTTCCTTGTCCATGTTTTCCAGAAAAGCTCAGTTTGACATGGCAGACTCATCATTCTGTGGTCCTTCACCAAGTCTATCTCTTTCATCAAACAGGTCTTTTTCAGGTGAGTTTGTCAACCTTTGGAAAGTGAAAGCAATGTACTGGAATTTCCAGCATCTCTTTGATGTGGAGACTGTTAGTGCAAAGGTCAAACAAAGATGTACGTCCGTTGATCAGCACATGAGTTCGGTAGACATTGCACAATCCGATTTGTGAGCTCTTCCGAGACAGACCTCTCCTACGATCACCCAAGTCGAGACGCTGGGCATAAGGAGCGTTGTGGGGTCCATTGCATTGTTCTCGAACCTTGTGTGCCCGTGGTATGTCTCGTCCGAGCAGGATGAGGATATCTGCTGAGGGATCTAGAGCTGGGATCCTGTCCATGACCCGCTTGAAGTTTGTATCGTGTCTAGCGATCTCAGGCCTGGGGATTTCCGACTCAGACTCTCCAGAGTCCCAGACTTCCATCTGGGAGTATGTCGCATTCTATTAGAGTGGGGAGTGGGATGTGAGTTTTACCATCCAGTGACTCCATGATGAAATTGTTAGCTCTTCGGCCTGTGGTTTCAATGACTCCCGAGCAAGTCTTCGGCGTGTATGCCACTGTGCCCTCTGTAATACCAAAGAGTTAAAAAACAACTCTGTTCTTGCCAGGGACTTTGTTACTCTTCTGATCAAGAACAGCATAGGCCTTAACTGCTCTCTGTCTTTGGCCTGCTGGATACACTCTGATGAGGCAGATTTTGGAGCATGATCTTCCCTTGACTGTAGTCCCACAGATATCACTGCATTTTGATGTGACATTTTGAGGGACTCCTTCCTCTTGCTCAGTTACCCAGGGAGCTAGCCCTGAATGTAATGCAGTGGGGTGTCGTATCACTCTCGCAGTCTCTCCACTGAACATTTTTCCCACAGTCTTTGGCTTGGTGACTGGTCGATGCACAGCACCTATAGCAAATATTCTTCTCTTTAAGGTAAGCTTTCCTCTCAGCCAAAGATTTGCTCCTGATCCCATGACACTTCCAAAGGGGGTTTGTTGTGGAGCAGACATTGCCTGTCTGGATCAGCCATCATTTTTTCTGAGGGGCTGTTATGGCTCTTGTCAGAGTTCACTGAGACCTCTGTTTTCTTGACAGAAAATGGTGTTTTCACATTTGATTTAAAGGAATTCTCTGGGCTCCCCATGCTCCAACCACCTGTGAGTAGGACAAAGCTTGGGTCGTTGAGCATTTTGGCTTGGTCGCAAACAAACTATGCAAAGAAGGAGAAAGGTGGGTAAGACATGATATTTTTCCTTGTAATGAGATGCTACAGAGACCTACTTGTCATGTAGGGAGTATGGCAGTTTCTGGACAATTGGAGTGATGCCATGAGATGTGTCCAGGTAGCTTAGACGAAGTTGGAGTCCGTCTGCCCTGGCTGATTCAAGCGCCAAGAGAATGTCTCCCAGCTCTCTCAACCTCTGATTGTCTCGATTTGAGATTTTTAGAAAATCATCCACCATATTAAGCAGTGCCTTTTCTATAGCTCACACCTGCTGCTGCATCGTGGATGTGGACTGCTTGTATCCTCTTTGCATGCTTGGATGATTTTGGCCCAAGCCATTTACACGGTAGCTCAAGTTCCTCTCTAGATGTCAAATTTAATTCCACCAAAGAACTGTGGAAAGATTGCTTCCAGGCCCAATAATTTTCAGAATGGTCGTCGAACCTCAACAGCCCAGAGCTTATCATCTCACATTGTATTAAATACTTTGCCAGGTCTGTTGTGGGTGGTGAAATGGGCTCATTGTTTCTGGGAGGAGTACCCATCGGAGGTTGGTAGCTACTGCCGATTTGTCTTGTATCTCGTGACTGCGCTTGATGACCGTAATTGTAATTGTCTTTGGATGGATTACAGACATTCTCATTACAGGAAGCCAGTTCTGGTTGAGCTTTGAGCATGAACATATATGGAGAAAGATCATTCCCTGGTTTGAATGTTTGCTGAAAAGGTAAGTCATAATCACAGAGTTCATAGTTGTTGATCTCGCTGGACTTGTGTTCACTTTTCTCCATATTGTTTTCAGCTGTCCATTGTTGCCTGGCACATTTGTGCTGGTGTGGGTTCAAGTAGCTTTGAGTCTTGGTGCGGCTCAGGTCTTGGATCCTCAATGTAATTATACTCGGCATATTAATTTTTTCGCTAGGACGATCTAGCTCTCCTTGTTCATTCTCAGTAGCTGCTTCCAGAACACTAGCTTCAGCTATCTAGCCTCAGTGTGTACAGACTGGCTTCGAGCTCTACTATCTTTCTCGTAGCCTCAGCTGCAGCCTTTTGTTGTTGCTCCTCTGCTTTTGCACATACCCTGGCTGCAATAGCACTGGCTGGTGTCTTCAATACTGTCCATTGTGAAGCTTTGTTGAGAGAAGGAAACTGTGTTTCTACCAAGATCCACTTTTCTGTAGGTAACCCATACAGTGTCTGTCTTTGCATTATTCTGCCCTCATCAGGACTGGTAGATGTTTGTTAACTTGGCAGATAGCTAACAGAGATCTTCAATAAACACCCAGGAATCAGAAAGGCAAATTTCAGGATGTTTACTGTTGAATCACTGTGAAACTACATAAAAAATAAAAAGAAAAATAAAACGTTACATGTTGTTGTATAAACAATTACCATATACAACACAATAACAAGTTAAAGTTTTCATTAACTGACAACAACTATAATCAGCTTAATGCTGATGTTACATTTAAAAAGCCACTGACTGGCTTGAGCATTAGCATCACTCTGTTTTTTTATGTTTATTATCACATCAATATGAACTGTTTTTTCGAACCTATAACAGGTAAGTTCAACACAAGAGCAACCAATACTCACAGACGGATAGCGAGTCTAAGGAGATGCACGACTCGGCAGAGCCCACAATCCCTTTGCTCCCTTAAAGTCACACAGTCACACTAAAAGAAAAAACTGAATGAAGAAAATGATCACTGTGTTTCATGGTATTCAGAAGGCCATTGTTGAGGATGTCATGAAGCCTTATTTTTGATCAAAGGTAGGTTTCAAATTTCACCTGAACACAATAAGAGGATTAATTAAAAAAAACAAAAACAGAATGTGACTAAAGAAGCACATCCAGTGAATCCCCCATTTATCATACAGATACTGTTACAGGTTGCTTAAGGCCAACAGAAATGCCATTCATAAGTTTAAATTTGACACATCTCCATCATAGAAAGCCACGCAAACACTGTTGGACAACAAATATTGTAGGGAAATGGGAACTCTACTGTCAAGGCAATATCTACAGTCATTTAAACTGAAAATAAGCATCAGCCATGCTGAGCATATCTCCCCCTGTCCAACAAAACTCACCAGCACATCAGGCTTTGTGGAATAAACAGAGCATCACATCAATTCAAAAAATGGAGGTCATATTTTTTTTCTCCAAATATAATAAACAGAGATCCAGGCTGCTAACACCCAGGGAGGCTGCGTCTCAGTCCTCTGAATGGCGCCACATTAAAGCCGGTGTGGTCCTTCTGCGAGAGCGTTTCATAAGGCGGGCGCCGGCACTTCATAAAGGAGCATTAGCCATTAGCTCGTGAGGGCTCACATCTCATCCCAGACGCTTTGGGGCTGCCGCCGTGTCGCTTAGCATGCCCGCTAGCATGTGTTATTAAAATGACACCTGCTTTATGACGGCTCCACGCCAAGTCGCAGTGACAGTCATAATCTATTACCCGCCTGGTGTTTTTCTCGAAAAGAAAGGCGCGCCACGTGTAAGGTCGGGAAAACAGAGGAAGTGATGAAAAATGCAAAGACCAGAGAGTCAGGGAAAACAACTGGGAGGCATTTGGAGAGCCGCTCTGCTGTATCTCCCTGATCATCTTTTTTGTCAGTCACATTGTTACAACCATATCATCCATTTGTTTTATGTTTCTCTCGTTTTTTTTCCCCTCCTCCGTTACCTCCATGCTACTCTCTAACACTGCATATGCACTTGGCAAACAATAAATCCTGTTGCGCATTAACAGCAGGACTAGGAGGAGGAGGACATCCGTTATCTTGCATGAGCGTGTGTGTGTGTATGAAAGAAAGGTGCATAGGAAAGGCGAGGGCATACAAAGGGAATGAGTAAAGAAGAAAGTGTGTGTGGGTCTTTGTTGACAACCGCGTGTATGCATATGTATGTTTCTGTGCAGGGAAGCGCCTCTCTCCCTGCGTGTGCACATATAGTACAGTACTCTACACATGTGCATGTTTTGGCATGTTTGTTTACATGCATGCCTGTAGAGTGTGTGTCATGCTTCATGCAGATGTTGTTGTAGTACTGGGACAAAGGAGCATATGGGAGCGAGGGGAGCAGCTATAGCCACACAATGCATCTCGCCCGCCAAATATGGCACCTTTTCAGTTGCAATCCCACTTATCTATGTGAGCATCGATTAAAGGGCTTAGAATACCATCCTGACTGTATCTGCGTCCAGCGCACTGAGCATAATAAGTTAACCTGGTATTTGTGAATATAATCAGGGGATCGGCCATTGCTACCTGGCAGTGTTAGACCTTGACAATAGCTCTGAATTTACACCCATATATTCCAGGATATCTGTGTATGAAGTGAAGACGCACAATGGGGCCGACAGCTCAGCTTGATGTATCAGCTCCCAGCCTTCCTCAGGTCCGGCTGACACCTCTGGAAATTGAAAACGGCGAGGGCCTTGTTCGCCAACGAATGGTCTCACGGTGCCGGATGCGCACAAATACACACACACACACACACGCGTGCCTGCGTCCGGGCATTTCCCATTCATGGAATATATATATTCCCATGCAGCCCCCGCGCAAGATATTTTAAAACATGAATGAAATCTAAATGAAATCTTAACATACTAGCGCGGTGCTACACATCCCTCATGCCTCGTGTGGATTGCACGCACTCGGCGGAGAGTTCAAAGCGGGGCAACCTCGGTAATGGAGTAGCTGTTTGCGATGCAACGTGGGTTTTAATGCGAGCGGCCACAAACTCTTCATATGCAGGCTTCTTTCCTTTAGTCACTCGCTGCGATCCGAGCACACGTAAACTGCTGGGGGAAGATATCGCCGTCAGTTACGAAGCTGCACTGCACATGAACCAACAAACAGGTTTAATAATGTAAAGCTCTTTTTCCCGTTTCATCTGCAGTTTGGCTGTAATTATAACGTTGGTGTCGCCATGAAACCGTGTTGGTACTCGAAGCCTTCATGGACAGAAACCCTGCAGCGCTGCTGCTGAATGCCCCGCACATCATGCAACCTTCCACTCTCCCATTAGCAGTGTTATTTAAATCAATTTGCTGTTTCTGTAATAAAATCAATGGAGTAAGCCTTCAGCCCTTATTCAAATAACATAGCATGTATTAGTGTCACAAGACTTCCATCCTGACATGTCAGAGAGCTACAGCTTATTGCTTATTGCCTAAGCCATTAATTGATTTTTTTTTCATCTTCTAGATCCTATAATTTAATATGTCCAGTACGTGTCAGGGTCTTCACTGAGCAACCGGTACAGAAAATTAAGAAATAAAAGTGCACCACATTAAGTCAGACAACTTAATTCCAACGGTGCAAATTGCATTCTTTTACTATTGTTTCAACTAAGTGGTTTCAAATGTGGCGGTGACTGTTTCCACTTATGCGCTCTTAAAAGGGATGAGTCATCTTAAATGCCTCCACGAGTGCACTCAGGGACAGAATGGCTTCCTTTGCTTTTAAAAGCATTAATACCCGCAATCCTGGGCAAAGTGTGACACGTCTGACTTTGTGTTGTGTTTGCGTTGTGCTGTGTATCTTTTATCCGCGAGCGCGTGGCAGAGGGCGAGGTGATGTTCTCTCGAGCGGCGTTCAACCGAGGAGCAGGGCCACAGCTACTGTCGAGGACCACTGACATCAAATCCTCTGTGTTTTCTTATAGTTGTAGCATGGATGGCGTTTATATTCCAGCAAATAAATTAATACATAAATTAGTTTACATTTGAATGCACTGTACTTAAGTTTTTTTCCCTGAGTTTTAAACCACATTTAGTGGTTCTCTAGGTTTTGCCCAGTAGCAGCAGTAATAGTATTCTGTGGTGTTTATAGTGATCCTACACTTATTTACCTCTACATCATGATTAAAATCATATGACACACCACATAATCATTTAATATTTACCGACATTCACATGCCTTTTCAGCAAGTGGTTGATAAGTGATATTTCCAACTCCAAACATTACAGCTGGTAATAAAAAAAGCGTGACTTCATGATCAACCCAGAATGTATGAAGTTACCATCTGAACTAAAAGATTGCATTTCTCACACTCACTCTCTGTACCCCCTACCACTTCTGTTTCCCCTCTCCTCTCTCCCTTTTTTTCTTTTCTTTTCTTCTATTTCTCACTCATCGCACCGAGTGACGAGCCTCAGTCGGTGAACTGGAGTCGGGGAGTCAGGCGAGCGACGCTGGCCCGCCAGATCCTGCTCGATGGCGGCAGCGTCACCCGCCATCCGCGGTGTTGACGAAAACAAGGATTTACACATATTAATGAATAAGACACTGTGACACCTTGGGAGAGGTCTGGTGGGAGGGGGGAGGGGAGGGGTGAAAACAGTGAGAGGGGAGGGGTTGGATTCATTCGGTATCAATTTAGTTGGTATTCCTTAGGGGATATGCTAATATTTTCTGAGTAGCTGTGTTCTCCCTCTGTCTCTTTATTTCTGTGCCTCTGTCTTTGTGACCGCTGCACCTTGTTAGGGCTCTGGCCTCCTCTGCGCCACCGAACGGGAAGCAGCGGCGGCGGAGAGTTAGAGATGAAGAAAATAAAAACAGGCAAATAAATAAATAAGTGGAACACAACAACAACAACAAAAGAGAGAGCGAGAGAGAGACAAGAAAAGAAGAGTGATAGAGGAAGGGAGGGTGGGATGGTAGCACCTTGACGCCCATGTACAGCTGCTCTCTCTCGGCGCGCTGGTTTCACCTTTCCAACCCCCTCCTGTCTGTCGAGTGACGCGTTTGATTTCGCCGCATTCATACATCAGTGCGCCCGTGCAATGCTGACACCTCATCTCAGCCTGCCGACTTTGGCTACCGAGGCCCTGCTTTGCATAGTGCATACCCCCACCTCCTCCTCCTCCTTCTTCGCTTCCTCTCCTCCTCCTCCTCTCTTCCATGTGACACTCTGCCCATCTTTAAAGAGAGAAAGATAGATCAGGAGTGGAAGCTGGGCTGGTGGGGGGGCAGATTGCAAGTGACAGAGAGGAGAAGAGAGGAAGAGGGCATCTGGAGGAAGAAATCAGAAAGAGAAAAGAGACGCTGTGTGCTAATTTATGCTATCGCGGTCCCCCATCTTTTCATTGTTGCTCCCTGTCAGTTAAAAAAAGACAGACTTTCAGGCAGATATCTTTTTTCAGCCTCATTCTTTTTCCTGCGCCAATCATACGCTACAACCTTTACCTTTGGCTGACTGCACCAAACGCATCATTTTTTAAAAAAAGAAAGGGACATCGCCATAATGACGAATGAAGACAATGCCCATTACCTCGGAATGCAATAATTACATGTATGTTTGTCCAATTAGTAAGCGGCTCTAACTGTAAAAGTACTCGGAGCTGCCTTCTTCAGAGAACGGTTCTTATTATAATCCTGGACCACATGGTCAGGATGGAGAGCTTGGCACAGGCTCAGGACAATATGACAGCTCTGGTGTTTTTTGATATGCATATTTCCTCTGCTACGTGCTTGGTAATTGTGTGCTTATTAGTTTTAATGGGTTTAGTGAAATAAAGCTTGCATGCTAATGTGAGGAAACACTTTGCAAGGCCCAAACTAGAGGTGCTGGATTAATAAGAGAACCGCTTCCATCGGAGCTGGAGTTGAATGAGCACTGTGGCACAATGCAGATGGTAAAGAGATGGTTTGAAAAGTAATCTGATTCATTTTTCCCGCAACCTTGACCAATTTCAGACATTCAGGGTGCAATAGGAAACCCTTGCTCTTTACAATGTCCTAAGCAATTACAACTATACTTTGTGTTAGTAACTTTTCTGGTGCTTTAGATCATATCGCGTGACCTTCATCATCAGAAATCAGTTTCCAAGTTCAACCACCTCCGACTGTAAGCCAACACGTTCAAGCCTAACCTGAGCAATTTCCCTGTTCAAATTTCCCCCTGTAATGCCATGCCATGACAACTGAGCAAACTTCATCCGATCAGGAAGATCATATGATATGACTGAAAGCTCCAGAGCGGCCACTACATGGACTATGTGGTGAGATTTATTCCATTTACATTCCCAACGGAATTAAAGTATAGCGGAGAAGCCGTTTTTGATTTCCTGAGGTGTTAGCTGGATCTTGGGAAAGCTAGAGTGTGCCTAATTTAACTTGTGTTCCAGCATCAATTAAAAAATGAAAAAAGACCTTAAATTTACCATATAAAATTAGTGCCAAAATCAAATGCACCCCGGGCAGCATACATATCCATCCATAGATGCATCCTAGTTGTGGCATAAATTCAAATGTTTTCTGGGGGCACAAAAGGAGAAATTTAAAAAGACATGTATCCATATGGATATAGATAGCCACCTATTAAATCTAGCAAGGGTTTGGCCTAATTTTTGCAAGGTTAAATGGGATTTTAGAAGCAGTGGGTAATTACTAAGATGTGAAGGGATCATGTATTATCCCTGGAGAATGCACAGTTTTGAGTTGAAGCTAAAAATGTGTTGAAAGTACAAATTACTCACTGTGCTGTATATTTAACATTATGGGAACTCCCTTTTATTGATGGAGAGTTGTACAAATTGTACAAAAGTTGTACATAAATGAAGACTTGATTATATCCTATGTCCACTTTTATTTGAAGTAAATCATGCACACGTGTGTGTGTGTGTGTGTGTGTGCTGATGGGTTCATGATCCTGACTGTGCTGCTGGATTCACAAATATACAAAAGTATCATATAGGCATCAAGACTAATGTCACATACTGACACCTTTTCCTCTCTTTTCGTGTGTGTGTGTGCGTGTGTGTGTGTAACAGTGAGAAGGAGGACAGGAGAAAGAACAGAGTGTGAATGTCACTTTGAACTGTCACACTGTTGTACCCCCCCATAACACACACACACACACATACACAAACGCACATACACACACACACACGTCCTAATGAGACAGAGAGAGGCTTCCGCTGTGCCAACCCAGGGGCCAAGGTGGGAGAAACACTTCTCTCCCAGCACCCATTGTAAACACATTGAACAACCCCCCCAACTCCAGACCCCCACCCCCACCCCCCACCCCTTCCCAACAGACACACACGCACATAAACACCCACTGAGGCCTCCCAGGGCCTGACAGGCTCAGATAAATCAGGCTCTCGACACTCCTCCGCCCTCCCTGCCTCTCCTTCCCTGCTGCCCCTCCCCTCGCCACCTGGGGTGGGAGGAGAGTGTTAATTTTCTTCAGGGAGAAATGTTTGGGTGGGTGGGTGGGAGGCAGTGGGGAAAGGATGAGCACGTTTCATGCAGCGATGGCGGGGTGTTAACCCAGACTTCTAAACACCTGCTTGGAGAAGTGGGAAGTCCTTGGGATTAAAAGCAAGACGATAATGTGACAGTGCGGCTTCTCCATAATGATTACTCTGACTTCTGAGCTAAGATAAATTGTATTGTCCTTGCCAGGAAAAATGGTCCTGGACTTAAAAAGCCACAAAATCAGCAGAGTTGAACTGTAATACATCACCAGAAACACTATAAAACTTCTTCTTCACGTTTTAAGGCAAATCTAATTTTGTCGTACTTTGCAAAGTTCAGTTTATTTTTATGGCAAATATGTGAATCATCTTGTGCTGAATAAATGAATAAGCAGAATGATGTGAGTTTTATTTAAGTGTCCTGTTATTTAATGGCACATCTCTCATGGAATTATAAAACACAATTCCAAAACATCAGTGTTTACAGTACAACTGTGAAAAAAATTCAAACAAGACAAATATAAATTAGCTCATCCCCAAACAAAAACAAACCCAAAAAAAATCAATAATAATAATAATTAGAATGAAAGCATTCTTCTTGAACTCTCATGCTTTCACTAAATGAGTTCTCAGTTTGATGGATGATTTTTCAAACAACTACTTTAATTCTGAGTCATTCATGTTCATTAGCTCATTTTTATCTCTTTTGTCAAACAATGTCACAAAATTTCCAGTATAAAGGACAAAGAAAAGCAGAAATAATCATTTAAATTTCTTTTATTTGCCCAAGGTAACAAACCTAACAATTTGGACTTTTCCTTTTTTCTCCCAAAGCAGTGTACCTAATTCTTTCAATAATGTTAATGTTGAAACATCAAACACTATCTGAGTGCCGATTACACCTTTAAAGATAATAATATATCTCCTCTGCTTCATCTCACGGCGACACAGACCTGTTCAGAATATCTGAAGTTTTAGCTTCGGTCATTAGTCCTGTATGGAATAAATTAATAAACAATGATGTCATAACTATAATGGTTCGAACCTTTCCAAAAAAAGATAAATAAATAGAATTTATACTTTATTCGACCTAAAAACAATGTCTGATGGAGCACAACTTCTTCCAGTCTGGCCTCTGTCCATTCTGATTCTGGGATTTGACAAGCTGTTATTTAGTCAGTGTAATAAACCATGAATCAAAGGTGACCAAAGTATAATTTCAGAGGGAAACTGGTTGTGAAAGCTGTCCGAGGCTGTATTTTGCGGATGAGGCTGTGCAAATGAATCGGGTGATTTCCGGTCTTTGACCTTTGCCCTCTCTTAAAATGATAAGAACTATGAGAACATGTTGGAAGTAAGGAAGGTCAACAAGGAATATCAGTGCCAACACAGTTCAGCTGCTATTTGGTGCAGAAGACTCAGTGAGATGCCGTTTTCCGTCCTGCTAAACTGGCCTCTGGGGCTAATTATTCTGTTGGCTGGGTTCAGATGCCACACATTGTGAAATTTGGTGTGTGGGGTGAGGGCAAAGGCACGGGAGGGGGGTTTGAGGCAGCATGCATACCCAGGTGTGTAATCTCCATGCTTGTTTCTCTTCAACCTCAGGGTCAAAGCCACTGCAGACCTTTGGCTCTTCCATCACCTGGATCTACCCAGCATGTGTGTGTGTGTATGCGGTAGGCTCTTTTGCAGCCTGCTTAGAGCTGGGAGCCGCCCACTCCAACCGCAGACGTCCACCGGCAGCGGCCAATGAGCGACTCGACTGACAAAAAAACAAAAGGCCCAGTCCGACACGGACGCAAAACAAAACCCATCTGTGTGCTTTTGCATGACGGTTAAGACAATGACTGTTTCAGATTTTTTAATTGAAAGGGAGATATGGCCCCTCATGGCAACCCATCTGTTCAGAATTGATATCTGAGCGACAGTTGCCCTCTCATCTCCATCGACGAACAAGCGTGAGATTTTCAAGCCCTATTTCATTTATTTCAGGTAATTGAAATGTGAGGCACGCTTGCGGGTCGATAACGACAGAGGGAACTAATAAACAACACACTGTGTTTATTGTTTTAATCACAACAGGATGAGATGTTACATTCTTCATTTTTTTTCACGACTCTAAAAAAAACTTCACGTCGGCAGAATGCGGGAATCACGTTTTAAATGTGAAGAATAAATATAAAAGCAAGAGAGAGAGAGAGCGAGAGAGAGGTAAAAAAAGAAGTGTCTTGTGTTGGACAGGTGGAGGAGAGCAGGATGAGGACTGACAGGGAATCTGTTCCTGGTCGGCCCAAGTACAGTATGGAGGGATGACGAAGATGAAAGAGAAAAAAAAGAACTGCAAACAGATGGTGGAGATGCAGACGAGGAAGAGGATGAGCAAGACAGAGAGACAGCGGGAGGGGCTGAGGGCGGAAGAGAGGAATAATGCACCATCGAGGGACTCGAGGAATACAACTTGCCATAGTTAAAGGAGAGGGGAAAAAATACTCACATTGTTGTTTTCATTATCTGGCTGCTGTCATTCTGCAGGCTTTGAATCTGTGAAATGAAAGAGGGGGATGAACGAGGGAGGAAGAGGTGGGAAGGATGATGGGGGGGTGACAGAGGAGGAGGAGGAGGAAGAAGAAGAAGAAGAAGAAGAAGAAGAAGAAGAAGAAAAAGAAGGAATAGAAGAAGAAGAAGAAGAAGAAGAAAAAAAAGCTGTGAAATTAATCTTTTGTGCCGAGCCTTACAGAGCCACAGACATGCTCAGACAAAAGCCCGGACCTGGAGAAGCTGCCTGGGTGTGATTGATGAATAAAGTAAAGGTGTCAGAAGTGTATTATGTAAATTAGCCCGGGCAGGGACCATTTCGGTGGCGAATGAAAGAGCGGGACATACGTGGATGTGTGAGAGGGAAAGTGTGTGTGTGTCTGCGTGCGTGTGTGTCACGGAGGGTGCGATCGTCCCCTGAGCGCCACAGCCACGCCATCTTTCATCTCGCAAGACAGCCCTCGGACGGCAATCTCTGCCACGGCTGCGGGTCTGAACCTTGCGAGAGAGGGGACGCACAGGGACATGGAGGAGAGGGAGAGGGACAGATGAGACGCGCCCGGATGGGAGAGCTTTATGAGACACGAGGACGCGAGAGATGGGGAGGGGGTTCTGAATGCACAGAACCCTTCTTGATTGACCAGTGCGGGACATCTCTCATCTTACGCGTGCTTTCCCTCCTTCTCTCACTGTAGTAAATGTATACAGTTACATTTCCCACCACCACTTTATCTCCCACCAGGGAATACAGTTATTTCAGTCGGAGTCGTAAAGACCTCCATAAAGAGCCTGTCTGTCTGATTCCCAATGACAGTGTACAGGCTCTGGGAGGGCAGATTGAGCTGTTGTACGGAGAGGCGGGGTGTGTATCTGCCAATGATGTTATGGACAGAAGCAAGCTGAAAGTCTTTTTGTGGCGTGGCGTGTGATTTGCATTAGATATCGAGGTCTGTCATGGGAGAGGAAGTGAGCACGAGGAGCATAAATTGCGAGAATAGGCACTTCCTTTTCGCTGCCCATAACGCGCAATCGCCATCGCCTGTGGATCCAGTGGGCTACGTCCCAACCTTTGCCGTCGACAGGTCCGGCGTTGCTTTTAATAAGCTGACAAAAACAATCTATCATACATCCACCTACACAGGGCGCCATAAAACAGGTTAAGGAAAATTGACGGCATCCTCGGCCCTAATTCTTACCTTGAGTGGCGTCTCCCCGTGATTGAAACAGACAAAGACGTATAGGGTTAGCCCCGCGCCGCCAATGTGCTAATTGCCGCGCTTGTCGTTCGCTGAGGCATTGTCTTGGAGGCTAACTAGAGCGCTAGCCCCCTCTTCCTTCTCCCCTCGCCGCGTGTGTGTGTTTGTGTTTGCACGGCGACCAGACAGGCTGCTGAGAAAGCTGTTTTCATCACGGCAGCGGCACCCGGTTATTAACGGGTTCATAAGTAAGCCCGGGCCCCGGCTATTTCTCTGCGTTAGTATTTATTAGGAGTCCACAAAGAGAAGCCAGGCCCCATGCCTATAATGAATGAAAGAACCTCCGTGTAATTGAGCCTTATTAGGCCACAGTCGAGAGAGAGGGAGAGGAAAATAGGACAGCAGGGCCGAGAAGAAAGGGATGTGATGAGAGAGCGAGAGAAGGAGAGAGAGACTCGCATTGTCAAAACCTGTTCCGCTCCCATGCATCTGTTTATTAATTTCGTCACCGAGGCACGAGGCGGAGTAATTTTCAGATCCCTTCCACTACACTGCTCTCCATATTTACACTGTAAGTATGAATGACAGTCCGAGCTGAACGCTGCGCCGTACGCAGTGGTAAACACTGGCAAACGCGACGGGCTGGCGTGCTCTTTCGAGGCACGCCGTCGAGGGAGCGAGAACCCGCTGCTACGCACTCGCAGAGCATGTTAATGGACGGCAACTTCCAGTGAAGGAGTCAGAGTCAGGGTTGGGTCAAGGCCGGATGACCCAGACCACAAGAACAGCTGTTCAGTCTGAGTCAGAGTTTCTACCTAAGCGTGCATCCTGTTTGTAGTTGAGCTCCACGTGAAAGTTTTGCACAGATGCACTTCATCCCTCATCATGTCAATTCCATTGAAACGGTCGATTTTCAGTTGAAATTTTCCCTTATTTCTAATGTTTATTGATTGGGATTGGGCAGGAGCAATGGTTTTCTAGTCCAGCACTCCTGTCAGCAGGTCAGCATCATTTGTCTGCAGCAAAACCAATCGCATAATGAAACACTATTTTTTAGGTTAAAAATTACTCCTTTCTTCAGGTTAGAGGAGCTTTGTTGTCATGGTTACAGTAATCAACATGTGGTCAAGGTTTGTGAACAATCAGCAAAGTTGACTGTATGTTGAAAACAGGAAATTAACAATGGCCTACTGTGTTTAAGTCTGATTATCCATTCCTGTTGATCAACCCACAACTCCCCCGCACATGGACACTGTTGCTCTATGACAGCCTCATGACTAATTTTGTTTGATTTGGCGAGCACATCAGAAAAGATGAAGAAATATGTGAGGGGTCTTTCCCCCGTCATTTGAAGCCACGACAGCAAGGCAGTTGTGTATGTGTCCCTGGCCCTGGAGACACAGGAACTACCACGGAGTAGGTTGTGAATACTTTGACAGGTGTTTATATGTCTGTGGACAGATCTTCTCAACGCAGTAGCATCACAACCGCCCAAGATGCAGTCAGGAAACTTTTCAGGCGTGCAGTCGAAATCAAAATGAAGGTTGAGTTCAAAGGTGTGATCTGAGTGCTCATGTAATGGTGTAGTAAGGATATAATACAACACCGCTCATTTAACTCTAACAGACCTTTTTTTTCCCCAGCAGACATTTTGACATGTCATAGCAGGAAGTGCACAGGTATAATTAATAACGTTCATTAAGGGTACCTCCACTCTCTACTATTAACCATGCTGAATACATGGCACACTTCAGTCATCATTACTCGTGTTGATTTATGACAAGTCCAGATGCCAATGGACCTCTGTGACGGAATTTCAGCTGATGTCAAACCAAGTATGTAACTCCCATCCGGTGTCTGACAACAGTGCTGTGAAATGGCTCTGTTACGGGAGGTCACAGCACACACACATATTCATATCTGCGCATTCACAGGTAGAATGGTAATTTTCCCTGTGTCAGTCAGGTCAGTGCTGTTTGAGGTCAGTGGTTTCCTCAGGCTCGCTGTTCTCCACATATTCGCCTCTTTATTTTCTTCTGTCTTTATACTTCCTGTCTGTCCCCTCTTTTTTCTGAATTCTGAGTTGCCGAAAGCTGTATGAGGAACGTCATTTTCAAGAGCAAAAAGCAAACGTTCATAGATGTAATACATGACAAAAAATAACGAAGAGTTTGCTCTAACAAATTTTAATATTACATAAAATGTAATAAATCATATCTTCTCAAGGTATAGTTGACCATTTTTGGGAAATGTTTTTTGTAGTAAGAGCTTTTATTGTAGAGATGTTAAAATTACATTGCTTTTACACTCTTCTTCATGTACAGGTTAACAAACTATGCATATAATGTAACCAAATCAGCTGTGAGTCTTTATGTTTTACTGGACTGACAGGGTTCTGGATCCAGCTCTGGACATAACCACACTGACCTAAGAGCAGTATCAGGAAGCAAATAAGCATATTTCCAATCATATTATTGCAAGTTATTAATACAGTCAGTACCACAATATATAAATGCACAAATCATTTAATTTCCCATAAGGGTGACACTGGACATCACAATGACTTTTTTGCCCTTGAATGTGTGTGTGTGTGTGTGTGTTTGTGTGTGTCTTTTCATATCCACCTGAACTACAGGACATCGACTTGTAGTCTCTCTCTCTCTCTCTCTCTCTCTCTCTCTCTCTCTCTCTCTTTAAAAGGCTGAGCAAGTCATATTCCCCGACCTGGCTATTTTCAAAACCTGATGATGTCTTCCTCTTTATTCAGGTCCAGAACATACACACCAAACACTTGCCGTATATTCCTATATACGTGTGTGTGTGCTCGCATGCACTTTTTTTTTCTGTGCTTGTAGAACACATCTCCCCTCTCTCTTTCTTCATGCCAAAGTTATTTGAGGAAGAGGCTGATCCGTCCACCAGCTTCTAGAACTTTTGTCCAGCCCTGATGTTATACAGCACAGGCTTTTCCACCTGTACAAGCCTGAAAATGGCCATACTGGTAGAAAACATCAGCCATCTTTAATCCACAAAAAATCTGTGCTCCCGCTGAGTCCCACATCAGTTCAGCTCTATTTTGCTCTTTTCCCACTCTCCCTCATTCTCTCCTCTGCTCTCTCCATGCCTCTTCAATTTCCCCGTCTCGCTCCTCTCATCTCTCCCTTCCTCGGTCTCACTATTTTTCACTCTCCTTCTCTCTAATTCTCTTTCTCATTTGCCTCCCTGTTTCTTCTTCCACATGCGGGAACTGTCATTATATGTTATGGCGTATCGGTTCTCTGCATGCATATGAGCCTCCCTCTTTCTCTCTGTCCCTTTCATGTTTCTCTGGCAGTCATACATTACGTTGGAGAGACAATACCTCCTCCAGATAATGCCATAAATGAGGGAATTTACATACATATGCTTGCATATGCAACCGCAGCCTCTCATATCTGCCGCACTCAACGCAGGCTGGATTTCAGTTTGTGTGTGTGTGTGTGTGTGTGTGTGTGTGGCTGTGTGTGTGCGTGTGTGTGTGTGTGTGTGTGTGTGTGTGTGTGAAGTGGCGCTCCAGTGGGACCATCATTAGAGTGGATCTAGACTAATGACACAGGAAACTGATTCACACTGAGAGAACTTCTGTAAAGCCACCCCCCAACACACACACACACACACACACACACACACACACACACTACTATATATTCCTGCTTTTAGAAGGATTAGATCCCTCCACTGCAAAATGCTTCAACCAAATTATTTACTAACGCACCTGATCAGTAATCCTCCTTTTTAATTATACCCCTAACTATCACAACTGAAAACTTTCTCCACACTGACATTACATGACACAAACAACACACAAAAAGCCACACAAGGTGTCAGACCCCATTCTGGATTTTAAGACATTTACAGGAGCATCTTTCAGAGCAGGTGCATCCACCAGTTCTCAGCTTCAGTAGCTGATGCCCCAATAAACTGAAAAGCATTACTTTATTCATTCATCATTGATCATTTAATGACCACTGGATGATCATGCTCAATTCCCCAAAACGAACCCTTCTGCTAGAGTTCAAAAAGGTGCCTGTGCATGTAAAAATGGTGGAAGTGTTGAAAATGCAGCAGCCTTCAATAAATGCCTGGTTAAAGAATGTGGTTATTTGCAAGTTTTATTTTCACATCTCATGTGGAACAATCAACAATGGATGCATATATCCTGTGCAAGCATGCTGCTCATTCCTCGTCAAAACAACTCAATCGTGCGTTTCCAGGTGATAAATGTCATCCTGATACCACCTAGCAAAAACAGAAGAAAAAGAAGAAGATGACTCACTCAGCAATGAAAAGTTGGTTTCATTACTGTTTCTGTGTTTCATTGTTGATGCATTCATAGAAAACTTTGATGTGGCAACTTCCAAGACCCCTTGAGCGACCCTTTTTGCATGGCAACAAATCTAGTGACTTTTGCGTCACACTTTTACTCCTCTCCCTTGAAGAAAGTCTTCAGTAGTCCTCAGTGAACGTGCTCTCATGTGACTGTGGACTCACGTTGTTCAGCGAGTGCTGGAGAGCTCGACCAATCATCAGTCAGAGAGGGTGATCCCCTGTCCTCACTCGCTGTCTGGGGAACTTCTCCTTTGTTTTTCTCCTACTTTAACAAGAATGAATTCATTCCAATGTTTGGAAGCTCTTTATTCAGGCGATACAACAGCCTTACGAAAGGTTTTTGACTTCTTATCTGCTTTAAATCTTCTGATTCTACAGAGAAATGTATAGATGACAAGTAGCCTGCACAAATGGAGTTCCCTGGTTCAACATCTGAACTGGGCAGCTTTTAACCTGTGCCCTCTGTGATATTTTTCCATTATTGCACACAGACACAAACTGGGATTTAAAAAAAGCACCCAGCCTTGTTTGATTGACTCGCATTTGTCTTATGTGCTGTTCAGAGGTTACGCTGCGCTGTTTCGCCTTATTTCCCAAACTGAGCGAGCCTCGCCATGAGAAAACACTGAACAGATGTTGTTTTAACACAAAACGCTCACTTGTGGAACCGCTTTAATCCCCATCTCCCTCGGCAGCTCCTGAACACGGAACTGGGCAGAACCTGCGAATTAGCTCGGAGACTAATTGTGCAGTGTTGTAAACTTCTCCCGTCACGGACTAGAGAAGGTTTGTTTAAAGAAATCTCTACCAGGGTTTGACCACTGTGGGATTTTAAAGGCTGCTATTCATTTTTTTTCTTTGCAGTTGCAAAGTTTGATGATTTTTAATACTGGATAAAGGTTTATACTGTACTCTGAGACTCACATTTTCTCAACTTTTTCCTCTTACTGGTGAAATCAAATCCTACAAGAAAGGTTTGCAAGGGAATACATAATTTTGGTAACATACAGCAGGCAATACAACAATCCCAATGTCATCCCTTCTCAGCCGAATGTCCACAAAACAACAACAACAACAACAAAACATCCAAATGACTCAAACAAGTAAAGAAGAAAATACAAATTTTCAATGAACCTCTTCAAAGACTCTTCTTCTCATCTCTCTTCTTCCATCTGACTCTTTATTGTTTACTTTTTAATTAATCGCGCCGGTTCATTCTAAACATGTCAGAATAAATACATTTTTTATCCCGGTGATATCGGCCCGCCGCTCTGTTATTAATGCTGCAGAGAATTCAGCCACTGTTTGCAAATAATATCCTCAAATTGAATCATTGTTGCATGAATATATGCAAAATATTCATTTCAGGCGGCGTGAGGGTTGAGTGCTTTTAAATTGGAGAGATCATTCATGGCTTCACCTTTTCAGGCGAGATAAAGTCGTGTGCAGTAACATTACAATGTCAGTGCAAGGGGGGAGGGAGTGGGGGGGGGGGGTGAAAAAGTGAGGGATGAGAGAAGGGAAAGGAAGAAATAATGACAAGAGAGACGCATTGTGAGTCAATGAAAACAACCAAATCCAAAGCGAATGAGAACAGAGGAATCTAAGACAAAGGAATGGGAACAAGGGCTGAGTAGAATGGAAGGCTACGCTCGGCTCGCCGTCTTGTTCCATCACTTTGTAAGCATCACACAGTGGGGATCCGTGTTTGTGCATGTTTACACTTTTGTAATTACAGGTTGCTGGTATTAATAAGTCAGGGAAGTGACAAAATTTAATTTGAACCAGGAAGGACTGGAGGAGTTCATGTGCTGATGTTCAGTGTTTTTTGCTTTTAAATTGCATCCAAAGTACAGTAGTACGTACATGTACATTAGTGAGAATTATGGTACATGTGTGCCAAGCAGTAAAAAACAACCCAAAACACTTCCAAAATTCCACATATTTTATGAAGAAGTCTTTGACACAATGGTAAGCAATAAGCAGCCATTTGTTCTGTGACATCTGGTTTAATTACACACCAAGTGAAATGAAATGAGCATCAACCCATACATGAATTGACTGTCTGTGCCACCCAACTCAGCCAAGTATAATCGAATACATCATGATGTCAGCTTCACTTGACACTCACACAGTTTCTAGGGTTTCAGTTTGATGTGCTCACAGAAATCTCTTTAAAACTCTTACTGTCCAGCTGAAAAAGAAAAAGAAATGAAAGGAAAAGAAATGTTGACACACTCATCTGAGTCGCCTTCATTTGTTTCTGTGAGCTCACAGCACTTAAACTTTACAAGTAGCAGCAGCGAGCGTGATTTACACACTCACAGGCAGTGCACAATGGTTCTACCCTGGACTGTAGGTGGAGGTTGCGGGGCCCTACATGGGCCGCCGGCATGACCACCTCCTTTGCATGTTCTAAGGTGAAAAAAAATCTCCTCATAAAAAAATGAACACCAGTCAAAGGTAAGGCAGTAAAGCATAGATCTCTTTGATGGAAGCAGAAAAAAATATTTATCATTATTTTTCAGAGTTTCGTCAATTTGGTTAGTGTATCAATAACACAGTTTTTCTAGCTTGTATTGTTGTCTTTTGGTATCAATAACACTGTAATAAATGGGAGCCAGTATTTACAGCCACAATTAAAAGCCACCTCTTAGGCCTCTTTTGTGTCGTTTGTATTGTTCACTGTTCCCATTTAAGAGAGAGTATTTATTTTCAATAGCAGAATACAAGACAACACACCAAACCTAAAAAGAAACATAGGTAACCCTGTAGATTACACAAATCAGATTCCCTTGTATACCATTTTCATGTTGAGGTGGATTATTCCCTGCACTTATTCTACCTTCCAACCCTTGCTTGCTTGCACCATTTAAAAGTTTCTATGTAATATCCAAAAGCAAATATTATTCTCCCCCCACCTCTGCCCCCACTTTTTTTCTCTCTCTCCCTCATGCAGCTGCAGATTAACAAGTCTAAACACAGCATAATCACCGCCAGACTCAAATTCCAGCGATATGAACACCGAAGCTCTGCTCCCACCAATATTTTATGGTAATACAATAAAAATGCAAAGTTGAAAACAGCAGTTCTTCCACGTCTTCCCCTTTCTTCGTTTTTTTTCTTTCCTCCTTAATGTAAAAGGTAAGCTGAAGAGTAGTAGAGGGAGGTGTGTTGGGGGGGTGAATTGGTGGGGGGTTTCATCACATGGCCCGGGCCTCGTCGAGGGATAGGCTGTCGCTAGGAGACAGAGGCAGGGAACGGACCAGTGGCAATGATGTATTAACTGGCGAAGGTGGCTGACAGTAATCTTTGTCACTAGATGCAGTGGCTGTCTAAGTCCTGTCATTTTATGCATCTCATGCAAAACAGATGTACCGGGATACTACAGGCTCAGGGAGCGAGAGAGGGAGAGAGCGATCCAGCCAGGATGGAGGGTGTAAGGGGAGGGGGGTGGATGGCGGGGAGGTGGTGGTGGGGGGACAAAAAAAATCATTATACAGCTAGAGGTTGGAAGGGCTGTCACAAAGAATTTCATTATTTTTCATCCGGTCTCGAGAAGGTGGATTCTGCATATTGTAATTTTTTTTTGTGGCCACCATAAGCCTCTAAATAATTTGGGAAGTTTCCAGGGCAGAAGTTTTCCCTTTTCTCTCCGCTCATTACCCAGAGTTCAGGGCAGAGGTGCTCAATCACCCCAGCTGAAGGAAACGCTTACACACCGAAACACGCCCCGCTGCCGCCGCCGCCACCTCCTTTCTCCTCCTCCTCTTCCCTCCTGTCCTCCCCTTCGCTCTCTATCCACACTCCATCCTTTAGCACTTCATCTCCCTGCCCTCCTCCTCCCCCCTCCCAACTATTGTCCTTGTGACTCACGTGGTTCTTTCTTTATTTCTGGGCTTTTCTTCCACTTTCACTTGCATCCATGGCCCGTTTGTGTTCTTTTTTTGTACCTTCATTCTCCTCCTCACCATTGCCCTTGGTAACCTTTTTTCATTCTGTGACTTTCGGCCCCCGTAGTGATGCCACTATCATCTCTCTTCCTCTGCCATTCATTATTCTTCTTCCTCCACTTTCTTCTACTATTATCCTTTAGTAGTGTGCAAAGAACATGTTGGATGCCTTTTTGCCTCAATCACCATTAAATCTGCTACCATTAAGAGCTCACTGTTCTCTGTTGAAAAAAATCCATCAACTGCACTTATGTCCTTGTAATATGAAATAACAGAATAAATGGTTTAAATAAGACAGTTGGAGTTAAGTGTATCAGCATGATTGATTGAGGTCCATTTTGGTTCTGGTTAAAACTTCAGGCCCTTGTGCCACTTATGTAATTAATTAATTAATTTAATAATAAATTAAGTCCAAAGAATTTAAAGGTGCCACAATATGTGGAGCATATTCCACTACTAAGCCCCTATATTTAATAAAAAATAGCTTGCCTTTTCAAAGAGAATGAGAGAACATATGCAAATTAAGACTTTTTTTTATGGTCACTGCATACACTGTTTTAAAACACACACACAACCGAGGAATCAAAAGCTATACTGCCTTGGATCAAAGCCCATCAACATAACTTATAGCTTTCTGTCCAAATTCTTCACTTTGGTTGAAAGAATAAAGACACTTTAACTGAGGTGAACCATTCAATGGAAGGTGGGCACAAAAGCTTTAATCTTTGCTTAACATGCACTGATTCAAGTCTTTGTATCATAACATTTTTTTTATCTCCCTTATGGTTGAAACACTACATTTAAACCTATATATAATGCTATATTTTTATAAACAGTAAACCGTTACACGGCATTGGTGTACACACTCTCACACACTGGCAGGGTGCAAGCCATACCACACTGTACCACGTAAAGTACACTACTTATATTTTACTCTTCTTCTTCGTGCTAAAGCGACACTGTTGCAGTATCTTAATTGCACCTCTATTTGCTGCAGAGAAGCACATCACGGCTTAACGACAGTGTACATAGTGCATGTAGATGGCAGCAGAAGGACAATATCTTTTTATCTACCTGCAATAAAACTCACCCTCTGTCCAAGCCATGAATAACACTTATATTGCCAGCTCGTTTCTTTACCCAGGAGAGAGAGAGAAGGGTCGAATTAGGGAGGAGGAGACAGCAAGGAGATTAAGAAAAACTGCATGTTTAGATACAGAACAGAGCAGAAGAGAACGTATGAGATAGAAAATATGCAGTGGAAGGTAAACTCAGCCACCTTGACACGCCCCACCCGTCTAGTCCTTCTGACCTTTTTGAAAAAAAAGTATTGAATTATTTGTTTTTTCATACCTAAACTGAGTCTCAAAATTCCAAGACCCTCTCCTAGAAATTGGTTATAAAGAACTATATTGCAACAGCAAATATGTTTTGCCGGGTTGCAAATTCAGCATCAAGCCAATTTAAGCGTCGTAAAGATAAAGGCTCATGTGACATTTCCGAATAAATGTAAGTGATTTGTGTTGATATTTCTAGTTGCTTGTCATGTGAAGATGACCTGCAAGAGGTCGGGAATACACAATATGGCCAAAAGTACAAGGACAGGACGATGGGCATTAATCTGCTCCTATAAAAGCTTCAACACTTCTGTTTTCAGGCTTTCCACCAGATTGTGGCAAGCTGGCTGCAGCCCAGACGCTGTTTGCAGGCCGGTCAGGTTCTTTCACAACTAACAGGGATTTCTCTGTGGCCTAATCTATTTTGATTTATAATCAAGTTTAAAGTCATTTGTCATTTCTTTTAAATAAACATACAAAAAAATGTGCAGATTAGAGAAGATTCTGCTTGTCTTAGTCTTACATAGCACATTGATTATTTTTGAATTTTGGACCATTGGGTGAACAAAGAACATCACAAGACCAAATGATTAATCAATAAAGAAAATAATCAGTAGTTTGAATGATAATGACAGTGATCCTCAGCCGCAGACCTTATTGTCATGTTGAATCAGGAAAGATGCTTATCTCTCCCTCCCAGTTTGAGCTCAAAATGCTGGACTTTCCAAATGACATAAACTCAGCACCTGAAAGATGCGTGTGTATGTTTTGTACATCAGCTGCTTTCTGAAACTGTCAGCACAAGGTTGGATGCACACTGTTGTCTAAAATATAAATGAAATATCAATGATTTACCATAAAGAGCCCCATTTATCAGACAGTGCCTCGATCAGACATGAAAAACCAGCCCCAGACCAAAAGTACAACTGCTAAAATCTTTAGCCACGACAGCAAAGACAGCAAACGCCTCAAGACCCCTGGTGGCCAAATAAAGTTGTGAGATCAACTTATCAGAACTGAACCAACACACAAAAACACCTGGGGTCACTTCCTTCTTATTCATTGCAGGAGTTTTGGTTGGTGTGTGGGCATATAATTTACATAGTGGAAGCATGCTCATTACATCAGTGTGCGGCCATGCACTGATGCAGTAAGACCTCAACAGTAAAGTTTTAATTTTTGGCCCTGGAGCCACCTGAGAATTTACTATAGTCATGGGCGTCCTCATACTTTTGGCCACCACCTTGTGTGTAGGCGCGTGTGTGTGTATTTATATATACAGTATATGTATGCTGGATATAGTCAAAGAGTGGAGGAGAAGAGGGAGAGGAGAGGGTCAAAGCATAAGGGTGTAATAGAGAGACAAAGAGACAGAGTGGGGAAGAGAGGAAGAAAGAAAGAGATGTAAGTGGGCTCTGCGGAGGCCCTGGTCGGTGGCAGTCTGTCTCTGATTTCCATTCATTGTTAAGATGGATGAGATCCCAGCCGGACCGAGAGCAGCCCGCCACATTTCTTCCTCTTTGACTCTTTCTCTTTTTTTTTGGATAGGGGGCATTATTCAAAACAGAGCTTATTTTTGGTGGCCATTATGCATGCACACCTGATCAGGATGTCAACCTGGCCTCCCTGCATCGCATGATGGAACGGCCCAATTTACCTCTTTCACCTGCCTTGCATAAAGGCACACAGAGCACACACCAGCAGGCACTGTACTGTACAATACACACACACACAGACACATAGTCAGTGGAGTGGAGGTGGGAGGATGGAGTCGAGCGAATAAGTGCGCGTGATCGCACACTGATGCAGACACGCGAGCGCACACACTGCTGTTTATTTGCAAAGTGTGTATGAAAGTGTGTGCTTATGCTCTGTACCGCCATCTGAAGTGTTGCATGTGACACACACTCACCTACTGTAGATACATACACACACTCACAGGTCTCCCACACAGATCCTAACTGTGTCAGTTGTTACTGAGTCAAAACTGAATTCATTAGCAAGTCTGGACTCTCTCTCTCTCTCTCTCTCTATCTCTCTCTCTATAGATCCCTCTTCCTCTCTCACACTAAATCTGGCGCCAAGCAGAGACTGTTACCCTTGACTATATATTGCAAAAAAACATCAACAGAATCTAATTTAATGGATTGATTATTTGTAATTAATCAACTGATTCACTGTATATGTGTCTATAATTGTGCATTAGATTCATGCATTTGTGCTTCTTGGCAGAAAGTGCAAAAAGGATGGCATTGAACTGCGTGTGTCTACTTGCAGGGTGTATCCAGCATGGGATGTGGATTTGGTCAAGGACATCCCCAGTTTGACCCCTTAAGTATTAGTCTGGGATATGTTATTTCTTCCCAGCATGAGTTCTCTTTTTAATTTGGTCGCAGTGTGGCTCGGCCAAATTAACTACAGCTTTTCTGACGGTCTGCTCAAGCCTGTATTTATGTTCTTACTCATCACAGAAACACTAGCAGACATATTGCCAGAAAAGTAGTTCTACAACATGTGCATCTCAACATGGATGTTCCATATGGTCCATGAGAAAGAAATCTATGTGTGTGCGCCTTATTTCCACTTCTATGCACTATTTCCTCTTCTCGCCATAGTATGTATGAGCATCTTTGGTGTCAAGTTTTTCAGCATGATATCATGTATTTAGCCACTTAAACAAATAAAACCTTTTTACATATATCTGACTGAAAAACAAGCTGGATGTAAATTGCTAATGATTAGCATTAAGTAGCTAACCACTAAATTTATTGCCACTAAAATCTCTGGCCACAGCTGTCATTACAGCTGGCAAAACCATTGGTCACCAAGTGCAATTTAATCCTGTTGTAGGATTAAACGCCACCTCACCATGACAACAGTAGTGCACATCTATTCACTTAATTGATACTTCATTACACCGGTCAAACAAAACCAAGCGACGTGTCACAATAAAAAATTTCGCAAATGCTACCAGTATTACAGTTAATTATTCTCTTTAATAGGCATTTCTGAGCCCCAGGACTCACATGAACTCTATGTTATTAGCCTCTTTGAAAAAGAAATAATGGTTATTTCTTTGCTTTTTTGCTGTGAGCCACCACACTTATTTCTCCTAAATAAATGAAGGTTCAAGAGCAGCTCATAATGTGACAACATCAATAACACTAAACTGAATAGATAACAAATATCACTTTTATCAACAACCTGGCCAAACAATAAGAAGGTACAAAGTGTTTTTCACATTCTGAGGCCCTTTGTAATTCCAGGCCCCTGGGCTGAAGCTCAAGAAGGCCTCTGCACTAAATCGCCCATGGTTGGCAGATGGAAAGGAGAGGCTGACATATGTTTGAACTATTGTTTCAAACATAACCAAAAATTTTAAGTGGTAAATCTGCCATTCGTATCACTGTAAACTGCACAGGAACTGTGGGAGAATGAAGAGCTGTAACTGAGGGGTCAGGGCTAAGCAAAGGATCAATTGCCACAACAATAACTCAAACTATATTAATTAATAACAAGGATTTCATATGTAACCACTTTGAATCAGAATGAATCACTCAGAGCTTGAACTTGCTGTAAGTGGAATAAAGAATTAAAAGGGGAAAAAACACAAAAAAACACCATTATGTGAAAGTTTACTTAGACTTTTACTGTCATACTTTTATTAACTTTAAAATGACTGAAGAATGTCAGCCTTTCAAAGTGTTTTTCGGTGTTGAGTGATTAATACAATCATAAAATGTCACTGCTAAGATATTCTTAAAATGACAGCTTCATCTTAAAATTACAGTCTGATATGGTTCACCTGACATGCCTGATTTTCCCATCACACAGATGCTTGTATTTTCTTCCTCTTCAGGAGTATTAAATATAAGTCAATGCAATATCTTTTGCTTTTTGTTTTTGAATAAATCATGAGCAGGTACCCATAATTTTAGAGAAACTCACAGGAAGCATGTTAGCCATGCACAGTCTTTTATTAACTTTCATATTATCATCCAGCCTCACTGGAGATGGCAATAAAACATGTTTGTTATGCTTTTATTCAGTTTTTCTCTGATGCTTTGCATCATATGGTTCTTCTGCTGTATAGTGCTGCTGTTCAAAGGGAACATGTCCCATTTTAATACTTGTGAGAGAATCATATTGAGTGAGCAGCTTTGACAGGGGTGCAAGGAGACAGGGGCAGGCAGGTTAGGGAGTTGCAGTGTAATTTAACAGAACCACAGTGTCCAAATCTTAAAAGGAAGCACACCGGAAAACAACAAAAAACTTAGTCTACTGGTAACATTGGTAGCATAACAATGCTGGATGTTACACAGGGGGAACAGAAACCTATAAGAAACAAAGGTGAACAAAACACTAGACAAATGGCTGGTAAGCTCAAGACCCAAATATACACACCTAACAAGGTACAGAATTAGGGTGGGACAGACAATCCACAGGAAATAAAGCAACACAAGCTCACGTGAGGAAATAACTTTCAAGATAAAACAGGAAACAAGATACCAAAGAGGAAAGTACAGAAGGAAACAACAGTCCAAACTAGTGTGTGAACTGTGGGGAATGACCGTGACAGCAGTTAGCTCTATATATGTTTCTTTTGACCATCTTTTATCAACAGCTTCATTTACTGACACATTGTTCATGCCTTCGTACAATAAGACCTACATAGGATAGGTACACAGTTGCTCAGTGTGTGTAGTGCATTAACAGTAATGGTACACTGTGTTAGCCATGATCACACTTCCATTGAAATGTATTTCACTCTGTTGGAGGTTCATTCCTTTCAGATGAGCGGATCTGTTACCGCTGAATTATTCAGCTACAGATGAAGTGTGTGGAAGGTGCTGGGAATTTTTTTTTGCTTATGTGTTGATAATGTAAGCTTATCTCACTTAGGTTCTGTCTGTTTTTTCCCCCACTCTTATATTAGGAAGAGTTACAAGGTTTTTCTATTGTGATGAAAACAATTCACAATTAATTTCATCAGCTCAGGGTGGTAATGAGGGAAGTTGCAAGTTCAACCAAATTAGACAAGAATTCCTAGGTATTGTGTTCATACCTGATCATTCTTTCGGTTTTATGCCCAGTGCCGATGTGAAATGCCAGTACAAGTAGTATGCCCTTTATGTGATTAGATGGAAAGAAAGGTCCAAAGGCTGCAGAATCAAAAGGAGAGGAGGCATGATGGAAGGTGATAAGAAGAAACGGGAGGAGTAAATAGACAGACAAAGAGGATGTAAAAAAGTTGAAAGATAAGGGTAAGAGCGTGACCAAAGGGAAAGAGGAGGAAAAGAACTGCAAGATTTGAGTAAGAGAAAAATGAGAGGACAAGACATGAGAGGGCAGAAGGAGAGCACATTGGTGAAACAGGGAGGCGATGAGTGAGAAAGAGGTCAGATGGAGGGATGAGGCAATACGGAGAAGCAGAGGGTGCTGGCATCATGGAGAGGAGCATGAGGCGAGAAGATGGAAGGAGGGAGGTGAAGTGGGATGGAAAGAGATGAGAGGGCAGAAGCGGAGGAAGGAGGAGAGGGCGACGGGAGAGGTGAAGTAAAGCCCAGCGGAGCCCCGTCCGGATATTTACGGCATGCAACTCCATCTCAGCCCAGCCAGCTGGGGAGAGCAGGTGGACCAAGCAGGTCAGCTCATTAACACACACACACACAAAAACACCCATGCTCACACACACATCATTCACCATTGTCCTGTTTTAGCAAATGCCCGAGTGTGACATCACTGTGGCCGTGAGGTTGCTGCTCCTCTCCCCTGTGTAAAAACCCCCAGCTTGGCTGTTTCAGGCAGGCTGGTCCAGGTGTGTGTGTGTGTGTGTGTGTGTTTTACTGTGCATGTGTTTGTGCGTGTCAGTGTTAAAGGGGTTAAAAAGACATGACCCAAGTATGGGACAGAGAGGACGGATGATGGTGTGTGTTTGTGTGTGTGTGTCCATTAATCATGGCTGTGCTCCAGGCCAAGCCCTCTGTCCCACCCTATAACACAGTAGACCACACTCACCTCTCTGTGCACGTGCACACACACAATCACACACACACACACACACACACACACACACACACACACACATGCACATACACAGAGGGAGACTTTTTCAAAAATGGATCTCAACTTCAAACAGAGCCAGTCCTTTATTTAAAAGAGGCGTATTCGTCAGACAGGTCCTTAAGAAAAATATAACCCATTCTTATATGGCATGGAAGAATATAGAAATTTAACTGTTTGAGTTTATTTTTGCAGTTAAGCCTTTTGTCAGTGAAAGTGCTTGTGTATTCAATATACTATTTGTGTGAAAAGAGTACAGGTTTGACTGTTGCTTCCTAATAGAAGATTTGTCTTTTTTGTTATTGTTATAATTCCCTGCACTTTAAATATATATTCTTATGACGCTACTGCATCATGACTTCCCTGTGATTTCCAGCCCTACTGGTGAAATACAAATAGCATATCAGCTGCATTGAATGCAACGTTCTTTTAAACATTTTTATAATAATAGTTGCATGTTTCGCATTTTCCAAAGTCTTTTATCTTGTGTAACCCAAGTGTGTTTTCCCTGCCTGTGTATCTATTTACAGGTAAGGGTGTGACAGTGTGGCCAAGGGTGTGAATCTGCCGCCCACCGCACCACCAAAACTACACCCCCCTCCCAGCTCGGGTGTCAAAGCCTGGTAATTGGTGGCGGCATAAGGTGTAAACAGGGTGACGGTGGCAAGGCTGTAATCGCCCCTCTGGTGGTGTGAGCGGAGAGGAGGATGAAGAGCTGCTGTGACAGGGTGCGAGGCCATCACACAGCCACCTGCCCAATTTAAAGAGTGTGGACACACACACACAAAAGGAGATATTTACTGGAGGATATGTAAATGCACGTGCAGACATTATTTGTGTGCATACTCACATGAACGTTCATGCAGCTTTGAAGGTTCACTAACACAAAGTGCATTTTACATACCACATCTACATATAAAAACACCCACACACTCGCACACGCATTCACGTTGCCATGTCTACCATGTGAACATTTACAGTGGGTCTCTGAGACGCTGTGAAGTACGACAGGAAGTAGCAGAGCTTCTGTGAACCGTCTGCTTCCATTTAGATTACAGTGGTGTGTGTGTGTAAGAGAGTGAGACATTTTTCTCACCCCGAGCATAGATCTTTGGCCCTGCATTAGTGCCAAACCAAATTACCCTCCTGCCTGTCTGGTGCCCTCAGCCCAAACCACATGAGCACTGCACACACACACACACACACACACACACACACATATAGGATTTGATAGGAATGGAACACTGCTGCAAGTAACATTTTATGTAGAACAGTCTCTCTTGGCACTGTTGGACAGGCAGCTATAGCGTAGTCTGATCTGTCCACCTCTCACCTTATTCTTCTTTTATTTCCTGTGTTTGCCCCCCCCCCCCCTTTGAATTGACTGTCCCCACCTATATAGCTAATTTGAAAAAAAAGGGACCAGGGGACAGGCTAAGTGGATGTGTGAGTATGTGTGTGTATGCGTCTGTGGGGGGGTTGTGGTACAGGTCATGCTGTCCCCTCTGGCACACCTCACAGGCTTGCAGGCATACAGTCACCCAGTTCACACACTCAGATACATTTCAAAGTGATGCTAAATGAGACAATTAGCGAAAGAAGCTGAGGGAATTAAATACTTGCTGACTCTCACTTGCTTTCATTTTTCAGAGATTGTTTGCAACATACTGTATATCGTAAAGCCTCATTTGAAGTTAGACTTCAGTTTAGTCAAGTATAATCAGCAAAATGTACTTAAGTATCAAAAGAATGAAAAAACACTTGTTAAGAAATATGGTCCATTTACATATAATATTATTATATAGACAGTATATCACATTATATTACTGCATTAGCACATCACAGGATTTTGCAAGGGCTGGTCAAGGTGCTACTTTATATAATATATGGTGATGATATGGTTTATTTTCATCTATAACACTGCATTAGATTATATAAGGCAATACCTATCTTAGAAAAATTAATTGCATCTTGATATATACTGTTTATATTGTATAACTAAAAGCATTTTTGCATTTCATGTCTGAACTGCATAATATCTAATTGTGTACACCTTAAACCATGTCTGTCCATTCTTTACTTGACTTTTAATTCACACTCCCATATGTCAAACTCAGTCCCACATCACATCCTTCTCTTCTTTCAGCATCCTTTTGTCCTCACTTCTCCGGTTTCTTTCCTCTGTTCCTCCTGTCTCGTCTTATCATCTCCTCCCTCCCCTTTTCACTCCCCCTCTCCCTTTCCTGCTTTCTTCCATTTCTTTCATCATTTATTAAATTATCTCACAAATTTCTTCTCTTTCTCTAATTTCACAGCTCTGTTTCTCTTCCTTCTCACCTTCCCCCGTTCCTCCTACTCACATTTAATCCCTCTACTCTTTATCTCTTTTTTTCCCCCTTTGGTCTTCCTGTTCCTCTTCTCCTCCTCCTCCTCTCAGCATTTCGTGTCAGGCCACTGCTCCTGAACTCTTTGTGTCTTGTCCTGTCCTTGCAGAGAGCCACAGTGCTCCTCACTGGGACTGTGCAGGGTGACTCTACAGCTAACCCAGATGGACTATCCCTGTTCTGCCAGACTAAAATAACACAGAAGCATGTAAGCATCATGGGAGGAGGCTTCGTGTGCCCCCCAACCCCATAACATCATCTACTGTATTATTCAACACAGTGAGCCCTCCCTCTGTGCAACACTGGTCCCTGACCTTTTCATACAGCCACACGAAGCTCTGTGATCCACATCAGAGTGTGGGATATAATAAACTTCTTTGAATGATGATTTGATCTGATTTTTTTTAAAAGCCATACGTACTGGCTCAGAGTGGGGCACATTATTTTGATGTGCAGCATCACGTTGATATGACCACTGAGGATGGATTTCCCCTAAATGTACATGGAAGTTAATCACTTTCTTAGACAAAAATGAAAGTGGTACAAGACATTACCCAAGACACTACGTTTCAACCCCCAAATTTGCGCAAAACATGAGCTCACTTTCTGTTCTTATTCTGTTCATGATCAACAAGCATATTTTGTCAGAGGTCTCAGAGTACATTTGCAATCCTGATGCAAACAGATTTCATTAATTACCATTTCACTGCCATGTGATTTCAGCTCCCTGACTCCCTCGCTGTACAATTTCCCTCAACTCCTCTGAGGAGGTGATAGTACAGTGATGGGAAGCTTGCTACTGCAAACCAAGTACATCACATGTGGTGCTCACGCAGAGGCGCTGCTTAAAAAGATACATTTTACTATGTAATGTTCTCAGTGCAAACTAATAAACGTTTATATTCCTGTCATATCATGCTAATTTTCTATACACAAAGAATTATGGACATTAAAATGTACATGAAAGTGATTAATCAGTATCAGTAATATCACTTTATGGCACCGTGGTATAGAGGAGTGAAGAGTCATAACTGCAGCTGCTCGTACATTTAAAAAACTTGGCTTTACTTGAAGACTTCAGCACATTCTGACAAGGCTGCCCCACACACACTCACACACTCATACACTTTTCATTAATATTTCTTGTTATTCTCTACTGTGCCTTGCACAACGAAGACAAAGACCGCAAACAACCAACAGCATTTGAAGCAGACTGCCGATTAATCGGCCCATTAAACTCTACACACCGCAACAAGTCATCCAAACTGTCAATGGCTTACCAAACAACCCATGTTTGCATTTTCTGATCTGACAGCATCTACAGGATGACGCTGTTTGTCAGTAAATGTCAGAACCATTAGGAATGACTGTGTCGTGAAACAGTTTTTGACAGCCACAGCCACTACACATCCGTGTCAGGTAGGTACAAACAACAGTCAGAACAAAAGAAATGTTTCCTATGATAGTCTCAGAGCCTCAGAGTCTTTCTACCAAACATAAAATGTGTGATCAGTTTTACATTTCTGATGTGGAAAGATTTGGGCAGTTAGCATGAGCAGTTATACTCAGAGAAACTTTACTAATCAAGAATTAAAGGGGAAAAATGTGGCAGTCTCCTTGATGTGACAGTTGATCTCTGGGAAATGGTGTACAAACACGCAATCAGCGACAGACACTTAACACACTCACAAAAAAAATCCACACAGAAACAAAATCAAAAAGAGGATTACAAAGATTTACCATTCGGCAGAGCAATTAGGAAACGTTCTTGCTGAAAAGAATCACTTGCATAGATTAGAATGAGAACTGCATAGATAAATGCGTGGCTTGGCCTGTATGAAGTTGTCCCTGACACCCAGAGGCCCTCATCATCCACCATGATCCAGATTCTGATGCATCGACCTGAGCCCCAGCCTCGCCGTCAATAAATCCATCCCTCCTCCGCTGACTCTACTTCATCCTTCTTTTTTCTCCTCTCGCTCTCCTGTGACCGGGGAGGTGAGAGGTGTCCTGGAAAAGAGGGATGAACGCTGCAACAGTCTATCACAGCAAGGTCGAACCCTGTCCAAAACTCTGGGACACACGGACTCAGGTGGGGTGAGGGATGTGGAGGGCACGTAAAAAATGGGAAGGGATGTGAAGGAAGAAATAAAGACAAAGAGACAGGGGCAAGATAGATAGATAGATAGATGGTTGTAAGGGCTTCTCGGTAAAATAAGCGAAGTTTCATTTAATTTGCAATCAAGTTACTGCAGTAATCCCAGTTCACACAATCAGATGTACTGTATGCACACTCACTTGTGTGTCTGTGTTTAAATATTTTTGTTTTTTGGTATAAAATAAAAACATTTACAAAACCACACTATGCTGCTCGTCATCTGCTGCATAAACTGCAACATTCAAATCAAAAACCACACCTCAGACATAAGAGATGAGGAATAGACAGCACAAATACACACACACACACACACACTGGGCATAAGGATGGGGGCTTAGCCAACTTCTGCGAGTTGTCCCGACTTAACTTGAGCTCCAGACCGGGTCTTAATATTCCACCGGAGTGGTGGAGCCGTTCTTCTGCACGACCAATCCCATCGTCAAGTCAAATTTGCATTAGCAAATGGGAAAGCAGCGACGGCCTATTTGTTAATCTGATCTTTGTTTACCCAACACTCTTGTAATCCACTTTTAATTAAATAGCTGCCCAAATATGTGTGAGCAGCAGTTTGACTTTGTCTGTGCCCACATAGACAGACTGAGGCAGAGGCAGAGAGGAAGGGACGAAGAAAGGAAAGCAGACAATTCTGTTGTTGCACACCTTGCTAAATTCACTTGAAAGCAGGTTTCCCACAACACACATCTCCTTTTTAAATGCAAAGAAACTTAACTTGCACCGTGAATCCTTTTCGGAAGCACACACACACTGGACCCATACAGTAACCATATACACGCGCAGGGTTTATGCAGGTCACTTCTGGAGATGGAGCTTATCCCATTGTCTGGTCAAATATCTAATTCTAACCTCACAATAGATTTGTATATTCTATCTGTCATAAACCACAGGCTGTGTAGTTTGAATAAATCAAATAACACACGTACACAAACAAACACACTTTCAACAAAAAAAAATGCACACTGCTCCTATCATCCACCAACCAACCCATACCCCCCCATGCACACACACACAAACACACGCAGTACACAATATGGCCGCATAATGTCCTTTATCTATTTATAGTTAATGCCATCCTAGGCCTGATAATGCAAGCAGATACCTGGTAGGCAATTACATCTTCCCGATTCCCTGTGCAATAAAAATGCACTGGTAATAGAAAAAAAAGGGGGGGGTAAATAACACAGTGGCGTGAAGTAAGCTGGCCTGACTCGCACAATACATCCCCAATAAGTCAGCCTGCACTGACACAAACGGCATTGTCATTCATATGTGCCTCCTCTGCTGTTTTTACATGTAAAAGGAAGCCAGTGGCAGGGACATTGTGTCCCTATCTGGGTATTAGATGTGACATCACATTACCCTCATCCTCACAACACATATCAAAATATTCTTGGATATTTGTGTGCTTTTCTCTGGGTTTGTATTCATGCATCTGCGTGTGTAAGTTTGAAAGAGACAGAAAGTGTGACTGTGTAAATATGCGAGCACGCGTTTTGTGCTGTAATCCAGTGCTAAAGAATTGGTAACATTGGACAAAAGCCACCTCGCCGCTCTGAGGTGTTATGTTTGTGTGTGACGGGGGGACAAATCCATTAACTGGACTTTGTGCATCAGTATGGTTTGGATTCACAAAACACTGTGGTTGCAGAGGAGGAATTTTTTACCATTTAGAATTCAGCCGGCACAACAGACCCATGTCAAGGTAAGTGAGCATCCTTTGTTTAAGCCTGTGGGTCAGCGGAAGAGGTTATCCGTTAGCTGCTGCTGTTAAACTTTCATCACTAGAACAGTAGGTGTTGAGGTTTCATCACCACCTTAAACCAGACAGAATGAAAAGGATGACCAGAACGGACACATTTCCAGTCATGTGTGACTTTTCTAAATGCATGTCATAATGCTCCAAATACTCTTAAACACTGATGTCATGTGGCTCACATGTTACTTTATCACCATGATCACACTCCCACATACACCGTCCTGCTGCTGTAAATACTTAATGCAGCACTGTACATGTCTTAACAGTTTCCACCCGTCTACAACCCCCCCCCCCCCCCTGCCCCCCACACACACACACACTTTTGGAAATTACTGTGGCCTTTTCTAAACTTAAAATTTTACTGCACATTTTACACAGTTATTATGGTTCATGGGATTTGTTGACAATAGAAATGTAGCTTCTGATCTTGTAATATGATTTTGTAAAAAAAAAAAAAGGTCTAATTTCAAGCTGCATTTACAATTGCATTATATAAGCATTAATGCACCAGGTGTAGCTGTTTTCTATGTGGTTGATGTGGTTGTGACCTGTGAATACTTGATATTGAAGTCTGTTCCTGTTCTCTGTATTTTAGGTAGTTCTACCTTGAGGACAGACTTTAATGCAGCCCTATATCAGTGCTCTCACTCAGAAACACGCTCAGTTCTCAAAGTAAACAGTTTGTTTGTAAGACCTATTTAGCTTGGCCGGACCATGAATATTCATTGACGGTTCACTTTTCTCATAATGCCGCAGTCATAAAGGAGGAGCGGGCTCTAATACACCGACCGTTCCAGGGAGAGAGTATTAAGGAGAGATTTAATAGAGGCGTGAGTATGGATGGACTCATTATCTTTCTATTAGCCCTGCGGCTGCACGCTCTCCGCCAGCAGGGTGATACTGGATTCTATTAGGTTAGCGGTCAGAAGCGCACACTCAAACTCACACATTAACGAAGAAAAAAAAACAAAAAGGAAAGAAATTGGCTAATATGGGTTAATTTAGTAGCCTGGACTGCCCACCAGTAATGGTTCAAGCAAATGAGTGTCCTCCTTAGGACTTGATTTACAAGGCAGGTAAACTCGTTATTGTGTGTGTGTAAAAGGGGGAACTTGTAAGATATAACTGGAAAAATAATATCTCTGATATGAGGCTCACAATGCTGAGTTTTAGCTTTAGCCTGTTCACTGACCAAATGCTATGTGTTATTGCCCTGAAAAACAAATAAAGCAAAAAAATTTAACCCACAATCAGCAGTAACTTTGACCCTTTTAAATGACCTCTTACAACATTTAGATGAACATAAAAAATAAGCAAATGATGTGTCTATTCTGTTAAAGTGGTCTTCTTTGGATTAATTGTGCCTACATTCATATAATCTAAAATCACTGTAGCCCTACATATTGAATGAGTGTTGTATGCTTAAAGTATAGTACATTTCACTTGAGACTGTGTTCAGAACTTAAATGTTCTACTTGCAGCACTGTTTCAGTCCTGGCACCCAAAGGTGTTTCTAATCACCTGTGATGCTATCTGACCTTGCGATATTTGAACAGTCCAACTGAGGTCTTCAGCAAAGCGTTTGCTCATCGATCACGTTTGGCAAAAGAATTCTTTTTCCATCTAACTTAGTGGCTCCTGAACATGCATGCCACTGCTCATGGACCAACCAGAATTAAGTTGTGAAAGGTTCACAGCAGTAGCTTGAGGTAGCTCCCAGGAACAGCTCTGGTCTGTGAGGTGATTTAGTACAGTGTCATGTGAAACACGCTGACCCAAAAAGCATTTTTTCCACTACAAAATCATTGGAAAATGAGCCGGTGTAGAAAGGTGGATACATTTCAGACCACCTGGAAATGACTCAGCGCACGCTGTCAACCAGCTTCAGCCATGCTTTATGGGCGTGAGGGGTGTGAGGAAGCCCATAAACACTTGTTTGCCAAGTGCTCTCAGTCATACAAGTGAATGGGGTGCCATATTGGAACAGAGCATGGGGATGAAAGTATCCGATCACTCACCCATGAAAGAAATAAAACGTAGCAACATTATTTTACATTTTTTGGTCACTAAATGGAGCCTTCTCTACTTCTAACATCTGAAAACTCTCAGAGGACCTACACAGATGATTTGATGATTTGATTTGGTTCACAAGAGCTAAGTTAGTATGTAATCAATACACTTCAATTTGCACCATACAGCTAACAGTTAGCATCCTTTAACCTGCTAACCTTGGGGGTTGTGTTCAATGACCCCATTACTGCATGCACACAGGCACTAATGTGCAGCCTAATGAAGCAAAATTAGGTTGGAAAACTTTTTGTCGTAGCTTGACCTACTCCACCTATTTTTCCTCCAGCTCCTCAAACACCGACACTCTGACCTGCGGGCCTGTTACCCTTATTTCCTCTCTCCCTTACTTTGCCTCACTTTGTCTCTCCTCTATGTTTCTCTGCCTCACCCACCCTACTGTCCTATAAACTAAAAAAATAAAATAAAGCTTTAATCTCTAATTTTATTTTAATTTTAATTGCTTCTTTTATTATATAAACAGAATGATTATCTATTTATTTAAAGTCTGTTACATAACTGCAACACTTTTTAGGACAGTTAGCCTCAATATTAATCCCACATTTTTGTCCAGATTTATTGAGAACAAAATAACTTCTGTGTTTATTCTCTCACTTTGATGCCAGTGCTTCATGTAAAACAACCATACCTTAATTAATGCACAGTGCTTCCTCCTATACAGAGCAATAAAGTCTTCCATGGCAAGAGGAGCAATGCCCTAATACAGATACATTACCAAGCACTTAGATCTTCAAGCTCACACAGTAAATTCCCTCTTATAGGTCCCGACTGCAGTTCTATCGCCGCCCTAATTGAATCATAAATACATGTATATGTATATTACCCATTAATAAATAAAGACACAATTTTTTATTAATGAAGTGGAAAATGTGGTATGGTGAGACATCAATCATTTAGCATAAAAACCGTGTGTATTAGTGGGGCGGGTGATATGGTGCAGGGGGATAAAATTAGACCCGTTAAATAGGGAGCGCTGTGTGCATTAGTGTGACTTTTTTTTTTTTTAAGCAATTATGGAAGCCTTCAGTGTTAATTTATGTGTGATCAGTGAACAAGAAGAGGGAGGGGAGGGGGGCTCATGTAAGTGGATGAAATAAATAGAGGGAAATGGGAGAAAAGAGGGGACAATAGGGACAGTGGATGGAGAGATGAAAAAGGAAAGTAGGCGATAGACAGAGAAGTGGTACCAAACGGAAGGGAAACATTGGCGAGGAGAGAGATGTGAGGGAAAGAAGAGTGTGAGAACAACAGATATTAATGAGGCAATATGAATTGCACCGATTACAGCGACAATTAAAGATCAGTTGTCTGGCAACGCGTGGCAGAAGGAGGGATGAAGGAAGAGAGACAGGGGCCGTTGTCAGGAGGAGGCCTGTGTGTTGAACTACAGGTTTTTAAAACCAGGACTGCATCTCCAACCCTGCTGCCATTCCTCCACTGCTGTATCTCTGCTATACAATCTAAATTTTGGTAAATGACATAAGTCCCGGAGAAATGATTGAAATAAATCCAAGTGTTATCACACCTTAGTTACATCAGAGGACTGATCAGCCACATTTGCATATGTGGTTGCCCATATTAACAGCAACAACCAGTTGTCCACATGGATCATCTCATCAAAGTTTTGCACATATCGAATAGCTAAGTGCATAAAATCAAATAGTTGGATAGAGTGGATGGATGTAGATACCCTTATGTTTGGAATAAACTACAGAAGATCATCTCTAACGTATGGAAACAAAAGTGGACCAGAGATCGTTCTGATCAGAATATCTCAAATGGCAGGAGTGGGGTCCAACATTCGAAGAGCATGCACTCCAATATCTAATCCACTCGACTGTCTGCATGTCCCGACATCTTTCACACATCTGCAAATCTGTGTGCTTGCAGGCGCAGCTCCTCAGAGATATTAGCAGCTGATGAACTTCATATGAGGTGAACTCTCAAAGAACCGGAGAGTTTGAAAAGACAGATATTTTTCTGTCATTTAATTTTGTTGAGCTTCAGTTCATTCTTCTTTAAAACCAATAATGTATCTCTCTTACTGTGGTGCTTTTGACTGAAATTACATAGACTTCATCAGCACATGGACATTGGGGCAAGTAAAACAAGTGACCAAATTAGATTTTACTCTATTCTTCAGATTAAAACACATTCGCTTAAGTTTTCTGTTTCACATAATTGCTGTTTACTCATGTTGCTTCACTGAATGATGTTACTGTTGTATTTTAATAAAATAAAATGTTAACATATTATAGAAATTATATCACTGTTACAGAAATAAGGTCTCTGTCTGTCAGTATTTAGTATCCTCTCTGTGACACAGCGCTTCCAGATGGTGCCCATAAGAAGAGGCAACATCGGCTGCTACTACTTTCAGGAGGAGGTGTCTCTTACTCATGTTAATGTATTTTTACTTTGGGTATTTATATTTAGATGAGATATCTTGATGATGTAGACTATATCTCATGTATTTGTAAATTTAGTGTTAAAAGTCTGCTTCTCTATATTTTTCAGTTGTGACTGGAGAAGTTTAAAAAAAACTATTGCAGTAGAACTGCTCAGTGTGGAAGAGAGGCAGAGGGAACAAGAATGAATTAATGCATATAAAGATCAAGGCCTGTTTAGATTCAATGTTCTTTGAAAGATGGACAGGAAATGTCATTCTGCTGTGTGTGTGTGTGTGTGTCCTGCAGATGTTCCTGAGCTTGACACCGGTCAAGACCTTTAAAGGGTCAGCAGCAGTCCAGGCCTCCCTCTCTTCCTGTCCACACACACACATACAGGACTAAATAAAGGAGAAAGTGTGTGTGTGGTCGTGTGTGTGTGTGTGCCTATGTTCTTCTCACTGACTGTCTGAATTTCCCTGTGTGTGTGTGTGTGTGTGTGTGTGTGTACGTGTTTGTGTAGCCTCTAAGCAGGATGTGTGCAGTAATCTAATTAGGCTATAACTTGGCTTGCCGTGACCTTACTAACGATAGCGAGACCCTGCCAGGCCCCGGATCACACAGAGGCCCCTGTCTGGACCAAACACACACACACATAGGCAGACGCATATAAGCAGGCAGAAAGAGAAACACATACAGTATATATGAAGCATTATTATATACAATTATATATTTGTGAGAAATTGATTGTAAGGTTCACACGGCATTGATGAATGAAGAAGCAGCTTTGTCACAACTCTTGATGGAATACAATAAAACAAAAAAAAGTGTTAACTTTTACAAAAGCAGCTGGAGCTGAATCATGTATGAAAGGTTCGTTACACACTTAAATACAATATTTTAGTTTATTAATATAAAAAAACTGCTTCGCAAATGAGGTGTGGAAAAAACATCAGTGCTAAAAAGGGAGAATGTGCCCCCTATTTCTAACCCCCCTCAATTTACCAGTAGCCATGTCTTAAGTGTCTACATTGCTACACAAGTCTAAAAGCACATATATTACCTGTGTAGCCCCACTGGTTCAGAACCATTATTATTAAACAACCATGGAGGAAAAAGTGCAGTCTCTAAAATTGCTTGGTAGATAAGTAGTTATATTAAAAGCAGTTATGAGGAAATGTCAAGATTAGTCATTTAAATGCTGATATAACGTTATGCTAGGTTGCTCCTCCTATTGAATACCGTTTTGAAGCACCACAGATTAATTAAGGTTAATTGAATGTACTTTTCTGGCCTCAAAATTTCTGCATATCTCTATGTGAGGGACAATCCCAGGTGCTTCCCACTGAATGAGAAGCTGCCGCTTGCCGTGCTTCCTCAGAGGTGAAGAAGTTCATCCGAACAACATTTGCTGAAGCAGTCGCTTAGTCTGCGTTTTTGAAAGTCTTTTTTCGTTTGTGCTCATTGGTAAACGTATGCAAGAGAGCAAATGGAATATTAGCCTCTTTTAATTTAATTTGGACAATACACAGAGAAGAGATCCTCGGAGATTATTATGATTTTATCATGTCACGCAGGTGATAATTATCCCTGTCAGTTCATCTTTTAAAGCGCGTGTGTTTATGTGTGTGTGTTGTGTGTGTCTCCAGGGCAGAGGGAATGAGGGACACAGCTGTCTAAAATCACCATGGGGACAGAGGATAACCTGGGGTCTGCCTGGCCCTTCACAAACACAGACACATGCACCCACACGCACACACACACACACTCACACACACACACACACACACACACACACACGTGCACATGGAGGAAGCGTGGTGTACAGTACAGCCTTGGGGGTCAGAACTCACTGGCCTTAAATTACATTTCTCAACATGACAGAAACAGAAGTAGAGTGAAATTATTGTTTCACTTTGAGTTTGGCCTTCGTGTGAAGGTGCCCTGTGGCGCCGCACTACATGAGTTTGCTATGTTCTCTTTCTATTACACACAGACACACAGACACACACACACAAACGCACACACACACACTACTAGAGAATACCAGATCGAATAAATCCTCGTTATCCATTTTTTAATCTAAAATGTACACATCAAACTCCCAGATACGGTTTTATGATTGTTTTACTTTACGTGTTTCTGGGGTAGTTGTGAATCAGTGCGCGTGCTAACAATGTAATAAAAAATTATTCAAATGCAGTGTAATCTGAGAAGGCGATGCCTGTGCTTGACTTTAATGAACCCAGGTGATGATGATCATGTGTGTAGGATTGTTCTCGAGAAACACGTGCAGAACAAGCAGGGCAAAGGGTCCCCATTTTTTAAAGTTCATCAGCAATGTTTTCTTGGTCTTATTGTTCCAACTTTTTGGTAGTATTATATAAATAATATTAGTTCCTAGTACTCCACCTCCTAGTTGACTCAGTTGGACGTTATCATGTGCTGGACCTTTGTTATCATGGTAAAAGTAATAAACATGGAAGTGAACTGGTTTAATTGAAAGCCTACTTAGGCATAGAGAAAGAACATGGTTTGGAGTAAAACAATGTAACAACACTGACTATTGGGGTGAAACAAACTCCCTTCTCCTATGTTTTTTTTTCAGCCCTCCATCGCATTAAAGCACAAACGAAAATCAAAAAAATAAAAGAAGCAACCGAACAACGGAAACATTGTTCAGCTAGTTCATCCCAACACTGTTGCAGACATTTCTATGAATGTGTTACACCTGTAGTTTGCTTTGTTTTCACCTTTTGTCCAGCTTATCTCAAACTAGCTCTGGGGGATTTAACTCTGGAGACAGTGCCACCATGTACTTTTCTTCACCATTCTGATAGCAACATACAGTATTACTTCCAACAATACAGTATTGTCCTAATAACGAATCAGAGGGTGTGGCAACACAGTTTGTTCCAACACTAACTTTGTACAGAAGAAAGGTTTGCAGGTCAAACGTTGGGACACCTGCAGGAATTGTTTGAACTAACTTTTCAAAGCTTCATTTACTTTACACAGAACAGTTGGTGGTGCATTGTAAATATTCTCAACACTTGTTATATTTCATTATTTTCTCATTCCCAGTCTCATGTCTCAAGTAAGGAACAAAGCATTAATTGATGGTGACTAAATAAATGATGAAAGACTAAATGAATGGTCAACAAATGGACAACTTCCTCTAATTCCCAAAGCTCTGCAGTGACTCTGGACATGTATTTTTAATGGAGAGCTCAGAAATTAAAGAAATCCAACTCTTATAATAATATACTGCTTATTAATTGCTGTGTTATGGCACCATTTTTTTTCTGAATTTCTTACTTGGGTAGTTTTCATTACACTGTCCTCGAGGCTTATGGCTCTAAATATATTTTTAAAGCCATCTGCGCCAGTTGGCTATTCTTAATCGCCACACTGTGTGTGCATGTTTGTGTCTGCAAGATTTTGACCAACCCTACATACTGCGATGGATAAAGAGAGTCATCAGCAACACTTGGCTCGGGCATCGTGCCTCTGTGGTATATGCTGCGGTGCCAACATAAATGGCAGTGGAGTAGTCTAAATGTCACTCATGCGCACACAGACACACATGCGGAGTTCTGAGGGATAAGTCTTAATGCAGTAGCATGGGCTCCTTGGCACGGACCGCTTGCCAGACTGGTATGTGGTCTGGGGTAAGTGGGGAGGCGTTGGCTCAGCTGAAACACTACCAGACGTGACACACTGCACTCTATTCTCTCCTTTTTATGATTGTTGTTCTGTCTCTGAGCTCTGTAATCATATTTGGCCACAGACTGCTTTATAATAATCACTATTAGAGCCTTACATGATAAGTAAAAACTAGAAATAAGTAGAGAGTATATGCTATCAAGAAAAGGGCCTTTACGATCTGTAGACCACATAAAAGACTGTGTCTGAGGTATCAGCTCAAAAATGTAGCTTTCAACAAGTTTCCCTTGACACCTGTTTGGTTATTATTTGAGACAGATTGTGTTTCTTGAATTTATGGTTCATTTAAATTATTTTGGCAGAAGTTAGAGTAAGGGTTCAGTCAGGTTTATGTTTCCAGGCTTCACAGCGAAAAGCTGGTTTGTCAGTGCCAATCCAGTCCAAAATGACTTACACTGGTCGTCCCAGTAAAAAAAAAGAGATTTATATGAAGTTTTCTCTTCCACCACTACAGTTAAGGTTTGGTTTGTGTCGGGAAACTGCTTTTACATAGGAGGATTTTTACTGGTAATGGAGAGTACTGCTCAGCCTGTGAAAACAGTGGTATAATGTCCTCTGTGGCTCTCAAGAGAGCGTTCCAAAGTCTGTGAAAATAACCCCTGATACTTCACATTTTCAACAAGAAGCCCACATCAATAACTGGAGGCATGGAATTTGAAAGACATGGACATGTACCTCTTACAGAGGGTCTGATGAAATTTGCTATCAAGTTGCATTTAGGGAAATGTAGGGTCCAGGGTTTTTGGACGCTTGATTTAGAGGTCAGCAACGTTATCTGGGAAACTCTGAGTTAACCAGTCTACATTAGGAAATGGCCATGTTGATCTTCTAACCTGTAAGGCGGGTAATTTCAGGTCTGAACAGCAAAGGTACAGGCTTGGTACAGAGATACAGAGCAGGTTTGGGTATCAGTTTTTTGCATTGGAGAACTCTACCTTGAGCCATACTACAAGTAGGGGATCAGCACCTCTTTGATTTTGTCCATTCTTTTATTTGTCTCTTTCATGGCCCCGATCTTGAAACTGCGATGCTAAATTGCACCTCTTCAAATATTAAATTAAAATGAATTTATCCAAGAGCAACGTCCCACCCTAATCCCTGGACTCTTGTTTCTTTTGAAATAACGACCGTCCTCTTGAACTACAGAGATGAAAAGTTGACTTACCCTTTGTAGAAGTACTAAGGACCATTTGACGTCAACACTGTTTAGTTCTCTGATCAGAGCAGACAGAACAGACTGTTGGTTTTTGAAGGGAAGAGATGCTGTGGTGGCCAATTTGTGGGACATAACAGAGAATAAATATAAAATATTATAAATAATCTACTAACCCTACCACATGCCTATTCTCAATGGCTTAACAAAGTTAGGGAGCCATTCTAGGGTCCAGTAATGTTTTGATCTGAGGAGTTGTCTTTCTGTGACTCCCAGATGAATTAGAGAGTTATATTAGAGGAATACAGTCTTTGGCATAAGGGAGCCAATACCCTCCCCTTCTGATGGGGGCACGTGCCAGTTTAGCCAAGGTCCTTTCTGCCTCTCCATTCAAGCACAGCCTGGCGGGCCATGCAGGATTCCAGGCTCAGCCAGCCTGGCATCACTCCCAGCCTGAGCAATGGATGAGGGGTTACCAAGGATGAGTGGAGACAAATAGATAGGGAGAGAGAAGAGCACTATAAATGCGATAGAGAGATAACAGCGCAAAAATAGGGGGATTGAAAGTACTCGGATGGACTCATAATCAAAGGAATATACTAATATAAAGTGAAGCAATTGTAAAATACAGCCTATATGTTGTTCATGGTCTTAAAGTTCTCCTGCCCTTGGGGACCACATTGGTAATTTGTTAAAGTGTCTGAAACAACCCTGTGCAAAGGTTTTCCCTCCTTCAATTTTAGAATGAGGCTTGTCCTTCTGACCAATCAGAGAAGGCTGAGGTCCGAGTGGGAACTCATGGCTCTCAATCAATACAGGAGTGCACAGTCTACCATTCCTCTAACGGCGAGGCTACGAGCCAGGATCACTTGCTGGAAGATGTTGCTATGGGGGACTGTCAAGCTAGCCAGCTCTCATTTTCTGCTTCAGCTGAGAAAGCGTACACAATGAGGATATACATAGGTGAACGGCTGGGCGGAAGTCTCAAAATAACACAAGCCTTATTTCCAGAAATTGCATATTGTTGCTTTAAAATGTGCAACTGCTTGCTTACTATTTTTTTGGGGGGGGTGTGGGGGTGAGGGTCTTGGAAAAATGTGTGAACACACAAGCTAGGATAACAGGAGGTTTTCCCATTCCCTTTTGTTGACATAGTGTGGATGCAGTATAACAAAATATGCTGTCTGGTTACATTATGAGAAATGCTGTATCCAGTACTTTGGGAACACGATCCATATCTGAGACTAAAAGTTGGGATATCTTGGCTCCTGCTTTGTCGATTTTAGCCAATCTGTTTTCAATCTGTGTCTTTTAAGTCCTGTGACCTTATGAAAGTGCAACAATTACCAGAGTGCCTCTTTAACACCCACATTTATACCAACTTCCACCACTTTTGTCCCAAGGTGTACAGATGGCTTCAGAAGTATTAAAACATACACTCACAGTCATCAAACAGCTATTTACAGGGCTGTTAATATGAAAGCAGGAATGGATTAAGTGGTACCACAAAGACAAACTGCAAATTTGAATGTTATGCATCCATCAAGTCATGCACATTTTTCTTTCCATTTTTTCTTGCTTGTTTTAAAAAAGAATGCGTTAGTTGCCCTCCCATTTTGGCTCAGACTCCACAGCAAAAAAAAAAAGTGTTTGAACAGTCATGTGCTGTGAAAATTTTCAGCTCAGACATATTTCTGGAGCCCCGAGCTTGTTTCTGTCATTAGGGACAAATGTTCAAATCTCTTAAAGTGCAGCTATATGTGCTCTGCCATTGTTGAGAAATCTTAAATCGGTTCAGAGTTATTCGACCACTCGAGTTTGGAAGGCATAATATTTCAGTAAAAAGGAGCTAAGGGGCTAACATGTTCTGACACTGACAGAACATTGGTTAGAAGCTGTCCTGCTGAGGTGGAGGGCTCTGGACCCTGTGGCACAGCGAGGTATTAATACCTTTGACTTTAACCTCTCGCCTGTCTAGCCATGAGGATCACAGACAGCTGATTTGAACTGAAATCCAAGAACATAAATGCTTTCCCATACCATAACAGAGAAGATGAATCTTTGTGTACACACCAAAGTTCAGGAGCAGTTTGGTTTAAAGCATGAGCTGTCACGAAGGGACTTCATGTTTGTTTTTCTGTTTTTGTAGCACCAAATGGTCAGCATCTGTCAGTCTGGGAAAGCAAAAAAGTTGTTGGAGACTTCTGACCATATTTTACAGGGAGCGGTTCATCCAAGAGTGAGACAGACAAACATGGGGAGGGGGCAAAGCGAGAGAGGGAGAGTCCAACTTGATTATCGTGCCATAAGTGCTGCTTTCAACTTTACACACAAGTGTACAAATACTGCATGTGTGCCTGTGCTGTGATTTTATGTGAATTTGTGTGTGTGTACATAGACTGTGTCATGTTACTCGTCTGGCAATGGTTAGCTCTGAGCCTGGGTCTGCAAAGTACACTGTAAAAGATATCAATTCTGTCATATCATTCTAAAAAATATTTAATGATTCTCAAAATTAGATATTTTTATCCACTGGTTTTTTATTTCTGTTTGAAATAGTGTCATATTTTGATATATGGAAATATTCTGGAAATGCATCACTATACAAACACTCAAATTACACTTGACTGAAAACAAGAAACAGCAGATCTGCATAATATCACAATTGTCTGTTTAACTTAGTAGAATAATAGGAAACATTAAACAAATGAATGCAAGAGTGACACTGTAACATGGATATTTTTGTGGTGCAGCAAAGATTACACGTGTAGCTCTGCAGTAGGTAGGCGTTGTGTGAAAGGAGGAAGCCACAGTTTTGGGAAGAAAAAACCCTGCTACCATAAGGAGGTGTGAACACAGCCCAAAGCCAAGCTGGGAATCGATCCAGCTGCTCCTGGAAACCGGATCTTGAAGGTTGGAACTTGAGGGGATAAGATGGCATGCTGAATGGGAGCCTACCTGCGAGACACTATGTGGCCATCAAATTTGTTCTTTTTTATGTTAATATGTTGTAGTGCTCTTGACTTTATGATGAAGACTGAGGTAAACATATTGCTGTTTGGGAGGGAATCTGCATTGATAAGCTGCTAAATGCAGATAATGTTTACTTTAAGACCAACTAGAAATTGTAATGAAACAGGAAATAAAGTATTTGCAGGACAGAGGTGTAACATGATGTGTATCTTTTATCACTGTAGAAGAAGGCAAGCTTTGTTCTCACTTGCACTTATTGTGGGGCTCAGGCTAAAGCATCCCCTCGCTGTTGAGCAAAGGTTTTAGGTGGATATCCAGTAAGAATGAAAGGCCATTGTTCGTGTACACATGTAGGCCAGTGAAAAAGAAAAAAGACACACTTGAGGAGTGAACAAAGCTGTGGCCTTTTCACAGCCCTGTCACCACAGAGAATGTTGATACACAATTCTGCAAAAGCCTGAATTACATTAGGCAATGATATATTTAAAAACTCTGTTTACAATTCAGGAAAGATAGTGGTTGAGGTTTGAAGAAAAATGTACAGCAGCTCTTGAGTTCTGTCTCCTGTAAGAAAGTGAGAGGCATCGCACACACAATCACCACCCAGACCTCCACACCATTTGTGCCTTGCATTATAAAAGGAACACGACCTCCTGCACTGGTAATGATCTAACAATACGAGCGGAAATGTAGGGATCCTGGAAGACTTTTTGAGAAGGAAAGTTCTAAAGATTGAAGACTACACCCAGAATCTGCTGATATTAGGTTGGTAGCTATTTAAATTCATGAACGACATTAATAATTTTATTTTCTGACCTGAGATCCTGTAGACTTTAGCAGTAAATTCCTGGTTTTGGTCGCACACATGTATAATAATGGAACCGACCCAGCTTCATCAGCTGTCAGGGACTGTAGTTGTCTGTGGACTGAGCTTTGGTTTAAAGCACTCCAGAAATATGTTTTTTACTGGTTGCCTTCTGTGCAGAGAAAGCTCTTGCTCTGGGTCATCCCTGACCACAGTGGTTTGTATGGGCAAACCCAGGAAACCTTATACATTGTAAACGGGGAACTTTTTCACATTTTCAGTCTAAACACATTAGTCATGTTGACATGAGGCATGCATTTTCATTATAATATATAGCAGTGGAAATTCAGTTTTAAAGCTAAAGGAACACATGTACAGTAAATTCCTCAACTTGAGTCAAGTAAACTTGCCCTACTGACTGGCCACACGGCTTCAGGTGGGTGTTCCTTTTTCTTTTTCCTCATCTTCTTGTCATTCATCATCTTGTCTTCATACATCCTTTGCCATCCAGCCACATCTTTTTATCTTCTCCTTTTCCCTGTTTGTCCAATTTTCTCTATTCCCTTTTCTCATTTCCTTCATCCTCCTCCCACTCTTTCTCACCATCTTTTCTCCTCATACTCTTTTATCCCTGTTCCTTTCTGAACTGCTCTCTCACAAATCTCTAAATCACTCACAGTAAGCAATAATTTAATTATCTGATCATCTGTTCTAAACTATATTAGATACTTACAGGCATACAGTACATGTGACCTCTGTATAACAGCTGGCAAAAAGAAAAACCTTTATGTCCAGTGTTTCATGTTTTTATACACCAGCAGCTTTAATATCATTACTTTCAATGGACTCATAAGGAGGCCTGGTGTATGTGTGTGTGCACGCATCCACATCTTCTCATATGTCTTCCCTCCCTTCATTGAAGATAAATGTCTTGATTGGAGTGTGTGTGTGTGCGTGCAGAAGACATCCTCAGTGCTCAGCGGGGAACCGTTCCATTAAAGTTGGCGAGAGGTTTTCGCAGGGCTCTTTTTCACCCCGCACTCGTTCGGCTCTTGATCTCGCTGTGTGACGAACACTCGCACCACATTAAATGAATGACCCAGGTCCCCGCTGCCTATGGAGCATACAGAAATGACTAGGTAAAAAAAAAAAAAATTAAAAACACAGACTCCCCAGGCTTCTGCATAAAGCAGACTTCAGAGAAGAAACTTTTTTAACTGCGCAGTGTAAAATTAGAGCAATGATAAAAGGAAAATGTTAAGTTTTGTTTAAAGCAGTGTGTGAGGTATATGGAGGAAAAAAGTTTGGTGTTAGGGACTTTTCTATTAAGGAATCTTTAAGGTATTTCCCCCTCCCTTATAACGTGTCTGGGTGTATACTATGTGTGACTGACACTTGATTGATATTTTTAAATTGAAAATGCTGATAACTTTATTTTGAAAGAAAACTTTGGTGTTGGACAAATTACCGAAAGAATGTAATCAGCTGCTCATTATTCATTACTTGTAGCAAAAGTAATCACTATTTGCACATTAAATTTTTTTTAAAAAGTTGGTTTTATGCTTGGCTGAGTTGGAAAAGACAGATAAAAATTAAATGTGTCAAAGTGCCATGAAAGCAGTCTAAAAAACAGAATAAATGATGTACATGAAGCATGCGGCTCATTTGTCACCCAAGCTTTCAATACACTGAAGTCACAAAAAAAGAGAGGACGCATCTGAAATATCAGATCTGTGTGGAGTAACTTTCAAATTAAAGTGATGACAATGAATTAATGTGAACATTTATTGGCACCAGGTTTAATGACAGAAGAATTAGCATCATCAACTTTTTGACCCTGTAACTGTGGATGGAAATGCACATTAGTTTTTCATCACATTCATTTGGATTTTCTGGAAATTCTGTCCAAATTTGCACTACATTTGGATGTAAACCCGACTATTGTCTGTCAGCAATATGTATGTGTTTGTGCATGTCAGACTCAGTGTCCTACTTATGTACTATTATTACTCCTTGTCTCCACTCTAACAGGTCCATACTTTTCATTCTGTGCATCATCATTTTGTTGACTCGCTGTGCGCTGGTCTTCCCTCTGGGCTGCATTTGAGCCTTGGAGGCCGCGGAAGCGGTCAGCTTCCAACACAAGAAGGACGAGCACCTCACACGTGCTGGTGTTTGGCACCAATCATCCCCAAGCGCTTTGTAGATAAAGTGACAGTCATGGCTTTCAGGTGATATCAGCTCACCTCTGCCAGAATACTTTTGGACATGCTAAGCTTGCTTTTTTTTTTTACAAATGTACAGCTTTAATTTAAAAGCTTGCTTCATTCTTGTCACTGGCTGCAGTAGGGATTGCACATGTTTTTGAGCACATATGGTGTTATGTACGTGTGTGTGTCCATTTGTGTGCTTACTCCAGGGTACTCTATTTGTGTGTGTGTGTGTGTGTGTGTGTGTGTGTAGGTGTGTTGACACTGCTCCCTGTCAGAGGCGATTTGAGGCCAGTTCAGTCACTGTCAGGGCCGAGGCCGGCCGGGTTGTGGGGTGTCTGTGTTTATCAGTTCTGTTAGATCTTGTCATCCACTAGGCTCAGAGCAGAGCACAGGGGACCGATCATCATCTCCTCCAGCAGGTAAAGAACATTGAAGTGACAGGAAAGGACCTCCAACCACACACACACACACACACACACACCTGAAGAAAAAAAATCCAAACGGTTGGCCACTCTCAGTCTGGCTAAACTTTCAGCTTTGAAGGAAATATGTGTGTACATGGGGTTTGGTGAGTGTTTTTTTCGGTTTTTCTTCCTCGCAATCAGAATAAATTATTTTTTTATGCTATGGAATAAAAGAAAAAAGGCTGCAACACTCACTTAGAGAGCTCAGATACATCACTTATCTGAATCCTCCATGGATCCCGTGTTCTGTGCTAAATCAGTGACGTACACTTTATCTGGTTCTTGTTCTAGGTCAGTAAAGTAAGATCAGCAGCAGACTCTTAACATAAGAAAGTTTTTAAAGATAAAATGCATGAATTTGCCCATAATTGCCCACACTGAATAAATGATATTTCGTTGTGATCTCAACTTTAAACAAGCATAATTCTTGTTTAAGCTGATTAAAGCCTGTTTCATTCATGCTTCACAATCCCTCAACAGCAGATAAGTGGGCAGATCAGTTCTTGGACATTTCTTTGAGAGCAAATCTTTTTTATATGCTGAGTCTGATTGTTATAAATTAATATAAATTTCTAACTCCTTGACATGAGGTAATTTGGAGTCAAGTTTACATTGTACAATAATGGAAGATCTTAGGGCAGATTCTCATGTTAAAGTGATGAGCTCTGACCTGCTCCACTGTGGAATTATGATTTGACCCTCCAGGTGCACACACAAGTATGCACCCAGGTATGCAAACAATACTGCTCACAATGCAGCAGCTTCAGTATGCATAATAATTATTAGCATTAAGTAGTTTAATGTTGTCCTTGGTATAAATATTAGTATAAAAGTACAGATGCAGTTTAGCCCCACTGCGCAGCATTTGTTGCTATGGGGACTGTTAAAGTCAGTAGCTGGGTAATGAAGTGGACTCAAAAGGTGGCAGACACACTTTGTTTTATTCAGTCCAAAGAAAAAAAAGTGCATGAAATATTCAAAATAATGTATTATTATTATTATAATAATAATTGTAATATTTAAACACAGCATTGTGAGTAGACTGGGGAGTGGTTCCAGTAGCACGAGATGTGGTCAAAGCTGGGGTTTGGCATGATTGATGTGAAGATTCATGTTCAGAATCCAGGGAGGTGACCAGGGAGGCTTCAGTGCGGGTGGACTAGGCAGCAAAACAGAGGACAGAGTTGGAGGTGACAGTACTGATCAGGTCATGAAGATCCACGGGAGTTGAGGCAAGCAGGTAAGAAGGTCAGTTGGTCTCTGCAGGACAGTGTGGCAGAGGCAAGTGATCTGAGGGGCAACAGAGCCATTATTGCAACCAGGAAGCAAACAACTTAACTTAGAATAAGCAAAGGTACTCAAAGTGTGGCCGAGGTTCCGTCACTGACTGATGAGAATGAGCAAACTGGGTGAATGGGAAGAGTGGTCATTTAAACAGCAGCCACATGTGATGGTTGCTGATGGAGAACAGGTGATTACTGGAGTTGGTTGGAGAGGACCAAACCCACACCTGGAAACACACACCACACTCCCACATGTACAGACATACAGAGAACACACACTAAGGAAGGGAGAGAGAGCAAGAACCCATCTCACCAGGAAACAGGGAAGAGGGAGTTAGGGCCATTCCTCGGTTCCTGTCCACATGTTGAAGTGTCCTTGAGCAAAACACAAGGTCAAAATGTCACTGGAATATCTTCTATCTATCTACCATCAGTGTGTGAATGATGAATGAGAAGAAAGTTGATCGAAAGTAAATCGTTTTGTCCATCAAGGTTGAAAAGTGCCATATATGCCATCAGTTAGCATTACCTATCTAATCATTGTATAAAAGGAAACAGAGCATCTTTCCATTTACAGTCTTATTTTTATTTTGCCTGTACACATACGTAGGCATGTGTTTTGTGCAAACACCATGTTGATCTCATTTCTTTTCTGTTTAATTTTTCAGCTTTTATTGTGAAAACTTCATTTGTGTAAATACTTATAAGTGAACAAAATATACTATTAGATAATTAAAACCACCATGCTCTGCTTTATTGCTCATACAAAAGCTTCTGATATACAGTATTTACTGTATCTATTGCAGGTTTGTGCTCTGTGAAATGATTAATTAAAAAGCTTGAGACTTTAAACTCCAGGTTGATTATCTAACAGTTAAGGTCTCTACATTTCCTGGCAGGTTTGATAAGTGGAGCCCTGTGCAGCCTGTTCAAAGCAAATCTAGAAGGAAATACTCAATAATATACACCATGTGTATGGCTACATCATTTCTAATACATTCTGGAATATCAGAATGCCTGACCTTGTCAGCAGGGAGCCTTTCTTTGTTTCTCTTTCTTTTCTTTCTTCGCCAAATGAGAAAGAATGTGAAACGGAGTTAAACTGATGACAGTTTTGTAGGTGCAGCCTTGGCACTCTGAGGACTGTCAGTTTATTTGGACCTCAAACACCTTAGACATAGTTTAAATCAACTCACCTTTTTATAAAAAATTATCGAACCTTGTTATTTCTCAAATGCAGGAAAGGGAGAAACTGTAAAACGCTTGCACAATTAGCCCTCTAACTAATTCACAGGTTTTGCCCAGTTGTGTTTGTGGCAGTGGCTGGGGGACCTGGGGATTTGAGCCATTCCACAAGTGAGTGTTTTCTGTTAAAAAAACATCTGTTCAATGTTTTCTCATAGTGAGCTCACCCACCGGACAAAATTACCCAGGAAAAACATGCCCATCAAATAGTTTTTTTTCTTTTTTTTTACTGAGACCTTCAAACCTCAAACAAAATCACTCCAACTTTACTTATGACATGGTTATTATAATCATTTAGAACAGGGTACCAAGACAACAGCATAATAAATAAAAAAAAGTGAGTAGGTAGTGGAGGGAAATAGGAGGAAACACAGAGGGAGGAAGAGATTAAGGTGGAAATGTAGAGGGATGGAGATGCTGTGAAGTAAAGGTCAGGATAATGACTGTGGACAAGTCCAGAGGAGCAGGCCGCCAAACCGTGTGTTCCAGCGCTAATAGGATTAAGAAGGATGGGATTCCCCCCGGAGGACTGGACACACTCACACCAGAGAGCGATGGAAGGAGTGACATCCCTGCCTCGCCTGGCAATACACCCGCAGGACTGGGTTTAAGTTTGTGTGTGTGATTGTGTGTGTGTTGTATCACTCTGAGGATGGGGATATAACAACCAACGGTCCTCTCAAGGATAGCAAAATCGTGGGATAAATCCTCTAAAGTGAGAACATATTGCCAGCTATATTGAGTTACTTTGCATTATGGACTTGGATTTATGATAAACACAAGCTGAGCTTGGTGTTTAATTTAATTCCCTGGTTAATTTTAATCCACATTTATACTGTCTTGTGTTAACTAACCTTGTTGCCCAGAGTGAAATGTTAAAAACTGAATACTGAAATAAAATTGGTGCACCCTCGCTTCCAGCGGTGCAGTCTGTGTCCATAGGTTGCACTCTGAGTCAGTTTGTCCATGAAAATGGGTGTCCTTCACATTTTACTTGGAATTGGTGCCTCACAGTTAAACTTTTAGCCATGCTAGCAAATAGCTATCATGCTGGTTAGCTAGCTCCTCAATGAGGCTGGCAGAGTTAATATGTGGGTAAATGTTGGATGGACTGCCATGAAATTTGGATATTTCCCAAATATATCCCAAAGGATGAATCCCAATCACTTTCCACTGTCTGTTTTGAACCACTGACTTCTCATTTAGCACAAAGTCATGGTCAGACTCTTGAACTATGTGCTGAAATTTACTGAAAGTATCACCTGGATGGACTGACATTGAGTTCGACACTGATGACTCACAGGTGATTTTTTTTAACTTTGGTGATCCATTGACTCACATTTTTGTCTCAGAATGAAACTCTCTGCAGGATGATCTCTAATAACTCAGCTTATCCCTGACCTTTCATCTAGCTGAAACTAATGACATTCCCATCGGCCTCACCAGCACTTTGAATTCAGTGCTAATCAACAAATGTTAGCATACTAATTATGTGAATGTCAACATTTTCATTGTGACCATATGAGCATGACGGCAGCTCTACCATCATGGCAGTAAACTCTTAGTTTTGTTGTTGGTTTTTCAGCCACAGTAACTGTTCAGGTTATATCTCTATGTCTCTTTGACAGCGCAGACCTCCACCAAGGCTGATCTTTTCCCAAAAACCACTGTGGAAGTTCATAGATGATAGCGTTCTATTAGATCCTTTGAGAAAATGTAGAGCTAACTCTCGATGCAGATGAACTTAGTCCACCTGGGACCCAAGACACATTGCTAACAAATAAATAGTCGGTATCTGATCATTACATTTTGGACTTATCTCCATAATGACTGGAGAACTAAATCTGTTAACAGTGACTCTACATTATATCAGCAACATTTTGATTCTGGTTGGACTCTTTCTCTGTTACTACACAATAGTGACGTATGTGTGTGCGCTCCCAAATTTTACGTAAACCTTGTCACTGGATCCAGAACAGTGTCCGGATCTGGATTATTTTGTGATATTGTCTTGAGAGCATTGTGATTGTGTCCCCTAGTTTGTTTGTTGGTTTATTTTTTTCAGATCATTATGCATTTATGTAGATATAAATCAAAATGTGAAATTTTACCCTATCTCGCAATGTAAAGGAAGTAAAGAATACTTCAAAAGTTCTACATCAGACCAAGTACCACGTCTGGGTCAAATTTAATTAAAATCCCTCCATTATTTCTTATGTAATCCTTCTAATAAACAAACACACAGACAGACAGACCCAAAAACATAACCTCCTTGGTGGAGGTAAATATGCCTAGATGCGCCATGCATGTCACAAATCCAGAATGCAGTTTAATCAGTGGCTTAAAATGTGTAGGGGATAAATTGATTGGAAGTGGCCTTGTAATGTCACATTCCATTCTTGATAGATCAAAATAATAAGACTGATGGTCAACTGAAATGGGTTATACTGATGTTACCTTTTCTAAAACATAAATATTGTTTACTTCTATACATTTCATGTAGAAGTAGAACATTTGTAATAACACATTTCATAGGAAGAAGAGTTACCCCCCCCCAACTTCATCAGTGTCTCTGTTGGTCTCCTCCTCTAAACTCCCCCGTTTTTTACACACCTTACAGTTGCTTGCCTCTACCTTACCAAATTCTGACTATGTGACAACAACACACTCATGCATGCAAAGCTCTTTCCTCTCTCTCTCTCTCTCTCTCTACTTGTCGTTCACCTTCCCGAACGAGGGGGAGGCAGGGAGATAGGAAGGCCTCGGCGGTGATGGCGAGCAATGGTGACAGAGAGCGCTGCCTGGGAGCCTCTTCACGGCTCTGTCCACAACATCACAGCCCACAGAGAACCAGAGCATCGCATCGCCTGCAACACTTCCCCGCTCCTCCTGACACACTCACAAACACTCACACATGCATGTTTTTTTAGTCTACACTGACTTTTTATTCTCAGTCCACTAACCTTAACCAAAATGGAAACACGGGAGTGAAAAAGTTCTGTGCTATGTTATGCAAAATATAATTGTTGCAGTTGTCAGTTTAGTTTTGATTTTCCACGTGAAGAGCTCTACCTTGTGTAAATGTGTAATAAGGTGGGAAGTAGAAGGATTATAGCAAACCTTTTTGGTTTCACTGTGATTACAAGACAACTTGATTATCCATTGTGGCAAAAATTATGCCCTGACTGATATTTCAGGAAAAAAGCTAAAAACAAAGAGCCTCTTTGGTCACTTTATCCTAAGTTTAATTTGAACCATCACCACAACCCAACACATATTCTAACCCTGACTCCTCGTCCAATCTGGCCGCAGAGGTGAGCACCTGAACAACAACAACCTTCTCCTGACCTGTATCCTTGTGTTGCTTTTCAACCCTCATAGGGATAGCAGTGCGAGCGGATGCGCACAACTACACACATCTGAGTGCACACGCTCCCATGGGTGTCCTGTTTGAACACTACTCCACACACCCACCCTCCAGCTCAGTACTTAGACAGCATATGCTGGGTGCTGTGTCTCTCTGTCCTCAGGGGCCCGTGGGACCGAGGCCCCTGCCTGCCTGCCTCGTCTGCCTATTTATGACCAGAGCCAACTGGACAGGGCTGACGGATGGGCCCCTGGAGCTGGGGACGGGCAGGGAGAGGGGAAGAGGAGGGGAGGAGAGTGGAGGAAGAGGAGGGGAGGTGCGCACTCAATCCTGGGCAATTAGAAGGGAAGAGTGAGTGCGTCTGTGCATGTAGCGTGTGCTTGTGTGTCGAGGGGCAGACATAGTGTGAGTTGGACTTCACTAATCCATTATCGCCAGGCCTAGCTCCAGGTGGCGTTGTGTCGACACACTGAACGGCGAGTGTGTTGTGATGTGACAGGTCCAGTGCGTGCGCGGCGCATCTCTGCAGGGTTGTCCGCAGATGCATCTGATGTGCGGTAATTGCTGCCCTTTCAGTTAACGGTTACAGATTGTCTTGAGAGGGGGGGAACTCAGTTCCAACAGGCCACACTCTCTCTCCACCGCTGCCAAGCTGCACTACTTTCTTTGGAGGAGATTTAGACCCAAGAGGTAAACAGAACTTCACAGGAAACATTTTGGCTTTGCTTTTGGTGCTTTGACATGCCTGAACATGCTGCGTACTGTTTTATTTTTGACTTGAATTCCTGCAGCGAACACAGTCGCCTTTTCGTTTCAGTAATCGACGCCTTCACACCAGCTATTTATCTCCATTAAAATCTGTGGCTACTCTTCTCTTGAAGGTGCAATGTGTGGCATTTTTATTGTAAAAATATCTTTGCCAAATGAATGGTGACAGTTTTATATTATTTGTGTGCAGAATAAGACAATGTGAGCACAGTTGAACTGATGAAAATGTTGGGTGTTATATGCCAACCTGTAAAACCTAACAACTCTCCGAGCCCCTCAACCCAAAGAAAGCGTCTGTCATTACTTAATCACTGAACAAGTCACTTTTACCAACCTACACACAGTCTAAAGTCCTAAAGCAAGAACCTGTTGGCTGATCTCATATTGAGGTACAAAAGGGGCAGAGCTTTTGCTGTTACTTGCACCTCAGCTGTGGAATAATCTGCATGAGGAACGTACAAATCTCTTTTGAGTTGTTTATGTTTCATGTATGTTTTTGTTTCTTGGTTTCCTATAACTTTTCATAAAGCACTGTTTGATCTCTGGTTTTGATAAGTGCTAAATCAATATTATTATTATGATTTGGAATTATCTCTACAAGAAACAGAGTACTCCGGTTATGTCTGCATCTCAGTTTATTGAGTGCACTCACCCCGAACTTGTTATTATTATAATGTCATGGTTTAAAATACACACAGAAATCAGTGTACATGTCTGTCCAACAAAACTGGATGGAAATGTGAGCTCTACTGTATTTAATTACTCAATTATTCAGTCTATATACTGAATTAGAATTACATTGCTCAAGGCAAAAATTTGAGAAAAATGTCAAGTATAACCCATCAGACATTAATTCATATTGTTTGTTATCATACAGTATTAACGGATAAACATGTAAAATTAAGCATGTTGACGTATTTTGGATTAATAATGTTTTCATCATCATGCAAAGGGAATCAAGATTTATGTTATTTTAAACCCAAGTGATCCGTTTTCACATTTTAATCTCCTCGGAAAAATAAATGGGCTTCAGTCACGAGTGGGAATAGGATTATTATGTGAACTGTTCCATCCAGGAACTATTCAGTTGCATGTGACACACTTTACAACATGTTAAGTGTTGATTTTAATCATTATAAAACACAATTTACATAATGTTCCTCATAAAAGTTCCATTTGTAAAGAGTGTGTGCTTTTGTGTGCATCTCTTCCTAGTTGCAGCCTTGTGAAAGAATTGTAGTAATTACATGTTTATATAATTACGTCAGTAATTCAAAGGAATAAGATTGTATGTTTCCCATTAGTAATAAAGTAGCCCTCTGTGGCCTATATCTGTCACAAGGAGGGTTGCTCTTTCATTAGTTAACACACAAATAGCCATATCTTTTCAACAGCATCTGGGGATACCTGCAGTTATGCAACACACATATTTAGTGCATTCACACAGGAAAACTTACTGATAGTATTAATATGGTAACACTTTCTCCTTCAACCAGAAAGAAAGACATAACACATACATACACACCTTAAACTACAATGCACTGTATACTCAATACATGCATGCACCACTTCAAGGAAACACGCAGATACACTAAAAATGGACACAAATGCACAAATAGACACTGCCAGCCCCACATGCACACGTGCATGCATACTTTGCAGTTGCACAGCCAAGAAACGCGCACATTAGACAGCACCTAAAAAAAAATGCCTCCACGCACTCTGCTGCCAGACTCACACATGTTCACAACATGCTCATACTTTCGCCCTCCACCAGCAAACCACGAAACACACACACACACTCAAACAGGCGCACTTCTCGCCACTTCTAGGCCTTCAGAAGCTTTTATTTTTCTCTCTCCCTCTCCCTCTCTCTGGCTCATCAGGCCCTGTAGCAGAGGGCAGGCAGTAGCTAATAATAGGTATTGACTGGTTCAACGTGGGATGAGCAAGGTTCAACCATTGGATCTCCAAATGCGCCCGGGGGTCACTCACACAGCGAACACGTCTCCCTGGACCCGGCTGAAAGAGAAGGCATTTTAAACTTTCATGACTTCTCTGAAATCGCGGCTGTTTCGCCTTTCAGGCCTTAACTCTTTGTACTCAAAGTGCTCGGCCCGATCAATATCCGAGAAAGAGAGACAGAGAGAGAGAGAGAGAGAGAGAGAGAGAGGAGAGGGAGGGAGAGAGAAAGAGAAAGAGGGAGAGAGAGATAGAGAGAGAGAGAGAAAGGGGAGGGGATGAAATTCAGACGTCTTTATTTTAGAAAAATAGAAAGTTGCACTTCATCTGGACACACTCTTAACTATCTATCTATCTATCTATCTATCTAAACATGAATAATTATATGTAACTATATATGCAGCATTACCTGGGTATATCTGAGGCAATACATGCATGCAGTGAGAGTGTACAAAATGTTAAGGACACACTGTCAGATTTCTTCAAACAGAGAGAGAGGGAGAGAGGGAGAGATGAGAAGGAGGGAGAGAGAAAGAGAAAGAGGGAGAGAGAGAGAGAGAGAAAGGGGAGGGGATGAAATTCAGACATCTTTATTTTAGCGGCTAAATGTGGTGCACGCAGCACACACAGCCCTGAATTTCTTTGGTCACTGCTGCTGTAAACTTCACTGTATGCACACACATTCAGACTGTGTAGACGTAGCCTGTATAACACACACATGCAGTAGAAATAACACACCATGAGTTTCTAATGGAGTTATTAAAGAATAGCGGTCACTGTACTGGCCATAGTGTGATGCCTTTATAGAACAACACTGTAGGAAATGAGTAACACATCTTATTCTGTGCAAAAAAAAGAATTATGAAGGAAAAAGTAATAGTTTTATTTTTATAAATGAATCAAATATAAGCAATAAAGCTTTTACGCTTGCTCCATTCAATTCACTCAGAGGTTTTGTTACTACACTTTTGGTTGCTGTATGTTAGCTAATGACAGCTAATGATGGCACTAATGACAGATGACTCTTCACTGCTTTTGTTACATTTGTCATCACCCTATAATTGTTGATTGTGGTGCGAGTGGCTACTCCTCAACAGAAGTTTAATAGTCTCAGTTTAAAGTTTGGCCAAAGCCAATATGAGGCTTCAGCGGTGCGACTTAAACTTCTTTCCAGTCACAGTCTGATTTTTTGCAGGGTTTCCTTGCTGAGCCACAGCAGAGGGATGTGTTCAGGCAGTTGCATGGAGTTTTGTTTTTTTTTTTCAACCACAACACCAGCAATAAACCTACACACAGCTGCCAAAACAAAGATACCCCTCACCCCCTTCGGCAAATTCAGACTGCCGAAGCCTCATATTAGCGTTGGCAAACCTCTAAGCATGGATGGACTGTGCAAATATATCTATACCCAAGCATGGGGAAACTACTTTCATTCTGTACGGGAATAAAAAAAATTAGCACCACAGTGTAAAACCAGAGAGCTGTGTCCGAGGTCGAGAATGAACTTTTGAGCTCAACTTTTAAAATGGCGTAAATGAAAACTCTTTAAAATGTTTGAAAAATAGAAAGTTGCACTTCATCTGGACACACTCCTATCTGTCTATCTATCTATCTATCTATCTATCTATCTATCTATCTAAACATGAATAAGTATATATGTAGCATTAGCTGGGTGTATCTGAGGCAATACATGCATGCAGTGAGAGTGTACAAAATGTTAAAAGGACACACTGTCAGATTTCTTCAAACAAACAGCAGAAGCAGAATGTGAACAGACCAGCGGAGCCCTTGTGATTGGCCTCAGGCTGTAATGGACATGAACAACCTCTGTGTTAACAGCGAAGAGGCTTGTTTTGATTCCTGACACATTTAGTACAGAAAAAGGGCTCGGCTATTTTGAAACGCTTTCCAGCAAGCTGACTCACACCGGTCCTGGAACAGTTTCTTGGGCTCCGTAAAATATCAGGAACCGTAGAAACTTGATGAAAATGGAGATAAACAGGGTGCGACACGCGGAGTGTGCGACGCGTCGCGATGTGTCGTGTGCGATGCGTCGTGAACATGCGCGATGCCTTCAGGTACAGAGAGGTTTCACCACTATGTGACTGCAGCTGCTACAGAGAGGGAAGTTAATACCCAGGGCAGGGGGACACTGGGGAGTGTGTGTGTGTGTGTGTGTGTGAAGGGCACTACAGCTGCGGCCCCTGCAGATCTACAGAGTGAAGGTGTATGGCTCTCACTCAGAAAGAGGGAGAAAGAGAGGGATCAAAAATCCATACAATCCATATATAACACTCCAATCCAAAAATGTCAGTGATTTAATATATTTTTCTGTGTATCTGATGGATATGTCATGTTGTCTTCTAAAATGATTAAACTTAAGATACTTATTATAGTCTGTTCAATTAATGACTCCTAAAAATAAAAATAAGAAATTTCAGTTGCCTGTATTTTTATTTTAGATATTTTTTCAAATATGTGATAGAAATTAAAATGGAACATGTTTAGAATTTGTTAAGTATTTGACATTCAGGGCTATTACATTAGATCAGTTAGTAGTTTTGATCTTTAAGGACTGCCATAATAATGATAAATTATCAGTGCTCTTCACAGGTCCACTTGATTCCTCCTATCCTAAGACCTGATTTCAGTCAAACTGGGTACAATCCCACTGTAAAGCCTCTAAAGTGGATCTGTGCCAGCTCGCTGTCAGCTGTGATCACACGGTGCCCCCTTTCAGTTTGGGGCAGCTTTGTCTTTATTCTTAAAAAGTTAATTAAGCCACACTGGTTCAAGAAGGTTTTTCGGGGGGGTGTTAACATTTCGGAGGCGTGTTCTCCTTTAAATCTTTGCGTACCTCAATGTGTGACAGGTTGCTGGTCAGCAGAACTTCTGAACTGGTGAAAAAAAGTGATTTGAATAAAAGTGAAAAAAACACCTGAGCATTTCACATTGATCTAACAGAAGTTTTCGGCGTAAACATATTTTATTAAGTATGTGCGAATGTCACATAAGTTTCCTGAGTTGAAAGAGTTGAAAAAACAATATTATTTGAAGATAATCACAAAAGAATCTTCTCTTACACTGTCCAAAGCTTTGACAGATGCAAATGGTGCTATAAAGGAACAAAAATACCAATATTCACTATGAGTGAATATTGATATTCAAAATTTACAAGTAAAGAATTTGAAATTTTTGAAATAGTGGAAGAAATCAAAGTGGCATCTAAAACACATATAGAAGATGTGGTTTCAGTGTTAAAGCAATGGGTGAAGTTCAAGTGTCAGTTTGCTGCGAGTATGAGTGAGGCTAAGGTGTCCGTTGAAGTACGAGATTGAATTCTAAGTAGAATAAATGTTCTGTATCTTGACTGATGTTTGGGTATGTTTTACAGCTCAGCGTACATCAGCATCTACACTGGTTTATTCATTCTTCAGTCACATAAATTCTCAGTGAAAACACAGTAACAGGAGAGCACATGGCAAAATAAACAAAACAAAACAAAAAAAAGAAAGAAAAGGGAGAGAGACAAATGCAGATGAGAAACTGTGCTCTTGTGTTTCGAGCTGGGTGGGCCACCAGGCTGTGAAGATACGGCATCACGTGTTGTGTGATGATGGTGGGCTGGCTTCACTCTGTGTGTGTGTGTGTGTGTGTGCGTGTTTGGCATTAAGTCCGCTAGGGCACCACTGTAAATTAGACTCTGCTTGTCTTGGATGTGGTCCATCCAGATACACCACTATTCCCCCACTGCCAGCTCCACCACAGACAGTAGAACATTTGTCAGAAGTTAGTCAGGGAGAAGAGGGGGAAAAAAAAGTAAAACGCCCAGACGCTGAAAAATACTCTGCATCTTGGTTATAGTAAAATAATTGAGTGCTATCGGAGGGGTGGTTTTAATAAGTGAGATTCTAGTTTTGTCTCAGAGGAGGAGGGAGGCTGGTAGACAAAGTGAAATATGGAAACAGACTGTTGTGATTGTTTGAATTAGAGAAGATAAAGTGACTGTGGACAAAGATAAAGTGAGAATTTGCTGATTTATGCCAGAGGTGTGGTGTCTCCAGACTTTTTCTTTGTCTGTCTCTTGGGCCTTTTCCACTGTCTAGACCGTCTGACAAATGCCAGTCTTATACCAGTGTCCACATATAAGAATAACCCTCCGCCACTTATAAAAAATAAATAAATAAAATAAAACCCATAATCTACTATCTACAGCATTCATATTTAATATGGTAAATTCAAAAGCTGAAATTTAAGGAGTGTAGGGAAGAAGAACCTGCGTATTCTGACATGGCTTGAAGGCATGGTATCCTCACTGGTGTGGCATCAGTATGAGAATGTCACTACGCCATAAGATGTCTGCATGTGCTCATCATTATACATGAGTACAGTTTTGGTCTTTTTTATATTGTGTGCACAAATGGCACATCAAGTTGAGCTTGAAATGACCATGTTGCTATAAACTACAGCCAAAGAGCAGCGTGCG